>CM074181.1:47946393-48615314 GCA_037179385.1 Holothuria scabra
CTTTTACAAAAAGGTGTAGAGTATGAAATCCAATAGATCCCGTGGAGCAGATGGATTCACAATACAATTTCGTCTTTTTTCCGAAATAACATCTGTCATTTCTTGGTTCGTTCACCAAGTTATGGCTTTGAACCTTCCTTATTGGTAATAATGACTGGTATAACGTTATTGATACAAACGGTTATAAAATACATAAAGTTTTGCTCATTTTGGAAAGGACGCAACATTAGTGATTGTATTCCGGCTGCGTATGATATTATGTGTACTCTTGACGGTGGACACAATGCTTGTTTACTGTTTGCCTTTGATTTTAAAAATACTCCGGGACTCCGGGACCGGTGGTCCCGCGAGGCCCTACGCGAGTCCCGGCTCCCGGAGGACTCCCGCCGACGGTGACGGCGGGAGCTCGCCTCTCGGGACCGCGAGCGGGCCCGAGAGGACTGGGAGTCCTGAGTTACGGGGTCAGGAGCCGTGGCTCCCTGATCGCCTCCCTCCCCCAGGGCCGAAGCCCCGGTGAGATATGGGCGATCCTCCCCCGCTGCCTCCGAGGAGGCAGCACGGGGACCCGTGGCCCCATGTGGCTCCACTGGTCCCAGGTCCCCGGAGGGATCCATGGAACCAGACGGAGTCGGGGCAGAAGGGTTGAACTCAGAACCAGGCCCCTGGCCCCGAGGGGTCTGAGAACCTGGTCTAGGAGCCGAAGCCCCTGAGTTCAGTGGATCCCCAGTTACCGGACAGCGCCGGTCCGAGGATCCGGTGGGGGCACTGCCTTCCGGGATCGCGGATGGCATGACCCCCGGATCACCCGAGGCGGCGGAGCCGATGGCTCCGGCACCCGGGCGTCCACCCTTCTTAGCACCACCACTCTCAACCTTCTTTTTCTTTTTCTTACTCACACTCTTCTCCTGGCCCTTATCTGCCTCCTTCCGCCCTGGGGATGGGACCTTCCGGCGCCTCGCGGGCGCCTTGCGCTTGTCCCCCTGGCCTTTCCCCGTGGGAGGGGGAAGGCCAGAGGGACCGGGGCCAAGGGGGTCAGGGAGGTCATCCAGCCGGGACTGGAGCTTCTCCCGACGGGCCTGCAGCCAGGAGTCAATTTCCTGCCACTGGTCCGTCGAGAACCCCATACACCGCTCGCAAGGGCTGCGCCGAGTGCACGTACGACACGCGGGGCAGACAGCATGAGGGTCCCACCCCTTGCCCGGGCGGAACTGGGAGCACAAGGCACAACGTGGACCCAGCTCCATGGCGGAAGGAGACTCAAGGGGAGAAGAGAACCAAACCACAATACAACAATAATAACAACAATATACTCGAAAAGACCCAAAGTTGTAAGCCTTTTCAACTTTCGGCCAACTATTCTACAATGGTTAGCAACTTTTTTATTATTACGCTTCTCCCTGTGTTCTTGTTAATGTTTTCCCTTCACGTTCTTTCCCTATTCAATGAGGTTGCCTTAACAGGGACTCAATTTTCTCCCATCTCTCTATTTACTAGTTTAAAAGGATCATTACATTCATGGTATTAACATTGAAGGTAATGAGTATAAAATGACTCAGTATGTAAAAGAAGTCAATTTTACTGTCCAAGTGAATGAAAGTCAGTGTGGAATTTACTAAATCAACTTTTTTCGGTGGGATTTCTGGTTTAGAGATAAACTTTACAAAGACATTTTAAGTAGGGTTATCGGCATTGTCAGGATGTTAACTGATTTTCCATAACTAAGGGAATGATATTTATTGGGTCTTTGGGGAGGACTTCACATTATCATCATCCTTAGGTAAAATTAGAGGTTAAGAAATGAATTTCGGAATGGAATGTATCGTCTGCGTATATTTCTAACGTGTAAACAATTTTTAAATGTTAATGTAAGACAACCTTTTTGGAGTAATATTTTGACTGGATTTATATAGCCAGACTATATAGTTAACAATTACGACTTAATATCACCATTTTTGGGTATGCCATGGACTTTTTAATTACATGAAAATGATTTGTCGGCCGTTTGATGGTCTTAAACCACAGTCTCCCTTACCTTATTTAAAGTATGTGTGATAGAGTGTAAAATGTGTTAGCATGCAAAACTGTCAGCACTTTAATCACAAAGATAAAAAGGTTAAACAAACGTCTTACATAAAACAATAAGATTATCAAGCCATTTCTCAAGCTGAGTGGGTATTATATGGTTTCATTCCCTATAGCAGCGCGACTGATGTTCAAATAAGTCGGTTGTGCAGGTTTTGGAGTTTCAAAGAATTTTCATAAGAGCAGATATTTAAATAAACTTTTCGGATTTACGCATAGTATCAACAATTCCGGGGTGGGGGGAAGGGTTGCTCGAATTGATAATCTACTGATAATTTTGCATGTAATTTTTCAACGTATTTTTCAACGTAAACGACACAATACGATTCCATCGATGAATAGTTTGAAAAAATATTGAACATATAACTTTTGCTTCTTGCACTTGAATGATTGACACTTTGTGTTACATGTTTTCATGTTGAATAATCTGAATAATAAGTTGCCATTCTGGTACTAAACTGTACGATTTTGACTAATAAAGTTGATTGTGAAAAGAAAGCTAACTTTAAATGTGTTAAAACACGAAAAATCTCATTAACACACATACACATATTTTCCTTCAAATTTTGAGATACATTAGCACGTTGTTTTAATGAACCTTAAATCGTTAGTGTTGAGGAAAACATGTATGCATTTTTCTCAACATTTAAAAAAAACTGCACAACAATTACATCTTAAATCTGACTGGCGTTATAGCATTACGCATTCCATATAAAAAGTGCGTAAAACATTAAAGGCCCAGTTCTCTCACCCCAAACAGTACCAATTCTTCTAACCTCCTTCCTTAAGCCCCTCCCTCAATTGTCTGAAATTTATGCTCATCCTGAGACAATCCCAGTTCATTGCTTCAAGGTGAGAAAAGGAAAAACTTCATTTGTGTATTCAAAACACTCTCACTACCGTTCATGATGTGTAAAAAACCTTTGGTACTCTGCATTTTTTGAATAAGCTGTCAATCAAAGAGCTGAGAAAATTGAGAATTTCGGTACCCACGTACCAAAATTGTAGATTGGGGAGAGAGTTTTGGTCCCTTAAGGCAAAGCTGTTTTTCGCATTAACAGAATATATATACATAATTTATATTCATATTTTTTCTTATATATATATATACATATATATACATATATATATACATACATATATATATATATAAATATATATATATATATATATATATAGATATATATATATATATATATATATATATATAAATATATATATATATATATATATACCTAAATTGTGCATTTGGGAGACAAGGGTCGTTATAATCGGTATATTTGGGAGACATATTCAGTCTTAGGGGACATATCGATGTCTCCTAAGTTCCTCACCATTTTTTAAGCTTCTTTTCTACATTCTACCTAACAGTTTCCTATCTCTATGGTAGCGTTTTGGCTTCCTCTTTACTCAGCCACTATGTAGGCTGCAAGTATACACCAGTGGCGATGTTATTTACCATTGAAATACAGGTGTCTTGTATGGTGTGTTGTATCTATATGCATACTTGGCGGACTCACATATACTTAACTGTATTTAAATTTTTTGTTTATTATATTACAACTTGTGTGATAAAGATGTAGCAAAATATACACTTTCAGAGGTTGAAGGGCATCATCAATAATTACTGGTATTTTTGTTGAATTTGTTATATGCCCATATATGGAAATATA
The DNA here is from genome assembly GCA_037179385.1 of Holothuria scabra. Lineage (NCBI taxonomy): Eukaryota > Metazoa > Echinodermata > Holothuroidea > Aspidochirotida > Holothuriidae > Holothuria > Holothuria scabra. Next base: position 47,950,149 of record CM074181.1, read on the forward strand.
GTAAATGAACAAGATATACCTTTTTGTCTCCCTAATGGTAGGATTACCCGCATTGTCCCCCAAGTGTCAAATAAAGTGTTATATATATATATATATATATATATAAATATATATATATATATATATATATATATATATATATATATATATATATATATATATATATATATATATATATATATATATATATATATATATATATATATATATATATATATATGTGTGTATATATATATAGCAACGTAGTTTACATTTTGTATTGTAATGTTTGTAATTTGGGTAATTATGTAGGGGAAACAGGTACCACTTTCCGTTTAAGATTCAGTAATCACAAAAAATCTGTTCGAGATAATTTGCCTGGCTTTCCAGTAGCGGAACATTTTAACCTTCCCGGTCACTCTCTTGCTAACCTTAAGTGTATTCTTGTAGAGTCAAATTTCCTTTCCCCAGCATTACGTAAACGTAAAGAAATCGAATGGATTTTGAAGATAAATTCCTTTGTTCAGGGTATTAACAAAGACTTAGGATTTCCAACTCCTTACCATTTTTGCAAGGCCTGACCGACCTCCTGAACTGGGTCGGTCAGCGTCCTTTATCCCCCAGGTGTATCAGTTTAACATAACTTTTTTCAATACGCCTTTATACGTATAGTTTTTACTGCGGCCTGGGAAGTTTTGTCACTGCACTTTTTACTGTACATTTCTGCTCTCTTCTATCTTAGCAGTTACTTTGTAAATGTTTTTTATTCTTTTAATGCTGTACTGGTTGTAGTCCATTTTGAATTCTTTTGGGGTTTTAAATCTTTCAATGCTGCTACTGCCCTTTTGAAAGTCACTTTGTAAATTTTGCCAGTCTATAAGTTGCCGAGGACGATCCTAGGTGGATCGAAAATTTCAACGATAAATGTTTTAACCAGTATTCCTATTTCGTCAATTATGAGTTGTTTTTTACATGTTTTCATCTTATTTATTGGAATACACGTGGACCATTTTTCAATTATATATTTATACATATGTATTTATATAGAATATATATCTATAAATATAGATATATATATATATATATATAATTCCCACCTTAAGGGGAAATTGTTATATCTGCATGTACATAGTGCGAAAAAATAACAATAACATACATAAGAAAAATAATTCACCCTTACGTTATTTCTAAGGCCAGCCATCTGTTCGTGTTAACAGGTAGGTGTGCGTCAATTTGACTACTTTGAAGTAATTGCATCTACTTTGTAAATCTAGGAGGGCGCCCTTGTCCGTTTACGTCAAAGATATTATGAACGTTGATACCAAGGTCTTATCCCTACACTGTTAGACGCGCTGACTCCTCATGGAGGCTCAATCGGAGGGGCGGAAGTGTTCATTTCACATGCGCACAGTTCTATTCCGTTATCTGCGTGCAAAATGAAGTATGCGTTATTGAAAATTCCATTGTGACGAAATGTCAGCGTGCGTGTATCTTCAAAGGCAGTCCGGAGTAACTGACGCGTGCTTCCGCGTGCTTGGAAAAGGGGTGCAGTAGTTGATTTTGTGTGGTAATTGCGTAAGAATGTTAACGCGTTCACAGGTGTACGCTTGTGAAGATACCATAAAAAACTGATTAATCAGTAAGCAAATGAACTTCAAACCAGTCGTTGTGCGTTAATGTTCAAATGATCTTAGGGAAAATGCCGGCGAAGAAGCCTAAAACTGTTTCATGTCACTGAAATTTATTGAAAAACGGTGTTTGCAAGAATTGCAATGTTTTAAAAACATACTTATTTATGCCCCCGGAAAACATCAATTAACTGTTGGCTTTCAAAACGACTGAACAGTGATCAGCACTTCCGCCCCTCCGATTCGGCCTCCAGGCCGAGGAGTCATTTTAAGTTTGGTATCTATGTTTATAATATTTTTGGCTTACGTATTGCTATAGAAAAAGTGTGTAGAAACGTTACAGCGAATTTCGCCCCCCAAATTTTTCCCCATATGGTCGACTTTTTAACAACAACTTTCCCCCAAAGTGCCGAATTAGTCAAATATATATCTAAATAAATAAATATATATATATATATATATTGAAAAGGTTGCAATAAGTTCTGACAACATAGCTTTACAGAACTGTTTCGTAAGGGCCAATAAAGTAGGTCCTCACTCCTCAGAAGCCTAGCTAGGTGTCCGTAAATTTGACAACGTTGAAGTAATTGCATCTGCTATGTACATCTAGGAGGGCGCCCTTGTCCGTTTACATATTCTTATAGAAAAAGTGTGTATAAACGTTCAGACGAAAGTTATACATCGCCCCCAAATTTTTTCCCTTAACAACTTTCCCCCTAAGTGCCGAATTAGTGAAATATATATATATGTATGTATGTATATATATATGTATATATATATATATATATATATATATATATATATATATATATATATATATATATATATATATATATATATATATATATATATATATATATATATATATATATATATTGAAAAGGTTGGAATAAGTTCTGACAACAAAGCTTTACAGAACTGTTTCGTAAGGACCAATAAAGTAGGTCCTCACTCCTCAGAAGCCTGAAGTAGAATGATGTCAATTACGTTAACTACGTATGTGTTCGCTGCTTTTGAACGTGTCCGTTTTAAAGCAGTGTTCGTTTCGTGTTCATTGTGAACAGGCAAGAACGGTGTACAGGGAGCCAAGATACATTACCTATTAGAATAATTACACAGTAGATGTTTATTCCTGTGTTCAAAAGAGCTTATCAGTTCGTTTCTTTTAGTTAGAGTTGCTAAGGAAGGTTTGAGTATAATGAAGAACTTTCCTTCCAGACAGAGATTACAAGTTTTAGATGATATGGAGTATGCTCGGTCTTTGTTCATGAGTTTCCATTTTACGGAGTGTTCTACATTTAAATCCTTTAGTTTCCAGATGTATTCACTGAGTGCAGTTGCGTTTCTTTTGTCTTTGTGTTTAAAGCTAGACTTGTGGGAGGTGTATCTTGTTTTGAATGTGTTCTCTGTTAGACCAATGTATGTTTCTTCGTTGTGGTTGTCGTGGCGTGGTACAGTTGCTTGGTACCCAATGTTGTTCGTGAGGCAGTTGCCTTTCAATGGGCACTTGCTTTGGTTTCTGCAATTGCAGTTGCTTCGCGTTTCTGGTTGTACTTCCTGTTTAACCAGTATGTATTTGTTGTAAATTATATATATATATATATATATATATATATATATATATATATATATATATATATATATATATGCATGCTAGGAGTGACCCTCGGTTGGTTTCTCATGAAAGAGAGGTCACTGCTAAGCCCTGGTTAATGGGTATTGAGTCGAAGGAAAGACAATCTCTTGCTTGATCTTTTCCTCGATATACTTAAAAAGCAGTATAACATGATGCATTTCAGGTCAGAATTTTAATTACTACCATTTTCGTAGTATGAATTAGATGGATATAATTTTTTTTTGTGAATCCGATCGACATCCCAATGCAACCATGAATAAGCTTTGTGCTCTTAAGATTTAAAATCTTCTGAAGTTGGTTGCAAGTGTGGGGAATAACAAAATAATCAGAAAAGGGGTTACACCAAGTAATATTTTCTGGCTGAGTTGCCTGTTTTTCGTTATACTTTCTTGGTACTTCAGATGGCAACATTATCCAATTGGATCCAGTATTTGTTGGTTCGGGAAAAGGGCCCATCAAATATTTCGCAGCCTTACAAATTTTCACTTTTGCTTTCATGCAGCAGGAAGGGAAATTTCAAAGATAAATAGAGGTCTGGTTGTATTTCCCACGCACCTTAAGAGTAAGAGGAATATTGTTAGATTTGTACCGTAGGAAGAGTACTCTTGAAGATATAAATTACAAATCAAAATGATTGACACATTTGAGATTGGGTCAATTAGTAATTCTTGGTTAATCTTTTAAAAAGTTTAATTAACGTTTCCGTTGTAACATCGAACATATCTCTATCCGAAAGCTCCATGGGGGAATTTTTCTTAAAATAGAAATGATTTTATGCAGTGCATAATTAAATTCCACCCCTGTTGACGATTTTTGTGAACCCTTGAAAAAATGTAGTGCGTTGCGAAGCTCTCCCTAATTTAAGGAAGGATAAATATCCACAATACTCAAACAAATAAAAGAGTTGCTTTGCATATTTATGATTGATCCAACTGGTATTGTTTTCTTGATAAACCTTTGCATACATGCTCCCCCATTGTGACCATTTTCTGACATGCTTGTAGAGTCCCAGGTTAATAACCCTTACTCAAAATTTATATCTAGGTTTAACCTGGCATTATCTGACTGTAAAATCTTATATGGCCATATGAGACAAGATATGAAACCCTTGAAAGGTATCTTGATGTATTACATCATGTTTTATAAAGCCATATCACACCATATATAACTTGATGATACTGAAGTCCAGATACGTAAATAAAGTTTTAAATGACCATATCAAGTTATGTATAGCTTGATGAAATGCCAATCCAAATTAGTAAATGAAGTTTTATATGGCCATATCAAGCCATATATAACTTGATGAAATGTTTGTCCAGAAACTTTTTAGAGATGTTCAGATAGTCCTTTACATTATACTGGCAAACCAAGGTTCTGATACGCTGAATACCAATGTATGGCCCTAAATAATTTTGGTAAAGCCATGTCTGATACAGATATGACCTGAAAAAATCCCTTTATTTGTCCCATAAAAATTTGAGCCATATCAAATGTTATATGGGACATATATTCCTTTTTATTATAGCAAGTTATATCTGCCAAATTTTTGTTAAAGACAAATACAAATTCCATACCTGGATAGATATAAATGGGCCAGATATAAATTTCCACATATTACCCATGTATGGATTTGCCGTATATATATGTGGCCCATATCTGTCCTGTATGAAATTTGAGCCATACCAATTTTTACAGTAGCCATACATTCCTTTATGTTATATCAAGTTATATCTGCCGAGTTTTGATAGAGCAAGAAACAAATTTCATATCTATACCACATATGGGTCAAATATAAATTCCCATATATTGCCCATATATGGATTTCGATAAAGGAAAGTAAACGGTCTGAATAACAAATGAGACGATAAAGCAGTCATTGGCCTTTCAAAAGCACAACTCCTCATTAACCGTAATGGTCGTTTCAATGTTTGTCACAGTACGTCAGATGTGGAGCAAATTTCCATTTTTGCCGTCTTCCCCAATCACATTTTCAAAAGGGCCTTTAGCTAAACTTCCCAGGTATTTTAATAAAAGTACAACACTGGTTCTTGAATTGCGATCGAAAATTAAAATGGACGGATGTCAATCACCAATGGAAAACTCTAATACACGAACCTTAGTAGCGCTAGTGTCAGTGACTGTAATCGATCATTAGTAAGGTCCGTACGCCTGATGAAGTGCTAAGTTTTATTGTAGTCATGCAATTTTAAACTGTCATATCCAGTGAAATTGATCGGCTACAGAGGTATTTTAGTGTAAGACCATTCATGGTACAGGTAATGAAGAAATAAGAAAGATTAAAGCCAAACGATTTCATCTCAGTTTCGCAAAATTTTTGTCTTTTCAGAGAGGTCGAAGTGTCCAATGAATTATCTCCAATAAGAGAAACATGATTTACTTTATTCATGGTTCCTGGAATCTACATAGTGCAGAGAACAATGTTTTGGGATGAGGATATATTTCACTGCTACTTAAATAATTAAAGTTATCAGCCGAAAATTTGAATGTTAAAAACTTTGTTGCTTAAAGTGGAAAATTGTACGAAATATTTGTTTTAAAACTGACCTTAATATTGCCTAATACAGGTGTCGATTATAAACAAGGAATTAATGGTTTTTTACTTACAAAGCAACGCACATTGCTTCTTATTAAATCTTGCCAAATGCCATATCCGAGGAGGTGAAGTTGCATACGGTAGCTTTGCTTTGCACTTGAAATGAAACAACTGAAGATTTTCATAACAATACCACAGAATATGGTTCAAAGTAAGTTAGTATCATCTGCATTTCCCCTTCTTGATTATCTGATTGCCGTTATTTGCAGGTAGGCACCGTCTGCAACCTAAAAACATGCTTATCACTGGTAGGCACACCAACGTGAAATAAACTGAAATAATAATTATTGAACCAAATGTTAATTGAGAATAAGAGGTAATCGAAATTGACGTTTGCAAAGTAATTGCGTTACACAAAGATGTTACAAGCGTATCAAATGATAAATTGCTGGTTGATTCCCTAATGTCAAGGATGCATACTCGTTCTCCTGTGTTTTCGGAGATAAGCGGGCAAATGATGTTATTTTAATCAAGTGACCATGTCTGGTCCTCTCAACCGCACATGCATGATGGAATTATTAGTAAATCATTCAGGGGTTTAAGGTCTTCTGTATTTTACTTTGGAGTACATGGTCTTTTCACAGTGATAAATATATATATATATATATATATATACATATACACATATATATATATATATATATTTTCGGGCGAAATTTACTTTCGCCTTAACGTTCCAACACACCTTTTCTATACGAATACGTAATTGAACAATGATGCCCTCCTAGATTCACAAACTAGATACAATAATTTCAAACTTGTCAAAGTTACGGACACTTGGCTGGTAACACGAACGCACAGCTGGCCATTGAAATAAGGTAAGGTATATTTTAAGACGTTAGGGCAAATTATTTTTCCTGTGTATTTTCTTGTTTTATTTTTTTCGCCCTATTTTATATTTATATATATATATATACACGTATATATTTATCTAAATGCGGGCTATCGTGGTTATTGCGCATGAAAAATTGATTCAAAACGTGGACTTTTACATAAAGTTGACATTTCGGTGTCCACGTGTTGTTCAGGCCTCTCAGAAGAGTATTTTCTGGAGAGTGAGTAACTCCAAAGCATGACTTTTGAAAATACAGAGCGCCCTCTATTTTGTGTCAACAAATGAATCCGACTCAAACACTCCCTCAGCAGACATCAGTGGTTGAAATCAGCATGATATATATATGTTGCCTGTTTCAAATTGGGTCAATCTGTGGACTTCAAATAAAGGTGACACACCTCAAGTGGACACGATTTTATGTGAAGCCAACATTTTATCCCAAATGCAACATGCGCCGTAAAAGCAGCCTCACTGGAGTACTGGAGACATGCCATAGTGGTACTTAACACCATGCAGTATCACTCTTACATGCCTGAATGGTGCAAAATATATCTACATAGTACCATAATAATATGTCTACCAAAGTACCCTTTTTAAAGCATGTCAGTCTATAAATTATTTTTCCTATGTATTTCCTTGTTTAATTTTTTCGCCCCATATATATATATATTATATATATGTATATATATATATACATATATATATATATATATATATATATATATATATATATATATATATATGTATATATATATATATATATATAACACTAATTCCCACCTTAGGGGGAAATTGTTATACCTGCGCGTACATAGGGTGAAAAAATAATGAAATACATCAGAAAAAGTGTTCGCCTTAACGTCTAAAAATATAAACAACGTTTTTTCAATGGCCAGCCATCCGTTCGTGTTAACAGCTAGGTGTCCGTAAATTTGACAACTTTGAAGTAATTGCATCTACTTTGTAAATCTAGGAGGGCGCCCTTGTCCGTTTACGTATTCCTATAGAAAAAGTGTGTAGAAACGTTACGGCGAAACTTATATTTCGCCCCCAAAAATTTTTCCCCTTAAGGTCGACTTTTCAACAACAACTTTCCCCCTAAGTGCCGAATTAGTGAAATATATATATATATATATATATATATATATATATATATATATATATATTTGTGTTCAGCTGGATAGCATCACCTTTGATCTCTAGTTGGGCTTGCGTCAAACGAGAACTAGTGCTGTTCCCAAAAATTAGGCGCTTGCTCACGAGGTGAATTGCGAGTTGCTTCATCTCTTATTTGAACAAAGGCCAAACAAACTTGGCTTCATGGCTCAGTGGTTAGAGCATCCGCACTAGAAAGAGTTCGAATCCCGGTGAAGTCAACATCGTTTTTCACTTCAGCCAGATTTTCCAGCTTTACCAATTAGATTTATATATATGATATATATATATATATATATATATAACACTTTATTTTGCACTTGGGGGACAATGCGGATAATCCTACCATTAGGGAGACAAAAGGTATATCTAGTTTATTTACTTTATTTCCATATATGGGCATATAACAAATTTAACAAAAATACCAGTAACTATTGATGATGCCCTTTAACCTCTGATAGTGTATATTTTGCTATATCTTTATCACACAAGTTGTAATAAAATCAACAAAAAATTTAAATACAGTTAAGTAAATGTGAGTCCGCCAAGTATGCATATAGATACATTACACCATACAAGACACCTGTATTTCAATGGTAAATAACATCCCCACTGGTGTATACTTGCAGACTACATAGTGGCTGAGTAAAGAGGAAGCCAAAACGTTACCATAGAGATAGGAAACGGTTAGGTAGAATGTAGAAAAGAAGCTTAAAAAATGGTGAGGAACTTAGGAGACATCGTTATGTCTCCTAAGACTGAATATGTCTCCCAAATATACCGATTATAACAACTATTGTCTCCCAAATGCACAATTTAGGTATATATATATATATATATATATGTATATATATATATATATATATATGTATATATATATATATATATATATATATATATATATATATATATACATATATATATATATATATATATATATATATATATATATATATATATATATATATATAAGAAGGAACAAGATGGTGACGCTCTTATCACATCCAGTGGAAAATGTGTTAAACTAAAGGCAAAATATTTCAGGCACCTTGCCAGTCATCAGTTGCTTAAAAAGAAGACTGAGAGTGGAATACTACGAAAAGTCAGAACCTAGCTACTGCTCTTACATACAGAGGGGAAGATCAACCCCACTCGGAAGGCACTTAACAATAGTACAAATCGGATTAAGATCAAGAGTTTGAAAAATTTGGTTACAACAGTTAAATTTGTTGAACCCACCAGTAATGGCTTAGAATCGATAAATCTTTATTTAGTCCTGTTATGTGGGATTTAAATTTTAGGATGGTCTTCAATTCGAATTGTTTGCGCTTATCAGCAGAGCAGTGGCGTCGCCGAGGGGGGCCAGGGGGGCACGTGCCCTCCTGAAAAATCGTGTGCCCCCCTTGTGCCCCCCCAACTGAGATTTGAGATTTTCAAAAAAAATATGTCTTCTGTAGTCAGAGTGTCACTATGAATTTTTTAGGATTCGATTCTTCTGTTGAAAAGAAAAGGCAGTACATTTTCATGTTTTCCAAATGAAAATATTGCGAAAAACCTTGGAAATGCCATTTCCGGCTGTCTGAGGGGTTACGTTTTTTTCAAAATTTTCTTCACACTTCCGACTACGTCAATTGGAGGGAGCGCACAGCTCAGGTAACCCTTCAAGCAGGATTAAGCCTACATTTTTCCTTCAGAGGACCACATCCAATTGCCCATCAACTGCCTTTCTTTCTCTTTATAGTCACGGTGCAGCTCACCTTTGTCACCTCACTTTGTCAGCCTGATACGCTCTTGAGAGTGGTTTCACTAACGTTTGTGTTGTTACCAAAAATAAAATCTAACTCAAAATTGCCCTGTTAGTAATTTTTTTGCCAGTGTAAAAACAACCCTTTTAAAAAACAACTTTAAAACCGTACAAACACGCTAAAGATCCAGGAGCTTCCAGGGGCTACAACCCCGGGACCCCCATTTAGACTAACATTGAAGTGCCCATCAACTTTCTTTCTATAGATCATCTACCCCTTTTTTAAAGTGTCAGCCGAATCTGCTCTTGGTAGTTGAATCAGTGGTTTTTTACCGAGAAGCTTACTTGAAGTAACCCTGGAGGTAACTTTTAGACCAGTGTTAAGCCAATAAAATTACCCTTAAATAACTTCTTTAATACCTCACAAACACGCTAAAATCCAGGAGCTTCCGGGAGCTTCGCCCCCTGGACCCCTACCGGGGCTTTGCTCCTGGACTCCACTAGGGGCCCTAAGGCGGGCACCTGGACCCCACCCCTTGAGCCTCGCGCTTCCCGCTCGGTGGCGCCTCCGGCCCCATGAGTGGAGTCTAGCAATGCCCTCCCATAAAATCATTGTTATCCCTCAGTGCCTCCCCAGAATGAAATGTCTGGTGACGCAACTGCAGCTGAGGGAAATTACCAGCTAAAATATAGAAACGTAGATCGTTGATAAAATGATTAGGTGAGTTAAAATGCGCTGCTACAGGAAATCCGGTCTTATTATGTCTAATTGAGTGTTCAGGTTGTTAAACTGAGACGAAATCTGTCGCAAGTTTCTCCTACATAGGCTCCGTTGAGACATTTGACACAATAGAGGTAGTAGACTACATTGGCTGTGTCACAGTTGAATGACAGAGGGGTGAGCGCAAAACCAGAGGAGGGGTCAATGTAACAAGTGGATGGGTTAACGAGATCACACAATTGACATCTAGATTTATGACAGGGTCGATTGACTTTGGGGGAGTTGGAGCGGGGTCTGGTTCTGCTGATGTTCGAACGCAGGTTGCACGGTTGTTTGCGGGCAATGGTAGGGGTAATGGGAAAATAGACTCAATTTCAGGATCACTCTGAAGAATACACCAAGACGATTTGATATTGCGAAGTAGGGGTTCCAGAACAGGATGGTGTTTAATGACTAGAGGTATGGGCATCTAGGTAGGTTTCTCCTTACATTTGAGAAGTTGATTGCGATCGAGGGAGTGGACGCGTTCAAAAGTTTCATCTAAAAGTTTAAATGGGTAACCTCTAAGCATAAGATGATGAATGAGCTAAGCTGACTCAAGAGTGAAATCATCAAATTCCGAACAAATGCGCTTGAACCTCAGCAGCCGGCTGACTAAAAAAATTTATATAAAAATATATACATATATATAAAAACATATATATATATATATATATATATATATATATATATATATATATATATATATATATCGCTAATTCCCACCTTAAGGGGAAATTGTTATATCTGCTTGTGCATAGGGCGAAAAACGAACCAAATACATAGGAAAAGAATTCGCCCTAAAGTTCGTGTAGACAGCTAGGTGTCCGTAAATTTGAAAACTTTGAAGTAAATTTACCTAGTTTGTAAATCTTAAAGGGCGTCCTTGTCCGTTAACGTATTCCTCTAGAAAAAGGGTGTGGAAACGTTAAGGCGAAACTGATATTTGGCCTCAAACGTTTCTTCTCCCTAAAGTCGAGTTATAAACGACTTTACCCCAAAGTGCGGAATAAGGCAAAAATGTATGTATATACGTTTATCCATATGCATATTTGGGATTTAGGCGAGATATAGAATGAGAAGTCGACCCTCGGGCGGAAAAAAGTTTCGCCCATAAATCTTACACACTGTATATATATATATATATATATATATATATACATATATATTATATATATATATATACAACGCTTTTTCCCACCTTATGAGAAAATTGTTATATCTGCTTGTACATAGGGCGAATATGTTACAATAAAATACATGGAAAAAAGAATTCGCCCTCACGTCTAAACGTATAACGAACGTTATTTCAAAGGCCAGCCATCCGTTCGTGTTAACAGCTGGATGTCCGTTAATTTGACAATTTCAAAGTAATTGTATCTTGTTTGTAAATATAGGAGGGCGTCCTTGTCCGTTTACGTATTTCTATAGAAAAAGTGTGTGGAAACGTTAGGCGGAACTGATATTTCTCCCAAAAATTTTGTTCCACCCATGGTAGACTTCTTTAGAACAACTTCCCCTTAAGTGCAAAATAAGGCAAATTTATTATATTATATATATATATATATACATATATATATATATATAACGCTAATTGCCACCCTAGGGGGAAATTCTTATATCTGCGCGTACATAGGGCGAAAAATAACAATGAAATACATAAGAAAAAGTGTTCGCCCTAACGCCAAAAAATATAAACAACGTTATTTCAATGGCCAGCCATCCGTTGCGTAATAACAGCTAGGTGTCCGTAACTTTGACAACTTTGAAGTAATAGCATCTACTTTGTAAATCTAGGAGGCCGTCCTTGTCCGTTTACGTATTCTTATAGAAACAGTGTGTAAAAACGTTACGGCGAAACTTATATTTCGAACCAAAACATTTTTCCCCTTTAGGTCGACTTTTCAACAACAACTTTCCCTCTAAGTGCGGAATTAGTGAAATATATATATATATATATATATATATATATATATGTATATATATATATGTTAAACCATTAATAAAAAAGACAAGACAACTTGTAGTTTCAGTTTCAGGAATCTATTTCAAATTTTCAGCAACACAGTGCCAACTACTAGACCGGATCTAGTAATTTTCTTTTCTTCTTTTTTTCTTTGCCTTTTTTGTCTATTTGTGTAGAGAGTGTTGGAGTCTTCTTGTCATTTTGGGTTGTTTTCTTGAGAAAGGCACTGTGTTGTTGAAAATTTGAAATAAATTCCTGAAACTGAAACTACAAGTTGTCTTGTTTTTTCATTAATGGTTTTATACTGAGGCTCTCTGGTGATGTTCCTGCTTGGACTTATTGCTCTCTCTCACTCTCTCTGTCTCTCTCACTCTCTCTCTATCTGTATATATGTATGTTTATATATATATATATATATATATATATATATATATATATATATATATATATATATATATATATATATATATATATATATATATATATATATATATATATATATATATATATATATATGTATGTCGAAAAGAGGTAGTAAAAAGAGCCCCCAAAATTGCGGAAAACTCCACGAAGTTTCGGGTATAAACCCTTCATCAGGTGGCAAAAACCAAACTGAACAACCAACAGTAACAATTGTTCTCACGCAAAATTGTTTTCAGTTTACTGGGCGTTTTTTCCGTCAAGTTTAAGGAGTGGCCATGGGAACCAAGATGGGTCCCTCTGTTGCCTCTTTGACCATGGGTCACTTTGAAGAACAACTTTTTTCTCAGTATACAGGGCCACGACCTATACTTTACAAAAGGTATATTGATATGATATTGAAGGAGTTGCGACTTGATCCCGTCGTGATTTAGAAACTTTTATTGACTTTGTTAATTCCTTTTGCCCCTTTTTGAAATTTACCCATTGTATCTCGGACTCATCTGTTGTTTTTCTCGACCTTAAACTGTCCATCAACAACCGTACAATTACCTCTAACCTACACTTTAAGCCAACCGACTCACATAACTACCTTTTGTACCCTTCCAACCACCCCAAATCTTGCACTAAATCTATCCCTTATTCCCAGCTCTTGCGAGCCAGACGAATTTGTTCGGAGGATTCTGACTTCTCTACTGCCTCTGAAGAAATTTTGTCTTTTTTTGAAAAACGCCAGTACCCTGCTAAAATCCTCTCCAATGCCCTACGCAGAATTCAAGAAACCAGCAGAGTGAAAGCCTTGGAGAAAAAGAGTCAATCTGGTACCAATCTACGTATTCCTTTAGTTATTTCTTATCGCCCTTCGGTCTGTCCTACTTTACACGCTATCCACAAAAATGTAGACTTGCTCCGACAAGACCCCTCAACCCGTGATGTTTTCCAGGAACCCCCCAACACTGCTTTTAGAGTTAAGAAAAAATTAGCAAACCATTTAGTACGGGCTTCCCACCAACAAGCTTCTTTCGACGACACGGCTGGTACCTTTCCATGTAACCGTCCGAGGTGTAAAACATGTCCACTTGTTGGCAAACACGACCTCGTCAACATTTCAGGCCCCAACGGCAACAGCTGTACTGTCGAACAAAGATTCTCCTGCATTTCCTCCAATGTAGTTTATATTTTAGCTTGTGGGAGACGTAACTCGTTGTACGTGGGAGAGACCAAGCGTCGCCTCGCAAATTTTCAGCAACACAGAGTCAATTACTTGACCGGGTCTAGTAATTTTCTATTCGTCTTTTTTTCCTTGCTTTTTTGTCTTTTTGTGTAGAGTGTGTTGGAGTCTTCTTGTCATTTGTGGTTGTTTTCTTGAGAGAGGCACTGTGTTGCTGAAAATTTGAAATAGATTAAAGAAAATGAAACTACAAGTTGTCTTGTTTTTTCATTCATGGTTTTTTACTGAGTGTCTCTGGTGATGTTCCTGTTTGGACTTACTCCTATATATATATATATATATATATATATATATATAAAACGCTAATTCCCACCTTAGGGGGAAATTGTTATATCTGCGCGTACATAGGGCGAAAAAATAACAATAAAATACATAAGAAAAAGAATTCCCCCTAACGTCTTAACGGATAACTAACGTTATTTCAATGGCCAGCCATCCGGTCGTGTTAACAGCTAGGTGTTCGTAAATTTGACATCTTTGAAGTAATTGTGTCTACTTTGTAAATATAGGAGGACGCCCTTGTCCGTTTACGTATTCCTATAGAAAAAGTGTGTAGAAACGTTAAGGCGAATCTTATATTGCGCCCAAAAATTTTGTTCCCCCTAAGGTCGACTTTTCAACAACAACTTTCCCCCTAAGTGCCGAATTAGTGAAATATATATATATATACATATATATAAATATATATATATATATACATATATATATATATATATATATATATATATATATATATATATATATATATCACTAATTCGGCACTTAGGGGGAAAGTTGTTGTTGAAAAGTCGACCTTAAGGGGAAAAATTTCGGGTTTTCAAATTTACGGACACCTAACTGTTAATACAGCTGTTGAAATAACGTGGTTTATATTTTTAGACGTTAGGGCGAATACTTTTTCTTATGTATTTCATTGTTATTTTTTCGCCCTGTGTACGCGCAGATATAACAATTTCCCCCTAAGGTGGGAATTAGCGTTTTATATATATATATATATATATATATATTCCTAATTGTGGAATAAGGGGAAATGTTTGGGCAAAATATCAACGTTAGGGGGGGAAATCTACGTTCCCCTTTACGTTTTCACACACTGTTTTAATGGGAATACGTTAGTGTATAGTAAAATACATATGGAGGTACGTAATATACCTACTTACTTCAATGTTGACCAAATAACGGACGCCTAACTGTTAACACGTACAACTTATGGACTATTGAATTTACGTACATGTATATGTTTTTCCTTAAAGGTGAAATATACAGTTATGTATTTTATTGTTTTTCATTTCGCCTAAACGTAACAAGATACACAAATTTCCCCCTAATGTTCAATCTTGTGGTATACATATATATTTGTATATATATATATATATATATATATTTATGTTTATTTATACATATATATATGCATGCATGCATGCATGTATGTATGTATGCGTGTATGTATGTATGTATGCATGTGTGTATTTATGTATGTATGCGTGTATGTATTTATGTATGTATTTACGTATGTATGTATGTATTTATGCATGTATGTGTGTGTATGTATGTATGTATGTATATATGTGTCTATGTATGTATGCCTGTATGTATGTATATAGATAAACATTTTACTGTACAGATATTTATTTTTGCCATTATTAAAAAAGTAAGCACAACTTTTACCTTCAGTTTAAGGATAATTTTCAAAATCCTCCACAACAAGGTGCCCTTCTCAAGAATACAAAATAGGATTACAAGCCGAAACGGCTATAACACTCACTACACAAGCAGACATCAAAAAGAAGAATACAAAATAGGGACGGCAATTTACCCGATCGAATTTAAATAAGGTGCCAGTGGAATACAGGAGGATTGCACAGGCCAAAAAAATCAGATCAGGGGAACAAAAGCAAAAAAAGTTAAAAGTAGAACTATTAGACATCCCGCGAGGTTCGTATTCTAAATTTTTTGTTATGACTGTCACACCCGTCATTTGGGTTCAGCTCATCCGGTCAAATTGTACCCAGTCTTCTCCATATCTATAATGTCCCAAAAGAACCAATCTTCCTGTGTTCATTATCCAAAATACATTTTTCTAGCACTACCACTTAAATCCGAGAGGAAAATTGCGGTTTAATGGTTTGTAAAATCTTGAACTAACTAGGCTAGTGTTCCAGCAGTTGTGAGTGCAACCTAAAATATCCCTTTATGAAGTCATTGTCCTCCTCTCCCCGTTTCCTCGGCTAATCCTGTTCCTTAGCGCACAACGACGATTCGCCAAACGTTCGTCATTTAGGTTAGTATTCTTTCCTACATATTGCATCCCACATTTTGGACAGAAATCTGAGAACATTTTTGGAGTACGCTGATGTAGCACGCACTTGCCCACGTGAAAAAATGGACCAAATGGGGAAGAAAAATTTTATGGCGAAAATTCCGTTTAGCTTTTGCATTTCCGAACACCTTATTATACAAGACGACGTAAACAAACGGTAACGTCCTCATAAAGTTACAAAGTACATGCAATTGCTTAGGTGTTGACGGATTTATTAACACTTACCGCACCCGTCACACTTATAGCTCACATATCATTGGAAAATCGTTGTTTATATGTTGAAGACTTTGGGGCGAAATATATTTTAATGTATTTATATAACTTGCTAAATTTTTCAAATAAGTTTCATGGTTTTCTTGATCTGTGATTGGAAGTATACAGAAGATAAAAAACAATTCATTTTCGGAGTGTAAATTTCCATTAGCGACTAAATTTCAAAGTTGTGTAACGTCATCAGTGCTGAAAATATGTCCGTAGCTCCGAGATTAGCTTCCCTTTCTAATTAGACACACATGTTCTGTTCCGTGCGCTTCGAGATCATAGTCAGCGAAACATTGTTAAAGGCCTAATAGTGTCACCTTAAAACATTTCCAATTTTCCTAACCTACTTATTGAAATCCCCTCCCATAATTGCCTTAAAGTCTTTCTCATCAAAACACAACCTCAGTTAACAACTCCAGGGTGAGTATACAAGAACCCAATGTGTAATCAAAACATTATCAGTACAGTAGTTTTAGTCTATTTTTTAAACTTGCTGTCAATCAAAGAACTGTGCCAACTGAGAATTTCTGTGGACTACTACAAAAGTTTCAGAAAAGGGTGGAATTTGACTGTTTTTAAACCAAATGGTCGTATTTTAGGCTTCTCTCAAGGAAGTATAGGTCTATTCAGTCACTTTCCATCATTAAGATCTTACTGATAATAATGTTCTGCTTCACAAGTCGCATTCCATAACCACTGCCTTTCTAAGTGCTCGTTTTAGCTTCCGTAATCCAGCAAACCTGTATGACACTCGGCGAACAAGAGTTAACCACCTAATCTCGGCTGCAAGCCTTGTGGGGACAAGTCTTGTTATCTGTGCTGTATTACGTGTTCCTGGCTTAACAGAGTGAATGGAAAAGTTTTAAACTTTAAAAGCAACAGGATTATCTTTAACAGTTATTGCTTTGTATTTACTCTATAATATGTCCCTCCTTTAATTTTCATTACGTAGATATATGCCTACTGTAAAAATTCGCAATTGTTGAAACCATGAAACTAACTACACAGGCGATGAAATAAGCTTAATTAGGCCCAGGTATGCTTAAAGAATAATACTGTGACAATCGACCATAAAACTTAATATTAAGTGTTCAGATTTTTGTCTCTTTTTACAATTTACACTTCATATTCTTTGTAGTATTAGTCACAGTTGGGAAGCTGACCTTATTTCTGGGTGAGCAAAATATATTAAGCCCTGATGACGTCACACAATTCTGAATTTTAGCCGCTTATGGAAATGTTCACTTGGAAAAAGAATAGCTGTTTTGTTCTGTGTACTTTCAAGGAAGGAACAAGAAAACTATGAAACTTACCAGAATAACTCTCGCAAGTTTGCATATCACCAATTTCAGGCGAAATTTGCTGCTGAAAAGTACAAGAATCACCAGGAGATTTGAGGTCACATTACAAAGACAGCTGCTTTAGAACTTTTTTACCACATGCCCGGCGATTTAGGCATTTGGACCGGGCTCTCTATTGATATCAATTACCAAATGCAGTTGAAAATTATCCCAGCATTAACAAATATAAGAAAATCAATTGTTCTGCTTGTTGAAGCAAATAATCTTTACTGCTTCCTGATAGGAGAAACGAAGGGATTGCAGGGCCTAATTTTAGATTAATCATAGTTCATTAATTTCAAAGCACTTGTCCACCTTTTCACCCTTCATTATCCGTTGGCGAATAGTCCCAAATTTGTCCCAAAACCATCCCGAGGTCGCCCAACAATAACCAAATGATCAAATTTGATAACGAAATATACTTTCTCAAACAGTTTCGATGATAAATTATCCTAATGTTCTCGAAAACGGCCACTGTGTTTGTTTGTGCTCCGAATCTGTTTGCAGTACACATGTTAGTAAGTTAACCATCTTTAAACGAAATGCATGATGGTACCTGGCATATTGCAGCACGACGATTATAGATCCAACACAATGCCATGGATCGGGCGTGCACATAAAGTATGTACATATAATGAATAGGTGAAGCAAAACAAAGACACATAGTTCTTTAAAGCATTTTTAGTGAAGATAAAAGGATAACAAGAAAATTATCACTATTCTTTGGAAATATTTTTTTTCTCTCTCTCTCTCCCTCAAATGATATTTCAAAATATTCTCACCTTGAAGACGGAAAATGTGCAGTTTTATACTCTGCGAGTGAGCTCGCGCTCCTTCGGTTTTCTCGGAAAGCTTATGACGAAGACTCTAGCCAAAGTTTGCCCCTTGACAATCGCTATCAACTGAAACGAGTTTGTTTTGAATATGTAGCCCTCTATTTTCCTTCCATTTTCAAAAGTTACTTACGTAAGATCTTGAATA
Source organism: Holothuria scabra (assembly GCA_037179385.1). Classification (NCBI taxonomy): domain Eukaryota; kingdom Metazoa; phylum Echinodermata; class Holothuroidea; order Aspidochirotida; family Holothuriidae; genus Holothuria; species Holothuria scabra. Next base: position 47,969,019 of record CM074181.1, read on the forward strand.
GGAGTTATTGACATTTTAACGTGTGTACGTTTTCACTCTTTGTAGGAGAGCTCGATAACGGTCACCCAGAATGCATTTCACCGCGAGTGCTGAGAATGTAAAGATTGCGCACTGTAGGTCACAAATGTGAGACCTGCTTCTTAACTGTTCATGTCTATTGGTAGCCTAACATATGGATGAAATAGAACAGTCATTTGATATCGAAGAAAACACCGACAGCCAATTAGAAATTCTGGTTTAGAAATCAAAACTGGTAAGCTGCTAGCACGGGAAGATGCTGGCACTATAAAGCTATTCTAAGTACCATAAAACATGTCAATTCTCTTAATTGTTATGAGTCTATGATATGGAGCTGAAATTCTTATCAACTTGTGCATTATCCTGCACATTGGTAAGGACATGCACACGTTCCGCATTTACAAGAAATCAAAGGACTCTTTAGAAATAAGCAGCAATACACAACAAAAAGGAAATTAATTTGCAATTTGAGCGACGGGCAACTATGAAATAATAGGGGAAATCACAGATGTGTTCCTCAAGATGTATCAGACGAAATAAAATTAAGTGAAAGTATGTATATCGTGTGGTCCAAAAACTAATTCGGCACTTAGGGGGAAAGTTTTTGTTGAAAAGTCGACCTTGAGGGGAAAAAAATTTGGGGCGAAATATAAGTTTCGCCTTAACGTTTCTACACACTTTTTCTATAGGAATACGTAAACGGACAAAGGCGCACTCCTAGATTTACAAAGTAGATACAATTACTTCAAAGATGTCAAATTTACGGACACCTAGCTGTTAACACGAACGTATGGTTGGCCAATGAAAAAACGTTGTTTATATGTTTAGACGTTAGGGCGAATTCTTTTTCTTATGTATTTTATTGTAATTTTTTCGCCCTATGTACGAGCAGATATAACAATTTCCCCCTAAGGTGGGAATTAGCGTTATAAACATATATATATATATATATGTATGTATGTATATGTATATGTATAAGTATATTTATATAAATAAATATATATATATATAAATATATCAATATATATATATATATATATATTTATCAAATTATATATATATATGTGTGTGTAAACACGTATATATATATATATATATATATTAAACATATATACGAATTTTACAACCCTCGCAACAATTTATATGGTATATTCATTAAATATTAAATATATTGAGAGGTATACGCAAAAATTTTGTGTCAACCTAGAGCACATCTTTTTAGAACACGCAAATATACAATACGTATCATATAAAGGCACAATAGAGTAGGTGCCATATAAGGATACTATACATGCGTTTCTTTACTTTGAATCTGATCGGAAATGCTTACTGGCCACCAAAGGGAAGACTAGGAATAATATAGTTGTAAAATTGGGATGTTTGCTGTGAAAACTGAAACTTTCCTTCATTTCATTATCAGTAGCCAAATATTTTCAGTATATCTCGAGCAAAACCGCAAAATATTCGTGTTTCGTTCCCGGCCGGATATTGTTTTGGAAAACCGCAATTTTTGAAAAACCAACTTGATTTTGTGCTTGTACTCGTACAGCCAATTCATTTCAAAATTTCTTCTTTTTTCAAAATTTCTTCTTTTTTCAAAATTTTCCAAAAAATTTCAACATTTGAAAATTTAGATTTTTTCCTTTTTCATGGAAACAATATTTCAAAATAAAACACTATACTAACCATTTGGAAAACAAGACTGACTTAGTCATTCATCCTACTCCAACTCCATTTAAGGCGAAAATTCTTACAAAAGAATTTTAGCCTTAGCTGTTGCTCGATGTGATCTGAATCGACATCATTAGGCTATCCATGGCAAGGTTGACATATCATGAAATGCCCGCAACAGTGGTTTCCGCATAAAGTCAGTACTAGATACATTCATAAGCCTTAGCCGGTGCCCCTCTTTCATATCCGAGGATCTGTTGTTTGATATTCGATGCAGATCGCGACCAGGGCATAATCTCTGCTGGACTGAGGCACCTAAGTCTCTACGATACAGCAAAGGGTTTTTTTTTGGGGGGGGGGGGTCTGCAACCTTCCGGCCCCTCCCGGTCCGGTCATTCATAAAATAATAAATGTACAAATCAATGACCAGGCACGATGCAATCTTGATGCCATATTTCATTTATAGAGCAATATAAAGGTAGGTAGAGAAGTGTTCAGAATTTTGGACAGTTTATTTTCCTATGCAACATGTACATTCGGTCTCGGTCTCGACACCATTAGTCTGGGTCTTGGTCTCTGCCTCGGATATGCTGGTCTCGACTATAGTACTGACGTATTGAATGTTTAGAGTTGTTTTCTTTCAAGTTCACTTTTTATAGAAAATGCGTCAACCTCAATTGTCAATATCTGAAGAACCGAACACGGGAAATGAATGAAAGTTTCACCAAAATGCTTAGCATATGGTTGTTTTTTTTTATATCACACATGTATTAGTTTCTAGAATATTCTATCAATCCTGTTGATTTGTCGTATCATTATCAAGTAAAGATCAACACCTCATCGGAAAGCGTATAGTTCCGAGGGATGAAGACAACAAGCTATCCAGATTAGACTAGGTACGGACTTTTGATTTTATCATAGGTTGCATGACTTACTTAAAGCTTCTCAGTATTTTTAAGCGGAGAATGCTGAGCGGATTGTTCAACAGAGAGTGCAATACTTTATTCTCCATGGAAAATATTACACAGTAAAAAACAATAATTATTAAACCATATACAATACAAACTACTCACGAACTAAGTTACCACCGTTTGGCTCTTACTATACCTGTAACAGGAAACTAGATAGTGACGATTTATGGGTCAGAATTCGCATGCACAAACATTGACAGATAAACTGTCCAGATATTAGTAAATATATATCTTTCCCAATTAGTTGATAAAGTTCAGCATATGTGGGTAGGAAATTTATCCAATGCACGGGAAAGAAGTATCCAGCAAATATTTTCTGGAAATATTTCCACTTCCGACTAGGTCTCAATGTCAAATGTAAATGTACGCAGGCTGAAAGTAAGGGGGCAGGGGCGATGCACCTACACGTCCATAAAGTTGGCGTTTACCAGTTGTGACATGAATTTTCCATGCTGTTATGGGACGGTGGTTTTATGTCCTGCAAGTGAATGTTCCATTAATACTTGCCTGAACTCGTGTGCAAGGGCGTAGCCAGGATTTTCTTGTGGTGGGCAAAGTCGACTCATCGTCCCCAATCTTGACCGACAGGACTATCTAAGCGGAGGGCCACCATTAGTTGGCGCGGAGCGTACAAGAAAATTTTTGGTTTTAGAAACCCCTTAGATGGCAGGAAACGGCACTTCCCGAGTGTTCTATGCTGCATGTTCCCAGCCTGGAAATATGGATCTCATTTCTGATATTTCTCAATTAATGCAAAAAAAAAAATCAATCTATGAAAAATGTTAATACATGTTTCTAAGCGGAGCTCTACCATCGATTGGCGCGGAGCGTACCAGGAAATTTTTGGCTTTACAAACCCCTCAGATGGCCGGAAACGGCCCTTCCCGAGTGTTCTAAGCAAGAATATGTTCGGCCCAACTTCGAAATTCTCCCCGCTTCTTAATTGGAGCACTTGACAAATATTGAGGGGCTGAACATACCTTTAGCCCAAACGTTTTCATTTTTCATCGCCGCCACTGGGGTGCGGCATTTTCTTGAGGGAGGGAAGCTCCCAAGTGAGGAGCCGAGCGACCCAACGGGGAGAGGGTGTGGTTCTCCCCCTCCCGCCCCAAGGAGATTTTGCAATTTTACATCAAAATTGAGCGATCTGGTGAACACCTCAGTTGGAATTTTTGGATATTTTCAATCTTGTTTCAATGTTTTCCTTATTCCCTCGAGAGTTAGCAGGGTTAGTGTGTGACTGTAAGAGGGTTACTCGGTACGAGTCAATGGGGCCCTAGGGAATTGTGTGGCACTGGAACAAAACAGCAACTCATAAGGCTTACATTTAGTTGGCTAAACCAGCGGAATTGACATTTTGCCCTGAAAAACGCCAAAACTCCATTTAAATAAAAAAAAAAATTAAAAATAAAAAAAATTAAGGTATGGGCGGGACTAAGTGCCAACTCCCTGACCACGGGCCTGTCTCCCTGGGTGTCACCTTCCCCTTTTGGGATGTTTTGCTGTCTCGAAGAGCTTAGATGCAATATGGTGCTATATTTTGTTCTTTTTATACTAGATTCCAGTGTTCTCCATAGGGGGTTTTAGAGGACCGACACGTCCTCCTAGTGAAATTGACCGCCCCTCCAAAATAGTTGCCGCTCTCCAAAAAATGCCGCTTCCATTTCTAGTTCATTGCTTCATTACACATATACAAGTCATAACTGGAAAATGTGACTTCCCTCCAGACTTGGCGCCAGGATTTGCCCGACGAAGGGCCACTCTCCGAACGAGGGAGGGGCAGGGTTGGTAGCGACCCAAGGACCGACAGCCAGGATGCCGTCGATGAGTTGGTGAGGGAGGTTTGAAGAAAACCTGTGCACTATACCTGCCATTGCAAGCCATATACGACATCAAATTTGTATATGCTAGAGGAAGATATTTCCGCTCTGATTTAACCGTGGAAAAGGGGGCAAAATTTTTTTGGATTAGTACACTAAAAAGAATCTGTACTTATTTAAATCTTATATAGGTCAATAAATTGTCCCGGCATTTGGGCCCTATCGGACACAAATTATATTGTACTTTCTTCTTCCAGTCCGTACCGCACGACTGACACAAGAGATAATTAACTAAGTTTAGCGAAATAATATGAAATTCCCGACATGAACATTAATCCATTTATTCTACTTCTTAATTTACATGAAAAGATGGGATGGGTTTGTACTTTATTAGCTCTAGGTAACGGAACTGAGAAAGAGTGTGCAAAGCGTACCGAACATTTTGGGTTTTATCGCAGAAATAACTCTTGTGAAAGCAAAAGTAACTAAACCGACCATGAAAAGGTGACAGATTATCCCCGACAGGGGGCGGGCCATGCCAGCGACCACAAGTTCCGACAGCCGCTATGTCGAGGGGGTGGTATGAAGGAGCCTAACTAACCCATGTCATTGCAGCCTTGGGCACATTTTGCACAATGTTACTTGATATTTTAAAAGCCGAGTTAATGCTCTTTTGAGTCTGAATCGTGAAATTGCAAAGCGCGCTAAGCGCGCGAAGTTTTTTGGTGGGCTTACAAAGATAACATAGCCTATGTAATCATTAAGAACAAAAAGAAAAAAATAGAAACTGTAGGGGTTGTAGACCGTATCGGCGATAACAAACATTGTGTCGAAACCACCTGGAATACCCGATAAAATAGCCAAAGCATGCTCCGTGAGTAGCTCACCATCTGACCTATCGCATGACACACACAAGAGAACAGCAACTAGGCTTTGTGGTATGGGATAAAATTTACGACCACTGCATAACCTGTGTACTCTGCCTACCAGTTACTTGGTAAGGTTGAGAGGACTTGCACTCTCTAGATATGTGGAATGGAAGTATTGAAAAAACTGGAGTGAATATACAGCGCGCGTAGCGCGCCGAAAATGGTTCTTATTAGGGAAATTGTCCCTTGAGAGCAAAAAACAGGTAAACCATCAGGGAGATTAGTCGCCGTCGGGGACTGCATACTTTATCGTAACGACTTAGAGCCCCCCCCCCCCGGAAAACTGTAAAAAAAAAATGCCCCCGATTCTCTTCCTCCGCTTGCCGTTTATTTTTTTTTTTTTATTGTTTGGCTCCCCTTCATTTTTTCACGACATCGCCCATCGCGTCCCCAAAATTTTTGTCGCGGGGAACTCTGTCCCCCCCTTCCCCCCTGCCCCCGCCCGCCGCTGACTACGCTTGTGCTCGTGTGTGTGTGAAACTGAAGTTTCTGTGAAGTTCTGGTCGTTGTAAAACTTATCTAACTACAAGACTCCCTCAACATACTTACTATAGTTGGATTTTGGATGTGTTTATTTCCTAAAATCAAGAAGTTGGTGGATAGACACCATGCCCTTAAACTGTACGTAACAACGCAGCACGGTGTCTAAAACAGCTATGGAAGGAGTAAAAATACAGGGCAGTATGTAGTTTTCATAATAACACATCACATCATCACTCCACACAGTTGTTGGATATTGGAAATTTTACAAAAATTAGGTTAAATTGATCAACATAAGTGGTGATATCATTTACCAGCGGTGCAGTTGGGGAACATCCCACAATTGCCTTTAACACACCAATTTGTCCCCCAAGTGAAGGTATGTGTAAGACAAACCGCCCCACAACTAACTGCTATGCAAACACCATTACCATTTTGTTAGGTGGGGTTTTCATGAGACGCAAATATAAATTTAACCCTTTACCGTTGTGCTCCAATCGGGGCATATTTGCACGCCTCGGGAGTGGGCGGAAAAGCGGACGTAGCACGCCCCGCATCAGCTTCCGTAGGCTATTGACTCCGCGACCTTAAACTATTGTCTCTCTCGTTGTTGTGGCCGAATTTTCGGGTAGCTTACTCGCAGTTTCGAGCTCCGCGTGAAACAGTAAAGATGGGTGACAGCCGAGCTCTCAGCATGGGTCCAAAAGGACCCAAACAACGGTAAAGGGTAAAAGTTTTTTCCCTACCATCTTCAATGCAGGCCCGTAGCCAAACAATGTGCTTAAGAGGTCAAAGTGGCGTTACAGCGAGTGTGCGGATTTTCCGAGGGACAAATTTGTAAACTATTTTCCAGTCAATGGCAACCAGATGAAATCGTAAAGGGGACAATTGAGGGCAACACGGGACTACGATACTGCTTCGATGGCGTTCATGTGCTCTTGACTGGAAGTAAAGACCGCTTCTGTATGTTCAACTAAGAGATTGCGCCTTTAGAAGAATTACGTCCAAATTGCTTCAAATGCAAATCATATTTTTGGGCTTTCAATTCCGTGCAGGAAACTGACGCCGTCAGTTTTGGACCACACATCGATGTAATTTGTGCTAAAATAGCTAGGTGTACTAATTTTTATTATTGTGATGTTATTTTGTTGTCAAATAGCATTTGGGACTTCGGTGTTCCTTGAATTTATGTTCTAGTTGGTAGAGCATCAAGTAACTCGGTAGGTCCGCGGTAACGTGCAGTCCCTCAGACCGGGTCATACCAAAGATCTAGTGAACCCACTGCCGTTGTGCGCAATGCTTCGTATACCCAATGATGTTGGCACAAACATCTGGTTTCCCGAAACTGGAAGAAAGGTCAATGGTGGGCCCTGATAGTTGAAACCAGAAGGATGTTAGTTGAGTTGTAAAACCTTATGTAACCTTTACTACCCATTAGAGCACTCCGCCCTTTGAACGGTGGACGTTTATACTTTGCCCTTGAATTTTATAACTGAGGAGCAGTGACGTATTTTAATATTCGGTTAACCTTAATATACTGGGCATTTGCTCTCAGAAGGTTCTCAAGGATTGATTCGTGTTTACTTGTGAAATGGAACTACAATCAACTTAAGTGGAATTTAGTTACCAAATCAGTCCCTTAATCCGTTCAAATAAAGTGAAGTTATGCACCAAAACGAAAGTGAAAAAATTAGTAAATATTTCCAGACCAATCTTTCAAGCTATGCATATTTTGGAAAAAACATGTATGTCATGTATTTCATGTTCCAAAAATAACACAGAACGTGTTAAAAATAACAGACGGGCATTATTTCTCGATGATTTCCCCATTACGGTCGGTACACCCCTAGTATTTGTTTGGGCTGTTAACACTTGATAGAAATCTCAAGTTCCGTTTTTTATTTGCGGGTTTTTTATCGTAAAACAAACGGTGAAGGCCTGAGGCGCAGTTTCAGGAGGAAGAAATTTCTCATGCTTAATTAGAGCTAAAAGGAAAGAAGCGATGGGCGTCAATGATCAACCCATTACTTATATTAATTACAACATTAACACAAGGCATTCAACTTAGGGAGGTAAACAGAGTTGCCTTTGAATAAGAGCTACTTTCGGAAATGATTTGTTTTGGTAATGGTATATGGGCGTGTGTGACTATTACTATTTTAAAGGCACAAACGTGTATATAAACGTATAGGCGTATAAAAGTACACCTATTCACTCACGAATATAAGAAAACACCTAAGTAAATGACCACATAAAACCTCTTTCATTGATGCGAAACGCCCTGCTGGCAATATAGTTTACAGTGGCGTAGCTAGGATTTTTTCATACGTATGAGGCCCCTTATGTGACAAAATTATGTGCCAAATATATTGATTATACTTCTAAGTATATATAGGTTACACTCAGATATATAAAATTTACTCCCAAAATTGACTCCCAAACTTCATATAAATAGGTTTTGCATAATCTATATATATAATAGTCATACACCATATTTATGCTAACAAGCTATATATATTTGTCCCTGTAAACATTGTATAAATACACAATGTCCTGTATAGTTTTCCGTACTTTTGTCACTTTATTTGTCACATCGGTGATAGAAAATATATAGAGAGAGAGATTACTAACACGCGAACAGCACGCGAGTAGGAGGTGCTTAGTTACATACTGTATTCGAGGGAGGACCACCCACAAGTGTTCCTCTCTACATGGACACATTGAGACATTGAGACCTTGATAAGATTTATCACCACTAATTTTATCATTTCCGTTGTCAGGTACATAAAATTCAGGCGGTTGTATTATCTTACACTAGGAAACCAGTTCCTCCCTTGATATTGAGCTAGGAAGAAAAGGAGTTTGATTTCTGAAACGGATAGTCTCTTTTGAAGAGGGAAATAGCACCTTTTCTTTTTGGTACAGTTAAGGGACCGCAGATAATTCCAGTACCTAATTTGGTTGGTAAACCTTTGACTAGACATGTTTCTGCTCATCTTTTTAATTTTAGTTGGACATTTTAAGTTGTCCTGGTCTAAATCAAGCAAAACAGCTGTATTAAAAAACCTCGATTAGAGCATAGAGGTATATATCATTGTAAACTTCATTAAATGTTACCAAGTCACCGTTGCTTGAATGATAATAGGTAGGCTGTGGCATTATCTCCATGGGCGGCGGAAGCGGAAGCGGGCCCCAAATATTTTTTTATAAGATCCCCCAAACTGAATGTAGCATAATTAAATTTTTCAAAAACGCTATAGGTCTATTTGCGAATTAACACGTTTAAAGTTAAGAAACATTTTGTGTTAGCAAGATTTCGACCACATTCTCTCGTGATTAAGTGAGTCTAATATGGTCCAATTTTGCACTTGCCGCATATACAGAACATCCAAAGGAAAGTACGTATATTTTGGGTGGTTTTTTCACAAAACACATGTACATCCAACGTAGGTACCTGTACACCTAGAGCTGACAAACTCGAACGTTAAAGGTAAAAAGCAGTCCCCAAAACTTTTTTTGAAGAAAAAGCTAAAAACCACAATTTTCATCTTATTTCTCATCAAAGTATCTTTCATTACATTTTGTGACTTTACTCTTGCATATTCAATGTGAACCAAGCATAATTTCTGGTGAATTTCACATTTGAAAAGAAAAAAACATTGTCACATGACTTACAACAGCCAATCATGAAACTGGACAGTGTACTACACTTCTTCAGTTTGGGATGACTGCTCCTGCCCTTTAAGTTTCCAGATGTCGAAACGTAGTAAAAGCTCAATTTTGGATTATATCGTTTAAAAGAAAGGTATATATCTACATTTTTGCATAGTTTTATTTAGTGTGCAGTAAAATTTCCTTTTCTTAAGTTAAAAAAATCTTAACGTTAGTCTGGAACTTTAATAGGTCGAACTCCAGAGACGTACTGACCGGGGGTTGGGGGTGTCACCCCTACCCCAATAATTTTGCCCGTCGGCAAATCAATGTGGTCTGTCGGCAAACTGGCAAACCCCGGATACCCGAGAAATGAAAATGCCGACTCAAAGAGAGATGCATACAGTACAACATAGCAATTGAAACTTAAGTTCCTTTTATTACATTTCGGCTATTCTTTGGGTCAATTATTACTTTTCAGAATGCAAAAGTTGCAAAGCGTCCGAGAGCTTGCTCCCTGGACCCCCACATTAACGATAATATGTGGGAGAGTTTACTTTCGACCTTCAAACTGTTAAACCAAAACTTTTTGCAAGCTATCTCTCTGATACAAATTATCTTTCTTCTTCTCAAATCAGGGCCTACTAGACATACTGAACGATGGGCATGTCACCAGTCCCCTTATTGGCCCCAATAACAAACATTTGCCCCTGTAGTAATGTCCCTTTTAGGATTATTAGTTGCTTCCATTAAGTTCCCTTGAAGCCTTATATGTTAGAGCTTCCGGTCCCTGTTGCGGGCCCCTGAACCCCACGCATGTTGCCTCGGGATTTTAAAAAGAACTCCCTATTGAAAAATTGCCAAGAAACACTTTGGATCTCTTAAAATGCCCTGTCTCAAATTATCAATCACATGTTCACATTTCAATAGCTTCAACATTTTGGCTTTGCCCCCTAAAATTATTGTTAAGTATGTTCCTCCTTTATCAAATTCCATAGTACTTCCCGATCCCATTCTCGTCTCTTAATTCCCCCCACTCCTGAATTAAATTCATAATTTAGAATCCTTAATTTGAATATGATATTTGACCATATTGGAGCCTTTCGATGAGCTCCCGGGGGCTTCGCCCCCGCAACCTCTACTAGGGCTTAGGCCCTGGACCCCACCAGGGTTCCTAAAACGCGCCCCTGGCGTCTTGCGCTCGCGCAAAACCGGACGCCTTACGGCGTCACCATTATGTCGGCTGCCGAAATCTTGTGGCCCTCAATAAAAAACATCTTATGATCTGATACGACGTATATGCAGTCCCTTGTTTCAATTTTGAATTTTTATGCGTTCTTAACGGATATCTTATACCGGTAATTATGCAGAGCACCTTTGTGCTGTGGAGTGGGATTAAAGACCGCAGATACTTTGAAGTACTGCTCTGTTAGGTTTCTAAAACCTTTTGTATCTGCTTTTTAAGCAGCTCCCCTAATTTTTAAAGGGTTGACTGCCGTACTTTCCACAGCCTCTGGACATCTTTGTTCTTGTTGGAAGACAAGAGCTTGGTTAGCAAGCGGTTGCTAACCTCCCCGTGAGGAAATTTGGCGATGTCCTCCCTGGCCAGTTTTTCGGCTTTCTCTGGTTTCTTCTGTTCTTCTGAGACGCGCCTTCTTCGCATCCTTCTTCGCATCTCAGCACCTTCATGGCCCTGCCTCTGCTCGGGAGAATACTCCATTCCAAAGGGCTTGGAAACCCTTCCTCTAAGCGGAGCGCCCTCATCTGTTGACGCGGAGCGTAAAGAAAATTTTGAAAAATCAGACTCTCAGACAGCCGAAAATGGCATTTCTCATGGCTTAAGATTTAATTTTGTGAGTTTTACTTTTATGTCCTCCATATTTGATCGCAAAAAGACAAAAAAATTGCAAACCTGGGTAATATGATATGCATCGCAGGACTACGAAAATATAAGTTATACTGTATATGCCATGACGTCACATCCACAGACAATTTTTATCTGATACGCGTAGTCCGACAAATGCTGTTTGTAAATGTGACGTCACTTGAAATAAAATTTTTGCCAGGAGTCTGTAAATGCATGTATACGGTGCGCCATCATCAGTTGGTGTGGAGCGTTAGCAATTTTGGGAAATTTACCTCCCCACAGTTGGCCGGTGACATAGTTTTGGGGGGGGGGGGCAAGGGGGGAGAAGCCGTCCTAGGACAGAAAACCCTGGTTATTCACTCAGCTTTTTTGGTATCATGTTAGCTGAATTTGTCGCAACTGAAACGGATCCTGTACAATGCATGTAAGTACAGAGATACATAGGATTTTGATGAGGTTTTATGCGAATGGACACCAATCACGCACACAAGCGCAGAGAGTTGACTCTCCGGAGACCATACATGCAGGCTAGTGCAGAGACGCATGGAATTTCGAACTCAAGTATTGCGATGTAACAGCAGGCCTGTCGTATAGATAACCTAAAAAGTTCAAGGCTTTCTCGGCTTAGCAGTTTATTCTTCACCTGACAAAACGACAACATCTCAGGCGTTATTATGCTTTTACGTGTCAGATGTTGTAAAATTACAGTTGTTTACTGGTTTGTTTTTGTGCTTTTGTACACGGGTAGAAGATCGGCAATACAATGGATACTGCGTTTCGTGCGGTAAACAGACTTGGCGCGAGCATTTGGTCGTCCCACAGTCGTAACAGTAGTAACAACGGCTTTGACATGGCGAAAATGTACCCTACTGCGTATCATGCTTCAGAATAAATGACAAGCTCTTGGGCAATTCACTTGAACACCATCCCGTTTTTTCATGTTGGCAATTGAAGACGTCCGAGCACTTTTTTTCAACCTTCGCCAAAATATTTTACCATTTTTGAAAAAGTTTTTGCAAGATTGCCAGTAGGCCTACTGTATGGAATGGGGCCCGGGAAAACTTTTCTCATAAGCTGTCCGAATGTGTCGCAAATCTTTTTTACCGTTGTCACTTTCCTTGAAAATTTACCTTGAATATATATTTTTTTTTGTCTCCATTATTATTTTAGTTCTGTTCATTTCATAATAGCATTTTTCATACAATTTTATTTTATTTCTTTTAGATAGCATACAGCAATTATAGATATATCATTCGACTTTACTCTATAATATTCTTTTATCAATTGTCCTAATAATGCAAGCAAATATGATAGCAAGCTTATTAATAGTGTTTTCACATTCTAACAATACATTTAAATTCTGTAATAACATTCAATACGGAAAAAATGAAACAAAGCTGCCATCACAGCCTTAATCGACAACATCCAGAAAGTCTAAATTGAAGGAGTGGCTAAATTTCAATTACAACTTGTACAAAAACATTTGTCATAAGCCATACTGCATAATGAAAATAAATTTTAATATTAATATGGGTTGCAAAGTACTACAAAACATTATGATTTTATTAAATAACATGGGACACTCCTTGAAAACTTCCTCATATTCAGAAAAGGGGATACATTTTCTTGAACTGATTTGATTAGAAATACGATTTTCTACTTGAATATGAAATTTAAACTCATACAGAAATACATCAAAAAGTGGGATGTCCTCATTAATCTTCTTACTGAAAATATAGTATTTCATATGAAAAATTAAAAAATTGTAGGGGTGCCTTACACTCTTAAAAAAATTGGGCAAATTTTGCCCAACTTTTTGACCAACACTGGGCATCTATTCAACAACCTAAACAGTTGGGCAAAACTTTAACCAACCAAATTTGGTAAAGTTTGAACCCAACTGTTGGGCAGGAGATTACCCAACTGTTTGGTAAATTAGCATTTTAAAACATACCCACTTGTTGGGCACTTCTTTTATTAAGCTGTTGGGCAAATGCATTAACCAAATGTTGGTTATATGTTAATCATCCTTTCCTTAAACGTTGGTGCTTTCTTTACATGTTAGGTTGTAGGTTATGGCAGGGACTGCAGCTCCCTGGTTATGGCAACCCATCGATCCCGGTTAAAAAACCCTGGCTTAATAACCTGTTTGGTTTGTCACTGAGTTTCGTATAGGTACGTCCAAAACTATCATTTTTAAAAGGCACTGTATTTTTAAAAGGCACTGTAAAATGATGTGTGTAAATGATGTGATGAAGTAGTTTCATCAATACCTAAATGTGAACACAAGGGCAGCATGAGAATTAGCTGGTCCGTAGCTCTCATACACTGTTATCATGGTTGTGAGATATCCGTTGGTTAAAGAAGTTTATGAAATGTGTTGGTTAAACTTTGCCCAACTTTGGGGCTAATTGGTGCAATGTTTAAACGCTGGGCAAAGTTTTTGTTGAGTAAAAGTAATTGCTTAAGTGTTGGTCAATCTTTGCTCACATAATGGTTAAATTTCCTCTTCCATGCACGCGTATACTGTTATACCCAACTGACTGGTCAAAATGCCGATAAGATTTTATTCTACAGTTGAGCATATTTTCCCTTTAACCACTTGTTGGGTAACTTTTTGCCAATTTGTTTGGTATATTGTTGGTTGCAGTGTTGTCACCAAACAACAGTGCACTTGACCCGATTTGTTTCACAATTCTTCTCATAATCAGACCATGGTACCATAATCTGAAAATTCTCTTTGGCATCTTTTATATTGGGCAAACAGCTAAACTCGTACATTACTTTAGACCATGAAATCGATCTCTATTTCCATAAAATTCTTTGAACAGTACTACGAACTAGAACACATTTGTATGAGACTCCATGATTCGTATTTGGCGCAAAACTGCTATTCAATGAGAGGTCAGGATCTGGGATATTCTCTTTCACGTCCGAATGAGCATTTATATATTATTATTTGAAACATTTCGGGAAACAAGAAACCTATCTCATAACCATGATAACAGTGTATGAGAGCTACGGACCAGCTAATTCTCATGCAGCCCTTGTGTTCACATTTATGCATTGATGAAACTACAAGACTTCATCACATCATTAACACACATCATTTTACAGTGCCTTTTAAAAATACAGTGCCTTTTAAAAATGATAGCTTTGGACGTACCTATACGAAACTCAGTGACAAACCAAACAGGTTATTAAGCCAGGGTTTTTTAACCGGGACCGATGGGTTGCCATAACCAGGGAGCTGCAGTGGCAGCTCCCTGCCATAACCTACAACCTAACATGTAAAGAAAGCACCAACGTTTAAGGAAAAGATGATTAACATATAACCAACATTTGGTAAATGCATTTGCCCAACAGCTTAATAAAAGAAGTGCCCAACAAGGGGGTATGTTTTAAAATACTAATTTACCAAACAGTTGGGTAATCTCTTGCCCAATAGTTGGGTTCAAACTTTACCCAATTCGGTTGGTTAAAGTTTTGCCCAACTGTTTAGGTTGTTGAATAGATGCCCAGTGTTGGTCAAAAAGTTGGGCAAAATTTGCCCAATTTTTTTAAGAGTGTAGCCAAAAAATACCCTGCTCCACGTCTAAAATAAAAGAAGAAGTAACCCGACATTCACAGAAAAGGTGATCAATTGTTTCGGCTTGTTCGCCACAAAAGGCACAACAAGGGTTTTCTGTGATTTTCATTTTATGACGTAAAACGTTAGTACCCAAAATTCTGTGAAGGAACCTATATTGAAAATATAACTTACTTCCCCGATAGACATAAAAGGGATTCTTAAAATTGTTTTCCAGCAATTTGTAAGCTCCCGGAAGCTGTTATTCCATTTCGTACAACACGTAGGAGGAGAGTGTATTTTGGCTATTAGCTTCTTGTAGACAATTCGTGAAATGCCAGGGACAACTGGAGGAACATTCTCCCTGTAACTTAAATCATTTAACAGTGTTTCCACCAAAATAATACTTTGCTTCCAAGGCATAGAACTGCTCTGATAAGACCGTAGTATATCGTAAACGGACAGTATAGTAAATCAAATTTCCTCATAAAAGAGTTATATTAAAGTATTTGATTATTATCATCGAAAATATCTTTTATATAAACAATCTTTGTCAAACCAATGTTTGTAGAAAACTAACTTATTATTCACTTCGATATATGTGTTATTCCACAAAATTTGATCGCAGTAATGATCTGACGGTTGCTTAAAATTAAACTGTGCCCATGCCATACAAACGTCATTCATAAAATCACTATTAATTTTAAGGTCCTTTGCTACAAAATTACAATGGAAGAAAAAGGACTTTCCAAAGCCCTTTAAGTACCAATTGAGATAATCTTTCCAAGAGCCTCTGGTATCGTTTACGAATCTGTTTACCCAAGTACATTTTAAGCTATTAATGAAAGTCAAAACATGAGTAGCGTTAAGTCTATCCTCTGAAATGGGTGCAAATAAAGTACTACGCTTAACTTTGTCCGGTTTACCCGACCAAATGAAATTAAAAATATAAGTTTCTAAATCCTTTAGAAAAGTCTTTGTAAAGAAAAAAGGGCATTACGGCACTCCTCATTACTAAGCTGACCATCGCAGGACTTGGCTTCATCCTCGGAAAGTTTATTAAAGTTATTAATGCTACTACAAAAGGTGGAAAAACGGCGATTCTCGCTAGTATAAAGTGAATAATAGAAAAAGTTTCAGTTCATTGAGGATGCTTTGGTTCTCTAAAATCTCCCTACCATCGATTCCATTAAGTTTTCTAATGACGTTACAACAAGTTTGTTCCTTTTTTCTAAATTCAAGAAATAACTAGTACCCCTTTCCCCTTCTTCGACCCAGCGGGCTCGAGAGCGAACCATAATGCCATAAATTTTGAAATCATAGATTGCCTGGAGCCTGTTTCTTGGCTCTAAAAGCTTGTTGCGAGTATGATCAGAATGTGAAATATGAAATGCCTCCTCTAAATGACCGATCTCCCGAAGGAGCTCCCTCTCAGATTTGCGTCTTTTCCTAGCCTTTGTTTGACTATAGGCAACTGTGAAATTACGAATAGAATATTTCATATACTCCTAAAGTTTCGCTGTGTCTGTATTAGTAAACATACTATCGACATTGTTGATAACTTTAGTAATTAGGATTAGATTGTGCTGATCCTGTAAAAGTGAAATGTTGAATTTCCAAAAACCCGGGCCTCTTTGTTCATTAAAAATAATGATGTCCAAATTAACAATGGAGTGATCCGAACAGAGGCTAGGGGAGATATTGGTACAATTGCTCATATACATTAAAGTTCGGGAAATAAAAAAAAAATCAAGTCTACAATGTATATCGTTGGAAATGATTGAATTCCAGGTAAAAGAACGGTCACTGGGGTTTCTCTTCCTCCATATGTCTACTAAATCATAAGCAGACATAAGGTCAAAACATTTTCTCCGGGCGTTGAAGTTTGTACTTGGATTCCCTCCCGACTTATCTAGGTCTAAATTAAAAACAAAGTTGAAATCACCTGTCACTATGATAGAATCATATGGGAAGTTAGCTAACTTTACGTTTAACACTTCAAAGAATGCTGCATCGTCATTATTTGGACCATACAAACACACCAATGTAAAGCTACGTTGACTAAAACAAATATCAAGGATAATTGTCCTACCGTTGTTACAAACCCAGTGGTCATTAACAAAAAAAGAGAGCCATGGACCAAATAGAGGATACAAACTCCTCCACTTAAAGTGGTGCCATGATTAAAGAATATTTTGCCACCCCATTCGCTTTTCCAGTAATTCTCGGGCCTTTGAATACTATGTGTCTCTTGAATACAAAATATATCTCTCTTTAAAGAATGGACAAACGCAAATACCTGACGTCTCTTTTTCTGCTGCCTCAAGTCGCGGACATTATAAGAACTTATCTTTAAAGTGGACATAATAGAAAGCTATGGAGAGATTTTCGATCAAATTCAATACAAAGACTTCTACTTAAATTAGGCAGTAGAATAGCAACATGTGCTTATAAGAAAGTACAACGCAGTTTGTATGATGACTATCGTTAAGAGAAATAAACAAACATATGATGGAGAAAGAAGAAAATACAAGAAACAAAATCAAACTCCTCATTCGAGAAAAAAGTACAACAAATAACACATAAACGCAGTAAATTAACCGCTACCGCATTACCCTGATGAAAAACAAACTGAAGGAGACAATCACATTTACAACGCCGATTAGAGAGATTATGCCCTAATCTGCAATAATGCGAGGAAGGTAACTACGTTGGTCAGACGGGCCCCAAGTTTAGGCTGCGATATAACAATCACAAAAAGGCAATCATCGACAAAGTCACCCTCCCGTTTTTAATCATTATTGCAGATTAGGGCATAATCTCTCTAATCTGCGTTGTATACTCCTCTGCTCGGGGTTCACTACAACAAACCAGCGACTCCGAGAGGAGAGTAAGTGGATTATTGCCCTTAATACGCACAAACAGGGCCTTAACAAAGACTTGGGCGTGCTCAGTAGTTTTAGCTTTGCTAGCAACCGTTAGCCCTTAGCAACAGTACACCTTCCTTGCGCGCCGCGACTTTTCTCTCAAAGGAGTGCTTACTGTGCGCATAAATTCATCTCTGAGTGTTTGGCGGTTTGTGCTACAGCTTTTGTTTGTTTCAATTTTGCTATAGTTGTTATAACGCAGTTGAAAGGCACAGGAGTGTCCAAAATATTCGTTTCAAATACAGACTATTGTGCTCTGAGTACCGTCGTTTTTATCATTTTTTGGTTTTCTTGTCGATATGGAGCATACGTGGAACTCACTAATATATATATATACAAAAACATATATATACATATACATATATAACATAGTTATATGAATAAACATATACCGTGTGTTGGAAAATAAACTAAATAGTGTCAATACGAAGTATAACGCTGTAATTCCAACGAAATGGTGATACACAAAGAAGAACACTACACAAATAACGTTTCGATTGCCCTGCAATCTTCCTCAGAAATGACCAAGACAGTTAAACTTGACGGACTCACTGAAGCTTTACTTATTGATTGAATAAGGGGATAATCGGGACACATCTTTTTTATCCCCTTATTCAAAGTTTCTTGTCAGAGCCATGTTCCATTACAGAAATAGTAAAATATATAATTTTCACCAAATTTGACCTTTTACCTCTAACCTTTGACCTTTACTTCCGGTTATGCAATATGTACAGTGGTTTTACCTAGGGTGAAGAAAATCGGCTGAGCCGTTTAGGAGATATAAGCAAAAAAAAAAATTCACACACACACACACTCACACACTCACCAACACACGCACACACACACACACGGACACGTTTTGATCCCTCACACAGAATTGGAGTTTTGGTTACCTTGGGGGACCCCACCTTAGGTTAGACTCTTGGACTAGTAACTTGGGGCACCAACCATTACCAAGACAACAGTGCCAATTTCAGCTGGAATTCCCATTTATAGCTCAAAGGGCAAAGTGATTACAATATCTCATCCTCCTCAGGGAGTAATGAGATAACAACGTTATTTCAATGGCAAGCCATCCGTTCGTATTAACAGCTAGGTGTCCGTAAATCTGACAACTTTGAAGTAATTGTATCTACTTTGTAAATCTAGGAGCGCGCCCTATATATATATATATATATATATATATATATATATATATATCACTAATTCGGCACTTAGGGGGGAAGTTGTTGTTGAAAAGTCGACCTTGGGGGGAAAAAATTTTGGGGGCGAAATATAAGTTTCGCCTTTACGTTTCTACACACTTTTTCTATAGGAATACGTTGACGGACAAAGGCGCCCTCCTAGATTTAAAAATAACAATATAATACATAAGCAAAAGAATTCGCCCTAACGTCTTAAAATATAAACAACGTTATTTCAATGGCCAGCCATCCGTTCGGTTAACAGCTAAGTGTCCGTAAATTTGGCAACTTCAAAGTAATAGCATCTGCTTTTTAAATCTAGGAGGGCGTTCTTGTCCGTTAACGCATTCCTATAGAAAAAGTGTATAGAAACGTTAAGGCGAAACTTATATTTCGCCCCCAAAAAATTTTCCCCTTAAGGTCGTCTTTTCAACAACAACTTTCCCCCTAAGGGCCGAATTAGTGATATATATATATATATATATATATATATATATATATATATATATATATATATATATATATATATATATATATATATATATATATATACATATATATATGTATGTATATATATATATATTTATATATATATGTATATATATATATATATTAAATAAATAAAATAAATATGTAAATAATTAGAAACAAATAGGAAACGATTGCTTTTCCCTGAGCATCGTATAAATATATATATATTTATATATATAAATATATATATATATATATGTCGAAAAGAGGTAGTTAAAAGTTCTTAAACGTTTGCGGAAAACTCCACGACGTTTCGGGTATAAACCCTTCATCAGGTGGCAAAAACCAGACTGAACAACCAACATTAACAAGTGGACACGACACACATCAAATCCGAAGCGATCGCTGTAAAAACAGAACCGAACGAAAGTGACTGTCAGAAAACATGAGTGCGAAGGATGAAACACAAATCAAAAAGAAAAAAGAAAAAGAGCGTCCTGGATGAAAAAGTGCACGTACAAATCGAAGATGGTCGGAAAAAGGGGGAAAAAAGTAGACAAAAACTAGGTCCGGAAAAAATAATAATTAGGGCTACACAGTAAAAAAGGAGCACGAACGGGTAAGCGTAAAAGGAGTAAAAACTGGCTCAAAAACGGGTGAATATTACAAAAGGTCAATTCTAACATTAAGGCCGTGTGGAGCGAGAGTACCTAGCCTCATGATCAGTCCGTTTTCAGCACTAAGGCGGTCACGATCGGAGCCTCGGCACATTACAGCTGCCGTAACAGTTAAATGTTGTATAGAACAAGATGAAGGGGGATTAAAATGTGCAGCCACCAGCTTTCCATGGAGATTATAACGTTTCTACCTAGACAAACGACGTGATCCTCTTATACCGACTGACACCTTCCTACGTTTAACGGAACTCGTTTTCACGCAAAATTGTTTTCAGTTTAATGGGAGTTTTTCCCGTCAAGTTAAAGGAGTGGCCATAGGCACCAAAACGGGTCCCTCTGTTGCCTGTTTGACCATGGGTCACTTTGAAGAACAACTTTTTTCTCAGTATACCGGACCACGACCTATACTTTACAAAAGGTATATTGATGATATTGTAGGAGTTGCCACTGGATCCCGTCGTAATTTAGAAACTTTTATCGACTTTGTTAATTCCTTTTGCCCCTTTTTGAAATTTACCCATTGTATCTCGGACTCATCTGTTGTTTTTCTCGACCTTAAACTGTCCATCAACAACCGTACAATTACCTCTAACCTACACTTTAAGCCAACCGACTCGCATAACTACCTTTTGTACCCTTCCAACCCCAAATCTTGCCCTAAATCTATCCCTTATTCCCAGCTCTTGCGAGCCAGACGAATTTGTTCGGAGGATTCTGACTTCTCTACTGCATCTGAAGAAATTTTGTCCTTTTTTGAAAAAACGCCAGTACCCTGCCAAAATCGTCTTTAACGCCCTACGCAGGATTCAAGGAACCAGCAGAGAGGAAGCCTTGGAGAAAAAGAGCAAATCTGGTACCAATCTACGTATTCCTTTAGTTATTTCTTATCACCCTTCGGTCCGTCCTATTTTACACGCTATCCACAAAAATGTAGAGTTGCTCCGACAAGACCCCTCAACTCCCGATGTTTTCAGAGTTGAGAAAAATAACCCCATCACTGCTTTTAGAGTTGAGAAAAATTTAGCCAACCATTTAGTTCGGGCTTCCCATCCACAAACTTCTTTCGACGACACGGCTGGTACCTTTCCATGTAACCGTCCGAGGTGTAATACATGTCCAGTTGTTGGTAAACAAGGGTTACCCCACTGGTCCGTTCTCTAAACTCTGACGACGCTTTGGTCTTTTCTTGGCCAACCAGTAAATTCTGGAAACTCCCATGGACACTCGAGACGGTGAGGGTGGCCATCGTGAACGTCTTCAATTTCTGGTATCTGTGCATGAGTGTCAAGACTATCCCATATATTTTTTTTGATCATGTCAGGAATGCTGGATTGACGACTCTAGTTGTTAAAGATAAATCTGGCTGCTCTCCCCTGGACCTTTTTATGAGTATCCCCCTATCAGATTGGTTGTAAGGGTACCAGACAACATTACAGTAATCTAGAATAGGCCGGACACTGAAGAGCAAATTAGGCCGTTTCTTTGGTTGAGTTGTCGCAATAAGTAAGATTTCTTCACGATAGGCCCAAAGTCCGATTCGCTTTAGCTGCTATCTTATTAATGTGGCCTTTTCAGCACAAGTTTGAAGAGAGTTCTACACCTAAATGATTCTTATATGGCCAAGACGAGCCATCAGCGGCAAGGTTTGTACTGGGACATAATTTAAATTTTGCCACCTCTCCTTAAAGCGACAGTCCTCTCACCCCAACCCTTACTCCAAATCCAGATATGGGCCAGATATAAAACTCCATAAATGGGCCAGATATGGATTTCATATCTGACCCATATCTGCTGCAGATATGGGATTTATATCTGGGTCAGATAAAAAATTGGGCAGATATAACCTTGATCTGTGCCAGAACCAGATCTAATCCATATATGGGCTAGAAAAACTTTTATCTAAATCAGGTCTTTATCTGGAACAGATATGAACCATGTAACGCAAAACCATATATGGATTGTATAAAGCTACTCCATACTGATCCCATGTAAAGCAGTACCATATCTGGCTCATATAAAGATTTACTGTATTGATTCCATATTAAGGAGACAAATATGGTACATTAATGTCCCATATCTGGACCATATATGACTGGACCCAAATTAATTAGTGCACTACCTTTGTGTAAAGCGTATCAGAAGCTCTCTGAGCCAGCTTTTTTCTTAAAGTCCCCTCGACTCTCTGGCGAAGAGCCAAGGGGCGAAAACCAAACATTTACTCCCGGAGGAGTTCTGCTCCCTTAAAGGGGAGCAATAGTGGCCATTTGACTCCCCACGTATGTGTAGTACATATATAAACATTAGATATTAACACTACTGTGTTGTTTTTCCACAAAAAAACTCATACCGAAAAAAAAAAGTTTCAAATCTCCCGCTCTTCAAGACATGAGTATCGCCATACTCGAAGAAACACGACCATGGATCAGCTGATTGATGACGTAAAACCTGCACCTGATCAGATTTCACAAAAGTGGTTACCAACTTACGTACACTTACAGCTGAATTTATAATTGCCCTTTACGAAGCTTAAAAAACTTCATAGTTGCTTTTGCTTTACTGAGAAAAATTTTTGATAACCCAATAATTTTTTGTTCTTCTTTTTGTTTCATCCCTCAAATAAAAAATACTCGTTATTTCTGACTGCTTTTGTACAAACCAAGATAAGTTACTTCCGGTAGACCCTGAAACTACAAGCGGTAACAACAACAAGCTGGGACTAGCGAGACCGTATTTTAGCATGCTTTTCGGTGCAACAGTTAGGTTCGTTTTCACTCATTTCCGCAAAGATTCCATTTAGTCGAACCTTTGGTAATTCTCGTAAGTAATGTAGGATATTTGTGGACACTTAAACGTTAAAAGAAGGCAATCGCGAAGAGAAATCGGCTAAGACACCATACACATCGATCGGTGTTATTGTTATACGGCATAGGCTACGTATTGCTATACTAATATAAGCCTATACGTAACGTACTGACCCTTGGTCTAACGTTAGCTTGTATAGACTGTACGGCTGGTTCGCTGCGGGTGCTGGTCACATCGCTCGCAGGTGCTCGAGTTTTTCTTGGTCGAACTGGCTCAAAGTTATATGCATTTGGCCCGGAAGAGGCAGCCATATGCTTTTAAGGAGTTAATCTTTTGATTTCTGAACCTTTATCTCAAACTCAACCGTTGAAACATTTGTAAAATGAATGAAACGATGGGCAGTTGTGCTAGTCTTCAGTAGTGTTACGAACGTTTGTGCAGTATAGTATATATGATGTCCCGCAATAGCAAACAAAAGTATACATTAGGTGCAGGTTTTACGTCACTGTTCTGTTGCACTATGGGTAATTTCGGAGAAATATGGTGCTTTGCACTGCTTTGCCCAACTGCCTTCCAGACTTGCCTCGGAAAAACTCATACTACGTTTGACTTGGGATAAAATTGGTCTTTAATGATGCCACATTGCTTGGAATAATTATATTGAATTTCTGTGCTGTCTAGAAGGCTGTACAATTGCTTCCCTTTAAGGAGCTAAACGTCCCAAATGGACAATTACGCCCTCGACAGGGCAAACATGTGTGGCCCTGCTCTCAACTGGCTGAATAGAACAGAAGCCACAACCTGGATGCAGTTTAACGTCATGCCCAGGACATGAGCGTATCAGAGCTCTCTAAGCCACCTTTTTTCTAAAAGTCCCCACGACTCTCTGGCGAAGAGCCAGGGCTATCTGAACATCTATAACAAAGTTGAATGCCTATTGTATAACATTGACTTAAGTATTTGAAGTTGTTAAATTACTTGATAGTGAAGAAAAAAACTGCTTTGAAATTCCTACTTTTTAATGTTTACACCGCATTGTTGGTTTAAATTATCATGTGGGGCAATATCCCAACATAAATTTTGTTGAAGGTTTCATGATTTTTCACGTATTACTTCCATAATTACAATAAAAGAAAATCAGGGCCCTAAATTCCTGACCACGCCCACATTGGAAAGTCATTTGCATATGTAAGTATAATATGGCTGAATATGGTTTTAATGTTCTCATTTTGGTTTGCTGATACTTGTTCAGCTTCCAGAGAAGGTCTTTATGTAGGACAGGTGCACAAATTAAACAAAAAACTATTAATATATTAATATGGCTATGTAAAAGTTTATATGGAATTCTGTCATGGTATTTTAATCCGTTATATCTGGCTTGATATGGCCATATCAAACTTTGTTTGTATATCTGGGAAGGCATTTCATCAAGTTATATGTGGCTTGATATGGCCATATCAAACTTTATTTGTATATCTGGGAAGGTATTTCATCAATTTCTATCTGGCTTGATATGGCCATATCAAAGTTTATTTGCATATCTGGAAAGACATTTCATCAAGTTATATCTGGCTTGATATGGCGTTATCAAACTTTATTTGAATATCTGGGAATGTATTGCATCAATTTACATCTGGCTTGATATGGCATTTTATCAAAATTTTTGCATATCTGGGAAGGCATTTCAGCAATTTATATCTGGCTTGATATGGCCATATAAAACTTTATTTGCATATCTGGGAAGGCATTTCATCAAGTTATATTTGGCTTGATATGGCCATATAAAACTTTATTTGCATATCTGGGCCATTCTTGAATCAAGTTATATCTGGCTTGATATGGCCATATAAAACTTGATATATTATATCAAGGCATCTTAATCTGGCGGTATATCTGGCTTGATATGGCCATATAAAGGCTTCATTTAACCAGATATATCCAGATATCAATTCGGATTTGGAGTAAGGGAAACTACAATTTTGGTAGGGGTGTACCTAAATTCTCAATTGGCTCAGCTCTTTGATTGACATTTTTATTTAAATAATTCAGAGTACCAAAGCTTATATTACACAGCATAAATTGAGCTTTTCTATACTCACCCTGAAACAATCAACTGAGATTATTTCTGGGTGAGGATGAATTTCAGACAATTGTGGGAGGGGCTTAAATAAGAATGTTAAGAGAATTGATACTCTTTGGGGTGAGAGAATTGGGCCTTTAAAGCGATCCAGTATGAAGTAAAAAGTTAAATACCACTTATACACCGTTGGAAGACCTAACTACATAACACTGAACGTTTTCTAGAAGAAAAAAGACCTTGCAGACAGACGCCCTGTGAGTTACATCCTATCAAGCCCAAGCTTTCTTTTGGAGATAACAGTGTACTTTCATTAGGTTAACTTAAAGGCCCATTTCGCTCACCCCAAACAGTACCAATTCTCCTAGCCTTCTTACTTAAGCCTCTCACGCAATTGTTTGAAATCCATTCTCATTCAGACACATGGTTTTCGACCAGCTTTAACCAGTGGCGTAGCCACGGGAGAGGGTGAACTCCATGACCCACCCTTGCAATGCAAAAAATGACCAAAAATAGCGTTTTTTTCTCTCTGTCCTTAGACTTTTCCCTATGTTGGTCCCCCAAACCCCCATGACACAATACCCCTCCCCACCCCATGACCCAATCATAGCTATGAACGGATGCTTTAGATAGATTAAACAATGCTGTGGACTAACTGACTGACTGACTGACTGATTGACTGACTGACTGACTGACTGACTGACTGACTGACTGACTGACTGACTGACTGACTGACTCACTCACTCACTCACTAACTGAATAACTAAGTTATAACACATCATCCTTCACCGTCCTTGTTAAAACACTATCTTAGTAATCATTGTTTAAAGAGCTATTTTTGAAGGTACTTTAGTATGTTTTTTAATGGTTGCGCACTGTTTTTTTGCTGTATACTTGGAATCTATTCATGACATTTTATCCTTTATCTTAAGAATTGCTTTTGCTTTTTTGAGGGAGTAGATCTTCTTGTTAAGCCTTTAAGGTTTTTAGACTACTCCCTTTCTCTTTGTTCTTTGTAGAATATCTTAATTGTTCTATTCTGTACTTCTTATGAGAAAAGAGAAAAAACAAATAAACCAAACGAAACGAAATAAGGATGATGATGAACTTGTTCCAAAGCATTCCCTATCTTATCAGAATGCGTTTTTGAACTATTCCTATGGGTGACCCAATTTTCACAGTCCGTATTTGTCTCTAGAGCAGAAGAGATGGCAAACTTTTGGGCACCTGAACATCCTCTCCTCCTGTCTAATCGTGGAATTAATTTGGCAGTTCAAAACGTCCCAGCATTTTTTTCACCCGAATATATGACCATTTCGGGCAATTTTTGCAAGACTACAGTAAGAATATGGGGATGATGGAACCCCTTTTTTCACATTCTACCCAAATGGATCGCAGATCTTTGTTATTTTCCATGAAAATCATACTTTAAAAATATATAGCGTTTTCTCTTTTTCGGCAAATATCTGAACAGTTCAAGCTATCAAAATAATCGGTCATTTCGGGTATTGTGTTACACAAGATTTTAAAACAGGCTCAAGAATGTTTCTTTTAAGCCAATGTTTCCTTTTTCCAAATGTGTCACGATTTTTTAATGATTTTTCGCAACTTTGTTAGACTTTTTTACTATGATGCTTTTGCATTTTCGAGCAAATGCTTGGAAGAATTTGTATATTCGACAATTTTGGGCATTGTGTGGTGATTATTTGTGAAGTGCTTGAAAGAATTTGTATATTCGACAATTTTGGGCATTGTGTGGTGATCATTTGTGAAGTGAATGTCACGAATAATACCTTTTTTCGCTGCCCGAAAGTGCAGCGAATTTTTAGAACCTTGACTTGGTTTTTCATGAAAATTTTATTGCGACTATATGACGTTTCTTTCCCTTTTTCGGGCATATCTTTCTTAAGATTTCAGCCACATACAGGAATTATCTGAAAAACTACCACATTTTTTTTTTTTCAAAATTCAAGGGTTGTCCGAATTTTTTCAGAACCCTGCCCGCATTTTTCCCAAATTTCTGCCCGAATTTAGATTTTGCCGAAATTTGGAGCAGTCTCCCGCTGCCCCGTCTCGTACGCCACTGAGAATGTCCGCTCCACCCAAGAGCTAAGTGAGGTCCTGTGAAGTAATAGTAGTAAGGTTGCGATCCTTGAGACTGAATTGATCCAACATGGGTTTGCTGCACTGGCCAGTGACTGCCATCCCAGGAATTGAAAAAATCCCTACAGGAGATGGAAACAGGCTAGATGCTTCGCCACTATGCTGATTGAGGTGTGTAAGATTGCACTCCGACTGCTCTCCGATCTCTCGTGTTTGTGCTCCACGCAGTACGTCAGTCGAAACCTGTACAATACAAGATTTATGACATTTCTTATCCGCCTTTGAATAATACGTGCTCTTTGCTCGTCAGGTATTTTGTGCGATGCAGCCTTCAGATCCAGTGTGCAGTAATAACACAAAGACCAAGTAAGTAGCCAGAGGGTCATCTTACATTGCTTACTCTGCTGCCTATAGAAATTGTCCTTGGCAATTCTCTGACATGCCACGCTACTGATAGCAATGCATGTGGGCCGAGCTCTGTCCGTTGTGATATATGTTCAACAAGCACCACCTACTCTCGTGCTGTTCGCGTGTTAGTAATCTATATATATCTACTTTCGCCGATGTGACAAATAAAGTGACAAAAGTACGGAAAACTATGCAGAACATTGTGTATCAATACAATGTTTACAGTTAAAAATATATATATAGCTTGTTAGGATTTATATGGTGTATTACTATTATATATAGATTATGCAAAACCTATTTATATGAAGTTTGAGAGCAAATTATATATATCTGGGTATAACCTATATATATTTAGAAGTATAATCAATATATTTAGAACGTTATTTTGTCACATACGACGCCTCATACATAAGGGGGGGGGAGCTTTGGGGGCTGGATACTTTTGTAGGGTGGCTGGAATTTACTATCTAAGCGTAGCGCCACCATCAGTTGGATTTTAACACCTCCCAGATGGCTGAAAATGGCATTGCCAAGTTTAATTGTCTTTAATTCTGATGAGAAAAAAATGCGATTTTTCTCAAAAATTCAAAAACACTTTTGAGACTGATTAGCTCAGTTCATTACACCATTGGACCATGTATCCTAAGATTGCAAATCCGGAATCTGTATCTTGCAAGCAGCTGTCCCAGTGCACGCCTGGACAAGGTTTTCAATAGGCGTAGGGGAGCATTTCAGTTTCAGTCACGGCAGAAGATATTTGCCCGAAAAATTTAATTCTGCCCGTAAAACAGTCAAAGCGGAGCGCCACCAATGGTTGGTGCGGAGCATCCAGAAAATTCGTACCTCTCGGACAGTCGAAAATGACATTTCCTGGGCTTCTAAAGGGGATCCAAGCAGTCGCTATTTTAAGTTTCAATTGCAAAAAAACGTTTACTTCAAACTAAAATTTAGCCAGAAAGACAAAGCGGAGCGCCACAATTAGTTGGCGTGAAGAGTACAGAAAATTTTGAGATATCCCACCCATCAGACAATTGAAAATGGCAATTCCCAGGCTTATAGGGGATGTAAGCAGTAGCAATTTTGATTTTCCTTTTGCAAAAACGGTCACTTGAGACTTAAATTCTGCTATGAAGCGGTCTTAGTGGAGTAAGACCATAAGCAGAGTTGGGGCGAAACGTACAGGATATTTTGAAACATCTGACTCTTCAGACAGTCAAAAAATGTCATTTCCTATGCACAAAGGGGGGGTCTAAGCAGTCGTTATATCGAAGTTCCGTTTGCCAAAAAATGATCACTTGAAATTAAAATTTGCTTGGAAGACAATCGCGGAGCTCCACCACTGGCTGAGGCGGAGCGAACAGAAAATTTTGAAAGATCGGACCCCTGAGACGGTCGAAAATGACATTTCCCAGGCTTACCGGGGGATCTAAGCAGTCGCTATTTGATCAGAAAATTACCAGATAACAGGTATCACAACCAATAGACGAAATGTTTCAATATATTTTCGGGGGAACTCTTGGCTAAATTCAATATATATTGATAAAATTGTGTGATAGCCCGAACCCCGACTATATATGATATCACTTTTGAAAAAGGTACATCTAGGGGGAACTTAGCAGTCGCTATTTCGATCAGAAAAATCAGATAAAATGTACCACTACCATTAGATGAAATGTATTAAATGATTTTCCTTCTATTAGTAACACTTTTTGACAGAATTGTCACGTAACAAGGTGTGTCAAAATGAATTTTCAAGCAGGCTTATAGAAAGAAATTATCACACTCTATCAGTAAAGTATCGGAAAACAAATTAAAAGATTTCATAGCCATTGCCCGTATTTGGCTCTAAAGCAGGATAGATGGCAAACTTTGGGGCACCTGAACACCCTCCTGTCTGTCCGTTGAATTACACTCTAAAATCAAAAGAGTGAACTTAGTCACTCTTTGGTCGAGTGGAAAGTGTAAATTCACTCCATTAGAGTGATAATTTACTCCAAGAGGAGTGAAGTTCACTCTTAAAAGAGTGAAGTTCACTCCAAAAAGAGTGAAATTCACTAGAGGAAGAGGGAAAATTCACTCTTCCACGAGTGCCTGCAATGATCGCTCTTTTTTTAAGAGCGATCACTGTGGGCACTCCATCAAGAGTGAAACTTCGCTCGTTTTAAGGAAATTTCACTCATTTTGGAGGGAATTATCACTCCAATGGAGTGAAAATATTTGACCATTTCGGGCAATTTTGCAAGACTAGAGTATGAAGTGGGGATGATGAAAATAACCGTTTTTAAAATTCTACCCAAATGTATTACAGATCTTTGTTAATTTCCAAAAAATTTTACTTTAAAAATAGCGTTTTCTGTTTTTCGGCAAAAGGCTATTAAAATAATCGGCCATTTCAGTATTGTGTTATATAAGATTTAAAAACAGGCTCAAGAATGATAGTTTCTTTTAAACCACAGGCTTCCAAAATGAGATGCGATTTTTTTTTTCTGTTTGTTTTTCGTACCTGTTTTTCCCTTGCTATGATACTTTTCCATTTTTCGGTCAAATGTTTGAAAGAATTTGGATATTCGACAATTTGGATATTCGGGCATTGTATTGTCATTGTGAAATGAAAGCTACGAATAATAGCTTTTTTGCGCTGCCCGAAGATGAAGCGATTTTTTTTAATCCTTACATGTTTTTCATTAAAGTTTTATTGCGACTATGGCTTTTCTTTCCTTTTCAAACTCGAACGTGAATCCCTGTACTTTTCTAAACTGAGAAAAAATCAAACCCTCTGCCCGAGTCATTCTAGATTTCTGCCACATTTAGGAATTTTCTGAAAAACCATCTTTTTTTTCAAAATTAAAGAAGCGCTGTCCGATTTTTCCAAATTACTGCCCGAATGTTTTTCAAATTCCTGCCCGAATTTAGATTTTGCGGAAATTTGGGGCAGTCTTCCCCCTGCCCCGTCTCGCCGTCCACTGGGTATGTCCACTCCACCCAAGAGCTAAGTGAGGTCCTGTGAAGTAATAGTGGTCAGGTAGTAAGGATGCGACCCTTGAGACCGCATTGACCCAACATGGGTTTGGTTGTTGGACTGTTCAATGACTGGCAGCAAACGCCGTGTAAAGTGCAAATTCCTTCCAACCATATTTGACTCAAACATTCTACCCACCACACCAAGTATGATTTTGAAACAAATTTTTGCATCCCCAGGAATTGAAAAATTCCTACAGGAGATAGAGGGGCCAGATGCTAGGAGCAAATTTTAATTTTCACCAAGGTAGCCAATTTCATCCACTCCAAATCTGCTGGAAAATCATCCACCCAGAAACCAGACGAGTAAAAATTCAAGAGATTCCGAAGATATAAAGCTTGTCACAGTCTACCTGAATTTATTCCGAAATTCAGAGTGGGGCACAATTGAAGAATACTCTGCAACTGCTTGGATCTATCGCAAGTGTATGTATGACATAAGAGACGGGTAGCCCGGATTGAATATAATCGACCAGCATGAATATAACTTTTTTGCCCAGGTCGCCAGTGGGGACTCCAGCCCCCCACAAGCCCCCCACAAGTCCCCCCCCCCCCCGCAGCTACGCCACTGAATGTATACAAGAACTAAGTGAGAACCACAGAGCAGGCTCCAGGAGGCAAGTTGGGCAACTACACCTGAGGTTTCCAATCGTACATGCATCACGCGTTAAGCACTAGGGGCGCTTTACGAAGGCAGAGATTGAACTGCCCCCATATGTGGCCCAAGCTACGGCCCTGCGCAATCTTTTATCATTTCCATTCACTTTTATAACGTACATTAACAACGCCTTTTCTTAAAAATAAGAATCTGACCAATCCCTCAAAGGGGAGGGAGGGCGTAATAAAATTTTACTAAACAACATTTCTTTGTTGTAACTGAAATACCAGGCAATCACTTCTTGACTTACACTTAACTTCTCGCCTGTGACCGAGGAGCTTCTTTCTTTCTGTTTACAGAGCAGATAAACTCCCAGTGAACAGTCAAAAACATTCATTTGTAATTTTCTCAGAACGTCCAAGAAGATGCTCAATTGCATTAGGTAAGACATACACTGTTAAAAATTTCTGAAAATTTACAGACTTTTTTTAACTTAAACTTTTTGTATTTTATTTTTAATAGAGATTTTCTGTATCTTTACAGACACTTTGTATTGCTACAATAAAAAAGGTTGTTTAACATGTATTTTCTGTTTATTTGAAAAACCATTTCTGTCTGCTTTTTTAACCAAATTTTACTGCTTTGTAAAACTTTTTCTGTAAATTTACAGAAATTTTAACAGTATTTTGTATTTTTCTGATTTCACATAAATATACTGTCATTTAACAAACATTCATTTTGTTTTTAAGCTGAAAAAGAAACAAAAATAAGCCCAAACAAACAAATAAGAAATAGCCAGAAAATTTTCAATATATAACATGCATCGTTCTGCGAAGTTTCAGTTTAAAAAAAAAAAAATTTGGCAAATTTATGGCCCTATTTGAAAATTAACTTACATTTATTATAAAAGCATACTTAGTTATTACGTTCTTAGTTATAAATATCATACAACTGGTGTTTTGTCACATATTTTAAGTAAAAAGAAATTGTAAGGCCCTAATTTCAGAGCACTGACAATTGGTATACTGATGTCAATTCATCGCCACAGGCGCTCATGCACTTGATCGGAGCAAATTAAAAACGTTTCACAAATTTACTTGAAAGAGTCTGTAAATTTACCACTTTATGACGTAAATCTCATTTTGCATAAATGGGTGGAGCTTATTTTGTAGGCATTTTCCTAACAAAAGGATTGCTGTTGCTTTGAATAATATCTTCTTTGGCGTTTTTTAATCAGGAAGTGATAAATTTATTGTTTACCTTGTCTGCAACCAATATATTTGCATTCTTTGTCATATTTATTTTAAAAACAATTATTATATTGTACAAAAAATGTGACTTTCCAATTACAAAGTTCCTAGAGATAGCAGTCTACTTGACAACAATATGACAACAAAACATCCTCAATGTGTTTTGATTGAAAACAACTTCGTAACGACACATTACGTTGATAAGCAAATACCTGATCTACGTAATGGTGAAGTGTATGTTACGTAATAACATATGAAAGTTAAAAAAGCGATATTATAATAAATATTAAAACGTCGGGAATGAAAACAATAGGCTGTAAATTCACATAAAATTAAGGTAAACAAAACAGAACAATTCTGTAATTCGATTTTACAGTAGACTTTTGTAAACTAATTTACATGCAAAAACTGTAAAGAAAAAACAAACCCTTAATGTTTTTTCATGATTACAGTCTGGCTGTACAAAAAACATTATTTGGTTGGAAAAAAATTTGCCATAAAAATTATGTAAATTTACAGAGAAATTTTTTAACAGTGTATAAATATTTCAATTTCTTTCAAAAATAGTATCTGATTTTTAACCAGAGGGGTTCGTTATGTAAGGAAACTCTACTTTGACTTTCCGTTACATAGACCTTACCTCCTATAAGAGCTGACATTAAACCTCCGTTATTCATAGACCTTTTACCCTACAGAAAGATGACATCGTAACCCCGTTCTCTTCACCAAATAACGGTGAATTGAATGCATGTAATAAAAATCAGGTATATGTTTTGCGCTGTTATTATTCATGTCGTATCTAGACTATCGGCCGTTGTACTTTTCTCTAGTACCAAAAAGACTACGATAGAACAAATTTTGTCTGAAAATTACTTTAAATAAATAAAGGTATAAACACGATACTATATGGATCTAATGTTCACAATATACTTCCGGAAATAGCACGGAGGATGGTTTTTAAGTTTTCTATGAGAATTGTATACACACACACATATACACTCTTACACCCACTTGCAAGACTAAACGGGACTCAGTACTGTCATTATGTTTGGTGTTCAGCATAAGCAATGAAACAGGGAATCAGTGAGCCACAACTGGAAAATAACCGTGGGCGGACCCAGTTCCACCGATTGGTAAGAAACTGAGCCGTAGAACTCCATGGAAATTAATACCTTATTATAGTTGCGTAGCCAGGATTGAGTCATAAGGGGTTGGAGCACTACATGAGGGAAAAGTCTAAGGGGAGAGAGAAAAAACCGCCATTTTAAGTGTTTTTTTTTTTTTTTTGCATTTCAAGGTTGGGTCACGGGGGTTCCAACCCCCCAAACCAACTCTGTTGCTACGCCACTGCCTTATTATGCACACTTGTAGCCAGGAGTGTATTTATCTCCATATTAATGCAACCAATAAAACAAAGATATGACTAAAATAAGCAATTAACACTTTGCCGCTCTATGTTGCAATCTAAATCGTTAAAAAATAGTTTTGCGATGACGAAAATTCCCTTAGGATCCAGAGGTCTTAAAACGACTCATTGAGTTGTTTCGTGAAATTCACATTTTCTCCAAACCTGTTACGTTTTCAACGGGCTGCTAAAGTATTTGTCGCTTCACTAGACTAATGTATTTAAGTATGTTTTCCCCGAAAAACATTCCCTCCAACTTGCACAAACCCCCTTCGATACCTGCAGGTAGTTCAGGCTCTCTAATTGGTGATGGTTGGGTGCTTTGTGGCTGCATATTTGGTGGCCAGATGCGGGATTTATGACGCGACCACGGACTTCCTATACATGAACAGCGCATACTGCACGGTAGATTTTCGTTACCGTACTTGTGAGAAAAAGCGCACCAAGATGGCCGTCTGCTATGATTTTATGTAAAAATTTGGACTTGCTCAAGTCAATTTACAGATTTTGCAAGAAAGTTGAATTATTTTCCGAATATGGCAAGTTCAGGTCAAAATTACTTCACGTATTGCATGAATATGATATTCTTTCCCATTCAAGTTTAACTTTTGCTCAAAATGTGACAGATTCGTCGTCAAATCAGACGATTTATAGCTTCACAGCGGCTATCTTGGTGCGCCTTTTTTTTGTCTCAGCCGTTGGCGACCATCTACGGATAGGACGTACGTGTTGCATGTTCTGTCCATGTATATAAGTCCGTGGAAGCGACCGATCCACTATCTGAGAATATAGCTCCACCAGTAGCTCACGCGGATTGCACAGAAAATCTTTGAAAATGTCACTTGCTAGATACCTGTGAGTAAGGATGAGAAAATCTGTTCGCTTGAATAGCGGCGGAACGAACTGGCCGATCGGGGAACGAACTGGCCGATTTTTTGACGTCATTTAACCACAAATGATTGTTTGCTTAGTCGGCGCAAATATTTTATCCTGCAAGACAGACAAGAACTGGCCATTGTTCTGTTACAGTTTTGGCGCTAAAGATTTTCTATAATTCCAACAAACCTGGACCGATTTTTCTGGTTTAAAATTCGTTTTAATGTCAACTTATCCATGAAGTTCAGTTTTAGCGAATAATTCTCTATAACTCCCAAAATTACGTCATTATGCTTCGAGTCAATTATTGTCCACTGCAAGTGAGTTAACCGCAAAAATGTGACATCTGGATATATAATCCCTAAAGCAGGCGAAGGCAATTTTGTCTTTCCTTCAAGGGGACAAAATCTGTAATGGATTCACGCAGTCGTCGTTTGAGCTTTTGTTTGAAATAAAATTATGGGCACTTAATACGCCTATACTTCCTTTCGTCTGCCCGTTTATTCTTCAAGTTGAAAATATGCAAAAACTTTTTGGCAATGTTTGCCTGAACTCAATGATTTATCATTTGGAACAAAGTGCTGACACTCCCCTGTGAAGGCCCCGCCTGGAAGTCAAATTGGGCGCAAACTCCAGTCAAAGGATAGTGTTTGGGGAAAATTTTCTAGCGCAGCGCGAAACCTAGCCCAAAGTGCCCTTTCCTGGGGGTAGGAGACGAGTGGAGGAAGCCCTCGAAAGCTCTGAGGTTTTAGCATATCTCTGGATGAAAATTCAAGTCTCAGGAGAGGTACATTACTTCTTTTTCGGTTAACCCAACCCCTAGCCGACCTTACTTTGGGGGGTGAGGACAACATCTGGTTTGAGCAAATGCCCCTCCTGTTCCCGGAGCTGCACTGCAATTTTCACTCACATCTAAAGAGATGAAAATAATCAAAATTAAATAAGCCACTAGGTCGACTTATTTTAAGTCACTGTAATACCAGCGTATTATTGCAACGAGCAGATTGAATGAATTCAATACTGCCTACCACTGGCGTACGCAGAAGGACTATTGGACCATGAGCCCTATCCGAAACCAATTTTTATCCTAAAATTAAGTAATTTAGTAACACAAAAATTTTGCTTCAAACGGCAGTGTATGTGGCACCAGATTGCAAGTAAGGATACCCAATTTCTTAAATTTCAAGGGTGGGGGATTGCCTCCTCAAGTACCCCTCATTGATGCAATTTTTATCTCTTAAACATACGCATATTTGTCACATCCAAACTTTACTTCATACGGTAGCATCTGTGCATGGCACGAGGTTGCATGTTCGGACACCTTTGTCAAACATTTTCAAAGGGGAAGGATGCATCCCTAAGACTCGTTCTCCGGGCGCCATAGATTTACGAGACTGGGGAATGTGAGGTGAGCAATATCTTGTCATTTATCACGCAGAAAATGCCATCGCTGTAATCATTTATAGATGATAGTTCGGATAGTCATAAAGGTAATTTTATCAAATAATTCAGCTGATTTTTGAAATTAGCCAAAAGTCACATTAGAGAAACTAAAGCATATTTTTCAAATCGTTGTGTACTTTCCCCCTGGAAAGATTCAAGACCATTTCATGTAAAGGCAAATTTTATGTAACAATGATTTTCTGATCACTTAGCAAGTTGCTGATTTTTTATTTTGGCAAAGGAAAGCTAAATAATTAAGACTATTTAGATTCTCAATATGAAAACGCAAATTTCGGGCATCTGAGGGGTCACGGTTCTTTAAAATTATCTGTACCCTCCGCGCCAACCAACAATGGCGCTCCGCTTAAATACTCTTTTGGGTAAAATTACCTTTTTCGGGTCAACGTACCTTTTCATAACTTTCTGATCATTTTGCAGTTTGCGTACTTAATTTGAAGTGAACATTTTATTGCAAACGGAAAAAAGATGGCGATTGCTTCAATCCTACGTATGAGTCTGGGATATGCTATTTCCGGCCATCTGATAGGCCAATTTTTCGATTTTTTTTTTTTCGTACGCTCCGCACCAACTGATGGTGGCGTTCGCTCCACCTAGATAGTTAACCTAGATGGGAGAACTCCGTTTCTTCGGGCAAAAAAAAAAACGCCAATACCTGAAATGCTCCCGTACGCCTGTGCCGATTACTTACGCTGTTGTTTGACTCCTAAATGAACGCAAATTTGGAAACAAATTTTACTTCAAAAATGTATAGACGAGTCCAATCAGCGCTTGTGTTTAGTGACTGTAGGCAGCCATTAGTGGGGTCCATCAGCCTTAAATCGTCTTCATTTACTGTCCAAATTTTATTTCAAACCTCATATACAGCAAAATTGAGGGAATCAAAAGGCATTTCAGTGTAAAATCATCCATGATACGAGTAAGCAAGGCAATTGAAAGATTGGAGGTGATGGACGAAGGTTATGGCCGTCTAAAATACACTGC
Source organism: Holothuria scabra (assembly GCA_037179385.1). Classification (NCBI taxonomy): domain Eukaryota; kingdom Metazoa; phylum Echinodermata; class Holothuroidea; order Aspidochirotida; family Holothuriidae; genus Holothuria; species Holothuria scabra. The sequence goes on from CM074181.1 coordinate 48,006,235, forward strand.
TTCCAAATAACATGGTCCAACAATGTTTCCTTAACGCCCATAGTAAAGTTTAACGAAATTTGCCAAACAGCCGCCATTATCTGTACTGCATGTAGGTACTTTTCTGATAAGAACGGTTATCTGTTGGGTCAGGCTGAGTTTAGCCGTCTTTCTGTAATGTAAGCATATTGAACGAAGGCAGCTAAATGGTATATCTGAATACTCGCAAGTATACCAACTTTGCATCCACAACTGCTTCCCATACCAGTCATTTGAAAAAAGTTTTTCGGTTAAAATAATTTACGGAACTGTTGTCCTAGTGGAAATGGTTAAAGAATTAAAGTATTGATGATCAAAGTCTTGAAGGTTTATTTGTATTTTTAAGTGACCATACTACTCATAGCTTAATCTGTTAAATTAATGCAGAGTGGCCACCTGACACTGCATGAAAACATTGGGACAATGTTTCTGTCCATAATTTCGTACACCTTAAAGACAAACTATCATTGGAAGAATCAAGCAAACCTTCCTTCTTGGCCACTTCTTACAACTTGACTATTTCAAAGCGGTCACAAGTAAATTATGTATACTGTTGATTCTCTGCAGTGTACTTATGTTGATTCATTTATGCCAAAATGTACATTTAAGGTTCAAACTTTGGGAGTTATCGAATACATTCGGGTATTCCTCCCCTATCATACGAGGTGATAGCACTGGAGGACTTGAACCTATTTAAACCGTGTTAGAAACTAAACTTGAACCGTTTTTGAATTTATTCATTATGGAATATTAGCCTTTAAGGAGATATGTTATTGTACTACATATGCCAATTGTAGTACCCAACCCCAGCGTCATTACTCCAATTAGCTGTTTCACTCAGTTTTGATTACCATTCTGGTACAATAGAAGCCCAACCACTTTGGGGTTAGAATAACAACTTACAACAAACTCTGAAATAAGTGATAGCAAAAATTGGATCAAATAACTCATAGTGCATTGAACTACATCCCCTTTCAGTTTAATCTGAGATAAACTTCTATCAAATTTCAACCTTTCATGGCCATTTTGAGATCCTCAAATAGGCATATAATTGGTACTGAGAACAGTTCTTGACGAGATTAAGCATAGGCTAATTTTTCTAAATGTTTAAGTTTTATCGTTACCATTTTATCTACTTGAAACTATATATCACATTCGTGTTGGTGTGTCCTTAGATTCCGCTCCACTCTACACTAAAAAAAAAAAAACGTGTTTAGCAATTAAACACTTCTTTTGCCCCCACTTTGAAAACACGTTTAAAATCTAAACATATGTAGCCTTTGAAACACTTAATGTTTAGCATTTCAACTTGTTTAAACGCAAACGTTCTAGAATTAGACACGTTTCTTTTGCATCTTAACATGTTGACAAACTAAGGAAAGAGATTATAAGGACATTTGGATCTTGTTCTTTATTTCTTTATTTATTTATTTATTTTACTGGAGTGTGACGCATTTGCACAAGGTAGTCACTCACAGTCTCCTTTTACATAAAATGCTAAATCCAGACCTTTCATGACAACTTTGATAATTGCCGCCTTTATACCAGTTTGTGAAAGAAAGGAATAGAAAATTTAGAAAATATGTTTTAATACAACTACTGGGGGAGGAATGGGGAAAGTGTTCTCCTGTCTAGTGAAGAAAACTTACATGACAAGTTTGGAAAGTCTTGATTAAAGCTATACTAAAGATCAGGGAATCTAGCTCCCACTCTGAAGGAAATCCCTATAGATCTGTCACTGCCCAGCAACTACCTTCAACCCACGACCAGTGGCCAGACTTCCAAAGTTTCAGAATTGCAAGGAGTTCACTAGAATCGAGGTTTGACGTTATCATTCTCAGTTTCGTTGAACTGGAAGGGGGAGGTTGCAAGGTTTGGGGTCACCCTGAGGAACTTTCCTCCCTGGCCAAAGGCCAACGACCAATGCTGACTTGAAAGGAAGGCAAGGAAAAAAATGATTTTAGGAGGAGGATTTCTTTTCATTTTGTTCAGGGAGTTGACCCCCTGTTTAATTCAAGTCTAGGCTAGAATCTCAAGCAATGCGTCTGCAGGAAAGATAGCAAAATTTTATAGTTAGTTACTAATGCCGAATTTTTATTCTAATTGTGCTTTATTTCTATCTTTATCTTATTTTTATCTCCTATCACCAGTGTGGGCGGACTTGGAAAGGTCAGCCACCCCCCCCGTAGTTACGCCACTTTGTTTGAAATTTGGTCTTCTCGAATCTTCGGTGGGCCATTTTGTTAAACGTGGTATGTGGGCTGTTACTTAATAACCTATGGTATCGAAGATGGATAATCATCAGAGAACTCTTCTCCATGTGTATTTAATGTCTTACTTTATTGAACAACACCAGGTCAGGGTACAATCTCTGGCAAGTTAACTAAAATTTTGAACGAATATCTCGATACCATCTACAAGAAATCACAAAACTGGTCACCATTTCCATGCGATAACATTCCAGTCGTCAGTAAAAATAGTAAATAAATAAATACCAGTTTCACATTGGCCAATATGAACGAGAATGCAATTTGACACCAGTTCTTAAATTACTTGCTGGTATACTAAAGCTGTTCGCTTAAATCTCTGACTAATGAATCTGCTCAACGTTCGATTTTACAGCAGAGTACAATAAGTTGAGTAGTGATTTCAAGTAACTGCGCTCTCGTTACATTTCGATGTACATACTGAAGCATATAAAAGGTTAATTTTCGTCTGTTTTTTCTGGTTCCAAAAACAGAATTTTTCTGAATCAAAGGTTTTTAGATCAGCTTTTAGCTTCCATTGTCATCGTTTGAAGATGGATCTAGGAATTCTGAAGCAAATTCTGTACCACCAAAGAGGGTTATACTTTGCTCTAATATCCGGTGTGCTGTTTGCAATTCAGGGACTTGGGACCAATCTACTAACGGCTACATTAATTTCACCGTGGTCTATTTGCTTTTATTACAATCTGTGTAACTTCGTTGCTATCCCTTGGGTAAACTGGAAAGCCTCATACTCCAGTAGCGATTTGGCCCTATACTTTCTGGCTGGAGCTTTCGATACTGGAAACTTTTCCTTGGCTCTTTTAGCGTTTTCTTTCACCACTATTGGAAATGCCAGTGCTATCCTGCTAAGCAAGCCACTATGGTGTGCTTTAATCGCTTTTATGTTACTGAAGGAGTCTTTTTCTTTACTAGATGCTGGACTCGTCGTGCTGAATTTGCTTGGTGTATTTCTGATATCAAAACCTCCATTCATTTTTGAAATCGGCACTGACTACCATGGTAGTGATGAGTTTTGGGGCGCCGTGTTTTCTCTTTGGGGAGCAATTTGTGGCGGGTTACAGTTTGTCACAATTCGAAGTCTTGTAGAAAGAGAGGTTTTTGACCACTTTCTTCTTTTCGTGGTAAGGTGCACCGTTGGGTTTCCTATATTTGCCGGAATTGTTTGTGCAAATCTTTACAATTACATCAACATCCACGAGTCTTCCCAATGGATTTTCCTAGCTGTTACCTGTGTCGCGGGCCTTACAGCCTCACTGTCCACTTATACCGCACTAAAGTCCCGTGACGCCAAAACAGTTTCCTTGCTTGCAACTGTACAAGTGATAGCCGCTTTCGCACTCCAGTTTTTGATCATGGGTTCGTCCGTCGATTTGTTGACTGTTATTGGTGCTATACTCATCACTCTCTCGCCTATAGTGTACATCATTAAAAGCATTGTTGTTGAAGAAACTCATGCCATATGAACTCAAGACTCTTCGACAGGTCTTGGAACCTAAAAGCAGTCAACTCTCACCTCAAAGTACATTTTTTTCTAGTCCACAGAATTTCTCAATATGCACAGCCTTTTGAGTGTCAGCAAGTTAAAAAGATGCAGATTACCAAAGTTTGTACTACGTATACAACGCATGTACTTCAAGCCTACGGGCAGTGTTTGATTACAAATTGTGGTCTTGTGTACTGAAGCCCTGAAGCAATATACTGGGATTGTGTATAGATGAGATAGTTAGTTAGATGGAGTTTTATGACCCAATTGCCAACGATGAGATGTGTTTTAGACAGCAGTGGGAGTGACTTAACTAAGTAGGTCCATGGGAGAACCGGAGCGGTTTGGGTGCAAGGGTTAGATCTTTAATCAGAAACGGAAGGCAAATTTACTTAAATATTGTTAAGTTATTTAAAATATCTTCAACCTATAAAAAAAATGTACTTTTTTTGCTTTGATGGTATGTGGTCCATTGCTATCGAGGAAGCTGCAATATTTTTCTTAATGAAAGTTGGAATATTTTTTCATATTTTACGTGAATGTTTGTGATGTTGACAATAAAGAATGTTATAATTTATGTTGATTCAACAAAATGAGGCGACTTCATTAGAAAGGCAACGTGACATGAGAGAGCGGATAATACCTAACTTGAAAGGGGCAAAGGTCTGCCAACTTATCTTCAGTTGTCTGAGGCTAAATTATTCAAGGAAAGAGGCAGGTAATATTTATTTTGAGTTTGTACCATACAATATCTTAAAATTCTTGGCTTTTTTCATAGAAAGGAATCTGATCAATTGTCGCACTAGAACACGGAAAGACTCCGTATAGTTCATGATCAGCTCGTCTTTAGCTCAATTAAAGTAAATGAATTGAAGACCATTACTTTTTAGGCATAACGATATTAAGGAAAACCAAATTTCCCCCTGTGTAATCATGAAAATTCGAAGAACAAGCCAGAGTTGAACTATCATGTCACGAGCAATTACACTCTGAAGTGATGGTTCACCACACCGTCTGTGACAGGAGAATACAAAGGGACAGACACCTTCCACATGCTGTACAACCCTACATTACAGAGAGAAGGACCTTTGAAGTAACTCTTTGTTAACATATAGCGACGAGTGTGGCCGTACAGTAACCAACGGACACACTGGGAGGAGGATTCAAGTAAACAACTCAATATCTGCTAGGCAGGTTTGTTGACTTTGTTTGCTTCAGTCCCAGAATGTAAGATGCCTCTCAATGTGGGTTCGTTTTAGCATAATAAATCTACTTGGAGGTCTGACGTAACTTGGCGGTACTTATTTCACTTCATGTGGTTCAATAGGTGCAAGCAGCGAAATTTATCCTTCCTTACTTCAGCGGTGTTTTTGTACATGATAACGCAATGTCAGACTTAGCCTAAGTCAAATTAAAGTGTCTGGACAGATTTTCTCATTAAATAACTGTGACCAAATTTATACAAGAAATGTGTGCTGGTATTTTCGAAGTTCGTTTTATCTAATCACACCTCATTCTGTGATGCCTTTTTTCATTCTGGAATGGTTCTTCTGACCATTTGGAGTTGTAGCTGTGGACTGAAGACGCTCCAAACACGCCTTCAGACCCTTGGTGTTTACTATGGTTGAACCAAGCTCTTACTTAACAGGTGTGCAAATGATGAAATCAGGTCAGTTAAGCGTGGGTTATACGCCACATCGATAGCGTTTTAGCATTTAAGTACATGTCACATCATTAGAAGGATACGACAATTGTTGCAGCTATGGACGAGTAATTTGTTGAGATAAATTAGGTTTGTGTTTAACCAAGTCTTATCTTTGATTGTACATATTACTGGTATCATGACGTCATCATCACATGTTTCTTCTTTTATTGAGGGTGGCGCATGTCATAAGCAAAATGTTTACTCGTTCCTGACCTGATCTGGATTTGCACCACACTTACGTGGGGCATTTCAGCGGTGGCCCTTTCGTTGCAGGACTTTTTTGGAAGTGCTAATACGACAATCACCTTAACGTTAGTTCACCATCAGTCCTTACTAACCATTCCAAGAGGATTTTTTAAAAGAAAAAAAAAAATAAATGAATGAATAAATAAAAACTTTCAGCCTGTCGGAAATCACATTTCGTTGCTTTCCATTGGACCACGTTTATAATATTACCAATTAACTTATATTAAAAAGAACGTTTATTTTTTGTTTTATTTTACTTTATTATTATTTATTTTTATTTTCCATTTTGTTTTTGTAATGCAATTGAAGTTTATTTGCTTTATATCAAAACTAAATAAACATCACTGCATATAAGCTGTCCCAATCAGCTACGTTGCTCTTTTTATGCAGTCGCGTCTGCCAGCAACTGTTAAGGGATTCCGCTTTTTTTTTCTTTTGATCTTAAAGGGACATATTGAGTTGACTAAATTGAACCGTGTATTATTCACCCATATTGATATTTATTTTTGTTTAAAATAATCTCCAGTTTTCAACAAAGCCGCAAAAAGTTATTGTGTCATATTTCTTTTATATCTTTATTAATTAAGAGTAATTTTCGTCCATAAAATTCGATATTGTTGGAATGACTTAATACATTTTCCTGTAGTTCTAGCAGTACCTTACTCTATAAATTAGGCAGTTATGACCTACTAAAATCAGACAATTACTTGCTCTCCGGTTTCGTCTATAGCCAAAAATATTGATTGATATATGCTACAGCGACATCAAAGTTATTAACGAATTGAATCCAATGTTTACATTACCACGAGGACACCACAGACTTCCCGTTATGCAAAAAATTCCAAGAAAAATGGTATATCTTTGACAATTAGCATCTACCGAACGCATTATGCCACTGACAAAGAGAAAATTATCCTGCACATTTTAAGGTCAATGAATGTAGTCTAGGGAAAAATTCATTTAAACAGTGGTTTGATTCGCCTTTTGACAAGAGGAAGTTAAAGTCAAAAGATCAATGATGCAATCCTCTCACCCTAATCTACTATTCTTTTAGGGGCTTATCAAAATTCTCAATTTGCCCAGCTTGTTGATTGACGGCTAATTCAAACAATGCACAGAATATTAAAGCTAACATTACACGGCATGAACTGTACTGAGAGTGTTTTTATTATTCACGTTGGGCTTTTCTATACTCACCCTAAAACAGTAGTCTGAGATTGTGTATGGAAGAGGATAAATTTCAGACAACTGTGGGAGGGGCTTAAGTGAGAGGGTTAGGAAAATTGGTACTGTTTAGTATGAGAGGATTGAGCCTCTAAACTTAGTAATATTCTTCTGTTCTTACCCAGCAATTACATTACAATGGACACGTGCAATATCTGGGAGGATCGTGTCTTTATTTTTACACATGTGAGGCGTTTGTCACCAAGAGCTCCTCTTTGGGTATGCTCCTATCGCATTTTTTTTTCAAGCGATAACATTGACAGCGTTTTCAAGACGGCCGTCTTTGATGTGAATTTTCCCATATTTTGAAATATCTCTTTTTCAGAAAAGTTGTATGGGTCACCAATTTGGCACAAACCGTTGTAACAAAAGTGCCACTAAATTTTTACTTAAGGCGAGAGGCCGGGACCAATGTTTAGCAATATGAGGTCGACCAAGCCAAATGAGGTCAAAATCATTGGTATCAAATTACTTTGTGGGCAAACTTAGGATTCCCCCCCCCCCCCTTAAAAAAACTTGGTATATAAAATTTTCACTTGGCGGTGCACAAAGTTGGTTGTTTTCCGGAATTGGTAGAAGACGTAGGACACCATCAATATAGACCATGGGACAGAGTCCAAAATTCTTTCATTCCGTGGCAAGCATCGGGGGTCTACGCCAAATGTCCCTGAAAATGTTCTTTAAAATATTGACATTGATGAAAGGGTGATTCCCAATCGTGATAATTGCACATTATTGAGAAAAGGATTAAAATTCAATCACATTTTTCGCCAAAAAAACCGAAAGTATTTCGTTTGCAAAATACTTATAACGTAGTTACTGTCCAATCACAGATCTTCATTCAGGTCACATGAGGATCACATGACAAGATCTGCCAGGTACCTCACAAAGTATAATGTCGTTAACAAACAAGACAGTCTTAATATCAAAACAAAAACGATTCAGGTGCTTAATTCATTGTCTGTGAAACTCTTCATGGGATCTGTTATCATTCATAAGAATTACGGAATCTTAACATTTATCCTGTACCAAAGAACTCTTTGAACTGTTTGCTAACAAGAAAGATTTTGTGTGCGCATTTAGATGATCGGAGACGGTGAACTGAACCAATGTGAATTTCCAAACACGATTCCCTACTGTTAGTGTTAGGCCTACTGGTAGTACCACAACTTGAGAAGTCGAGCGATTTACCGACGTGTTTTAGGATGATCAGAGCAAGAACCAACGTGCAGAACACAGGTAAGGGCCGAATTAAATTACTGTATAACATAAATCATGAAAACTTGGTTGAATTATCAGTTTCGATGGTCGTAAGACAGTGAAACTGTGCAAACCTAGCCTAGGCCTAAGCACGTTACAACACAGAATTGCCATAGACCTCAGAATCATTGGCCTAGTGTATAATCCCTTTCTAACCGTTTTTTATTAAGGCATAACGTTATCCTTAATTATTAGCAAATAAGTGTGTGTATACAAACAACATCAATGATGATCGTTCGAAGGCAGTCTCAATGCACAATTAAAGTTACTAAATCACGAGCAACTAACAAATAGCCCTTACTAGGCTAGGACTACACTAATTCTGCAAGTACCCAGGACAGTACTAGCTTAGAAACAGGCTGGTAATCTGTGTCACATACATGTGTGATGATTGAAAATGGAATAAGCTAGGCATGAGATTTTAAATTAATGCTCACATTGAGTTACTGTGCTTGTCGAAGAGCTCAATTTTTAATGGGGCATAGTAAAGTAAGTGTTGGGGGGGTATTCTAAAACCTGTGATAACATCACGGCAGTGATGCACTGAATTTACCGTCTTGGCTCACCAATTTGGAATTGGGTCCTGCTGTACTTTTTCAATGTTGTGTATAAATTCTTAACGTTAGGTGCACACTCATGGATCAGTCTAGACTGTAAATTAATCCATGGAACTTTACCTTAAAGTTTGCTGCCACAGGCTCCATCAAACCAATAACTTGACGTCACATCATCAGGGTATAAATTTGAGGCCTAGATGCAAGGATAATATTTTATTTATAAACATAGGTCCCAAACTCCTTTTCTGCACACTGTTAGATTTGCTGTGTCAGCATGCATTCATTTTTAAAAGGCATTCTTAACGCACACAATACATTTCTCGGTGTATACTGTGTGGATCAAGGTAATAGACGCAAATTTCAGCATGTTTGGAAAGCAAACGCACAAGCTGATTCTCCATTGCCAGTGTGTAAAAAATGTAAATGCATGCAAGTTTTGAAATCATTGTGAGCCAATTTGTTGTCAAAGTTATCATGGTACCGTCAATGATTTTGGTCATCATCACAGATTTTAACCTTGGTCACATACGTCACATCACTGAATCGTCACAGATTTCAGACGATCTCATTTAAATTTGCCACAATAGCTTAGCCATATTTATGTTTGCTTTCTTCTTCATATTTCAGTCCAATTTGTTGTCAAAGTTATCATGGTACCGTCACTGATTTTGGTCATCATCACAGATTTTAACCTTGGTCACATACGTCACATCACTGAGTCGTCACGGATTTCAGACGATCTCATTTAAATTTGCCACAATGGCTTAGCCATATTTATGTTTTGCTTTCTACTTCATATTTCAGTCTTTTTGAAAGAAGGGCTAGAAAGGCATGATGGGATGGCAACCTCAGATGAGAATCCAGCAAGGACTTGTCTGGTAAGTTTTATTTTAAAGTTGGCGCAAAATGACAAATTACCTAGGACTTTGCTTCATTGACCATTTCCATACACTGTTATACTTCAAGAAGTGGTGGCAGTGTATACTGTAGCTGAGGGGATGTCTTTTCTTCACTTGATGCTGTTGATAGTATGACTCAGCTTAAGTTTTTTACTGCTGTGATGAATAATTCATTTATGAAGGTAAATCTTCAATCTTTGCCAATGATGCTGCAGGAGTCAGGTTTCTAGCAACAAACAGCTACCAAAGACTCGCTTTGCATTTGAGCTAGTCGGTTTCAATTTGCAGGGTAGATAGCTAGAGAATTGGCCGAAAATTACCACAACAGTCACATGCAACCTTATCAAAAAAATTTTAGGCTGAAAGGTGCAGTATGTTTCTGGAGGTCATATAACAGACTTCCTAATGTGGGTCAAGGTCAGTTTCAATATGCTCGTTTAACTTGGATTCTCGACCATTCAAATTGCCAAATCAAAACATTATATTTAAATTGTGATCCGTCAGTGATTTTTCTTTATTGCAATTTCTTTAGTTGAGTAAATTGCCAATACAGAAACCATCACTGCATTAAATTTGTGTTCATGATTGTATGTTGCAATGTTTGGCTGAATGTTGTATTAATGTCCAAGAATGATGTCATGGCAAGGCTCCTGGTATCTCAGTGGTCAATGAGATCTTTTAAACAATAGATAATAATAGTTTTTGTTGAAGATCAAAGGGGTAGGGGGCATCTCTCTCTTTAGACCCCTCCAAGGAAAGTTGTAGGTTCTGGCAGTGAAATTACAGTACTGTAACACAGGAGTTTGAATTTTACATTATTCACAACTTGATGTGTACAGAAAGTAAACAAAGAGATACAATGAGGTTCAAGCATTTACTTCAGTTTTATTCTATTCTTTTATTTCTTTCAGAACCCACAGACACAGGACCAAAGCTGACACAGTCCAAACAACACCTGTTGATTTATGCGGCTTTTCATCTGCAATGTCATTTGTCTCCTGCAGTCTGCATCATACATCAAACAGATACAACAACAGTGCGAACTGGAGTATATGTAGGAAAACCGCAAAAAAAAAATCATCAGCGTTTGCAAAAAACTTGTTTGTGTACCCATATTTGCTTGAACTGACTTTTCCAACTGCAAAGACAGGCCTTGATAATGCTGTGATGGGTTAGGTAAATGGAATGAAGATATTCCTGGATGTGATTCTGTGGTAAATTATAAGGAAATTTATCACTGAAATCGCATAGATGTTCTTTGACTTGATGTTTAAAAACTGTAATGTTAATCAGAATTGTAGTGGAAGTGTTTACCAGAGATTTTTATACCCTGTTACATGTTCCTTTCTTTGCATGTTTTTTTTTTCTTGCAAAATCAATGAGTTATTTCACCTCGAAGCCAAGGGATAAGGATTGATATTAGTAAAGGAATTCCAAAAGAAAATGTGGCTTTGCCTTCTACAGGATCAAGAAAAATGAAATGAGGTTTTTAAGCTTACAGTATTGTATTTTCCAACTTTTTTGTGGATAGTATTTTCAAAACCAGTGTATTTTTAGCTCTTAGCTCAACCCACAAAGCGAGAGTAGAACTTACGTTATACTGTAGAGGGAAAAATGTCTGTCCCACTGAAAATGTCTGTCTCACTTTTCGAAAGGTTTCAGCCTCTGTAATTGCCAGTGGTTTTTTTGAAATTTTTTGTGCATGTGCCATTTTAGGATGGCAACAGATTTTCTTCCTAGCAACATGATAGACCGAAGAGAATTGGTACTGTTTGGCCATTTTGATAATTTTTCATGGTTTATTAGCCACAAGGCAAGTCTGCAAGGCAAGTTCCCAGTCAAGGCATTTTTATGGATATAGGCCTGTTCTAACCGTTGCCTGTGTCCATGAGTTCACAACAACAGATTTTTAATTTAACGCTTTTGTAGGAAGCACTATATAAATGGAATGTATTAATACAGGAGGAGAATTTCGGTATTCCAGAAAACTAATAAACTTTTTCTTGTTAATTATTTGCATTGGTGAACTAGAAATCAAGAGCTGTGGTGCACATTGCTTGACACCCAGTCACTCACGGAATATTTGTTTATTTATCTGATATTACAAACCAAGTTGCAAGTGTTCCACAGTTGTTGTTGCATCCTCATCCTACATTAATGAATACAGATTCCAGACATTATCATTGTATCTGTACCTACTGCCCACTCTCCTAAGTGGTTGTGCAAGGATATCAAAAGTTGGAGGCTTAGGTTAGTTAGCACATCCCTGGGTGAAAATTGAAATCTCAGGTTAAGTGTATTTAGTTTGGGAGATGATTGGGGCACAAATGTTTTAACACGGGGGAGAGGCATGACGTCCTGCCCATGCCTCCGGCACCTCAAATTTTTCTTTCGCGTTGACCGGTCACCTCCATATACACTTGATTTAGGGTAGCAATACTGGGTGTTGATTCATTTACTTCCATGAACATGAATTGTTACACCAACCTGGTGTAAAAAGGAAGCTGAAGTAGAGGGGGTACAAGGTTTGAGTAGTTGCTTACATGGGTGGGGTCTAAGGGAAGGGTTTTCCTGTTCACTTTGGAAATATTTGCTTTTGGAAGTGTGCTGGACCTAAGATACATTATGGTACTTCATATATGACACATTGTGAAGCATATATAAATTACACATGACAGCGAATGGGGTAGGGGGTCTGCTCCCCTTCCCTGCATGTGCCACTGTTATGTGATATCCAAATAAAACAACCCAGCCTGAGGACTGAAGAATAACCAGGCAAGCCCAACTAGCATCTACTACGTTCAACCCAAGAAGTTTAACCGTTTGTTATTATTCGCTATGGGCCCCTACGGGGTGTGGTGGGGTCTGTGATTAAGGTCAAGATGGCTGAGTAAGCAACGTGCCACCAAATACACAACTGAACTTGTCATAGAGATATATGATGGTTTATCTGCATTTAAAACTGTATTATTGTCTATAGATCATTTGGACAGCGCCCTCTATTTCAATTATCCTGTTTTATCTTTGCCCCAGATGACATCTGTTTGAAAAAAAGTATGCAAATCAAATGAAGAGGACTATCTTGATGATCCCATATCTGCAAAACCCAATTTTTGAGTCTACTTTGAACACAGGAGAAATTGTTTTGTTTTGTACACAAGTATATGGGAATGAGTCGGCCATTTTGTCTCATTAATCATTAATGTGCAACTTTTGAACGTGGGAATCATTCTTTTCACTAAGTTTGATCAATTTTCTCCCAATTGGTCACAGTTTTGCGTAGTCCCCTTGATGTTGCCACGGAAGTCAAGATTTAAAGCCTTTTTTGGACTCTGTCCCATGGTCTAATAGCAAGAAATCTATTCGAGATCTCTTCAGGGTATTTTGAGTTCAATCGTGGGAAGATTATTGGCTGATGAACGTGGGACACTTTAAGTTCAACACTATTTGGAGCACTATGTGTGTCATTGAGATGAATGTCGCATTTCCAATATGCCTATTCATATAGATATACGATTCTATTACGAAGTTTCCAACATCCAAAAGTTAATCAGATTTGATCATGTATCATAACTCCATGTCGGTTCAGGATTACCAATACTCGTGCGTGTCATGCACCGTGGGTTTGGTAAAATTTCAATATGAAGCCTTTCTACTCGACTGGGCTCCAAACATTTGCTGTGCATCTTTGAAATAACTCATAAATTGGATGTCACAAAAAATACCCCCTTCTGAACCAATGTTAACAGTTCGGGAGATGATCGCTTTCGGAGGAACATGAGGTTTCCCCAGATCGGGAGGAAACTTCCCGTCTCAACGGTACAAACGTTTATGGGCATTTAAGCGCCCCCACAGGATACGTTGCGTCCCGTTCCGGATACGACACGTTTTTCCCAGCACCCTTCCGGATACGTCAAGACGCATGCCTGTCTGTACAGGATGCGTTCACACTACGTCAATTTCGATGCGTCACTTTGAGGTGCAGTATGTAGTTTCCAATGACATTGCAACTTATTGACAAAAAATTGTATTCAAATCGTGGTAAAGTTACAGCAAACCGGCCACAGTCACCGTCACTCACGATATTCAATGTGAATACCATGAACAACTCTAGCAGTGACGACGACCTAGCTATTGTATGCGACCCTCATTCTCCACAGCCGAGGAGGACTCGATCCCATAACCCCCGGAAGCTACGTTACTGATTATAAACACTACATTGTATATTTATATTTTATCGTGTGCCGTGAAATGTCCGCGTGCAGCCATGTCTAGTGTCCAGACTTTCCCTGCCTACCGTCCCAACAATGAATACAACGTTTTTCCACTACCGAAGTCAATAATGTCGCACTGGGTACCCAAAGAATCATATACGTAAACATTCCCATATTGTGAAAAAATGCCCCCAAAATGAGCTTTTCTACTTACTTTAAAGGCGTTTCATTGTGATTTTAAGCTCAAATATAGTACCATTTTGCATCCATATCCCATTAAATTGCATTTCATGAAAGAAAACATGACAGAATTCAAAGTTGACGCATGTTTCCGTACGTCAACTCTGTTTCTGAACGCACATGGACTTTGCAAAAAATTGACAGACGCATCCGGAAGGATACGTCAACTTTTTTCTGCATCGATCTTGACGGAACGCAACGCATCCTGTGTGGACAGGCCTTTAGTGTCTGCCTCTCGTCTCCTTGTTTAACAAATGTGTCTGTATTCAAATGTGATATTGTTGTAAAGACCCAAAGGGCGAAACCATGAGGAATCTTCAACAACGTTTTTACAAATGCAAATGCTGGTAGGATTCACCTGCACACCTTTATGCGGAAAATATTGCACAAAACTTACTGCAATGTCGAGTTTGTAAATTAAGCTTAGGACAAAAAACATCAAAATTGCTCGATATCTCAAAATCGGCGCGGTAAACAACCAAAGAGAATGACGTGTTTCTATTATCTTATTAACAAAGATTTTACATGTTCCCGAAGTTCCCTCAGGTAAAAATGCGAGGCTGTTTTGAACGTTATCTCCGTTGAATTTGCGCGTTAGGATAGCAATGCATCATGGGAGATATTTCAAAAAGGCCCCACCTATGGCAAAATATTCCCCCAATTGGGTGAAAATTATTTTCCCCTGAAAACGGTTACATCCCGAACTGATTAACTTGGAATGAGGTTTGAAAAATGCCTAAGGAGATTCTGCACCGTTGATATACAATGCATGACACATTATATTCTTTGTATATTCTTTACACTATAAGTAATCATGAAACATTTCTCATGCATAACTCGAATTTTCATGCAACGTATTTCCCCAGATCTCATCTGTGTCACTGTAGCAAGAAGCGCGCTTGACTCGCGTTCCGCAGAAATGCCCTCTCTGCAGTAGCGAACCCACGGTCGCGCTCCACGTATCACTCTCACCCGTCACTTAAGTTGACAACGCACTGGGTAAGGTTAGGTAAGGCGAGTTTCAAACCCAGCTATTGGTTAACAACACCCTGGGTTAAGTTTAAGTATTTAATGGTCTCTCATCCTACAAGGTAGTGCCGGGTAGGTTATAGACTGATCTTTCTCCCTATTTAACCTTTTACCGTTGTGCTCCGATCGGGGCATATTTGCGCGGATCGGGAGTGGGCGGAAAAGCTCACGTGGCGCGCCCCGCATCAGCTTCCGCAGGCCATTGACCCCGTCACCTTAAACTATTGTCTCTCACGTTGTTGTGGCCGAATTTTCGGGTACCTACTCGCAGTTTCGAGCTCCGCGTGAAACAGTGAAGATGGGCGACAGCCGAGCTCTCAGCATGGGTCCAAAAGGACCCAAACAACGGTTAAGGGTTAACCATTGATAGAGCTTAAAAACATAGCGTACCGTTGTCTAGACATAATAACCCAGCAAACCTGGAAAAACGTTTGAAGTTTACCTTATTTTTAAAAAGGTCTGGTTCGGAAAATTAATGTATTTAATCTGTTCGGAAAATTTATCTAATTAACAACTGGGGATAGGGGTGACAACGGGCCTATGATGACATTGTCTCAATCCTATGTATATAGTAGGCAGCGTCGGGATCTTGTAGGCCATGCATCAACTTAGGTAACATTACATGACGTCATGATAATCTTGTTATTATCATGAATTTACGTATTTTGTAAGTAGTACATGCACTTTGAACCTCGGAAATATACTAACGCTGAAAATATACTGAAACTGAAAAGCTTAGGGGGGAATTTTCGAGCTTTACCCCCTGGAAAATATCCTAACTACCTAATAGGTGCACCAAAATCCACAGGAAACGTGCAGCAACTTCTTTTGAATAGTATTTGATAAATTGCGTGAATGAGGGTGCTTCAAATGCGGGAAAATGTTTTTACAGCCATAATGAACATTGACCGATCTTGCCAGGGAGTCAAAGGGTGTCGCCTACAATTAATAAATGTATAGCATTCGTAAAAAGAGCACATACTAGCCAACTGTTCGTCATATGTTACCATATGGTTATATGACTACACGGTTGTATTAGGTTGTTTTTTAACATGTTCTTTATTGTTGTTATTTTTCTCGTCATATAGAGCATAAAATAATTTCAAATCATCTTTACAACATTGCCGGAAGCATACCGCTACATATTTCCTGTTATGTAGTCTAATAGATGGTAGCAGACGCAGGGTAAGAAATTCATCACTCCAGCAGCCTAGGCCAATAAAAAAATATTACGACAACAACCTGCTGGTAATCAATTAACCAACGAGACTTATCAACAAAAAAAATCATCAACTCAAATAATTGATATAGTAAAACTTGAACTTTCTTTCTAACGTATATTTTTATTTAAAAAACAAATAATGCCTCCCATATTGAAAACAAATCGCGGCCATGACTATCAAACATTACCAGTATTTGTTTTTGTGTCAAGCATCTTTGGCTACTTTGTCATGCGTTGTCATCACTACAACAAGAAAATTTTGGAAGTCCGATTTCAATCAAAATATTTGTTCATTGAGATGGTTCATTAATTTCAACAAATTCTTCCAAATCTGTAAAGTTTACTTCACATATCAATGGAAAATGGTCAAAGTAAAACAATCGCCATATCATACATACAAATAGCTGTTTAATGAGGGAATATTTACACGTTCACTTTGGTGAAAAAAATTGTGACCCAGAAAAATTTTCAAATTCCGAACAGAAACGTTACAAGTGAGAAAGTCACAAAATTAGAAACTGTCACTGTATCCATAACTATTGGATATGGAACTTGACTCATTATGGTACGAGCATTTCCATGTGGTAGTGAGACCCTTTACACACTCATTAAGTTATCGATATCAACTCAATGAGTCCCTTAAAGACGTCCACTTGCAAAAGATCATTAAACGGGATGGTCAGTAGTTTCTGGTCTCTGATATTCTTCAGCATCTAGGAGTAATTGGTCTTCACTTGTTTCAATGCTGTGTACTCCTTCGTGTAGTGGATCCTGACGTCCTCCCAGAAGTGTTTGGCCACTCAAAGCATCAGCTATAGTTGTTGTTTCGTCGTGATCACGTGATTCTTGTGCTGCATCTTTAGGAAAGACAAACTCCAAATATTAAAATGCTGAATGCAACTCGGATATATGAGGAGGTATGACAATTTCCGTCAAAAAGATTTTGCATCTGAAGTCAATTGGTGTATTTCAAATAACGGGAGACGTGTTGTTGCAACTAGTTTTGATACAAATATCACTTTTGTCTCCACAACCAGTTTTGTCAAAATTTTTGCCCACTTTTGTCACAAATACCACTCTTGTAACAATCATCGCCCACTTTTGTCACAACGGAGGTCACCACTTTTGTCACGAATATTGCCCATATTTGTCACAATTTGACAGGACATGACATATGTCACACACATTTTGCACAACTTTTTTCACACACGTTGAGAAAATTCGGTTAGCCTTGAAGTTATATTCAATACGTTTAAAGTAGCTGAAGCACGATTTTATGTTCAGTTTCCAGTAAACCACCTCCTTAAGCTGTAATACTAACAGGGAGAGAGGGAAAGGAGCCACCTCCTCCCCAATATCTTTTTCAAAGTAGTTTCGTCCACAAAGTTGTGCACGAGAAACATATAACGTTTCGATCTTGACCTCACTCCAATTTCGAAGAGCAATAGGTTTATTTCCATTAACTCTGGAAATAAGAATCTTGCTCTCCTTTCACATAAAATTGTAATACATTACCAAGAAACAATTTTAAATCAGAATTTGAGACCAACAACATATGACCATGTAGAAATGTTTTAGGAGGGTGCTTCAGAATTTAATTGTGACTCAAGTTAGTGAATATCCCACATGGTTGGTGACGAAAGGGATGGATTGTCCCTTGAAAATTTCCCGGGTGGGGCGACTTTATACCGAACTCGGAAAGGGGCGAGAAGAAGAATAACGAAAAGGGGAAAGAAAGAGACGAGAAAGAAAGGCAAAAAGAGAGAGTAGAAGACCAGTGCAGACCACACAGAAATGATTCAGACAGGTTTGGTTTTGTATGTCTTCATTTTGTAGATCATATGAATATAAGAGAGATCAACTGCGACGAGGTCAAGGGGAATTTAAAATCAAAACCTTATTGTGAAACGACTCCCGAAAGGATAATCAAAGGCATATCCCCAGACACAACATTTATTAACTTCAAGATATGCAGAAAGGTTTTCATTTTTAGGAGGCGAAAACTTCATCTCAATACCATGTAGAGTTCGGAAGATACAAATTTATAAAATAATGCAACTTTTTTCTTTGATTTGGTGCATCATGTAAATCTGTGATGTCATCGCGGTACATTAATCTGACATTACATTAAACTTATTTATAATTTTGATGCCACTGCAGGAAATATTAACCAACAGTGGTAGTTGCACTCTACGTAAGGTGAAGAGTAATGCTTCATCTACAGGCAAAGATATTTAAACATTCCCACAGTATAAAATTTCACGGAAAAGGAATATAAGGACAAAACTAATTAGAGACAATGTGCCCACATTACATAACTTTTGTGGCTTTGTTGAAGAGCATAGGTATTTTAAAACATAAGTAACCAAAATTTGAAATGAGATATGTTGAGTTAGGAAAAGGAATTGCAACAGCGTTACAAGGATACGGTGTGGAACATGTTTTTTTTTTAGAAAACCCAGTTGAAAAGCCACCACAAGGCCTTTAAATCACTGCCGAGGGAATGATGGCTTTCCCCAAAGTGCTAACGCATATGCCTTTCTCTTTTAAGCTTTCTCTGGGCTTCCATACGTTCTAGATCTTATTTGACACTCGATAGGTACCTAAAGATTACGTAAATCAATGCCTAGGTAAGGTTTGAAACATTTCAAAGGAGGTAAAATATTTCTCTCATCAAAAGTTGCTGTTCTTTGTACAACCCCACTCATGTCAGTGCAGTGCCATATGGCATGATTTCCTGATATTCAGAATAGGTGCAGTGTTTGGGGCATTTGTCCATTTTTATGCTTAACAGGCCAAGCGTCTATTGAGCATGTTGTCCTTCATTCGGGTTCACACAGCACGGAAAGTTGCAAAATCCCTATTCTGAAAACTCTTAACATTCCCAACGACTGGATATTTTCATTTTTGCATGTGTCCCAATTTCCTCCTCCTAATAGAACACCAGGAAGGGCATTTTCCAGCCATGGGGGGTTTGTATTGCCTAAAAATGTGGTGTGACATCAATGCATGGCCCCCCTATTGACAACCAGTTGACAAAAACTTTCCATGTTCCTCTGTGTAATATGGTCCATTATTGACTAGTGTCACTGTACAAAACACATTAATGCTGTTGTGGCAAACTCTCGGTGAATGCAAAATGACACTACCAACAGCAGCAAAATGGTACTACACATAGTTTTACTTCCAGCATGGGCAGTCAGATTTCTTCAGTGTGTAGTTGTTGCAGTGTGTTCAATAACTGCTTTTTAACCATTGATTTCTCTTAGTGATCACAATAACCTAACGCTATTCTGAAGAAGATTCAAGAAAAGTTTATCGTGTAATTGGTCATTGTCAAGCACAAACTAATAATGTAGTTAAATATTTGGGGAATTTTGGACTGTATGTCTTTCACCAAATAAGAATATATTACATAATACTTTTTCTCCCTCATAGAACGTGACCAACCTGTCCAGTGACAGCCTTGGAACAAGAGATTTTCATGGACCACCAGATGTCATTTCCTAATGCTTCTGCTTAAGAATGTGCAATAAGATATTTTTCTTGGCAAGCATAAGAATGCATATTTGTTGGTTCATGGACTAAACAACAGCAGTGAACTTCTAAGTTCAGCTGCAGTATGAGTGCAGATTGAACAATTTAATTTGACATATAACCAGTCTGTCAAGTGCAGGGAAATAATAGATTTCCATGTACTACCCAATGACATTGGCTCAAATGATTTTGCTTGAGATTGTGCAATAAGACATCATTCTTGGCAGGTGTAAGGATGCAAATATCAAACCACTAACTTCATTGTTTCACAGGGGAAGCACCCCCCTTTTCAATCTCATATTGCCCTCAAGTGAGGGTATTTCTGCACCCTGCCTCTTTCAACTTCTCCTGCTGGGTGTAGCCGTTACCACAAAGTGGAGAGACCCTACCAATGAGTGCACTACTAACGCTTGTATGGACTCTTACGCAGTCATTTGGGTGTGAAGTGGCAGGTTAATATCTCAGCATTTTACGTAAAGAAAGAATACAGTTACAACCTATATCGGGCTTTGGGCTTTGGCAGATGGTGCACAGTTCATTGCGCCTACAGTGTTTCCTAAAGCTATATTTCACCCTGCCCCACTTTCTCTGAAGCTGGGAGTCTACAAACATGTATTTGTTTGTTCTTGGACTAAACAACGGCAATGAAACTGAAACATCTGTTTTCAGCTATGATCGAGTGTGCATCAGAAACTTTAAATATCCTCATTGGTCCAATTGACAACAACAGCATATCCTAGTGTCACCACTAGTTTGTATTGTCAGTGATATTTTATGAAATTTATTATTTTCGTAGCTTTAGCCTTGGGTGCATTTTTTTGTTATGAATACAAACTGAGCGTTGGCCAGCGACATTCCATTACTTTCCAATGGCTTTGAGGTACTTTCCTGCAAGTTCAGAATTTCTAGATAAACCAAAGTGATAAAACCTCACACTTCCTTCAAACTCCTTTTGTTTTCAAATTCATTTGTAACAATTTGAACTTGTCACACAAACACAGTCAAGTGTTCACAATTATAATGCACCCTTTTACTCTGCGCACTACAATGAAATGATTTTGCCGGCAGATACAGTTTTTTTTTAGTTTACATACGGGTTCTCTCCTTTTCCGTGCCGTATGTGCCTTACACTACTAAGACGATATCTTAGTGTCTAGCCAACTAAACTATTGGTCTCGATCGTATTTTACAGCAGATGTAGAGTGCAAATTTTAGCGCAAAAAGGCAATTGAGACACAAACTAGTACACAAAAGTTCGGTACACTTTAGACTCCTCCTAAAGTAATGGACGGCTAAGGAAGAACTATTTCATCAAATCTTCATGTAAACTCAAAGTTCGGAACCCTTAATGTAGGTGAGGGATTCGCTTGATATCCTAACGATTTAGAGAATGTGCTCTCATTCTTACCACTTACTCATTGTTACTACGGTGTTTTCTTTCGTACATGCTTGCATGCTAGTTTATTGGTAACACACCGATTGAGAACTATCACTTACACCCAGTGTGCTAAATTGAAATATGATGACAATATGAACGACCTCCATTAAAAAACGGATGTACGTGACCTACCTTCGATAGTCTCCACAATCTCGTAAATTGAAGGTCCGTATCCGATTTGGTTAAAAGCCCTCAAACTTATCACGTACAAGCTATTTGGTTCAACGTCATTGATGACGTAGGTGAAAGTATCTGGCCCCAATGTTGCTGAATATATGTCAGGTATGTTCTTGCCGTAGCCAAGTGCGTACCCTTCCACTGGTGCCTCCGAGTTAGATGGTAACCACTGAACCTCAATACGTGTGGTGTAAGCAGAGACAGCGATACCGCCAGGTTTACCGGGTGTTACAAATGTTCCTGAAATTATCATGGAAAATTGAGAGGCGATCAAAACGTTAAAAAAAAACCCCAAAAGGATCGAAGTATGGTTGCGAGATCCTCTGACACTAATACAGCTACCTTAGGCCAAAGAACCGCATGCAAACACCGTCGGTATATTGTATTCGCACCATTTTTTAAAGATACTACAATACCATACAGAGCCGCCGCACCCTGCCTAGAATTGGGAAGAAGTCATTCGAGCATTCTACTTAACCCCTTGTTGGTCTTTAAAAATATGTTTAAAGAAATATGTATATTTTTCACACTAAATTTTGGAAAGATTTGAAGGTTTTCGATATCCTTGAGAAAAAAGTATTTCAACTTCAACATATTTTCTATATTACCATTCATGGATTTCAGGATAGGTGAGAAAACAAATTATATTTTCTTGATTTCATAGACTTAATGGAATTTCAAAAGAAATTGAAGCTAAAATTCAATTTTCATAATTTAAGGAGGAACTTAATCTACACATTTCGGTGAAACTTGCAGTCAAATGGACATGAAATTTTCGAGAAATCAGCATATCAAGCAACAAGATTTGTGTCCTAACGATAGCTTGAAGGCAGCAGAGGTTAAATCCCTCACGCCCATTGACAGAGAACACTTTGTCTTTTTTCTTTATTTTTTTTCTATTTTTTCAGACTGTAGTATTGAACTTGGAATTATTGAGGAAGGGACCTTTCATGAAGCCAGGACTTGATCTCCCTTCCTCCTGGACGAAGGTCGAACGTTCCTGTTATTGTGCTCAGTGACGAGTAACCGACATCCAAACCTTAGAGGGAATGTAATGTTATTGAAATGATTCACCGACCAAATAATTATACGATGCATCATTATTTAAATGCATTCAGGAACGTTAAGTTTCCAAGTATAACAACACTATTTGAGTTCTTAATTTGGTTATTGGTTTTCCTTGAAATTTTTGATTGATTCATTACCTCTTCAGTCAATTAGTTGCCAATATATCCATTCATTCATGTATTCTTTCATCCATTTATTCATTAATTCATTCTTTCTTTTATTTTTGTTTGAAATCACGCTTAGTAACAATTTTCACTACATTCATCCATTTATACCAGTAGGCAAATTTTCTTCGACATCTGAATCAATCGCGACCGTTGATGAACAGTGCTTTCTGATTTTTCGACAGGCATTTTCTCTTCCTCGATCACATTTTCTCTGAAGTTTGTTACAATTTACGGTCTTCTTTCTGGCTGGGTGAAGGAGAAAAGACTTAAGATATCAAGTTACCATAAAATAAAATCATGTGCATCATACTATGAACTAAATATCGTTTCAGAAATAATCAAACAAAACATTAAAGATAAATTTTGTCGTCTTTATTAACGTATCCGTTTATGATATTTCAATCATCTGTAGGTTTGGACATGATGCTGAGGATTTTCTGTTAAATGAAGTTTTGGAAGGACCCCTTACCTCTTTGCTTTAAATATTGTATCAAAAGTTATTTTTCAATTCTTATGATATTTCCTAAAAATGAGGCGGAAATCAACAAGTAGCAACAATGTCCGAATTAACTTGGAGATATTGTAACGCGTATTGATATCTTAGACAGGCTTTTCGTACGAGTGTCAGGTTGCAAATATCTGAGGCTGTAAAACACATTAATGTTGCGACCTTATTAATTGAAAACGGAAAATTTATAAAAAAAAAAAAAAAAAGCTTAAAAGATCGAAGGTGCTTAGTGATTCTATCGGCTACACTGGGCTTGATTTAACCTACATACAGAATTTTGAAGTTCCTACAACTTAAAAAGAAAATAACATTGGAAAAATGCATATGAAATGGTAAGCTACTTTAAACACATGAGAGGGTTCTTGAATCAAAGATTTTAATCTTGATACTGAACAAGTACTGTTTTTTTTTAGACTGCCATTTTCGTTTGTGATTACAGTTGACTTTCTGTTACCGTGTTGAAGGGTATGTAACCCGAAATGTAGTAATTTGTCTTTCTCGTTCACCTCCATTTTTGTTCAACGATATGGCATTGTGTATTACCATGCTTTTGTATCGACATGTATTCTCCAGAGCATTGCAGTACCATAGTCTTAATATGCAAGTATATATATATATATATATATATATATATATATATATATATATATATATATATATATATATATATATATATATATATATATATATATATATATATATATATATATATATATATATATATATATATACATATATTTTTGGGAACTCAATCTCAAAACCACATCGCCTTTCGGCTTGAACATCAGGAGCGATTTACCAGCTGGCTGATGATACTAACCAAAATAATCCGATCAGGCCATTCCGGCCTAACAATTTGACTAATTACTTTGAAGAGGATTTTCCTATTGTTGATGTGTTACACCCGAGTAATCCGATCAGACCCTCCCGGTCAATCAACCTGCTCAATTGCCTTAAGAAGGATTATCCTGTCACACTAGAGGTGAGACCATTGTCAACACCTTTAAAAGCTTCCAAAATTTCTCACTCCTTGTCATTCTCTGACCAAGTATTGATAAAGAGGTAGTATTCCTCTAAAGCTCTACTTCAAACCTTTTGGCTTTTTAATTTATCTAAGTTCTAGCCTTCCGCTATTTGTATCTCCTCTGAGATCCAGCCTTTCAATTCTGTAGCACCGTTGTTTTACAGTTTCTCCGTCATATTTATATATTTCTTTCACTGTTTGCATCAATTTTGATCCAACCTTGCTACACCCATGGAGAGTACTTTGGAAACTTTCAAATTACTTCGACGCCTCTGCGAAAAACGAGTCAGGTATCGACATCACCTTTTCAACTATAAAACGTACCGAGCAAACAATACGGTACCGAAAGGGCTTCAAATTAAAGTCCCTACCGGCTTGCCACTCTCCGACAGTGGAAGCTACGCCAACTGGAAAGGTATACTCAGAAACACGTCTCTCAGGCTGATGGAAGAACAAATTGGAAATTGTCGAAAAACCATCAATGAACTCAATTACCAAATTGATTCCAAAACCAGGAAGCTAAAAAGAGAGCTTCCCAAATCCGAGCTTCAAAACAAACTTCGGTTTATCTCTCAGGACTGTCTCCGACTCTCTCGCACCCTACATTCTAGGCAACATCGCAAGTTTCAAAGAGATCATGTCACTTCAAACCAAGTGACTGTCACTTCAAATCAATTGATTTCAAATTTCCAGAAAAGCAGGTCTCGCAGATTTATTCGTAAACCGGTTACCGAGCCTTCCACCGCCACCACCGCCGTTGTAAGCATATCGTGTCAGCTTTCTGAAGGAGAAACTAAAATTCTCTCGAAGGGACTCAATTTCTGCCCCAAACCAAGGCAGACTGATACACAGAAATTATCGCTAGACATGAAAGCGTTTTTCCGACGCCTGCGCCTTCGGGAGTATTTTCTGATGAAGATGGCCTAAATTCTCTACCGTACAACGATATATCGTATCAATTTAAACCAAATAGCACCTGGAACCCACCAAAGGGGCGTTGTCCGCAACTGGAATCATTTATTTCGGCCATTGAAGAGGATGTGAAAAACCACACCCCTTCCCCAGATTTCCGCGATAATCTCACAAAAAGTGAACGTCAGGCCATTTGAAGTCTACGGCATCGTGATGATATTGTTATCAAGCCGGCGGACAAAGGCTCTGCGATTGTTGCAACGGGGACTCAATTTTACAGGGAGGAAGTCATCAGATTACTTGGCAATCCCGACCACTGCAGACGTCTAGACTCAGAGCCTACTTCGGAAATTGCGAAAAAAGTGGAGGGGGCCTTCAAAAGGATGGTTCGCAACGGCTCCATTCACTCTGAAACCGGCCCGAATCTCCTCCAGGTAGATCCTAAACCAGGCCCTTCAGCCCAAAATTCACAAAACGGGTAGTCCGGGCAAACCCATTATTTCCAGCAAAGGGACTGCCACGGAAAAAAATTCAAAATTTGTTGACCTGTTTATCCAACCCCTGGTTCCAACCCTTCCCTCCTACGTTCAGGACTCTACGGACTTCATCCGCAAAATTGGGAAGATCAAAAGTCTCCAGTCGGACACAATTCTTGCCACTCTTGACGTGTCCTCGTTGTACACAAACATACCAAATGAGGAAGGCATCTCCGCTTGCACCAACGCCTTCAGTCCGATTCGGGGCAAAACTCCCACCAAGAAAGACTTAGGCGAACTCATGCATCTGATTTTGACTAACAACAATCTCATTTTTGGTGACCATCACTACCTCCAAATTCATGGTACAGCCATGGGAACCAAAATGGCTCCCTCATTTGCTAACTTGTTTATGGGCAACTTCGAGCAAAAATTTCTGTCTCGACAAAAATTGAAACCACAAATTTGGTTACGCTTCATAGACGACATCTTCATGATCTGGCCCCACGGTGAAGACTGTCTAAAAATTTTTATTGAAAACATCAATTCGTTCCATCCCACCATTAAATTTACGGCCGACCATTCCAGGTCCAGTGTCCACTTCCTGGACACCACTGTAACCATAGAAAACCGTTCACTCAAAACAGACTTGTTCAACAAACCAACGGACAAGCACAACTACCTTCTACCCAGCAGTTGCCATCCTCCGCACTGCACCAAAAATATTCCGTACAGTCAAGTGCTACAGAATTGAAAGGCTGGATCTCCGAGGAGATACAAATAGCGGAAGGCTAGAATTTAGATGAATTAAACAGCCAAAAGGTTTGAAGTAGAGCTTTCGAGGAATACTACCTCTTTATCAATACTTGGTCAGAGAATGACAAGGAGTGAGAAATTTTGGAAGTCCTTAAAGGCGTTGACAATGGTCTCACCTCTATTGTTACAGGATAATCCTTCTTAAGGCAATTGAGCAGGTTGATTGACCGGGAGGGTCTGATCGGATTACTCGGGTGTAACCCATCAACAATAGGAAAATCCTCTTCAAAGTAATTAGAGAAATTGTTAGGCCGGAATGGCCTGATCGGATTATTTTGGTTAATATCATCAGCAAGCTGGTAAATCGCTTCTGATGTTCAAGCCGAAAGGCGATTTGGTTTTGAGGTTAAGTTCCCAGAAATTTTCCTTTTGCTTTTCTAGATTTGTCGGTCCATGTATCGTTTTGGTCGATAGCAATGACCCACAAGTTTTTGATAGAATGATGAGGCAAATTGAAATGATTTGCAACAGGTTGTTCAACCTTTTTGGTTTTAATTGCTGACCTGTGCTGTGTCATTCTCATTCGAAGAGTATTTTTAGATTCTCCGACATACTGCACACCACATAAATTGCAATATATGAGAAAAATGACATTTTTGGAAAGACAGTTAATTTCTTGTCTAATTTGGAAGATGCGTGCATTTTGATTGCTCTGGAAGCCTTTTGTAGAATCAACCAGGGCGCACATCTTGCAGTTGGAAGGCCAAGGTGAACAACCAAAATTTTCTTTGTTTTCCTCGGCTGAGGATTTGTCCTGAAATTTAGCCCGAACGAAAATGTCCCGTAAATTTGAGGGCCGCTTGAAGGCAACAACGGGGGGTTGGGGAAAGATAGACCTTAGGCGATCGTAGCTCTGAAGTGTGGGCATATGCTTTTTGATGAATTTGGCTAGTGGTGGTAGACCGGGATGGTACTCAGTTACCAACGGCACTCTGTCGGAATTGCGCTGACGAGTTTTGAAAGTCAGAGTTTGCGAGCGACGGGTTTCTTTTGCCTCTTTGATGGCATTTTCAATTGAACCCCGAAAATACTGCCGGTTACGGAGGTAACCAGATAGTTCCTTTGCCCGAGTGTCAAAATCTGTTTCAGAGGAACAGATGCGTTTTATGCGGAGTGCTTGACTGAACGGAATATTTTTGGTGCAGTGCGGAGGATGGCAACTGCTGGGTAGAAGGTAGTTGTGCTTGTCCGTTGGTTTGTTGAACAAGTCTGTTTTGAGTGAACGATTTTCTATGGTTACAGTAATGTCCAGGAAGTGGACACTAAACCTGGGATGGTCGGCCGTAAATTTGAGGGGGGGGGGGTTGGAACGAATTGATGTTTCCAATAAAAATTTTTCGCCCCCCAAATTTTTCCCCGTAAGATCAACTTTTCAACAACAACTTTCCCCCTGAGTGCCGCATTAGTGAATATATATATATATATATATATATATATATATATATATATATATATATATATATATATATATATATATATATATATATATATATATATATATATATATATATATATATATATATATATATATATATATATATATATATATATATATATATATATATAACTGTTAACCGAAACCCCCTAACGATCTCATTGATTTGTGAGAAACTTTAAGTAGGGTTTATTTCTTTTTGCTTTCACAGCATAAATACATGGTCGATATCTGCTCTTCTGCTTGCAGAATTGAGCACTCGGTCCAGTCTTGTTTTTATGGCAGTTATTTGTATTTGTAAATATGTGTATGTATATATAGATATTAATATATATACAATATATATATATATATAAATATATAAAAAATAATATATATATATATACATATATTTCACTAATTTGGCACTTAGGGGGAAAGTTGTTGTTGAAAAGTCGACCTTAAAGGGAAAAATTTGGGGGGCGAAATATAAGTTTCGCCGTAACTTTTCTACACACTTTTTCTATAGGAATACGTAAAAGGAGAAGGGCGCCCTTCTAGATTTACAAGGTAGATACAATTACTTCAAAGTTGTCAAATTTACAGACACCTAGCTGTTACCACGGGTGGATGGCTGGCCATTGAAATAACGTTGTTTATATGTTTAGACGTTAGGGCAAATATTTTCACTTATGTATTTCATTGTTATTTTTTCGCCCTGTGTACGCGCAGATATAACAATTTCCCCCTAAGATGAGAATTAGCGTTATATATATATATATATATATATATATATATATATATATATATATATATATATATATATATATATATAGGCGTCTGCTCAGGAGGTGAAATGCGAGTTGCTTCATCTGTCATTTGAACAAAGGCCAAACCAACTTGGCTTCATGGCTCAGTGGTTAGAGCGTCCGCACTAGAAAGCGGGAGGTCCCGAGTTCGAATCCCGGTGGAGTCAACATCGTTTTTTCACCTCAGCCAAATTTTCCAGCTTTACCAATTTGATTTATATATTCCACGCAGTTGTCGCCAGCGTTTATTTTCACTTCATATCTGCTTTCACAGGTTTCTGTATCTCTTCGGAGATCCGCTGGCGAATAAACAATTGTTTTCAGCTGGATAGCATCAACTTTGATCTTTGGTTGGGCTTGCGTCAAACGAGAACTAGTGCTGTTCCAAAAAATTAGGCGCATGCTCAGGAGGTGAATTGCGAGTTGCTTCATCTGTCATTTGAACAAAGGCCAAACCAACTTGGCTTCATGGCTCAGTGGTTAGAGCGTCCGCACTAGAAAGCGGGAGGTCCCGAGTTCGAATCCCAGTGGAGTCAACATCGTTTTTTCACCTCAGCCAAATTTTCCAGCTTTACCAATTTGATTTATATATTCCACGCAGTTGTCGCCAGCGTTTATTTTCACTTCATATCTGCTTTCACAGGTTTCTGTATCTCTTCGGAGATCCGCTGGCGAATAAACAATTGTGTTCAGCTGGATAGCATAAACTTTGATCTTTGGTTGGGCTTGCGTCAAACGAGAACTAGTGCTGTTCCAAAAAATTAGGCGCCTGCCCAGGAGGTGAATTGCGAGTTGCTTCATCTGTCATTTGAACAAAGGCCAAACCAACTTGGCTTCATGGCTCAGTGGTTAGAGCGTCCGCACTAGAAAGCGGGAGGTCCCGAGTTCGAATCCCGGTGGAGTCAACATCGTTTTTTCACCTTAGCCAAATTTTCCAGCTTTACCAATTTGATTTATATATATATATATATATTTATATATATATATATATATATATATATATATATATATATATATATATATATATATATATATATATATATATATATATATATATATATATATATATATATATATATATTTGCTGAATGAAATGTACTGAAACCAACAAAATTTCTCGCTTAGCAGGTAGGACCCACATAGGATTCACAGACACTATTGAAATATTGCATATTTGGAGTGAGAAAAGTTAAGTGGCGGTCAGCTACACGCAAAAGATGACACTTTGTTCGGGACACTACGGACTGCATTAATAAATTGGAAGCTTTCACCAATCATAAACCACTACCAGAGTGTAGCTTTCTAGTATCTTGGGATATTAGAGCCATGTTTCCCAACACTGACATTTTCATTGGGACTTAGAGCAGTTAGAGAGGCTCTCGAACGTAGAGCTGTTTACCAGCCTAGTGCTAGTTGTTTATTAGAGGCGGTAGAAATTCTTTTCAAGCATAATAATTCTACTTTCAACGGTAAACACCATTTACAGGTTCATGGTACGGCTATGGGCCCTAAAAATGCCTCTAGCTATGCAGAAATAGCTATGTCTTACATTGATAAATAGCCATGACTCAAGGGCCGTTCGTCCTAACAACTGGTGGAGATTTAGAGACGACATATTTGAAATTTGGACCCATGGGGTAAGGCCTAAGAATTCTTTACTAATTTCATTAATTCGATTTATTCATCCATAGAATTTGTAGTTAGATATTCGGAATGCAAACTTGAATTTATCGATGTTTTAGTACATTTAAATGAAGGAGAGATTTTTACGGACGTTTATTCCAAACCCACAGACGGGCACCTCTATCTGCGCACAGATAGTGCTCATCCTTCAAGCTGTAAGCGGAGCATTCCTTATAGTATTGCCCTTCGACCCAAACGCATTTGTTCAAAGCCCCAAATACTATAGAATCGCCTATTCGAATTAAACAATATCTAGTTCAAAGAAGTTACAATGAAAACTTCGTGCAAGGCCAGTTTCAAAAGGTCCAACTTATTCCTCCTACCCACCTACTACAAAATCATAAAAAGATAAGGTCAAAGCTTCCCAGCGGTGTTACCCCCTTATTTTGGACTACTACACGGGCTTACGCCATTTATCCAATATTTTGCACGATAGCTTTCATCTGCTTTATAGTTCGCCGAAGATGAAGCATATTTTCCCAGAGAAATCCATTTTCCCGCCTTTCGGAGATGTAAAACTTTAAAGGAACACCTGCAGTCTTCGAAGCGTAAATCAGTCACAAACTTCGTTGACAACATTGGGTGTAATAAATGTGCAAAAAAGCGTTGGGACCTGTGCTTGAACTTCCTATTGGAGGGTTAATATTTTTCAAGTTCTTGCACCGGTAAAAGGTGCCCGATTTCTGAAAGCGTTTCTTGTACTAGTGGTTATGATATTTATTTAGCCACCTGTTCACTATGTAACTTACAATGTGTTGGATCTACTGCCACCCCCTTTAAGGTCCGGTTTAGAAACCACAAATCGGACCTAGTAAATAACAAATCGAGGTGTGAGTTATCAGTACACTTTTTCTCAAAGTCACACGATCTCGACCAAATTCGTGTTATTATTATTGAAAAAATTAGCAGTACCTCTAATGTAAACACTATTTTAACGAAACGGGAAGCTTATTGGATGACACAACTATGTACTGTGCACCCTTATGGTCTAAACAAGAGAAAAGAGGGACGACGTCAAAATCCATGGCAAGAGACACTACCTCATCTTCCTTGAGAGAATCGGCCGGCTCTGGTTCTTCGTTTTCAATGTGTCTAGCTACTAAGCCTTCCAGTTTGTGCAACTTTGGGATAGTGTAAAAAATTCCAGCACGGGGATAGTGCGGGATTAGGGACCTAATAAGATCCTGAGTGTCGCTGTTCTCAATCTCGTCCACTAGAGAGATCAATTCCTCGTGGAATTTCTGTGTTGGATCACAGTCCTGTTCAGTATAGAATTGTTCATTGTTTAGTTGGGTTTCGGCCTCCGAGATATAGCTCTCCCGGTCGAGGATGGTTATCGCCCCTCCCTTATCCGCCTGTCTTATAACAATGTTGTCATTGTTTTTCAGGCCCTGAAGAGCCTTCGGTTCATGGGCTGGTAGGTTATTGGGAACTTTCTCTTTGGTTGATCCAGAAAAGTATCCAAGTGGCCCCTCACCTGATTGACAAGAGCGTCAATAAGGGGGTTTCGACCTGAGGGTAGGGTCCATTGGGATGTTTTAGGAGGAGCATAGTCGGGAGGTTTAGTGGTATTATCGTTGTCCTTGAAGTGTTCAGCCAAACGCACTTTGCGTAAGAAACTCTCCGTGTTATGACAGAGTTCTACAGTATCTAACTTCGCTGTGGGGCAAAAAGAAAGCCCCCGTGAGAGGACGGATTTCTCTGACTGAGTAAGGGGGTGGTGGGACAAATTAGCGACATTCGAGACGTCCTTTCTTGTGACAAAAGAGCCGTTTGTAAACTGTGCGCTATGAGCACGGTGCAAGTGTACGATATCAGGTGTTAAATAATCGGATCGACTCACCAGCTTTTTCCTTTGGAATGACACACTCAGTTCCCGATTGTACGAGTGTTGAAGGTCCAACTGTACTGTTTCCGGCTCTACACTAGGCGGTAGTACCGTATACAGTCGTTTGCTTTCAACGCCAACTTTACCCACTAGGTACTGTTGTTTTGCATATCCCAACTTGGGAACATGATTCCTCAAAAGTTCCGAGGCAAAAGAATACAAAAGAACCGGTTAGCAGGTATCCATGTTTATTCCGCTACTTTAAGTTTCACGGGCAAGACCCGATCGTCAGGCGGTTGGCATTACGAATGATGGAACATCAAGCATAATAAACGACTAGATAGTTTTAAGAATGCAGCCGACAATTAGTTTAATTGTTAGTAAGGGGGGTTGTACGAAACAAAACAAAACTTAGGCAGTATTAAACACGATGGAATGGCACAACTAGTCACTACGGGTTAAGAAAAAATCTTTTTGAGTGCCTGCAAGTTGAAATAAATTCCGAACGTTTGTTATATATTGAGCTGTTCTAGCATAGTGGTCATAGACTCTGGCGGAAAGCGGAGGATGGTGGGTTCGGTCCAATTTTTCTCTCTGGTGTTTTTCTTCAACCGTTCCTTCTTTAATAAGAGTTTATACTCTATTTTGGAACGGTATAAAATTCATGATCGAATGTATAACTAAAACACTTTCGACCTCTATATGTATATATATATATATATATATATATATATATATATATATATATATATATATATATAGTAGGTCGAAGTTGGTAGATCGAAGTTAGAATGTGTAGGTCGAAAGTGTTATAGTAATGAATTCGATCATGAATTTTATACCGATCCAAGATAGAGTATAAACTCTTATCAAAGAAGGAACGGTTGAAGAAAAACACCAGAGAGAAAAATTGAGCCGCACCGGGGGCCGAACCCACCATCCTCCGCTTTCCGGGCAGAGTCTATGACCACTATGCTAGAACAGCTCGTGATTCACAGAAGCGACAACAGGCTATAAATACCCCGCGTGAATCAATTTTCTCTCCTAGTTACCATGGTACTCCCAAGCGGGATGAATAATCAGTAGGTCGAAGTTGGTAGATCGAAGTTAGAATGTGTAGGTCGAAAGTGTTATAGTAATGAATTCGATCATGAATTTTATACCGATCCAAGATAGAGTATAAACTCTTATCAAAGAAGGAACGGTTGAAGAAAAACACCAGAGAGAAAAATTGAGCCGCACGGGGGACCGAACCCACCATCCTCCGCTTTCCGGGCAGAGTCTATGACCACTATGCTAGAACAGCTCGTGATTCACAGAAGCGACAACAGGCTATAAATACCCCGCGTGAATCAATTTTCTCTCCTAGTTACCATGGTACTCCCAAGCGGGATGAATAATCAGTAGGTCGAAGTTGGTAGGAGAGAAAATTGATTCACGCGGGGTATTTATAGCCTGTTGTCGCTTCTGTGAATCACGAGCTGTTCTAGCATAGTGGTCATAGACTCTGCCCGGAAAGCGGAGGATGGTGGGTTCGGTCCAATTTTTTCTCTCTGGTGTTTTTCTTCAACCGTTCCTTCTTTAATAAGAGTTTATACTCTATCTTGGATCGGTATAAAATTCATGATCGAATTCATTACTATAACACTTTCGACCTATATATATATATATATATATATATATATATATATATATATATATATATATATATATATATATATAAGATCGAAATGCTGCGGAGCACTGTTGAAATGTGTAGGTCGAAAAGAGGTTAAATGTTTGCGGAAAACTCCACGACCTTTCGGGTATAAACCCTTCATCAGGTTGCAAAAACAAAACTGTTTGGTTTTTACCACCTGATGAAGGGTTTATACCTTATATATATATATATATATATATATATATATATATATATATATATATATATATATATATATATATATATATATATATATATATATATATATATATATATATATATATATATATATATATATATATATATATATATATATATATATATATATATATGTTTCACTAATTCGGCACTTAGGGGGAAAGTTGTTGTTGAAAAGTTGACCATAGGGGGGAAATTTTGGGGCGAAACTTAAGTTTCGCCTTAACGTTTCTACACGCTTTTTCTATAGAAATACGTAAACGGACAAGGGCGCCCTCCTAGATTTACAAAGTAGATACATTTACTTCAAAGTTGTCAAATTTACGGACAGCTAGCTGTAAACAACAACGGATGGCTGACCATTGAAATAACGTTGTTTATATTTTTGGACGTTATGGCGAACTCTTTTTCTTATGTATTTCATTGTTATTTTTCGCCCTATGTACGCTCAGATATAACAATTTCCCCCTATATATATATATATATATATTTATATTTATATATACATATATATATATATATATATATATATTTATATTTATATATACATATATATATATATATACCAATAAATCATACCTTAGAAGGACACATATTAAAATCACATATTTGCATATATTTGCATATACGAGTCTTAAACTTTATAATTAAAATACCATAAGAGTCTTGCATAACGGTCATAACCTATAGAAATTGTTTTTTGAGTAAATTGCCTATGTAGAAAATTAAATTAAATAAACAAAATATTACATGTTGTATATACTTGAATATTTAATAGGTTCGTGGTTCCGTCCCTCCTTTGGTAAGAGTTTATACTCTATCTTGGATCGGTATAAAATTTATGATCGAATGTATTACTACAACACTTTCGACCTACTCATTCTAACTTCGATCTACCAACTTCGACCTATATATATATATTTATATATATATATATGTATATATTATATATATATTTATTTATTTATTTATATATATATATATATTCGTAAGTACTTTACTTGGAAAAATAGAAGTTGCGCTTGCTCTAATCTCAAACAACTAAACTGTAAAATTTCGTTTGAGAAAATACAGACTTTGTTTGTAAATTAGTTTTAATACGTATTTATGTGGTTAAAATAACAGATCTTCAAGTAAATGTAAAGAACAGACTTATTCTTGGAAACTTTTCAAGATTTTACTGTAAACTACGTTTGAGAACAAATTACAAACTTTTACTGTTCAACTAAATCAGTTGTTCAACGGTAAATGCTTGTTAATTTCACAGAATTTTTCAGGCAAATATAAAAAAAGGAAATTTTCTGTAAAATTCTAAAAGATTTCTCTGTGAATTTGCGATTATTTTTTACAGTGTAATGGTTATTGCATATCTAATTTGAGATAAACATACATCCATTTCTTATTGGCATGGAAAGGAACTTGGAGATAAAATAATTGATGTACGATGCTTTTCGATCCAGTCAAGACCTGAAGACTAAAAGCCACTGACAAAATAGACACGTATTGAGATCCTTTCAGATTCTCGATTGCACATTCTGTTACAAATAACATATGAAAACTGGTCGTTATCTGAAAACTCTAGGAAGCCATGAAATTCAGTTTAAGGATGTTCAAGCACGAAAAATATCTTAGCTGAAGCTCGCATTACTGCTAAATTGTTTTACCAGGAACGTGTGACTATGACTGTGGAAGTACCACCTCGGCGGTAATACTTCCATGCTATGATTAAGTCAGTAGTCACGCTGTTTTGACGAATTCTGTATACACTCCGACATTCAATTGCATAAAGTTCATAAGATTCCAGCATAACCGTCTTCATAGATTCAACACATATATCAGCATATATATGTACCATATGCAGCGATGGATCCTTATTCCCTCTGCGTTTATTTGTAAACGGCTTTGGGTGCTTCATACCAGCAAATAAAGCTCAGATTCTAGAAGGTTTCGACGAGATTAATTACGTGTAAAGAAGGATCTTGAATAATATTTCATATTTACCTTCCACTGAAAGAAGTATTAGCAAGAGTACGTTGATGTGTAAGATTCTCATCTGCAAAATAAGTAAAGTTTCTATGTTAAGCAAATAGAGTTAGACTTGAGATCTGGGATGATTTATTACAAATAAAGTACCGGCACTGTTGAAACAAAAGTTTGGTCCATAGATCTTACACATTGGCAACACAGTGACGTCATCCTTGTTGACAAAACAATATAACACGTGGCCACAAGCTTAAAAACTAACCCTACACTTGTAGCAGACTATGCGCGTATGCGACTAGTTGACAAATCAGCTATCTGCATTTGTCCGTGTTGGTTTCTTTTTGTTGAAATCTTCTCAATCTCTGGTCGAAAAAACAAAAAAATTGCCAACATGTTAACATGAACAAGTTGTACCGCAGAACTATGAAAATTCGATTTATGCTAATTATTTCGTGACGTCACATCCACAGACAGATATTTCCTCGGACTACCCTGTCCTACAAAAAATGTACGTTGGTGCGACGCAACGAAAAAGTTGGCATTTTATGTCCATTGACATTACATGCAAATCGTATATCTACACTGGTTGGTTGTTTTTTGGCTTTTTCCGACCAGAGATTGATAAGATTTTAACAAAAACCCGAAAAGATTTGATCGGAATCCGAATTTTTTGTAATGTGGCTGCGGCTTAGAAACACGTGCACTCTGGGTAACAGGTCTCTCTTGATTCAGGGTCTATTCCATGTTGTTAATGTAGTGAACAGTCTTGTAACCGGGTAAAGAATGATCCAGCGGCGTTCCATAGATGGAAAATCAGTTACCGGTATTCATTGTTTAAAATTTCAAACAATGCAACTTCCATAACTGCCTACACTGTTAAAAATTTCTGTAAATTTACAGCCTTTTTAACTTAAACTTTTGGTATTTTACTTTTAATAGAGATTTTCTGTATTTTTACAGACACTTTGTATTTCTACAATAAAAAAAGGTTGTTTAACATGTATTTTCTGTTTATTTGAAAAACCATTTCTGTCTGCTTTTTTAACCAAATTTTACTGCTTTGTAAAACTTTTTCTGTAAATGTACAGAAATTTTAACAGTATTTTGTATTTTTCTGATTTCACATAAATATACTGTCCTTTAACTAACATTCATTTTGTTTTTAAGCTGAAAAAGAAACAAAAATAAGCCCAAACAAACAAACAAATAAGAAATAGCCAGAAAATTTTCAATATATGACATGCATCGTTCTGCGAAGTTTCAGTTAAAAAAGAAAACATTTTTGGCAAATTTATGGCCCTATTTGAAAATTAACTTACATTTATTATACTGACAATTGGTATACTGATGTCAACTCATCGCCACAGGCGCTCATGCACTTGATCGAATTAAAAACGTTTCACAAATTTACTTGAAAGAGTCTGTAAATTTACCACTTTATGACGTAAATCTCATTTTGCATAAATGGGTGGAGCTTATTTTGTAGGCATTTTCCTAACAAAAGGATTGCTGTTGCTTTGAATAATATCTTTTTTGGCTTTTTTAATCAGGAAGTGATAAACTTATTGTTTACCTTGTCTGGAAATGTTTGCAACCAATGTATTTGCATTCTTTGTCATATTTATTTTAAAAACAATTATTATATTGTACCAAAAATGTGACTTTCCAATTACAAAGTTCCTAGAGATAGCAGTCTACTGGACAACAATGTGATAACAAAGTATCCTCATTGTGTTTTGATTGAAAATAACTTCGTAACGACACATTACGTTGATAAGCAAATACCTGATCTACGTAATGGTGAAGTGTATGTTACGTAATAACATATGAAAGGAAAAATGCGATATTATAATAAATATTAAAACGCCGAGAATGATAACAGTAGGCTGTAAATTCACATAAAATTAAGGTAAAAAAAAAACAGAACAATTCTGTAATTCGATTTTACAGTAGACATTTGTAAACTAATTTACATGCAAAAACTGTAAAGAAAAAACAAACACTTAATGTTTTTTCATGATTACAGTCTGGCTGTAAA
This sequence comes from Holothuria scabra, assembly GCA_037179385.1. Taxonomy (NCBI): domain Eukaryota; kingdom Metazoa; phylum Echinodermata; class Holothuroidea; order Aspidochirotida; family Holothuriidae; genus Holothuria; species Holothuria scabra. The sequence continues at coordinate 48,044,377 of CM074181.1, forward strand.
AAAAACATTATTTGGTTGGAAAAAAATTTGCCATAAAAATTATGTAAATTTTACAGAGAAATTTCTAACAGTGTAGGTTTATTGTTGAGACTGAATAATTAGATGATAACTGCAGATATTTCCTTTGTAAGCTATGTTTGTGCTATTTAAAAACAAATATTCTCCTTTGAAAACTGGATGCAGGGCCCGGGCCATAAATATTATTAAGATTATCTCCCTTTTTGAATAAAAATCATTGTTTGGGCACTCTAATTTCAAACCATGTAAATTCGAAATAATGTTTTGAAGAGATCGACACCTTTCAATTACACCGAGGGAGATCTAAACATCTCCTTGTTAAACAAATTCAGCTTGGTACATAACAGAGATTTCTCCATTCATTACGGGTGTGTGTGTGTGGGGGGGGGGGCAAGAACAGTCACCCTAAACTTATTTTGAGGAAATAGATTAATGTCACAATTTGCTTATTATTTCCTATAAAGTATCTTTCATACTCCAAGTAAATTTCACAATTGACTGATTGAGAAGAAGTATTGTCACATTGTCCTATTTAAAAGCCAATCATAAAATAGAATAATCTGCTTTGCTAATTCAAGTAAGAGTGTTTGTATTTGACTTTAAACTCCATTACCAAATGAATACACATTTAACCATTTGGAATGCCCGTCCAGATGTCTGAGTACTGTGCCAATAACTGTCAGCCAAGGGAAACTCGTCAAGTTTAACGGAAGTTCAACAATTAGCCCACGTTCCTGAAGAAGATACGGATAGTATTCATTTATCGTAAGGACATTATGACCTCGAAGCGTTATACCGAATCACCAGGCTGTTTTACTGAGCATCGAGGTGCGCTAGATTTATGATATTGAAACATAGTGTAAGCACTGCCTTGCCGGGAGCACGTACACGACCGGAAATGCGACCTCTTTGCTTTTTAAGGGCATGATCAGCTGGAGTGTCATGTAACCATAAACTTTGAAATATGATACCGTACGTACTCGATCTCTTATACTTCAAACAGGGAAGGCTATCTAATTTATCAAAAATAGGTTAATAAAGTTATATAATAATAAAGTTACATGCACGCTATTTACCGTTCTGCTTATCCATATTTATTAAAATATCACAGACATTTAGGAATAACAAACGGTTAGCATTGTTTGGGCTGTAACCAGTGTTGTAGTGACTCGAGTCAAAGATTTCAGTGACTCGAGTCTGACCCGAGTCTTAAAGTCACGGGACTCGACTCTACTCGAGTCACCACTTGCCAAAGACTCGACGTGACTCGAGTCACTATAAAATAAATTTTGAAAAACTCGACGATGAATTGCAGTGTGTCACTGCTCAATGTGATTAATACAGTACTAAAGTTAATGTGTATATTCCAATCTTCACATTTAGGGTTGTGAAGTCAAATTTCAATTGAATTGTACAAGTGTGGACATCGATCACCTTCTAGCCCCCCACCCCACCTCACCCCACCACTCGCCCTCCCAATTCAGGTGAAAGCAGTTGGCTTATTCGGGCAAAACATGATAAACGGTGACATTATTCGGGCAAAACATGCACTTGCCCCCTCATTAAAAATTACTCCTGTATGCCTATGCCCCCTCCTCCAACAAAAATGTGCAGTCACTTAGCAAAGGACTGCTTTTGCAAACGATCAACCTATCACACCAAGGACTCGAGGTAACAGAACATGTTAGAGACCGAGTGACTTGGAGTGACTCAAAGAAAAGAAACACATTCTGCCCGCACGAAGCTTTCGAAAGACTCGAAGTGACTCGACTGCAGCTGAGGGAAGACTCGACATGACTCGACTCGACTAGAATTGCTCAAGACTCGACGTGACTCGAGACTCGACAACTTGTGACTCGAGGTGACTTGTGACTCGACATCAGGTGACTCGATTACAACACTGGCTGTTACACTTTACTTGAAAAAATGCATGCAACCGCGCATGAGTGTTCCCATTTGATCGCCTGCCCGAGATCTGATCCCCTCCTCCGGTTCAAGTAACCGAAAGTTGTTTCATCGAAATTATGTGTGCAGGTCAGGTTTGTTTACACGCATTTGTGTGGCGTGACGAGCTTCACTGCGGAAGTACGTCATTGATCTCGGGTCACCTTGATCCCCCGTTGTGTTCCCACTTGTTTTCTTGATCGCCTGGGCTTTCTGATCCTCCCCGAATGGCGACCAAGCTCTCGGGATCTGAGTGATCCGGGGAACGAGAGCGTTCCCACTTGCAAATTGATCGCCTGCGCTGGGTCTGAACCGGATCTGATCACCTCGTCGTTCTCAAGTGGGAACACACTCAATGTGTGTGCATTGGCTGCTAAAGTAATATTAACAACACATGCAGTGGTCTTCAAATGAACCCGTTTAACCGCGTATTACAATGGAAATGTTATCTTTAATTTTCCAAACTCTGCCCAAATCGAGCCCGTGAACGATGTGAAACAGAATTTTTGTTTCCCCTATCTTCTACCTATTGTAAGCTATATTCCCTCTCCTTCCATCACTCTTCTCTTTCTTTCAGTTCAATTTCAATTTAATTTCGGTGGTTGTAACGCCTTTCAGCAAAGAAAGTTAGGTAAAGACTCACAAATTTTTCTCAAAGTCCGAGCCTATAGTAAAGGGAAACAAAGCATTCCTTGTCAATGTGAGGAAGTGATATAATCCCTGCTGCACTCAATATCACTTTGGAACACAAATCTAGTGACTTTATTTGGTGATATCTTGCGGAATAAATGTCCAATTTGAATAGAAATTTCACCACAATAAGTAGATTTCGTTCTTCTTTCGCATGCAAAAATTAATTTTCTGCTTAAACTTTCCCCTGACGAAACTTTAACAACCTCATCTACATAACTTGTCTTTCATATATCCGACCATTCGTCAAATTGTTAAGAGCAAGTACCCTTTTCTAGACACCTCATATGGTGATGCTTGAAATAATTCGTCAGCCATTTGTCGCCCGTAACAAAAATTTTATCATTAGTTCACGGTAATTCTCAATTCGCAACAGCTCTTTGATTGATTTCAAATTCAAAAATGCAGAGTAGCTCATAGTACATATCAAGCACTCAAAGCAAGGGCCTTGTATGTTTAACAGTCTATGCATTGAAACAATGCGCTAGTACTGTGTCTGGATAACGATAGGTTTATGGCAGCTGTTTGGAACTGTCTTGGTTGAATGGGTGCCTATAAGCCTGTTCCGTCCGTTGTAAGAAATTTTTTCTACATTTCAGGCAATTTTAGTAGACTGAAAGGTAAAATCGGTATTTCCATAATTTCATAAGCACACAAGTCCTACTGAAAGGGCAAACGCAATCACCTGAAATATAACAACAACCAGAGTCCACAGATTTCTTCTTATTCCACTTCAAAGCAATCTCTTTATGATTCAGGACGAACAATGCATATTCAATCAAAACCAATAACTTTCCCAAATTCCGTAATTGTAAAATATTGTCACATGACGTTTCAGAGCCAGTCAGAAAAACAGCAGACTACTAGGCCTCCATTAGTGATTAATTCAAATTGTCCTGTTTACATTTCCCCTTAGTTTAAAGCATCCTTTTTCGCGACCCTTCCAGATTCTCATTCTTGGTGTGGTTGTCATTATTGTTCTCTCAATGTCTTATTCAGAGGGCGGGAGAGTAGCCACTGGGAAATGTTTCGTCCACCCCCCACCCCCCGCCCCCCACTCCCCGTCCCATGTGGATGAAAATTTAACATTTTTGTACTGCATTTTAGTACGTATACCACTGACGCATCTCTGTCAGACGTGATGGAATATTAGCACACTGAAAGCGATTTCTCTCCATGTCAATACATCATCTGGTCACAGACTTTAGCTGTCTATAACAGCTCATACTACGGAACAACCTTATAATAATCAAGTAATCATAAAACAAACTTTACGATTTGACAACATTTTATGACTCCAAAATTATCTTTTTTACATTCCTTCGTAAGAAAGCCGTAAATTTTCAATGATGGTACCCTGAAAACTTTGTAATAATGTATACATACTGGTACTTCGTGAGAGTTGTTTGAAACTCTGAGAAAAAACAAGCTTTTATTACACCTGAGGAAAGACATGAACTAACTCAACACCAATAAGGCGGTAGGGCATGATGCCGGCTAACGCAACATAATATTCATATTGTTAATACTTACCGTATTTGTATTCACTTATTCGTCTCACGAACGAAACTGGAAACCGTCGGTGACAACTTCTAAAACTAGAATTTATGTGTGTTATCATGCATGCGGTGATGTTAAACCGTGGAAGTTTAACCTGTTATAGCGTGTTCGTGCACGATTGCCGGAAAACCCAATTTATATAGTTCATCGCAACATGTTTTGGGGTTCAGAGCGAACTTTTTTGAACCCTGGAAATAAAGTTTTTTATTACCAGATTGTAACAGTATTTGTTCGGTCCTAGGGAGTTATACCTGTGAGGCTGGGAGTGACTTTGCGGCTCTTTCCAGGAGCACAGCATGTTTTCTCCCAATCTCTGGAAGATGCCTGCAGTGGCACAATATTAACACACTAGCACATGGTTTTATTAGGCTTGAATGTAAAGTAAAACGCATTTTGCCGGTTTGGGGTCGGGTCAAGAGCTCAGAATGGGGTGAAACGGAATAGTTTGTTGCTAGGAAATAACATCGTTAAGAAAAGAAATCGGTCTGTTTCGAATTTCTCATTATCAATACCATGAACAAGGTTTTGATGTGTTGGGACATCTAGCACAGGTCAGCAGAATTTGTTCATGAGTAAAGGTTATAGAGTTAAAAGGGTAACTTTAATCCATTAGAGTGTGGTTCCATTCAAAGAATAGTGAAGTTCACTCCAAGAAGAGTTAAAATTCACTATTTAACGAGGGCCTGCAGGAATCACTCTTTTAAAAGTGGTCGCTAAACGCACTCCATCAAGAGTGACACTTCGAAACTTATCCGACCGGCTAATTCGGAGGATGAGAAACTGCCTTGTACATGCTGTTGGCATCTATTGAAGTGTTGAACATAAGCATTGTTGTCTTGAGGTGCAGAACCAAAGCGAAAGACACACAGTTGCACCTAATATAACGCATTTCATCATCAAAAATGAATGAAGTAGTTCCAATACGGTGTTGTTATGGACCAACTTATGGGGCGCATTTCATTTCGACCCGAGTTTGATACGGAGCCATATGAGTCATTCCATATGACTCATACATGATACATATGAAAAGGTACTGAGGCCATGTTTGCAACTGATATATGCGGAAAATGTGGGTTAAGTGCATAATATTCCAAATACATGCGTCTACAGTTATCGGACGCCATATGCATATTCGAAGCAACATTAATGAGTCCCATACACCGAGACCTGTTAATGGTCATCTTTCTTACACCCTCTAGGCCAGTTCCGTGTCCCTCCCACTGTATTTATAATATGTCGTTTATTTCTTCATTTAATGTTAAGCTTTGAGTTTCCACTTCCAAAAAAGAAAAAGAAAACGTTATACAATTACAAACTTATATCACGATGAACTGATTAAAGAGAAGCTGTGGTCTAAAGAATTAGCAACTTGATTTTAAGAGCTTGGCCCTTTAACCAAATAGACACAAAACAAAACTTACGTCGTATCAGAAAGAGTTAAAGCCAACAAGTCCTACGGTTCTCTGGTTACAGCATAAAACTCAGAATTTTTGGTTGGCATGTACATGTGAAAAATTAATACCGAGAGTAGCAAAATTTGTCCTTACCTTTTTTGAAAATAACAAAATTTTCCTTTGGTGAAGAACAAGTGTAATCACTCTGCTTTTTTAGAAACTAAATCGTCCTCTTTCCCGCTCCGATACTGTCACCCATTAGACTACAGAAAGTGCTATGCATCATACTTTCCGTAATATTGTTTTGTATCACGCGTTTAGTAGTAGGATTTAGAAGCAAGAAGACGTAATCTACGGTAAGAACATTGATCCAACTCTAGAGGTGATTTTCGCCATTTGCGAATTCCCTTCCTTGGGCAGGGACGAGAGAACAGGCTACAGTGGGGTCATTTTATACCCAAAGTCGACTGACACTTCTTAGCGGGAAAATGATTCCCTATTTGCGGTTTTGAAATGTGGCCAGTTTGTATATTATTTACATTCCTCTATGCGTTCAATCGACCTTTTGAATTTATTGGAGTAGGTAATCCCGTAATAAAGTGTGTACTAATTTCATATATTCTGATAGCACCAACCAGTAATTGTGTCCCAGCCACTTCACAAGCAAGAACAACGCGTGCTTTTAGCCAGGGAAAGGTCATTTTCTATCTCTTTTAAGGGGTCTTTGTCAACACGTTGTGCAAATGAGTTCTCGGTGAGAACAGCTGCAGATGTTTAGCCATGTCTGAGGACAAGTCATGTATATGAAGGGGTGGCCCTCTTAGATGGGTTAATATTCCACGAGAAAGTAGAGAAAAGTTCCTCTGATGCCATGCATGAGACCTATAGTCATGTATATGAAGGGGTCATTGGAGGGACCGGAATTCGTTCAGTCCAATGTTGAAGTCCTTCAAACAGTGAAAACACTTAAGTATTGCCCAAATTTTGTTATGGCTGTGTGAATAATTTATGTAAATTTCTTCTAAAAGAAATAAAAAACTTTGTTACGTCAATCTTACAGGATAGGTGGTCGAATTGAATTGGTTGAACAGTAGTCGTTTACGCAAGTGGTCCACAATTCGTTCACAGTGACTGTGTTGTTCATTGCCCAGGGGTGGCACCAGCGAGGGGACTCGGGGTGGGGGGTGGGGGCCATGGCATCCTTTGCGGAACGTTGCCTTCCCCTCCCGTTGGGGAAAGTCGGCGGTTTCGTCGGGGAGGCCTACAGATAATAAAAAAAAATAATAAAAAAACAAACATGGACTGAAATTACTGTTTGGATGCTATTGAACATGTTTTTTGTAACGCTATTTTTTTTTTCTTCTAAGCTCTGTTATACCTCATTCCATGTACCTTGTCCTATCTCATCCCGGTCGGGGAAGGACGGAATTTTTTGGGGGAGGCCTAAAAATGAAAAACGTAAAGGCTGAAGTTACTGGATGAGTGATCATGAACTGTTTCTGTCTTTATGAGTATTTTTTTTTTTCCTTTTTCAACGCTAATGCATATCTGAATCGGTTTGAACTACTTCTTACTAGCTCTGCTATCCATCCTATCTTCAATCCGTGTGCGCAAGGTCATCTTCGGGGAAAACTGCCCTCCCCCTGTTGTTGAGAAAAACCAATTTCGTCGGGGAGCCTTCATCTACAGGCCCAGGATAAAAGATGTGGGCCTGATAACTTCAGTCACCCGGACGATCTTCTTGATGTTGCCGACTAGAAGAGCATATATTTCAAGGAAACTCACAATACCGAATTTTCCTTACAAAAACGGACGAGTGGTTGTTCATGTGCATGCAGTGCCCAATGGTCTGCCAGGGACTGCCCCAACAGTAGAAACTCTAGCATCAGTAATGAAAATGGGCAAGGCCGTTTTGAGCTACACATACTGATAAACAGAAGCGTGAGAATGTCTCACCATAAGTCTGACTGAAAATTCATTTGAAGCCACCTTGTTACTTGACATATTTTCAGATACGTTGGAAAAAATCATTTATAGTCTGGAGTTCGGGCAGTCGCGTAGAAAATTTCATCTATTTGGTGGATATTGCAATTGGAGACAACGAAAATTCCTAATAGATTAAAACCCATTGGTATGTTTTTCATTCCGTTGCATAGTTTTCTCCGAAAAGAGACATGTCCATTTCATCTAATTGTAGCAGCACCTTTCCTCTGGTAAATGTCTGTCACTTAGCAAGTTGTTGTTTTTTTCCTATTGCAGTGAAACTTTCATTTCAAAAGAAGGCTCAGAATAACGACTGCTTTATTTCTTGTTACAAGTCTAGGAAATGCCATTTCCGGCTGTCTGATGGGGTTACACTTCTTTAAAGAGCCAATGAAATGACTCAATGACAACGATTTGGAGTCATTCTCTGACACTATCTATCACCAAAAAAGCGTTTATTTTAAAAAATTCTGCCCCACAAAAGAGAAATGCTCAAGTGAAATGGTACCCCTTTCAGCACAACAGCTGCAAAATGTAAAAGATGTAAAAGTGCATTGAACCAAAAATGACATCATCACAGGAACCCAACTTCACAGTGTGTATATTATAATGCTATGTCTAAGTAACATTTTGCTCACAGATTGCGTAGCATGAGACCGGTACTGGTCAAATAATTTCTGAATTACATCTGAAGAATGCCCCAGTATACAGCCAAAAATATATTAATCAAAATTTGAAATTCTCACTCCCAATTCCTCAAAAGATGAATTTTATCATTATTCACTAAAGCTGTCCCATTCATCACATGTTAGGCCTATCAGTTTGAATTTTTGGTCCCAGCAAGCTAGTCGATCTATTACTAGACAGCAATTCTTCCAACCAGAAAAAGAAAATATTTCAACTCACATTCATTCAGATTGTTGAATAAGAAGACTGATATCTCACCCGGATTCCTTTGAAAGACATACCTTCCAAGTAAAATTTGTCACAAACATTAATGTCGAAATCAACCAATGGATCTTGTACTAGCATAGACTTCAAAATACATGAAGTTGAAATAGTAACTTCATGCCAACTTTTGATAAAAATATGGAATACTTCCTTAAATAACCAAAATATCAGCTAGTCTCCTTTCCCACTGTATTTACTGTTCCATTTCTTTGAACCAAGTCAAATTGCAGCATTAGCACATGCATCCAAAACAACACAGAACCTGTTGGTAGTGTATAAGCCACTGTGCAGAATGGTATACAGTACTGCATATGGGCCTGTGTAATGAGAGAATCACTGCTTCCTCCCCAACAAAAATAATAGTTACATAACACTGCAAGACAAATGGATTCAGTTACATCCCCCAGGAGCCTGAGATATTTTTCTGTGTGTATAATCTCTTACCACAGAACTTCCAAACACTTGTACCATGTATTATATACAAACAATTTCCCTGCTAGTTGCCTCCAGGAATATTGAGAAGTCACAAAACTCCACCTGTTGAACAAGGTATTCCTAGGTGTTAAAACTCCCTTTTTCACTGGTTTTGAAAAGCAAACATAGGTTTAGGTTTTGTAATGATAATTTGTTGATTATATATCAATCATTTTAGGCCATCTATACATGCAAGATTGTGTAACATCAACAGAGCAGGGTATACTGCAATTGCATTATAGTACACACACTGTGGAGATGGGTTCCTGTGATGATGTCATTCTTGGTTCAATGCACTTTTACATTTTTCAGCTGTTGTGCTGGAAGGGTTACCATTTCACTTGAGCATTTCTCTTTTGCGGGTGGGATTTTTTTAAAATAAATGCTATTTTTGTTGGTAGATAGTGTCAGAGATGACCCCAAATCATTGTTACTAAGTCACTTCATGGGCTCTTTAATAGTTTTCTGCAGTTCTATACGTTCCGGGCCAACAGATGGTGGCGCTCCGCTTAGATAGTGTTTTGGTCGGACAAAGTACTTAACAGAACAATGCATGTCATTGCATATTATTCGTTGTTTTGGGACAGTGTAATAAGGTGAAAATTTTATTGCGAAATAAAGCTCAAAATAATGACTACAAGCCCGGAAAATGCCTTTTCTTGCTCTCTGGGGGTTCTCAATTTTTCAAAAATATCCATCCTCACCAAAACTATAGATCATCCCTACTTGATTTTTCTCGTAACGGAAGGTCAAATTCTTCCCTAAAAACCCCCAAACCTGTAATAAAATTACAATTTATCCCCACTATAAGCTTCAGATGTTTTAAAGTGGCAAAATTTGCCAGTTTCGATGTATACTCAGTGCAACAAGTAACCAAAGTCAACTCTCACCCCGACATCCTACTTAATTTTTCTCTTGAAAGGCATATTAATTAATAAAAACCCAAATTTTCCATTATAACCTTACCAAAAACAAAATTTTCTTATATTAAATTCCAAAATTTCTCCAATTTAATAAGCTGCTAATTTTCAAATCTTTCTCCTAAAAAAGTAAAAGCAAATAGCGGGCAAACGTCTAGTCTTGTCGTGAGATCTTAGTACGTAGCTTAGTACCTTAGACCTTAGTACGAAAGCCAAATATCTTTTAAAAATTATAAATCTTTTCTTCAAAATAAACTCCAGAATTTTAAGTATTTGTGAAATTGAAAGCCAAAAATATGCGCGCCTGAAATTCTGCCGAGTCACGTCCCGCCGGGACTACCCCATTGCCTTTGTCAGGGTCTTGAAATGCTGGCGGTCCTGTCGGGGAGCTTGGCCCCCTGTCGGGCAAATCCTGGGGCCACCTTTGTTCATTACAGAACATCGCCTGTTAGAAAAACCTCAAAAAGGATTTTAAAACACCACGCACTTCTCATTTCAAACAAGATAAATGTCACAATATTTCTTTGAGCTCAACAGCGCTGAAAATTATCGACTGTGGTAATTTATTTACTGTGGAAATTTTTCCTGTGTGGCTCATTGAATTCATCAAAGATTTTATCAGGTGAATTTCAAAACGTTTTAGCGTGTCTTTAGTTAGCACGTGTGCTTTTGTGATTCGAATACGTGATTCTGAACAAAACTTTCAAGTGAACGAATCCCAGGGTACTGACGAATTCAGGTTTCCTTTGTAGGCTTATACTACAGTTTTTACTCTTAAGAACAAAATCGAAGGCGCTCTTTAAACTTGAGAGAAATAAAGTGTGCGATTTTTTCTTTTGTGGTATTAGGATATAAGGATAGGTGTGGCATAAAGCGCGCTTGAAGTACTGAGTGCGAGCACTGGACTGGCTGCAACACTCAAAACACAAAGAAGCTAAAGACAGAAAGCGGGAAGTCTTCCGTCTGTGGGATCGGAATGAACATTAAAGTCTGATCAGTTAAATGCATCTCATGGAACCAGGAGGCGTTGCAGGTAAAATTTTAACAGAACACAAACAAGCCTCCGGCAAAGATGCAAACTCTGTATGATATTAAAAGGAGTCAACTCTCACCCCAAATACAATTTTTGTGGTAGTCCACACAAATCTTCAATTGGCACAGTTCTTTGATCGACAAGTTCAAAAAAGGCAGAGTACTGAAGCTCATATTCCCCAGCATACACTGTATACTAAGGGTATTTTGATTACACATTGGGGTCTTGTATATTCACCCTGAAGCAATAAAATGAGATTGTCTGGATAAGAATGAGTTTTAGACAGTTGTGGGAGAGGCTTAAGTAAGTTGTTTAGAAGAATTATAACTGTTTGGACTTGAAGGATTGGGTCTTTAAGGTTTAAGGGAAGACTATGCGGGAGTCCGTCCAACTGTTTACATGCAGTTTGAGAAAACCTTGGCTGATATATTTTGTCCAAGAGTGGGAATGGCCCGATCGTATTTTCGGTCCAAGAGTGTGAATGGCCCGATCGTATTTTCGGAAAGTCTCTTATTTGTTTGAAAAGCATGGTTAGGGTAATATTTAGGTTAGTGTTACGTCAGAGAGAGGCATATGACCGGTCTTTCATGGCAGGTATCAGGATTACAAACAATGATGTCAAAACCTTCATTTTCTAAGATGGTGTGGTCTATTTGCAATGAGCTGATACGCCCATTGGTCTGATTTGGCCATTTTTTTTTTTTTTTTTTTTTAAATAGCAACTCCTACATAGGAATGTAGCGTCACACAAATATTTTAGTTGTGGAATAGCCAGCTATGGCATCCGCCTTCCTTGTTAACATTCCCGCGTAGCATGCTGCTTGGCATATTCCTTGTTCAGTCATGAGAGTTGGACAACTGAGAAAACAGAGTTCGCTCCGCGGGTAATTCCCTCGTTATATGATCTGCCTTGTACGCAGTTTTGTATTCCTGCCGCTGCGAGTGTATCGTCGATTTAGTTTATCTAAACACACCCTGGGAGTATTTTTGCATGACGTCACAAGCAGGTCATCGTGTGGGCAAAGAATGTGGCATATCATAATTGACTACACGGACAGTTTTTAAAGTATTCGGGTTACATGGGTACTTTAGAACTTTTGAACATACTACGAAAAGATGAACAATTTTAGTTTTCGACATTGAAATATTTAAAACAGTCTGGTTTATTGCTCGTTCATGTTTTTGTTCAAGCTCGTACAGGATTACATCACATTGTAAATATTCACAATTCTGAGTCAAAATTCATTGTAATGGCAGGTATCGTGGTCCCTTTTACCTCAATGGCATCATATTCTAATCATTGGTTTTGACTATATTGTACTTTTGACAGATATTAAGTTGTATGCTTGGATGCTAACTTAATAATTATATTCGTTAAACAACATTGTAAGTGTTGGAAGAGGCCAGAAAGAGATTAAGTGTGCACCAACATGGAAGTAAGTCGAAATAGTAGTGGACGTCTAACGCTTATCAAAATCGTGGATGATAGCTGACGTAACTGTTATAAGCATGTTTTCAACACTTTGTTTAACAGAGAATGGGACAAGATAAAATATGATCAACTAATTTTCAGTGAAGATTTACGGGTCCCATGATCCTGACATCAGTCACCTGATTGGTAACTAACTATACAGTAGGAATTACAAAATATTATTTTTCCTGGACTCAAACTTTATTGACATGATCTTCAGTGATCAAGTGAGAGAACAATATTGAAAACTCATGGGAATTCGGGAAACTCCTTGATGTTAGTTCTACCTGGGTCATTCTCACTTCCACCATCACTCGCTTGTGGATCGGTCTCGACCGGGGATTCTTGTTCCGGGACTTCAGATTCTCCTTCGGGATTTTCTGATTCTTCGGGATTTTCAGATTCAGGGTCTTGAGGTTCTTGTTCAGACTCCTCTTCGGGATCAATTGGCATTATTTGACCACCACCGCCTTGCATGACCGAATCCTCTGGTTCTTCTGGCGTTTCTGGCTGTTCTGATTCTTCTGGCTCCTCCGGCTCTTCCGGCTCTTCCTCGTTCCCTTGGCCCATCTGCATCCCAGGACCACCTTCTTCTTCCTCCTCTTCCGAATCATCTTCTTCGCTACTGGAGTCACCACCCCTACCACCACCACCGCCACCTATAGGGTGGATTACCGATGCTGGTCGCTGATTCCTTGAGCACTTACCTAAGTAAGCCACTTCCAAGTCGCTTTGAGTGCGACACTTCTCTTTTCTCAAGAGGCATTCGCTGGCATACGTTTGTCCATTTGTGCCACAAACTTTGGCCCTTTCTGCCCCTTGGCAATTAGTTGGGCAGTCAGACATGCCTGCAATAAAGAATACACGACTAAGTAATGATTTTGTCAAATGGCAGTAAGCGATACCCTGTACTGTAGATACAGGCGTACGGGAGCATTTCAGTTTGGGAGCAGGAGATTTTTTGCCCGACAGAAAATTCTGAAAATTTGTACCCCTAAGACAATTTAAAATGGCACTTTCCAGGCTTACAAGGGGCCCTAAGCAGTCGCTATTTTGAGAATTTGCGAAAAATTATCACTTTGAATTAAATTTCTGCTAGTAATCATATCTAAGCGGATCACTACCATTGGCTGGCTCGTAGCGTACAGAATATGTTGAAAAATCAGACCCCTCAGACAGCAGTCAAAAGATGGCATTTTCCAGACCTATCAGAAAGATCTTAGCAGTTGCTATGTTAAGTTTTCGTTTGCAAAACTATTTCACTTGAAACCAAAATTCTGCTTGGAAAGCTATCTAAGCGGAGCGCCACCATATCAGTTGGCGAGGAGCGTACACAAGGTTTTCAAAAATCGAACTTCTCGGACAGCCGGAAATGGCAGTTCCAGACTTCAGTTAAAAGGAAGATCCAAGCAGCCAGTGGTGTAGCTAGGATTTTTTCCAGGGGGGGGGGGCAAAGGTATGAAATTTCCCCAAAACTTTTCCCGGTCAATGTGTATGTATTTCATCTAAAATATGCAAACTTACAAGTATAACAACATTACCATGTCATTTTGTAATATTACCTGCATTTTAATCTTAAAGTATAACATAGAGCAATCGGAAATAACAAAGTATATTATTTTGGTAAACAATATCTGGTTTATTTGTATGTACTAACTCAGTGGCGTACGCAGGATTTCTCTGAAGGGGAAGGATATGCAGTATGGTCAAGGGGAGGGGTGTCCGGAAATTTTTTTGACGTTTTCAAGGAGCCTACATGCAAAATGGTGCAAGATTTTCGACTTTGACAGGAACAGTAATAAAAGTTGAATCGTGGTGGTTCATGAGGATAAAACTGAAACTTTTGTGTCTTGACATGCATTTCTTTATGCCGTTTATGCTACTTTACAAAGAAAAATTGTCATTAAATTTGCACACTTTTAGGAGTCAAACTAAAAGAGCATTGATCGGTATTTCTGGTTTTTCTTGACCGCAATATGTTATTTTGTAATTAAGACTATCTAAGCGGAGCGCCACCATCAGTTGGCGCGGAGCGTAGAGAAATTTTGGAAAAATCAGACCCTTTAGATGGCCGGAAATAGCATTTTCCAGGCTTATACGAAGGATCTAGCCAGTCGCTTTCTTCTTTTGTCGTTTGCAATAAAATGCTCACTTCAAAATATGTTCGCAACTGCAAAGTGATCAGAGAGTTAAGAGCTAATTTTATCCAAAATATATATGTAATTTACCCAAAAGATCGAGCGAAGCGCCACCATTGGTTGGCGCGGAGCGTAAAGAAAATTTCGAAAAATCAGACCACCATGCCACCGATACCACCAGTGGGAAACAGAGTCTACCTTTTTAAGTAAAAATTGGAATTTGACAGAATTTGCCTATAAGTCTATTTGTAGGAATTAAAAAAAAATGGCATCACTAATTAAAAAGACCTTGCAGGGACAATCCTTCCCCTTTAAAAATTTTTGAAAAATTGGGTGTCCTTATAAGCAATCTGGTGCCACATATGCTATCTTTTGAAGTAAAATCTGTGTTAATAAAGTTAGACTACGTATTTTTAAGAACAAAGAAAAAATGGCATCTGTGAGGGGGGCATGGCCCAATGGTCTCCCCTTCGCACGCCACTAAGGAAGCCTAATAGTGGCGCGATCACACAGGATATCCTGTGAGAAAGGCAGTCTGTTAACCCTTTACCGTTGTTTGGGTCCTTTTGGACCCATGCGGAGAGCTCGGCTGTCACCCATCTTTACTGTTTCACGCGGAGCTCGAAACTGCGAGTAGCTACCCCAGAATTCGGTCACAACAACGAGAGAGAATAATTTTAGGTCACGGGGTCAACGGCCTACGGAAGCCGATGCGGGGCGGGCTACGGCCGCTTTTCCGCCCACTCCCGAGGCGCGCAAATATGCCCGATCGGAGCACAACGGTAAAGGGTTAATCTAAAATATCTGCACCACTCGGCTAAAGGGTCACGTGCCCACACGCAGAGACAGTGCCATCAGCTTTGCAGTAAACACACTCCACAGGCTTATTTCAAATGTAGAAGGCTACAAGGTACTCATTGTCCATTTATTGTTACACTCAAAGTGAGCAGAAAGCTATTTTCCCGAACTAGCTTGTAAGCCTCCAAGGATTAGGCTAAGTAACAAAATCTAAGTGTGCCAACGGATCCCGTTAATTCTAATTTCTAGATTAACTTTACGTTTATCGTTGGCGATTTTTTCAGCCCCATCCATCGTTATGTACACAGAGTAAAACCGTACATCTACTGCTAGCTTGTAGAAGAACATAACAACCTCGGGGGTCTACGGTAGTGACTTGTCAGTTTTCACATCCTTTTACTGAATTCCCAAAGTATCCCTGAATAACAGCTTCCTGTGCACTAAAATGCACTGATCATAACCCCCGTGCGTTTACAAGCACAAGAGAACATTCAATCTGCTACGCGGCGAGGACATTTTTTGTGGAACGCGAATTGGGCCGGTTCATGCGACACTGACGAAATCTGAGTTAATTTGTTGCATGAAAATATGAATTATGTATGAGAAATGTCTCACAATTTCTCATTCTAACAAAAATTTTGGAAATTTTTGTGAAATTTTTGTAATAATAACAATATTCATCAAATTTCCCCATTTTCATCAAATTACCCCAAAAATTTTTCCAGGGGGGAAACTTTCCCCCCGCCCCCCCCCAGTAGCTACGCCATGAAATGGTCTTGTATATTTTGGGGAAAACAATAAAACGGAATTGAAAACATGCTAATGTATTTACTCTATTGTGAATCTTGGCTAAATTGAATAAAAATTGAATTGATGAAATTGTGTGACTGTCGAAGCTTCCGACTACAAACTATCTTACTTCTATTAAAAGATCCTTTTGAAAAGATGTCACGTTACAAAGTGGGCTTAAATGAATTTTCTGGCGCACATATGGGATTCTAACACGGCATCATTATAGATTTGAAAAACAAATTACCAGATTTTCAAAATTATTCCCTAAATTTGGATCTAGGGGAAGGATATAGTACAAACTATTGGTCACCGCGCCTGAACACCCTTCCGTGTGTCCGTTGAATTTATTTAGCAATTGAAAACAAACGTCCCAGCAATTTTTCAACCTTCGCCAGTATAATTTACCATTTCGGGCATTTTTTTTTCAAGACTGCGGAATGACGTGGGGACGAGGAAAACCTCTTTTTTGCACAAGCTACACGAATTTGTCGCAAATTTTTGTTATGATTTTTATTTTCCATAAAAATGTTATTTTAAACGTTAGAGCGTTTTCTGTTTAAGGGGCAAAGATTAAAATACTAAAAGTATTAAAATACTAGCTTTTTTCGGTCATTGTATAACACGAGATTTAAAAAAAAAAAAACTTAAGAATGGTTGTTTCCTTCAAGTTGCAGGTTTACCAAATGTAGCGACTTTTTATCTCTTTGATTTTTCGGATCACTTACCGTTACTATGATATTTTTCTTTTTTCCGACAAATGTTTGCAAGAATACGGATGTTCGACCATTTCGGGCATTGATGGTGTGAAAACTGTCAAGTAAAACTTAAGATTAGTACTGTAGCGTTTCACTTTGCCTAAAAGTGTAGCGAATTTTTGGAATCTTGTCAATTTTTCATGAAAATTTTACTGCGACTTCGAGGTTTTTTTCCTTTGTCGGGCATAACTTTTTTAAGATTTCGGGCACGAGGAGGAATTTCCTGAAATCCCATGCCGTTTATCGGAAGCTTTTTCAAATTCCTGCCCAAATTTTCCACGAATTCCTGCCCGAGTTGTAGATTTTGCGGATATTTGGGGGAAGTCTGCTCCACCCCCCTCGTACATAACTGACTGCACATAACTAAAATCAGTTCTATACAATGGTAGTTTTTACCTGTTCATTTTTAAAGCGCTAATGAAATATATGTTTTTTGACTGTTTGGTGATGAAAAGTCAGTGGTATTTTATTTACATACAATTTTATCACCGTTGTTTAGAATGGATAATTACATTGCTTTTCGAGCTATCATTTTGTTGTCTTCCAGATTTAAACTTAGCATTTGAAAATATTATTCTTTTGCCCCCCCCCCCCCCCTCCCACACCGCCCCTTTCTTGAAATAATTGGCAAAATGTGTTTAAGTGAGATACTCCCTCTTTCAAGTACGGTTTTAAGTATTTGCTTTAATTAGAGGTTACAAAAACGGTAAAGAGAGAGACCAACAAAAGAGAACAAATAACAAGAGGGAAAATTTAGCCAATTGTTAAAAGCATATCCATGACCAAAATACATCGACTTCAAAATGCGCAGAACAATTCCCATTATTAAAGAGGTGGAAATTGTATCTCAGAAGCAAATAGCGTTCAGAAGACAGTCATTTTCAAAGAACTGCATGTTTTCTCTTTAGATATCATAAATTTACACAGTAGTAGTTAGACAAAGTTTTACCGCCCAGTTTCATACCAATTGGTTCAAGTCGAGCCGGCACTGCCTTTTTCCAGTTGGGGATCACTGCCTTGTTTTTCTGACTCCATTGCTTACGCTGAGCACCAAGCACAAAGACAGTTTCTTTGTTACAAAACTGTATTACATTGCGCCTTAATTGAAAGGTCTACCATTCCAACCAGCAAAATCAAGCAGATCGTCTAGACGACCGACGTTTGTTGAGGTTACACACTTTATCAACCTTTGATCTTATATGCCCTTTTAAACGAGGTTGGAAGGATTTCTGGCTTTCCTTTCCCAAACTTCAAATGTCTGGAGCTTACCTTGAAGAAATTTCGGAAATGTTTGATTTGATGAGGTAAAATGAAGATTTGCCTTTCGTGCAAGCAAACTTAGAATTTCCTGTAAGGGGAGGGACGGACGGAAGCTAAAAGGGACTTCTACTTTACGGATTGAGGATCCCCGAAAAATTGGATAATTACCCGCGAATGGGATACGGTAGTAATCAAGAACGTGGGCCAATCATACTAGTGTAGGCAATAGCCTCCCTTCCCTGAAGTGAAATGTATTTCACTTAAGTGGAAGTCAGTTTCACTAAAGTAAAATTTATTCCAGATAAGGGTTAGTCATGGTTTTCGTTGTACCCTTGTTGGGGTTCAGGGGAAGTACCTGGTTGGGTACACGCGGGAGAAGTTTGCGGAATTTCTGGCACTTCGGCATCTCCAAATAAAAACATTAGTCTCAAGATATGTATACTTTGGTTTCAAATCTGACTGGGGAAACTGGGAGGCAGTGTTCACCAATTTGGCTAGTGCAACAAAATTCCCTTCATTTGGCGGGTTTTCATATTGATCGGCGCCCGAAAATCATTTTGCGGCCTGGGTATTAGGTCAAACATGAAGGCTGTGTTCACAACATAGCAAAAAAAGCGTCTACCAAACGAAGCCAACAAGCTCCAGCACTAAGTCCAATACTGAATTTTAGCGATGGAGCTCGCGCATAAGAGCTCCGTCACAATACATGGTTACTCTTCGAAACCAAATCACACACTGAGGTCCGAAACCTTCCACGCTTTCTCTCACGTAATAACGAAGTGTAGTGGAACGGCGAGGAAGAATTGTCTATTTTAAGTGACATCAAAACCAGTCAGTTTCCTTCGCAACAGAGCTTACGATGTCATTCTCATAAGTTTGGCATCTTTTGTGGCGTATGGCGCCAACTTTTGATCTGGCAACCCTGTTGGGAGGTAGAAAACCTCCCCACAGGGTTTCATGCCCCCTCCCCTTGCAGAAGTAACTATATGTGGGTATATGTGTTGTGTAGTAAATACTCCATCGACATGTGCAGGTCATGTCATGCAAAGTGATACTTACCCGCTGGGCGTGGATTGATTTGTTGATTTTCCTGTTGATTTCCATTACATAGTTTTTGAACCTTTCGACAAGCAGCAGCCTTCCCTTTGTCACATTGCTTCTGGAATTTACGGCAATTCGGAGCAGGTTTGTTGCCTTTATCCTTTTTGGCTGAAATGGTTTAATACATTGATACATCTAGAGATAAAATCATATTGCAAATTTAATAGAAACATGTCCATGCATTTCATTTACGAAATATCATATCAGTTACCTAAAGGACTAGTCCTCTCAGACCGAAATAAAATTTTTGTAGTAGTCCACAAAAATTCTCAATTGGTGCAGATCTTTGTCTGACAGCTAGTTCAAAAATACAGAGTATCGCAGGGCATATTTCACAGCACGTACTAGCTCGAGAGTGCTTCGATTACGGTACATATTGGGGTCTTGCATACTCACCCTGAAGCAATAAACTGAAATTGTGTCTGAAGGAGGATGGGTATTAGACAGTGGGAGGGGCTCAAGTAAGTAGGTAAGGAGAATTGGAACTGTTTGGGGTGAGAGAGTTAGGCCTTTAAGCATTAAACTGCATGAAACTACTGCATATTTATCTCAGCCATCTTCTTTGACGCTGGGAAGGGTTCACCCCTCCCCCTTTGGGCCACAGGACAGTGGTCAGTTAAATTAAATTGTCATCCCCTTAATTGAAACTTCCTGATACGTCCTAACGATCAAAAGTTATTAGAACTACCATCCTCAATTAAAATATAAATGAAATCGCTTTAGGTGAAGGTAATACGACGATGGCAAATTTTTCATTTATCCTTTGTTTAAAGTTTAGGTATTGTAGCAGACCACCAAATATGGTG
The DNA here is from genome assembly GCA_037179385.1 of Holothuria scabra. Classification (NCBI taxonomy): domain Eukaryota; kingdom Metazoa; phylum Echinodermata; class Holothuroidea; order Aspidochirotida; family Holothuriidae; genus Holothuria; species Holothuria scabra. Next base: position 48,064,465 of record CM074181.1, read on the forward strand.
TTTTCTCTTTGACACATTAAGGGATATATTGTATTTTTTTTACAGAAAATTATATTTAAAATAATATTTGAGTCTGAGTGGAAACTTATTCAAAATAAAGCAGTGCGATACCATTCCTTTCAATGTAGTAGATTTCTCATAGATACGGCCATTTGTTGCTCAAAAGTAATTTGTCCTCCCAAACGTTGAAAAAAAATAAATGGTGCCACATCCCGCGAAATCACTTAATGTGAGGAAATGAGGTCAGGGCCGTAGCCAGGGCGCGTCGTTTGGGGTGCACAACGAATTAGTGAACGCTGTCCGGGGCGGGGGTCTAAGGGAAGGGTCTTTGGAAAATGTCTGCCTATTTAAGAGAGCTTAGATGCAAAATGGTGGACTTTCTGACATAAATTAACTGTCACAGATGACACAGTGGCATGATAAGATATGTGCGGTACCAGTAGGTTCTTCAAGTTGTTTGTGTGTGTGTTCCGTTTTTCCATAGCAATAATATTTCAATCCATACTTTGAATTGTTTGGGGCACGTCCCCTCACCCCCGCACCTCCGTGGTTACGTGCCTGAATGCAGTTAGTTGGTTAGTTGGTTAGTTGGTGGGTTTCTTAGTTAGTTTGATGAGATTTAAATTTGAAGATACACCCAAAACGAATGTGTTATATACTGTCAACTATACGAAAAGGTAAAGTTGAAAAACGGTTTCAAATACGGGTCAGGTTCGGATTCAAAAACAGTTCAAATAACGTGCAGGTTTTTTCGTCTCTGACGACAGACAGAAAGTACCGTGGGCACATTCCACAATCTCTAGCACAGGAGGCTTGAAAAGATAAAGCTACAAGTTACAACTGAGGTGTAATGTTGAGACCGAATGGTTTTATAATTAATAGTGCTGCTTATTTTTGCATGTATGATGGTGCAAGTTAAGGGGTAAGTTTTAGCAAGAATTTAATTTTTACACGTGAAAGAAGAACCAAATCGTGGTGAAATTTCCATTCAAATCGGACATGTACTTCTCGGATGTATCAGCAAATGAAGTTACTAGATTTGTGTTCCAAAGTGAACTTCTGGGCAGCAGATATTATATAACTTCCTTACATTGACAAGGAATGCTTTGCTTCCATTTCTTTTTCAGACTGTTGTGTTGACCTTGACGTTAATAGGAACAGGACCTCAATGGGGATCGAAAGCTTGAAAAGTTCTCATGCCACTAATGCAATCACGTTTTGATAATACGTGACTGCTGAAGAGAAAATAGGCTGTAATGTTTAAAGAAAAACAAACCACGGTCCATTAATGTGAGGATATGGTGTCATATATGCTTGATTGAAGTTCACTGTTTATTGAAAATGTGACAACTTTACTTGCTCATATCTTGAGAACCACACATCGGATTTTAAAACAAATCGCACCAAAATGCTTAAAATAAGTACCCCTCTAACATACCTTAACTTGATCTGCCAGGGAGTTGCAACAGATGCAACTCTGTTGCAATTCCCTGATCAGTATGACTTTAAACCCTTATTTAAAGTACACTCATTGCAAAACTTGATGTTTCAACGTATAGAACCAATAAGTTATCAAAGAGAAGACCGGAAGAATAAATTAGATGCAACATTTTTGTCTGCGCAAACTTCCACAAAATGTACACCCTTAACATATTAAAACTTGATATGACCTTAAACCCTTCCTTTAAATGCAATATTTCCATTTATTAACAGTTTCCTGTTAAATATCAGATGAAATCATTTCAATATCCTGACCAGGATCGAGCTGTATCCAATTCAAAGTTCAATGCTGAACTAATTTACCACACCGATGCAAAAATAATGGTGTGAAGGAGTTGCAGTTTAAAATATTTTTTTATTTTTACAAAAAAAAAAACTACAACAATTATCACTTAGAAAGTTAATAGCTCTCCATTTGGTATATGGTATTGGTCTTTTAAAGAAGAATGTTTTGACTTCATTGATAAATTCTCCAGGAAACAGTAATGAAGCAAATAGAGTGTCCTGTATGTGAAGACTGAAAAAGGAGTACTATTATCCTACGTTTGGAAGTCTACAATTAATTTTTGATGTCACAAATTTGCTTATTGATTTCACAAGATAAAAATGCAAAATAAAACTTACCATGTTCAATTGTCATTTTTATGTGCCTTGCATGTGGAACATTTATGGTTATTTACACTAAATATCATCGTACATCAGTCGCTTGTCACCATACCTTTACGTAACAATTATCAATTCTCATACAAATTGAATTGATTAAAAGACTTCACATCGGCCATTGAGCTATTGCCATCGTCACGTCAATAGATAATTAATTGTGTGGTGAAGTTTGAAGAGTGTATGTATCATTCGTTTTTAAATGTTCAAATACGTGTGACAGGATTGTACACCATAAGAATTAGCTGTCATTAGTTTAGCAGGGGCGCTGTAGCATGAACAAAATCCGGGGTTATATTATCCATAACCTTGTTTATAATTAGTATTTTTGACGTTACCCCATTTTATGATTTGGAAATGGATTACAGTAGTGCGGAAACAAGACTTTTTCTTAAGTCCTCCCAGTGTTGCAATCGAGTCACTAGATTATGACTCGAGTCACCAGCTTTCAAACTTTAAAGTGACTCCAGTCGAGTCATTAACTCGAGTCACTGTACTATTTCAATGGGGAAATTACTCCTGAATTCTATCGAGTCACTGTCATTTTGAGAGGAAGTGACTCGAGTGGTGACTTGTTACAACACCGAGTCCTCCCGACCCTCTGGCAAAAGGCCGTTCGGCGAAACCAAAACTTCCACTGCTTCCCGAAGAAGCTATGACGTCCACTGGAGGACAATACGTGACCAACCTCACGGCCCTCAGACCGTTTATATGATTGGTCTGTCATGTATAGCTCTATTTTTAGCAACACTTTGCGAATAGAAACGTTAGTAATTTAGTGTCTGGGAAAACACAATGAAATCCTAACGCAAACAGTCAATGCAAGGAAAGCAATATTTACCCGTACCTTCTACACATAGTGAAGCCAGTATCAGAACAGTGGCGATTACAATAAACACCCTCATCTAAATTGAAAAGAAAGAAGAAAAAATGTCATTACGTCAGCATGCTCCTTTTCGATAAATTCATTTTAACACTCTTTGTTGAGCAGTACACATTTATTTGGTTCGAGCGTTCACATACAGGTCTAGATTATTGTTGTTCTCAGGATAAACCTTTTTTTTTTTTCAAAATCCTGGTTGGGGTTCCTTTTTACGTAAGGTTTACTGGACACGTGACATTTGACTACTTTCCTACCCGAAGTCAGAATTACAAGAAAACGCCCAAAAGGTGTCATTTTGGAATAACATGTGTAGTCTATTTTTAAGAAATTGATTTGTCTATTAATGCGATTTGCTCTCTAGTCTGGACGAATAATACCACTGTTTCACTTTTTGGTGCAAACAAGACTTTCCCTGGGCATGCATGCACTCTTACAAAATAGTCAATTTGACAATTGCTTTGGTCAACTATGCGTTTACCCAAACTATGGTCAAACTGTTACAGCTAGCTTAGGTCAAAAGTAACCAAATTTTGGTCAAAAACAGACCATTAATGTTAACTGGTAACTTTTGACCATGATGGTTTAAATCAACAATTTGATCATATTCTGGGTAGGTTTACATAGCTGACCATACTGTGTTTAGAATGCAGTATGTCATGACATGCAAACTCGATTAGAAAAAGTGAAAACCACGACCGTACACACATCGGGACAGTGGGAGCGTCCATCCCCTCCCCCCACCATGTCATATACTGAGTAAATCGTGCAGATGTTTTGTCTCCTTTGTAGGACGCTAAATTCGTTAGAGGTTAAATGCTATTTTGACTCTGGATCCAAGATGAGGGCGCTCGTCAACTAGTCTGTACGTACACGAATATCTCTTTCAATACTTTAGAAATAAATTAAAAACTATTATAGAAATAAATTTTGAATAGGCCTACATATCGAGGGCGTTTTCACAATCGTTCTTGTACAGACGTTGTATGGAGAGTACAACTACTGTAGTACTAACAATACCCTTGAGAGCAAGACTATGTGCAGTCCAGCAAAAATCCCCACCATCCCTACGTAAAAACATTTCCGTACGGCTACGGTTTGATTCCTTCACATTGGATGAGTATAGTTCCGTTTAACTTGGCTTCGATACATCTCCGAAAGTACCGAGGGGTTCACCATTTACCAAGAGGCCTACCCATCGGGGGGGGGGGGGGTCTTGTGTTGGTGTGACCCTCCTCGTTGAAAAATTTTCTGTATTTGGCTATGCCTGTGTGGATATGGCGCTACATTTAACCGAAAAACTGTCTGTTTACTCAAACAAATGGGCAGATTTATTTAACGTTGGAAAAACAAAAAGGGAACTTTCCTTATATAGGCCTACCCTTTTCAGACGGTAAAAATTACAGCTACTTTAATTTGTTACCCCCTCGATTGAATCTCAAAAGAATGGAATTTTTGGTTTTAAAAGTTTAAAAAAGAGGAGTTTAATGTATCTAGATGGCAAAAGGAAATATATTATGGCATCTTTTCAAATGAAGTGCCATTTCACAATCTGGAACCGCAGATATCATTGCCTACCGGCCTAGTCTAAATCCAAAATCGGGGATCTTATTAGTTGATGTTCAATCACTCTAAAAAGACTATGGTCGATTTGACCATTACTATACGCACCTGCCTAAGCTATGGCCAAATTGATAACCAAATACAAAGTCAAAATGACCAATTTTCTGGTTAAATATGACCATAAAATGGTAACTTTTGACCATAATTTGGGACAAATATTTGACCATCGTTTGTGGCGGTGCATAGTTGAACACAGGGATTTAGAGTTCGTCTTCCAAAAAGTGCAATAACGAAAGAAATCACATAAAATATAACATGGTAGATAAAACGTTACTTTTCATAAGTCAGAAGTTCTGATGAAAGAAAAACGATTGCAAAATCAATCAAAATGTGTTTGAAAATATTGATTGACGGCTTATTTAGCTCAGGCGAAAGGGATGTGCAGAATTTTCTCAATTCACCCCCACCTCCCCACCTCCCACCCCCCCCCCCCAAAAAAAAACAATACCATGAATCGCTCCATTCTTACACCCTAGGTTCATCGTTACTGACAGTATGTTGCGAATTCCATTGAAAATTGATCTTGAAGTAAAACTGACGATATCAACGGTTAAGGAACACGAAGTGTTCAATATTCTATATTTTAACTCTTAATTAAAAGTTTCAGTTGCTATCATTTTGGAAAGTGGGGGAACCGTTTGGCAATGCCCCTCTCCCTTCCAAAAGGTGTCACCCAACCCTTTTGATTCAGGCCCATGCCTTGAAGGAACGGGTGATATTTGTGATTCTGCAGGATGGTGACATTAAAGTTGCACTGAGATAGGTAGACTTGCGTAACTACAAAGTAGTTTACCTTCGATGGTTTTCCCCCGCGTTCCTAGCTACGTGGCATTCGAGATGAATAATGATTTGGCGTCCCTCAAAACAAGCGCATTTGTCGTTGCAGCAACGTACAAAGAACGCAAATTTGTTAGAGACGAGAGCCAGTGAGGAACTGCAGTAAGAAGTGCTGACCATTGCCAGTACACTCCAAAAAATAAAAAAGGGGGAAATTTCACTCCTTCAAAGAGTTGAGGGTTTAAATTTCACTCCAAAAGGGCAAAAATTTACTCAAAGTAGCCGAAGTTTCACTCCTGATGGAGTGCACATAGAAACGACTCTTTAGAAAAAGAGATTCCCCAAGGCAATCCTTGAAGAGTGAGATTTCACTCTTCTTGGAGTAATTTTCACTATTCTTGGAGCGGATTTCACCATTTTTGGAGTGAATAAGCGTTCCAATGAAGTCAATTCTCACCTTTCACCCCATTGAAGAGTGCCTATAAGCTCACTCTTTTGTTAATTAAGAGACTAGTGTATTTTATCATATACTACCCAACTCGTCTGTTTTAAAACTAGAGTCAACAAGCCATGGTTGTCTGTGTGATTGAGAATAAAACTTACAACTTAAGGGGGAAAATGAAATATTTTCTGGGAGCTCCCCCTTCTCCGAGTAGCATGCGTTTCTTTTAATTACGTGGGCCCCAACTTTCATTTATATAAATACCAGTCGTAACAGAAGTTAAGTGAATGCCAGAGCACGAAAAGTACGCAAAATGCAAATAGTTACTTAGAATCCGTCAACTGTTATCCATGAAAGAGAAAATGCATGCCTGAAGTTATATTGCAAGTTTGCAATGTACATTTCGAAAGTTCATTTTATTTGACTGAATGTCTGTAATGAAACCCCTAATTACTGTCCGTAAATCATTATGAACTTACGACCTACACGAGTCAGTCAACAAAGGCGATAAGCATCAATATGAGTAGACGCCCTGCTGGAAACTCAGAGATGTGCGTAGGATATATTTTTCTGTCAGTGTGTCCAGAAGGTCAGTGATGATACAAAATTTTGCCGGAAGAATAATTTGCCAATCAACTCACAAACAAGACAATTAGCTGATAATTGATCTCAAGAGTGATTCATTGTTTCATCGGATATCTCAAATTAAGTGAGAGGTGACGTGCCTTCAACACACTAAAGGGTCTATCGTCAGGACAATATTGTCTACCAAAGAAAATCGGACAAAGAGAAAATTTCATATTCCCCTTTTCCATTATAACAAGTGCACATGACTTGCTTGAGTCGGTTGCTAATATGACAAAGCATCCTAATTGTATTCAATTGTATCCTTGAAAAATGCTTCATAATATAACATAAAATAATCGTCCCATGGAGGTGTGGTTATTTACTAGCCCCTCCCCTACTTAATATTGAACATTGATATTTGATAAAATCGATCGTAAAGAAATACTTCAATCAACGCTCATGAGTTTAAATTAACCGCTGACGTTTATGTGTCCATGTTCTCATTCCGCACTATATGTTTCCAGTGGTAGCTCTGAGTTAGCTTTGGTTGTAAATCAGTTGCTTCTTGGGACTTAAGTCAAAAGGTGAGCATCGTGAGACACTTGCGAACCCCACAAATACGAGACATCTATTTTCATTTGTTTCGTAGGTACTTCTTAGGTTAAAATTTTACCTACGAACCCGGTATGCCTTTTCCATCTGTCGCTTGAAATCACACACGTTGATGGTGACACACTACCAACCTTTTCTTCAATAAATTGCAAACTTACGTGAATGCATTAAAAGAGGGAACATGAAAGGAAAACCTTGACTGATATTTTTCGATCACCGGCAAACTTCATCAGATAGAGTTACTCCAGAAACCAATAAGCGCAGTCCGGTAATTCGTTGCCTTATTGAATCGTAGAACTCAGAACATAATAATGTATCCATGGGCGTCCGCAGAAAAAAATCGGGGGTGGGGGGGGGGGGGGGCAAAATCTCCGAGTCACCATGAATTGACACGAAGCGTGCGAAAACTTCGTCCCGAAATGCCTCCCAGATCGCTGGAAATGACATTTTTAAAGCCTATTTTTCGTATAGAAACTTGGAAAACACGTTTTGCTCGGGTTTTCTTTGATTTTTATACGTTTTTCAATTTTTTTTTTTATTTTCCGGGGCGGGGGAAAGTGCCCCCTTGCCAGTGCCTGCCGACGCCCATGAATGTATCGCACTACAACCTTAATCTAAGACTTTCCTCCTGAAAATATGGTGTCGATTTTACTTTCAGTTGTCGAAGGTTGTGAGCTTAAGACTAAGGAGGCAGTTAAAAGGAAGTTATCGCGCAAACCACTTGCAAGAATCTTTTGATGTTAGGAATAAGGAGGAATGATTTTTCAACTTTCTCTGGTAACTCAAACTTTGAAACATTTGTTATAAGTTAGGGAACACTTTGTTTAGGGAGTTGTTTCTTTGGACGATTTGGTGAATGCAGGGAGTCTCGAACAACTTCCCGGTGAATGCGTGCACGTAACCAACGAATTACCCAACTCACAGCACTTATTATATAACTAGGCCTAATTTACATAATTCTTCGATCTAAATTGTAAGGTATTGAATTTCTCACTGTCGAAGTGATCTAGATTAAAACTCATTCTTGGCAGACTGACCACAGTGACCCCTCTTTCTTCAAGTGGAAATCAATTAAAATCCCACTCTGGCCTGAGTGGTAATTAACTTCAACTGAGTGGAAATGTCGCTCGATAGAGGTTTGAAATGTCAGTCAAAATAGATAGTGGCTTCAAATTTTGGAGAATTCAATTCCCTTTGGCAGTTTTTGCGTTTCACTGTTTCGCTTTGTCACATAAATTCCGTTTTTTAAATGTCCTTTAAAGGGCAAGAACAGTCGCCCTAAACTTATTTTGCAACCACAGCTTAAACTTAAAGGGCCAATCCTCTCACCCGCAAACTACAATTCTTGTAGGGGTTAACCGAAATTCTCAATCGGCTCAGCTCTTTAACTGACAGCTGATTCAAACAATGAAGAATACCAAAGCTTGTATTACACAGCATGAACTGTACTGAGAGTGTTTTGATTTACACACATTGAGCTTGTCTTTGCTCATCCTGAAACAATGAACTGATATTGTGTCTGGATGAGGATGAATTTCAGACAATTGTGGGATTGGTTTAAACTGAAAAGATCATGAGAACTGGTACTGTTCGCTGTTTGGGGTGAGAGAATTGGGCCTTTAGAATTTTCCTATTATTTCTCTCCAGCATATCTTCAATAATGTGTTCAGACCAAAGAGTGATATTTTACATTTGAGGAGGAAGGGCGGATATAAGGAAATGTGTTTGGCTTGCAAACTCAACTTGAGACCAAGACGTCTCAAATAGTATCAGGGGATGTCGTGCAAAAATATTTTTTTGAGGGGGAGGGTCATTAAAAGTGGTGATTAACAGCCCGAGAGATTATCTAAGCGGAGTGCCACCATCAGTTGGAGCGGAGCGTACAGAAAATTTTGAAAAATCGCGACCTCTCATATAGCCGGAAATTGCAGGCTTGTAAGTAGAAGGCTTGTAAGTAGAATTTAAGCAGTAGCTATTTTGAGCTTTCCTTTTGCAATAAAATCTTCATTTTAATAAAAAGAAAATCAAATTGCAAAATGATCAGAAAATTACCAGATAAAATGTACTGGCTCCCATAGAGGACGATGTGACGTTTTCGTTGTCGCAAAGGAAAATCTCCATTAAAAAGAATAGACCAGAACCAAATTTTTGTTTAATATGTTAAAGACAAGCGTATTCTAAGTACTCTGGTGAAGTTTTCATTCATTTCTCATGTTCGGTTCTCGAGAAAGCAACTGAAGTTGACACATTTTCTACAAAAGGTAAACTTGAACCAAGCAGGTGGTATGTCATGTATTCATATTGATGATCACTGTTTTGTTTTGTTTTTTATTTATTTTTCGATCCGGTTGTTTGATCTTGAATTGATTAGGGATGCTATCGTGCCCTTAAGACAAATTTAGTTTTTAAACTTCCGTTGCTCGGGATGCACTTATGGTTACAACATATCACAGTTACATTGTTTAAATATTGTGTTGAATTTTAGAGAAAAATAACTAAACATTTCAATCAATGTGAATACATGACATCATGTCTACTTGTTGCAAGTTATTAACTCTTTGTAGAAAATATGTCAAATTCGATTCTAATATCTCGAACCAAACATGGAAAATTTCCCCTGTTAGCTATGCCTAGAATATGTTCCTCTTCAAAATATCAAGCTAACTTTTTTCTGGACTGTTTTGTTTCAAGGAGCTGCACACCGTTGAAAATAAATTGAAATCATAACTTTTCGAATTACATTAACACATATTGACCAGTGGTCGAATGAGCCTGTAAACCTGAACCGGCCACACTGAAGCATTGGTAGCGCTACCAGCACCAATAGCAGTACTGATTCAGTACTGCTATCTGGGCGGCCGGTATACTGGGCTAAAATTTTGATACAATTACGAACTGTATCCTCGACAATTACGCATTAGTTTATACTATATAAATAATATATGACATTTGTATGAGAGAGAAGGCTAGGATACTTTGCACAGATTAAGGAAAAGGCTACTTTTTATTCATGTCAAATCGAATAACGTTATTTTTGGAAAATTGAAGACCATGCTTTGGAAATGTTTGGGGGGAGGGGGCAAGTGTCCCCGTTCCCATATGGCGACCCGCTAATGTTGAGAAAGAAAATATTTCTCTCAAGAGCCAATCATGAAACAGGACACTGCTTCAAGTCGGGATGACTGCTCTTGCCCTTTAATAAACAGATGCATAGAAGCATGGCAGGTTTTCAGTTTTTCAGGTTCCATGCTCAAGGCAATTTTAGATGACATAATAAAATGAAGCATGTTGTCCCGTCTTTGAGAGAAATGGTGTCTCATTTATGTAAATAATACTTTTAATCGATCTTTGATATGCAATATCTTGATTTTATCTGACAGTTAAAGAGCATAGATTTCATGAGGAAAACCCTGTTGGAATATGTCAATATGATTTACCGTAATTGAGATATACCATTTCAACTAATTGTTTGACCGTTTCTGGAGCACATTGTTGCCTATTCAAATATAATGACCTGGAATGTTGCAAAATGACTGTCTAGTTTTTCTATCTTAAACTTATACTTGGAGTGCAGAATGTTTAGCAACATTGTAAGGGTAAATCCTACATATGGTGTAGGGTAATACTAGATATACAGAAAAATATTCAAACATACCAACAGGACCTTCAACAGATCAATTACTAAAAAAAAAAGGAATCTTACACAATGTGCATCTTTAAGGTGAAATTTCTTTATGTAGGAAAAGAGTATTACGAAAGGATGTGAAGGACCTGGTTGGGATGGGTTTTTCGTTGGGGGGGGGGGGGGCAGGGGGATACTTTACAAAAATGCCACCAGAATCTGCATTTAACTCTCATAAAAAATGTTAAAATACGATGACGGAAAAACGAAACAAACTTCTGCGTGGAACCTTTTAGTAAATTTAAAGTGTATCTCAAGTCTAAAATATCAAAACTGTAAATTACAAACCACGAAAAAGATTAATAAGTAATAAGTTGTGATACCATTGCTGAACTACTCAAATTACAGTCATTGCATTTACGGTATTTGTTCTTCTGTAAGTGACTGCACTTTGTGCATGATGTGATAAGTTTCACTCTTATATGGTGGTGTACTTAATGAAGCCCTGTAAAACATGCTATGTGGGCAAGCAGGAGTATTCAATGTCATACATTTTTAACCGCAAAGGGGAACAAAGCAAGAAATATGAATTGTACAACAAGAACTAACACTTTAGTGCGCAATGGACTATTTTATTTTGAGTTGACAAATTTCAAAATTAAATTTCTTAGCAATGGAATAAGCTATGACATTATGAGTTGGATGAGTAAATGCATAGTGCCGCCTCTACAATATTATTTTTTAAACTCCAAACTTGAGGTGCAATTCAAACTTTCTAGGTGAAATTCGCTTAAAACAATGATTATACAGTCAACTGTTTATTTTTAAGAAAAAAATTAAACCCCTTGCCCGAATCCGCCATCTTGGTATCCTTCCGCTAATTTTGTGGAATATTACTCTTTAAAGAGAATAAGGAGTCATGCCAAATATATTTGGAAACATCCTGCTAACCTTAAAAATATCTTTTCCTTTCGGATTGCCTTTCATGGCGGCTAAAAATAATTCTGAACGCATATTTATTCTCCAAAATTGCAAAATTTTGGGATAACTTACAATCTAAAACACCGTAGTTAAATTTAACCTGGGTCGGTGTTCTCAGTATTTAGTGCAACAGAACTCTGGTAAAATTTTAAAATAAATAACCTAACACAAATTCTTGTTAAGGTTATTCGGATTTGAGTTAGTTTTCTAGGATAAACTAAAACAAATTCTGGTAAAGGTAATTTGGATTTGACTTAGTTTAACTAAGAAACTTAAGCAGGATTGTGTTGGAGTGAATAGAACACTGATCCTGGTTAAATTTAATCCCGATGTTTTAAGAGTGTGTAGAACTAAAACATAGCCATCCATAATTAATGATATTAGGGCATACCAACTGAAATTGGGGTGACGGCATTTTCCCTTTTATAGGACTGGTGCTTTACTTAGTAAATCGTCTAAAGAAGAGAAATTTTACGAATTCGCATTTGTAAAGTACACTCTTAAGAAGGTGTTTAGGAATTAAACGCTTTTCTAAAAATTTTTCTTCCCCCAATTTTATAAACATGTTTAGATGCTTGACATGCTTGTTTAATTCCTACACATCTCCTTTTAAAACACGTTCAATTACTGAACATTTAGTTTTTTTTGTAGCTAAACATGTTTAGAATGTAAACATGTTTATAGAGTGGAGACAAAATAAGTGTTTATAATTGTTGAATAAGCTTTTAGAGTGTATTAGAAATATTGTATGGAATATTCCACCTACCTTGTAAACTTGCTTCCAGAGAAAGTTTCTTCCCAAAAATGATTTTCAACCCTTGAGAAGGTCTAGGGGTTCGTCTTCATCTTTATATAGGGTTGGCATATCATAGGAAATGCCCTTGCGAGGGCCTCAGGAAACCAAGGTAAGGTAGCCTGTACCAGCCATGTGATTAGCGTGCGTTAATTCTTGACGCAGTATGGAAAGGGAAAACAAGCCAGTTAGCTACCGTGCAACTGGAATAAAGGCCCTGGCTGGCTCGACTTGATTCTAGGAAAGTGGATCGTAAAACTCCATCGAACGAACTAACTAGCTAACTAATTATTAACTATCAAACTAACAAACTAACTAACAAACAAACTAGCTAACCGTCAATTCCTGAAATTTTCCCACTTCGTGTAAGCAGCTCCCTGATTTTAGCAAGTTCCAATGGTATCCGTCAGAGGCATCGTATCTGCTTTGAAGTATCCTATGGGTAAGAAAATGTGCAAGTATTTTTCAACTACGTGACATTATAATTTTACAATGGGTGGGAAAAATCGAGTGTCTCGACAACCCTCAATCCATCTGCTTACAAGTTTTTACATACACCCAGGTCCTTTGTTTCAGACAGTGAAGGAATGAAAAGAGTCTCTATAGAGGCTTCACATGACGTCATAATACTCTCCGGCAGCCATGTTGGAGTACATGTAACTACGTAGTAAACCAAACTGGGCGCGCTTGCTCGTTGAATGTGTGCACACCTTGCATACCACAATGCACTCTGTGCAGTGCATTCGGCACAAAGCCACGTGTATTTCGCATGAATGTCCTCCAGCATGGCGCTTCCGTGACGTAATTGAAAAGCCTCAATACAGGGTAAAATCCTTTTTACAGGGGATGGGACATACGGTAGATTACCAAAAAACAATAGGCAATTAATTCGGGGTCTCCTTAGCCTAGTGATCTCACAACAGTACAGAGGCTTTGCAATAACGTCACGGAACCGCCATGCTGGAGGACATTTATGCCAAATACACGAGGTTTTGTGCCGAGCGTACTGTACAGCATGCACTGTGACATGCACGGTGTGTACAAATTCAACGAGCACGCGCGTCCCGTATGGTTTACTACGTAGTTACATGTACTCCAACATGACCGCCGGAGAATATTATGACGTCATGTGAAAAGCCTCTATACCTCACTTGAGCTAGTCCTGGCATTACGAGGGGAAAGCAGGGGGAATGTATCTTGTTTCTTTTTAAGAGGTATTCCTGTGCAGATTAAATGATCGAGAAGCAAAGGAGAAGAGGTTCGATGATACAGATTGCCACTTAGAAGAATAGTCCAAAGACAAATCCATTTTGACATATATAAAGGAGGACATATTCTAAGCATTCCGGTGAAATGTTATTCATTCTCCATGTTCGGGTCTCGAGATATTCGCAATTGAATGTGGCAAATTTTTTGAACAAAATTAAATTGAAGCAAGAAAGCAAGAAGACTTGATGTCATGGATTCACTTTGTCGGAAATGTTTTGCTTTTTTTTATTATTATAATTTTTTTTTTTATTATTTACCACCAGTTTTATGCAACGAATCTTGAATATATTATTGATAACATAAGTGCGTCCTTGGCAATGGAAATGGCAAAAGTTTTAAGTATTGCTTAAGGGCAGAATGGCATCCCTAATCAATTTAAAGATCAACCTAATAGGATGAATAAATAGAATAACAAGCCATTCGCCAACGATATACATCCATGACGTCACACCTGCTTGCTTCAAGTTCACTTCATTTACAAATGTGTCATTTACAATTGCCAATATCTTGAGAATCGAACATGGGGAATGAATGAAACTTTCATCATTTGTTTTAAATATGTTTCTCTTCAACATGTCAAAAATACATTTGGCCCTGGACTATTCTTTTAAGTAATCGTGTCAGCTGAGTGTCCCCAGTGCAACGTCACTCAAAGTAGTCTCACCTAAAAGAAACAATGTTATTATGACTAACCTACAAAATTAGACAAATGTTCAAACTTGTCGAGTACTGAATTTCCTAGAAAAATATAAAATATTTCGTTTAGTCTCTACCGGAGTATATGAAAGGAAATATCAGCTTAGCTTACTACATCAGAGTCCTTCATTTTCCGCTGTACGGTGTAAACGTGAAACTACGGGAGCCTTAAACTACCTTGCAATAGTAACGTTTGAGTCTTACAAAAAGTCTGCCATTAATTAAAAGTACAGGTATTCCCCGTGTTGTAGACAGCCTAATTAAAGAGCTTCCCTTGTCACATTTATCAAATGTGACATACGCTAAATAATCTTTCCTGTAAGGACGGCCCCTGGTCAAACTTCTGTCCTGTTTGTTTGCCTCGAGCGGTTTTCTGAAATCATCATGTGATTTGTTTTCCATTATATTGAAATGATTTTAATGAATATGCATATATATTAGCCGTGCAAAGTGGTCTGATCACCTGCAGATCGAGGCTTTGAATGCATCGACCGTTGATAATTTGTCATAAGGAATTACTGAAATTACTTGGACATTCTTTTGGCCACTTTACTAACACAGATTTCATTAGCAGAGCTTAATCTTTAGTGGGGGGGGGTTGTATTTAGGTGAGATGTACACTCTAAACAGGTGCCAAGGAATTAAACGTTTTTCTAAAGACTTTCTTGCCACCACTTTGTAAACAAGTTTAAATGGTAAACACCCGTGTTCCATTCCTACATTTTGTTTTAAAACACGCTTAATTGCTAAACACTGAAGGGTTAATTGCTAAACATGTTTGGAATTCATAGTTGTTAACAAAGTGGGGTTCACGTTGAGTGTTTAATTGCTAAACACGTTTCATAGAGAGTAGGATTTTTTGAAATTGTTGAAAACTTGGGATGCATAATCGAGATGCGGGTACCCTCCAGATGTGACGAAACTACTTCTATCAGCCTATTTCGTTGGGCAAAACTTCTCCTATCAGTCCATCTCTGCGAAAAAATAAATAAATAAAACGGACGGCAGCCTAAAGGCAGCTTAGGGGATGGCGGCAAACAAAGACTCTACGCGGGCTAAGGAAGAAATTTCAGGCAGAAATTGTTCCGGTGTGTATAGTCGGCTATTGGAAATGTGCCGGTCATATCAAATTTTATTCTACACGTTTTAGCAATAGTCTAGGCCGTAGCTATTATGTTAGATCTATTTCAACAACATAACTAAGCTCCTATAGAACTAAGAGAGTAAACATAGTTGATTTTTATTTTAAGTCTTCCGGGTATGAAATAAACTTGAAAGTCCGTCTTCTCGCCTTCAAGACTTTTTGGTTTGTTTCTTTCCTCCTGATCATGAACTATTCTTTCGATAACAGAGTGAAAGTTAAGAACAAAATTTGTCTTCGATATAACATACCCTAGGCGTGATATATCATTCATCCATCCTGTTTGGTATTATCAATAGACTAGTTCGAAGCTTCTTCAAGGAGCAGTATATTGTTCAATAGGTCAGAGGTCAACGGGTAACAGTTTCAAGCTAAGGAGCTATGTAAACACACATAAAACAGTACGACTGCGAGGTCGGCGATTGGATGTTTTGTTACCAATTAACATGGACAGAAAGGTTCCATGCGCAGTTATAAACTTTGAACTCGTCTATTGAATTTGACACGTTTTCTAAAAAATGCTGAACTTGACAGTTTGTACGTAGCCACTCAATATTGACTGGGCCTAGAATGCATCACGTGTACCCCAACGGGAAACAAGAGAAATACCTAGTTTAGATACGTGACAATCCTACGAGGATCGTTTGTATTTCCTATTCGAAGAAAAGAGTCCTGTATGTCAACAGGTCAAAACTGGATGTGACCTTACACCCTTCTTTTAATAATATACACCTAAGGGATCTTTCTTCAAGCCATAAGACCCCTCCCCGTACGAGTCTCGATTAATATTCTCTTCCTGAAGAAAGATGACAGATGTAGATGGTGTTAATCTGCTGCCTGCTTAGCTTTTTATGTAACTCATTTTAGATCACTTTAACAATAGATAAAACATACATTTGATGACCTTATAGTTATATTTTATCATTCGGAGTCCTCAGAAGTTGTTTTCAAATTTACTGCCTGTTATTTAAATTTGTTGTTTATGAAAAGGACTCTTGATGATTAATAAAAACTAATTTAAACCTGTTCATATAACGATGGAGAGGAAAAGGAGATAACTAGTTACGTTGTTACGTTACCATGACAACAATATAGGATGTAGCAAGTTTAATGCGGGTAAGTATCATGTATACTGGATATCACGAGGCACCGGGCAATGGTGTGATATCAAATACAGAGGTCAGGCAAAAGTTACAAAAGGAAGCTACTGAGGCCTTCCATGATTGATAAACCGATTAACTTTATTGCCGCGAAGACCCGTACACTTTCAATTAAAACGTCAAAAGAGCCAAGTTTAAAGAGAAAGAAAAGTGACCCTGAACTTGTTATTTAAGGGCAGGGGCAGTCATCCTAAATTGAAGAAGTGTAGTAGACTGTCCAGTTTCATGATTGGCTGTTGGGAGTCATGTGACAATGTTTTTCTCTTCAAATGTGAAATTTACTAGAAATAACTGTTTGGTTTACCTGGAATATGCAATAGCACAGTCATAACATGTAATGAAAGATACTTTGAAGTGAAATAAGATGAAAATTGCGTTATTTAGCTTTGTCTTCAAAATAAGTTTTGGGGGACTGCTCTTTACCTTTAAGCAATAGCTAAATCTCACATTTTTTTTTCAAAATATCTTTCGTTTTAGTTATGACTTCAGTATTGTATATTTCAAGTTAAGCCTAGCAGTAGTGGCAAGTTCCACATTTGAGGAGAAAAAAATATTGTCACGTGACTCTCAATAGCCACTTATGATACAGACAGTGTGCTACACTACTTGAAGTTGGTTGACTGCATTTTCTCTTCAATGATCTTCCCAATATGCATCAAAAGTTTCAACTGTGCCTGTGTGCTCACCAGTGGCGGCGGAAGGATAAAAATTTAAGGGGGGGGGGGGCAATCAGTGAACAAGATGGAATGGTTTCACTCGTGAAACACATCACGAGCGGGAAGCGCGAAGTCCCACTTGCGTGGGTTCAGGGCCCGCCTTAGGGCCCTGGAAGTTCTGAGATTCTACAAGCTCTCTAATGCAATGTAAGCCGTTTTTGGAACATCTTACGGTGAATTCAGTAAACAAAAATGTGCGAAATATTTGCGTTCACAGATAGCCTATAGGCTATTTCTTGGACATTAACAGTTGCGTTGTTATGTTTGTAATTTTGGTTTTGTTAAAATCATTTTTCAAATCCAAAGGAAAAGAGGCGCAGTTACCTAACTACTCTAAAATCAGTTGCCCCCTGTACTCGCCCTTGGTTTGGTACTGCACCTGTAAGTTTGTTTTGATTTTGTATTTTAATTGAAGGTCTATTTCTTGAAATTCTTGTACTTTCAACGGGATTCATTTCAACATTCAATCTGGTGTAAATTCATTAATATTTACATTGGAATCAGTCTGAATCTGCCTGATGGCAATGGCAGTGCGTCACTTCTCGCGGAGGGAAAATACTAGTACAGTAAAGGTTCGGTTTCACTGGACAAGTGATATACTACATACACCTGGTTTGCGGACCGGGCGAAGTTGCCAGATTCTTGTAATGATTTGTAGCCAAATACTAGGTCACAGGCATAGAGCATGGTCGCAGGGGACCGTGACAAGAATCAGCCAAACAATGGCAGAACATAGGCTAAGTCAATTTCGGCTGCTCTGTTCGATGGTGGGTTAACTATAGTCTCAACTTTGAATTGGTTCAAGGCTCCCAAGTTTCTTTTACTTCTTCTCTGATTTTGGGGGGACGTCCCCTCGCTAAGAAATTTAGGGGGGACATGTCCCCCCTCCCCCGTCCCCCCTCTTCCGCCTCCAGTGGTGCTCACTCGGAGCTACTTCTGAAAATAAAAGTAACTTTCTTGCTCACAGAGTTTTTGTTTGGACGGATTGTGCTGAACAGTTTAAATAAAGCTATGTTTCACTCTAAAATCAAAAGAATAAACTAAGTCACTCTAGGATAGAGTGAAAAGTGTGAATTCACTCCATTAGAGTAATAATTCACTCCAAGAAGATTGAAATTCACTCGAAAAAAGGTGAAATTCCCTTAAAACGAGCGAAGTTTCACTCTTGATGCAGTGCCCACAGTGATCGCTCTTAAAAAAAAAAGTGATCATTGCAGGCACTCGTGGAAGAGTGAATTTCTCCTCTTCCTACTCGTGGAAGAGTGAATTTCCCCTCTCCCTCTAGTGAATTTCACTCTTTTTGGAGTGAGTTTCACTCCTCCTTGAGTGAATTATCACTCTAATGGAGTGAACTTACACTTTTCACTCTATCAAAGAGTGAATAAGTTCACTCTTTTGATTTTAGAGTGTTGTTAACCCTTTACCGTTGTTTGGGTCCTTTTGGACCCAGGCGGGGAGCGCGGTTGTCCTCCATCTTTACTGTTTCACGCGGATCTCGAAACTGCGAGTAGCTACCCGAAAATTCGGCCACAACAACGAGAGAGACAATCAGTTCAAGGTCACGGGGTCAACAGCCTACGGAAGCTGATGCTGGGCGTGCTACGTCCGTTTTTCCGCCCACTTCCGAGGCGCGCAAATATGCCCCGATTGGAGCACAACGATAAGGGGTTAATCTAAAGTATCTGCACCACGGGGCTGTGCACACACCCAGAGACAGCGGCATCAGATTTGCAGTAAACACACTCCACTGGCTTATTTTAATAAATGAAAAACATTGGCTTTGAAAGTATTACCGTTGTTTTATAAAGTGATTGAAGTGAAACACTGAGTTGTAGGAATTGGCGGGCATGCCAGGGAGTCGCAACAGAAACTATCTGGTCCAAACTAACATGCATTTTAAACTGAAAATTCTCCTCTGCATGTGACATTAATACAGTACTTTATTTATAGTTTGATAGCATGAACGAACTTGGGTGCTGGGCAGGGAGTTACGGATTTCTGCTCAGAACAATTACGACGGCAACTGAGGATGTAGATTCTATAATCAAGCTGTCAACATTGTTTCCTAGCAGCGAGGCCAAAATGTCAAAACTGGTAGGGAGGGTTGGGGTCAAACTAAGGGCAAATGATATTGCTTGGGGGTGGCAAAAAATTCTGGAGCAGCTCAGAATCAAGCCCTGGCCAAATCTTCCTTTCCAGGGGCGAGGCCTCCGGTAGCCTGAGGTTTTAGTACACCCCTGGATGAAAATTAAGTCTCTGGACAGGCGTATATTTATTTTATTTTTTTGCTAAAGCCAACTCCTGACTGACCTAATGTAGGGGTGATGAAGTGGGGGGAAGGATAAAATCTAGAGGAAAATGTTCCTCTTGTCCCACCGTAGCGCCACTACTGTTTCTTGAGGTAGTAGCTTCCGGAATGGGGGTTGGGGACTCATTCGACAGTAAACATTTGGTTGTTAGATGCCGTAGTAACGTGTGGGTGTGTAAAAATCAATAAATGTGTACACTGAAATAACAAAAAAGGAAAAATTGGTTGACAAAGGAACTAAACGTCCTTCAAAGAAAGCGAATCTTAACGAAACGAAATCAACATTTTTACATTGAAAACGCTTCATCGTTGGTCTGGCATGCTGAGACCCTTTCTTGATGCAAGAAGACCATTTTCTCCCCCCCCCCCTTCACAGTTTTTCGTCGAGATAAAAATGCCAAAGCTAAACATTGCCAAATGGGTGTGTCTACCAGGAGCTGCGTCCACAGCAAACCTAATAATTAACCCTATTAAAGTGTTGTCGTCTGTCCGACCTCGGAGTTACATTTTTAGTCAATCGATACACGTCGGGCTAGGGAGTTGTCGGACCAAGTCCGCTACGTCACCGTCCATTCGACATTGAATCAACTTCGACGAAGACGTCCATGAGACGCCGTTTGGATTAAACCCGACTATTCAATGTAGTAACCTCGTTCAGATTTTTAGACGTCAATCCATGCACTCAGTACCAACCTCAATCGGATCAATTGGATAAAAACACGACTTTGCACCGACGACAGAATGTTTATTGTGAAGAAACAATATCCAGTGGCTTAATCAGGGGGGGGGGGGGGCAATGGGTGGGACGGTTAAATGCCCAACCCCCCGCTTGTCCAAAATTATATTTATATGGAAAATTATTGGACAAAATGTTTTCAGGACAATAGCTTCACAAACACCCAGAAAGTGTGGATTTCTGTTGTAAAAAAGACCGCAAGTGTAATTGTGTAATTCCCGATAATATGAAAGGTGTTTGTAGTCAAAATTTGCTTTGTAGCCCTATGCTGCGTACTACGTCATGGAAGAGCTCCCCTTAGATGGTGTCATTTCTGCTTGTCCCGCCACTCAACGCATTGAGCCCCCGCCACATGGAAAAGTCTGGCTAAGCCATTAAATATGACCAACGTACGTTGGGACCTTAATACTTTTATACCATGGGTTTGTCACTTACGTGGTCCGGCCCGGTCTTGAACGACTGGAAAGAACAGATACGACTTTTTCAAATTCCACTCTCTCACTTTATAGAGAAGAGCCTACGTCTGAAACTAAATGTTAGTCCCGAAGAAGGTCTGTTGCCAAAAGGCATTATACGTCCGGCATGGACGTAAACGTAACATAGTTAACAACCTCCTGTATAACGTTTAAGTGCTCTCAGACATTATGAACCGTAAACATTAGCCTAACTCAGGCATTCTGGTTCCGTCTGCACGGTCATGTACGGCTCCATTCTCAACTTGTTGAAAAGAACGGATGCTTTCCTTTCAAAAGCCCCAATTAAACGACTATCAACCAGTTCAACTAACGCATTTCCCAGAAAAACAGTGATGACCATACTGGAAATTTCAACAAGTTTGGTATCCTTATCGTTACGGGGGGTCGGGACTTTTGCTTCACTGTTTAGGTAGTGAACGCCTGATGGGGTTTTTCATGAAAAATTAGAAAAATACTGGCGAAAACTGAGCCATTTTTTTAAACTATGGGAGAAAATTGTTTGTGCTGGGTGTCCTTTAAATTTTACAACGTTGGAAAGTTTGACTCTCTTTCCCTGAAGATTTCGCATAACCCTATACCTTATGCAGGGAAAGGCGAGATTGAAAAATGCTACTAGGTATTCCCTGCAGCAGTATCCAATTCATGTACAGACTGAAAGCAATAACACGTTAATGTGCCATATATTCTATTGTTTTCTATTTACAACAGACCTAGACCTTCCTATATTTTTGGTATAAAATTCGGCCTATACCTTATTCTTTAAAAAAAGGGGTCACACATTGTCTTTTGAAGAAATTCAGGCTTTCGGGAAAAAAGGATTAGTACCGTATTGCATTACTGTGTCATTCTAGGCACCGTGTGCGTTCACCACTGAAAGAAAGCCTTGCTCACGCAACTCAACCGGACTTTTCTAAACTTCAACCTGAGTTGTGCATATTTGTGGTCGGTTGCTTTGGCCTCAACGGAGGTTCATTAGAGAATTCTGCCCCTTGAAAGTGGACGTAAAGACTTGGCCTATGCCGTAACGCCTTGGCTGATTTTACAACAATAGAAACTCCAGACAACAATAGGCCGTCACTGGACAATCTGCAACAATGTAGGTTTTTGTCAGTTGTGTGGCAAGCAAGGACTTCAAGGACAGGATAATTTTATCCAAGCTTCAAGGGAAAGACTCCTCTAATGTTACTTCTCTGGTCACAAACTCACAATGAGATTTTTAATAATAGCCCAGAGCGGCTGTGTTTAGTTCATATCTAAGTGCAAGCCATTCTTCAACACTAGAGGCGAACCAACATAGATTATAAATAAATTTGTGGGGCAGTGTGTCCACTTTGCATTAAAATAATGTAACAGTACCTCGTTGAGAAATACAGGCAATTTTTAACAAAAATAATTACCTTTAATTTAAAACGATCTTTTGTTAGGAAAGGATATTGCTGCTGGTATTGGGGGACACGTCGGAGCCTATTCTCCCATTGCATTATGGGTCAGTATACCTACAATGAGACATAATTTTTCACCACTTGAAGAGATCATGTATTACAATCTCAGAGCAACTTTGCCCTGCTTGGATCTCACTCAATATGGAATCCAACAAGCAAGTACTGTACACCATCTGCTAAAGCAAGATGTTCATATCCTGTGAATCAATAGGCCTATTTCATCCACAGCATTACCGGGTGAGTGCCTTACTAACCTAGCACTGGAAATCCCATTTTTTGGGGGGTGTTCTTATCTCCTAAGTCGAGATGAAAAAACCACAAGTCAATATTATACCACGCGCAGCACTTGTTTGATTAACCAGTGGAGTAGCTCTGCAGTACGGTGGCCGAGAGGGGCCAAGCAAAAAAAAAAAAAAAATGTGGATTTTTTTTTGATTCGCATTTAAATTATCTCGGAATTCTGACTTAGTAACTCGGAATTCTGAGATACTATCTCAGAATTCTGACTTAGTAACTCAGAATTCCGAGATAGTATCTCAGAATTTTGACTTACTATCTCGGAATTCCGACTTACTTAGTCAGAATTCCGACTTACTAAATCAGAATTCCGAGACACTAAGTCAGAATTCCGACTTACTAAATCAGAATTCCGAGATACTAAGTCAGAATTCCGAGATACTATCCCGGAATTCCGAGATAGTATCTCGGAATTCTGAGATACTAAGTCAGAATTGTGAGATACTTAAAAGATGCAAATCAAAAACAAATCCCATTTTTTTTTTCTTGCTTGAGGGGCCAAGCAAAAAAAAAAGAGGGGGGATTTTTTTTTTGATTCGCATTTAAATTATCTCGGAATTCTGAGATAGTATCTCAGAATTCTGACTTAGTAACTCGGAATTCCGACTTAGTATCTCGGAATTCCGAGATGGTATCTCAGAATTCTGACTTAGTATCTCGAAATTCCGAGATACTAAGTCAGAATTCCGAGATAATTAAGATGCAAATCAAAAAAAAAAATCCACATTTTTTTTTTGCTTGGCCCCCCTCGGCCACCGTACTGGAGTGATGCAAACAGGGAAATTGCAAGTGCAAATATGCCTCCTAACTACGTGTGTTACAGAACAAAGACATTCAGTCGAAAAGGACAACGAACAGTGGAATAACGTTGTGTGAATAATACAGACAGCATATGGAAATGCTTCATCTTTTCTAACACTTTCCCATTGCTTTAGCGTTGAAGATTATACCCATCTTTTAAAATCTTTTGCAGTGACTCAGTAATAAATTAAGATACCTTCTAACGTGTCGCGGAGGTGAAGATAGGCTTTCAGCCCAACACTGCACAGTCCTGAAAATGAAAGATATTTTCCTCTCATGATAAGTGCAGTTTCAGATTTTTTTGATTCCTTGCCGAAGGCAGGCAAGGAATCCATGCGATGGTGATGTCGTGTGTGGGCGTGTGTGTGTGTGTGTGTATGTGTGTGTGACGCCCACTTGTAAACACGATATCTCAAGAAGGGTAACTCTGAGAGATCTCAAACTTGGCATGTAGATATCCCACATTGAGTAGAAGATCCCTATTGTTTTTGGTGGAGTTCAAAGGTCATTTGGGGTCACCTGGGGTCAAATGGTAAATACCTTGGAAATTGCTTGTAAACACGATATCTCCAGAAGGAAAATGTGAGTGATCTCATACTTATCATGCGGATCTCCCATATTGAGTAGATAATCCCTATTGTTTTTGGTGGAGGTCAAAGGTCATTTGGGGTCACCAGAGGTAAAAAGGTCAAAACCTTGTAAACACTATATCTCAAGAAGGGTAACTGTGAGGGCTCTTATACATAGCATGTGGATTGTCCATGTTAAGTAGATGATCCCTATTGTTTTTGGTGGAGGTCAAAGGTCATCTGGGGTCACTAGAGGTCAAAACATCAATTCTTGGTAAACAGTATATCTCAAGAAGGGTAACTGTGAGGGATCTCATACTTAGCATGTTGATTGTCCATATTAAGTAGATGATTCCTATTGTTTTTACTGGAGGTCAAAGGTCATTTAGGACCATCAGAGGTTAAACCTTGCACATACTTTATCTCAAAAAGGGTAACCGTTAGGGTTGATATTCATTAGTGCATAGGGTTAAGAGTTTTGAATGGCATGGGTAATGTAAGATGCATCTGGTAAGCTTTTGGAATCCTCTTCATTATGTAAATGATCAAGTTGGGTAATTTCAAAATATGTACTGAAACAATCTCACTGTATTAAGACTGTCTAAAGTGCATAAAAGTGCATTTGGTACAGTATTTATGTTGATTTTGGTTTGAAGTTTTGCCCTATAACATTTAGTGCCAGTATAAATACGCATAAGAGTAAGTGGGTAGAACAAAATCTGAAAAAGTTAAAAAGGAGAAAACTGTTCATCAGGCTGACATGTTAGTTAATTTATCTTTGTCATAGGTATGCTGATTTTGCCATAAGTATCTCGGCCTATAGATTTTCATGAAATATGTGAGTTAAACAAAGGCTGTTTGAGGGTTATTTGGGGACATAGTCTGAACATATTGGAGAAAGCTTCCATGCCCTCAAAGCAGAGGAATTGTGGCTTATGATATTCTGCGAAACGAAACGAAACGAAACAAATTAGTTAAGGCCACCCATGGAATAGGAAGCTATAACGGATAAGAGGAGGACAAAAATCAATCGGTCAAAGTAGTCCTAGGTTTATGAACGTATGTTTTGCTCTGTTTCGCAAATTATCATTAGCGTGGTGGGCTATTGATATTCTGCGAAACGAAACAAATTAGTTTATGCCACCCATGGAATAGGAAACTATAACGGATAAAGGGAGGCCAAAAATCAATCGGTCAACTGGTCAAAGTAGCCCTAGGTTTATGAACGTATTTTTTGCTCTGTTTCGCAAAATATCGATCATTAGCGTGGTGGGCTATTGATATTCTGCGAAACGAAACAAATTTCAGGCCACCCACCTCGAACAGGAAACTATAACGGATAAGGGGAGGACAAAAATCAATCGGTCAAAGTAGATAGGCCTAGGCCTATGCACATATTTCTTGCTCTGTTTCGCAAAATTTCATTAAAATATCATCAAAATATCATGAATATAATGGTGTTTTTATAATTTGCGAAACAAAATGAAACAAATAACGTTACCGTGGAAGTCACGATCTGTTTCATAAGCAATTGACATAGCGGGTAAGGGTATAGAAAAAATTCAATCAGTCATCAAAGCCTATTTACAGACTTTTCACACAGTACTAATTAAAGCTGTTGTAGGAAACTCTTGCATATACGGGCGCAGCAATCCACCTACACCAATACTTAGAAACGGAATTATTACGGACTTTACGCCGGAGAACGCTCTCTTTACAATGGGATAAGAGGTCAGATATAGCCTATAATCCTCGACAAAAATGATGCGGGGACAAAACAAGCAATACAATTAGCAATGAACGGATCACTACCCCCCCCCCTCCCCCATTCAATGTTGCAACAGCCCAAGACGTCCTGAAATTTCAACATTGATACGGGGAGCGGGGTTTGTCCCATGTATTTTTGTCGAGTATTGTACTTATTATAGCAGAGGTATCAGGAAACGTTAACCATTATCAAGGTTCACAATTCACATGCCTTTATACAATACACCAATTAAAGAGGTTTGCCTGTATATCGGAACGATTGCTTGGCGATCCTGAGAATAGAGGAAGCTTATACGAACGCGCACTAAAAGAAATAATTATTCCACAGAGATACAGTGAAACTTTCATGAAAAATAGAAAACAACTTTCAAATTTGGAGATGTTTTTTTTATTAGTAGGTCTACCCGATATTTGATCTACAGTTTTGAAACATATACAAGTTTTTGTTGAGCATAAATGTAATATAATTAGAAAAAGAGAATGATCTGATTAATGGGAAGGATTTAAAATCAGATCAGAATCAGATCTGAATTCTCTGCACGCCGTGTGAAGGCGGCTAGAATTATTACGTTTCGTTTCGCAGATTATCATTACCCCACCACGCTATTGCTATTTTGCGTAACAGAGCAAAAAATATGTTCATAGGCCTAGGCCTTCTTTGACCGATTGATTTTTGTCCTCCTCTTATCCGTTATAGCTTCCTATTCCATGGGTGGCATAAACTAATTTGTTTCGTTTCGTTTCGCAGAATATCAATAGCCCACCACGCTAATGATAATTTGCGAAACAGAGCAAAAAATACGTTCATAAACCCAGGACTACTTTGACCGATTGATTTTTGTCCTCCTCTTATCCGTTATAGCTTCCTATTCCATGGGTGGCCTTAACAAATTTGTTTCGTTTCGTTTCGTTTCGCAGAATATCAATAGCCCACCACGCTAATGATAATTTGCGAAACAGAGCAAAAAATACGTTCATAAACCCAGGACTACTTTGGCCGATTGATTTTTGTCCTCCTCTTATCCGTTATAGCTTCCTATTCCATGGGTGGCCTTAACTAATTTGTTTCGTTTCGTTTCGTTTCGCAGAATATCATAAGCCAGGAATTGTTCAGTGGGGAACTTCATAAGTGTAAACTTTGAACAAATCAAGTGCTCTGTATAATGCCCAAAATTTCTTTCAGTACATACAAACATTGTTTCTTCCATAACCCTAAAGAAAAAATGCAGATAACATTAAATTTAGTATCAAAGATTGTTAAAAGTTACAGACAAACCTTGTGCCACTGTCCTCATAAGGACATGTAAGTGGGAACTAGATAATTAAATACACCACTGGTAATTAGTTTTATAAAAAGAACTAAATAAGTGATCATTTGGATCAAATACCCTTGAGCATGCTTGAACTGAGATTGCCTTATTGAATGAATCAAATTGTAACTGACCCACCAGAGTCTGTGAAAATTGCTGGTCACTGTTATCTCACCCAATTCATCACATTTGACTGCCACAGTGTCCTGAGGGGTTTTCTCATTGAATCACACAGCTCAATGGATTTAACCATTTCCTACCTGTCTAGAGATATAGTGTCTGACACTTATTTAGCCCTCTCAGCAAGGCTTGTTTTTCAGAAAGTACTGTAGTTCAGGTAATCAAAACAAGCATAATAGTATCTACTGTGTATCAAACAAAGGACACCTGACTTGTACTCTGTTATGTGGTGTTCCTACAGGCAGAAAATTTAAGGCAAATTACAAATCTTGTTAATTTCTGGATTAATAGGGTTCCATTTTTTGTTAATTTTCAAGGATATCATCATAGTCATTGGGGAGGGCATTACACCAAAAAACAAATACAAAAGGACCACCACTAATAGCCAAGGTTACACCTTTCTGTTGAGATGTCTCAACTGTATGTTCCAATTTATGGATGACTGTTAGGACTGGGGCTTGTTCTGACACTAACCTCAATGCAGTCAACTTTTTGGATCATAGAGACATCATTATATAGAGAGCTATCCTCAATACCCAAAATTTTTATTTAAAGGAGCATGTTTCAAAAATATCTCTTTATCAAGTTAATAGACAACATAGTTTACCAGCATCATTACTGCGTGGGAGATTTCTCTTGTTTGTGGAGGTCAAAGGTTGGGGTCACAAAAGGGCAAAACCTTGTAGACATGACATTTTTATGTGGTTATTGAACTGTGGAGGGAACTCATACTCAGTTTGTGAATTGCTCATATTTAACATGTTGGTCTTTTTAGGTAGTTGCTCCCTTTTGTTTTACGTGAGGGTGAAAGATAATTTTGTGTAACATGATCTTAAATTGGTTTTGACCTTACTAGTATACCTCGGTATTTGTGAGGGATCTCATGCTCGTCATGTGGGCATCCATGTTCATTGTTACAATATATCATATGGCAAGGAATCACTAAGCCTTTTGGCTTTCTAGACATGTAGTGGAATACGAAGCAACATTTACGTCTGGATTGTCGAGTGTTGGTTCAGTTTCACTTTTTTGGACATCTACTGCAAATAGCAGCCCCCCCCCCCTGGTTTACCCTTTACTGTGTAACCGTGACTGCTCTTACCCATGATATCAATATCCGTGTGACCCTGAATGCTCTTGTCAAAGATATCAATATCCGTGTAACCGTGACTGCTCTTGCCCATGATATCAATATCCGTGTAACCGTGACTGCTCTTGCCCATGATATCAATATCCGTGTGACCCTGAATGCTCTTGTCCATGATATCAATATCCGTGTGACCCTGAATGCTCTTGTCCATGATATCAATATCCGTGTAACCGTGACTTCTCTTGCCCATGATATCAATATCCGTGTGACCCTGGATGCTCTTGCCCATGATATCAATATCCGTGTAACCGTGACTGCTCTTGCCCATGATATCAATATCCGTGTAACCGTGACTGCTCTTGTCCATGATATCAATATCCGTGTGACCCTGAATGCTCTTGCCCATGATATCAATATCCGTGTGACCCTGGATGCTCTTGTCCATGATATCAATATCCGTGTAACCGTGACTGCTCTTGCCCATGATATCAATATCCGTGTGACCCTGGATGCTCTTGCCCATGATATCAATATCCGTGTAACCGTGACTGCTCTTGCCCATGATATCAATATCCAGACCAGATAAAGGAGGGGGAGAAATGTGTTACAAGAGCAAACTGTTCATCGGTCAGCAATGCTAAAGACATATACTTTCATTTGTTACTCAGATATTTTCTAGCCCGGTTTTTCTTCTTTTTTTTTCTGTTCTCTTTTCCGTTCCATTGGTCAGGAAAAGTGTCCTTACGTACATTCCTGACACTCCGGCTAATCAATGGGTTATAATTTATCTTCCAATCTTTAGAATTTCCATAAGTGTGTGAAATATATCTAATTTGTGAGATAAATTTTCAGAGTAACTATGAATATTGAAAGACAAATATAACTTTAACCGACGCGATGACGATCATGATCAGGTGTGGAGGTTTCTTGAACATCGATTTTGGAACGCTCGCGTTTATATAAGGCAATGGAGAATGCTTGTGTCATTTTTTTTACGGCCTCAAAGGGACAACAAGCTACAATTTAATTCATGGGAGAACGGTGAGGGACGTGGTTTGGTGGACCATTTTTTCACCGTATTAGACCTACCGTACTTATTATGTTTTCTGATTTTTTTCAGAGTGGATGCGAAAAGTTTGCTCAACATAAGCGTGCGAGAATGGTTCATCACAGTTGACAAAAATCCCGAAGTTATGCCAACATGCCGACACATGATCCATTTTATGCTGACATTAATTCAAATGTCCGGGCCATTAATCTTCAGCCAGTCAGGATGTGTCTTTCTGTGTCTACATAAATTGGTATTATAGCGAACATACATTTCCATTTATTTCGGACATAAGTTCCATTTAATGCGGACATAAATTCAACCAATGAGAACGCATGAGCGTAGGTTCACATCCGCCAACAATTGAGGTGTAGGCCTACTTAAAACAGGGGCAAGGGACGATAGCTCTCCCCACCCGTCCGCCCCTCGGCTACCTTCCCAGAGCAATTTGGCCCCTTTGGCTGTCTAAATACTGAAGGCGGATCTACATCAAATGAGTGCTTGATGGTTATTATTGCCGTATCTGACGAAATTGTTGTCAGATCTGAAGTACTTGTTGCATCATGTTTGAATTACATCCAATATATGCCCGGCATTGTCCGCAGTACCGTACTATAATTCGACGCTATGTCCGCATTAAATCGAATATATGCATTTACTCGAATTTACGCAAACAAATAAAAATACATCCTCCTAACCTTGGCTATTAATTTATGCCGACATTAAGTCGAATCAATGTCAGCATTAACTTGATTTAATGTCAACATTAGTGATTTTTGTCCGGCTTTAGAGTTCTGTACCAAGAATCCTGAATTTTGCCGGCAAAAAGTGCATTTAATTCTGTTTTGGCTCTTCTTTGCCAGAATGGACACATTCCGCTAAGCCTCTTATATGATTGGCCAACGTTGACAATTATCCACTGAGGGTTAATGTCGACAATTGTTCCGAAAAAGTGACAATAAAACATCCATTTAATGCTGAAAAACTGTTGGGTAAAATAATCACTGACACTGTTCACGTATGTGACAATAATGAAATTGGGTAAAACTTCTCCAAAATTGTTGAATTTACGTGTATTATGTGGTGAGATATAACTTTCTTGGGTAACCCTTCACTTGGCTGATCGATTCTCAGTAATGTCACATACGTGACCAGCGGTTGGTGACCATTTTACCCATCTGCCTTTAAGGCGTATAGGGTCATTATTTTGGGGGAGAGATCATTTACCGCGTTCGAATGTAAAGTGTTAGGCCATGTTAGACCATTTGGAACATTCTCTAGAATAGATATGTCTACAGTCTGACAGTGCGTAGATTAGAGAAAGCATGTCATGGAGCACGGCGGGGCACCAAGGATTTGATCTAGGGGGATGGGAATAGTGGGGGACTACCTAAGCGGAGGGCGACTATTGACGTTATTGGCAGATAGCGAAATATGATCACATATTTGTGATTGTCTATTTGTTTAGTGTAACGACGGAACTGACGATCTGAGCTTCAGGATACCTTTCCACCCCAATGACCGTGTTACGGTAGAGAAACCAACTTACAAATGTCCAAAACTCAATGCTGGAAATGTCAATTTCAAAAAATTTCCTTTTTGTTACGAAGATAACCCGCCGAAGTTGAAGCACAGAGTTAAAAAAAAAAAATGATTAAGTTGCAACTTGTATAAATTTACTTCCGGGGTAATTACTACGTAATCAGGAAAAAAAAGAATATCTCGGTTCAGTATTTCTTTTCAAAACTTGATCACATATGTACGGAAGCGTAGAAGGGCCATTCAAAAGAAAAAAGAACTGTTTCGTAAAACTGACATTTTGACGACTTAATGGACTCCTTAAAATGGCAAAATTTGGAAAATCGGCATTTCGCCTAGTTAGAACCTTCAGGACGAAATTCTATGGAAACGTTAAGGTGCCATCAAATTACGAACTTAGTCATCGCATTATCTTAACATTTTGAGACAAAATGATGATGAAATGAGTCTTATTATCTTAACATTTTGCAGAAAAATGATAAAATGCAAACGTACAATATCTCAACAGTTCAACATTTTTGTACAAAATTGATGAATTACTCACTTATTGCAAGTGGTAAATTTAGCATATTGTCAATTTGCAGAAAAATGACGGTATTACGGATTTGCTTTAGATTCCTATTTCCACATTTTAAAGAGGTAGAATAAAATGCGCCGTCATTAAAACTAAATTAAATACACGTTTTCATAACGAAACATTTCTGTTTATCTGTGTGTTTGGGGCAATCTGACCTCTTGAGGCAGGAGGCGGGGGTAAAACTTCCAGACTGTAGCTGGGGCAATCTCTTTCTTTCATTTTACTGTCTCAACGATCTTACCTTTTGACTTTTCCGGGGGCACTTTGCCTCTTCTCCTCTTGCTATGCTACTAGTTTGATATGTATACAAGGTGTAGCAACATATCAGACTCTACAATTAAATCTCTTTCTATTCTCTGCTACCTTCTCAAAAGGACCCCTATAATTACTTTTTCTCGTTGTTATTGGGACGTTAATATCAGCAAAGATTAAACGCCCTTAAAATTGAACACAACAGCTACAAATATAAAGTTTTATAGTTTTTACTTGAATGCTATACAAATCCGGGCTTGGTTTAAGACAAAAACAACAACTGGGATTTAATTATCCTTGTAGAAGCAGCCTGAGGGTATCTGAACCAGTGTTTTAATCGAGACCAGCATATCCAAGGCAGAGGCCAGAAGGTGTCGAGACCGAGACCAGGGCAGAATTTGAGACCGCGACCGACAAAGTCCAAGACCGAGACTAAGGCCGAATGTTAGTACACATTGCATAGAAAAATAAACTGTCCAAAATTTTGAATAGTTTTAGCATAATTTCATTACCTAATGATACCACTATTTACATATTTCTTCTTCTTGTTCGTAAGGCACCTGCACTCCTGATTGTGCCATAAACTCACCAAATTGGGAAAAGAACATAACTATGATACAAAAAATTTGGTATACATGAGTAATTCATTAACTTTCTGCCAAACGAGGAATTAATAACATTCATTAAATGCATAATTCATCAATTTTCTGAGAAATTTTGAATTGTTGAAATATTGTTTCATCATTTTCTGCAAAATGTTAAGATAATAAGTAAACATTTCATCATTTTGTTACAAAATGTAAGTATAATGCGGTGACTAAGTTAATAACTTGATAGCACCTTAACGCTTCCAGAGAATTTCGCCGTTTAAACAAGATGATCTACTTCGACAAGATTACAATTTTCTGAATTTTGTTGTTTTGACAAAAAGTTCTTACCCGGCAAAATGACATTTTTCTGAATATTGTCGTTTTGACGAGATGATCTAACTCGGAAAGATGACAATTTTTCGAATTTTGCCATTTTGATAAGAAGTTCTAATTCGGCAATATGACTTTTTTCTGAATGTTACGATTTTGGCGAGATGCTTAAACTCGTCAAAATGCCATTTTGCTGAATTTTGCCATTTTGACGAGATGATCTAATTCGGTTGAAAATGACAATTTTCTGAATTTTGCTATTTTGACGAGATGTTCTAACTCAGCAAAGTGACAATTTTCTGAATTTTGTCATTTTGTCGAGATTTTTTAACTCGGCAAAATGACGACTTTCGGAATTTTAACGTTTGGACAAGTTAATTAAAACGCCAAATTTCGAATTTTTGTCATTTTGAAGACTTAATTTCAGTCGTCAACATGTCAATTCTACAAAAATTGTCATTTTGCTGAGAGAGTTTTTTTCTTTTGCATGTCCCTTCTACGCTTCCGTACATATGTTAAGTTTGTCAAATAATGGTCTAGAAAATAGCAGTTTGAGATCGTCCCGCCGCGGCGCCATTTCCTCCGTTTTAAACGAGACTAGAGCATAAATGCATTTTATCTACTGATCTAATAACTATGAGGTGCCCGTTTGTGACAATATTTTATAACATAAATATATTTATTTATGTTATAAATTCAAAATATATTGATTATAGTTCCAATATATTTAGGTTATGATATAGAAAGTGATATAAATGTGTTATATTATGAGTCCAATATAAATAGCTTATATTACTACCCTATATAAATAGGTTATGAGCAAATTATCCTTTTTAGGAATAATCCATTACAGTTTATAACACTGCAATGTATAAAGGTTATCAATGGAAATGCAGCTCAAACAAACGAATGGCATTACGTCACGAAGAGTAGGCTTGAAAACAACGGATGGGCGTGACAGTATGTACGAAGACGGGATCACGGTTAGTACCTTTCGAAGCTGCCGGAGCGCGGTATACACATAGGCTAGCATTAAGTGCGTAACTAGTAAGTTTTACACAATGTTAATTGCCTCAACTAGTGTAACAAACGTTGGTTTAATATGATTACCGAAAATGAGTTAAAATGAAGGAGATTCGTAGAGAGACTAACACGTTGCGAGGAGAGTTTAGGGGCGTAGGACAAGTTTTCTGTCTAGCTATAGGCTACGTAGGCCTAGGCAAACTAGAAAAATAGTTTTGTGACCACCATGCAGGTAAGAGGTAAATTTTTGCAAAATGATGGCCAAAGATGCCCGTGAGTAACCCAAAATGATATACTATCAACCGCACGAAGTCATTAGTGAGCTGCTGATGCAGTGGTTACGAAACATGTTCAGCATGTTATACTTGTAAATATTAAAGTTACTTTCCAAAGATGGTAATAAAGTTCTTCTTTAAAAAAAAAAAAAAAAAAAAAACATGTTTAGCATTCCTACGACCCGAGATCGATTTCCGCCACGTGCAGTACTTTTGTTTGTGTGCTGTAAATTTTCAGATCAATTTAAAATTCTTCTACCGCAAACATGAAATAACGTTATTACTGGTATACAGGGTAAATGAAGTAAAGAAATCATAATATACATACTTGTAAATATTATATTTATTCAATTTGTCCTGTATATATTACTTCATTTTTCTGCATACATATTCCTCTATGGGAAGACTTTTAATTATTTCTGCCTTCAAGTACATTTATACAAACAAATGTATACAGAGTTTTAAGAAATCAATATAATATTTACAAGTATTTACAGTGATTAATTTAACTAAACACGTCATTATACAACAATTTTACTTTACATAAACAAAACGGTACGAACTAACAATGATCATTTTATCATTTTTTCACAATTTGTAAGAAGAACTTTATTCCGTCTTTCACATATATACATGGTATGTTTAATTTTAATTACAAACTTTTTACAAATGTTGTCTGCTTATAATCTTAAGTGAGAAAGTAATTTACATTACCATCATAATTATGAAAAGCTTTTATAATTAAAAGTCTTCGCCCTTTTTCTTTTTGAAGGAACGTTTTTAAATATTTGTGTTTCATTTTGTACTTATTATTACTTCTTTTTTCTGCATACATATTCCTCTATGGGGAGACTTTTAATTATAAAAGCTTGTCATATGATCGCAATGTAAATAATTTTAGGCCTGAATATAAGTACGGAAAGATTACTGTTCTCTATAGATTTGTCTTCCGAATAGTACAAAATACCACGTCCTCCTTTTCAGTGTTGGTCAAGGTCGGCGACGTGTTCTCAATGTAGGACAATACCACATTTTCATTGAATCGCCTTCGGTATGAAAAATCAAAAGTCAATGGGCGTTTTCTGGACTATTGGGGTGATGTCCGCAGGTCCCCCGGGAACGCCGTTCAATTATGTTGGTGGTTACTAAACCGTACATGGCACATATTTTGAGGGTCGCCAAACTGCCTTTTACAAAGTGTCCATAGGCCTATCTTTCTTGATTTTGTCCTGTTTCTCTCTTGGCAGCCACGGGCTTTGCTATATAGCGTCTTCACGAGGGCACAGAAATCTTCAATGACGGTAATCTAATTGTAGCAATTTTCTTTGTTGTAAAATTCAATTCTTCGAGCTGCTAGAACAAAAATATGATCCCGCCTTTTTTCATACTGTCACGCCCATCCGTCTGTGATCACGCCTACCTTCGTGACGTAATGCCATTCGTTTGTTCGAGCTCCATCTCTAGTCATAACCTATATATATATTGCAATTTTATAGACTATAATGTTTTACTCGTAAATTAAGATACTTTACTCATAAACTACTTTCATAGGGTAGTAACATAATCTATTTTTATTGGATTCATAATATAACACATTTATATCACTTTCTATACCATAACCTAAATATATTGCAACTATAATCAATATATTTTGAATTTATAACATTACATAAATAAATTTATGTTATTAAATATTGTCACAAACGGAACCTCATAAATAACACATCTATTAACACCAAGATTTAGTTCCAAACGTGCACGAGAATCTCCTTTTAGGAAAATATGTCTCATCCACACCTCTTAAGGACTGTCATTCAGGAATTGACCATTATTTCTAAGAGTAATGACAAAAAAGTAAGACTGCTCTCTCTCCCAAATTTAATTGCATCCACGAATAACCTCCATTGTGATTCTTCTAAACCCACCTAGCGGTAAAGATACCGTAGAATATAGAGGGCAAGAGCACTCATCCTAACTTGAAGTAGTGTATAGTCGACTGTCATATTTCATAGTTGGCTATTGTTAGGGGACTGCTCATGACCGTTTACCACACTCGCTGAGTCAGTGGGGGGGGGGGGGGGAGGGGGGACAAAGAGACATACCAATTGCAGTTAACTGGTGCTGAAGTATTTTCATTTCATCATTGTTCTTTGGTTGTTTAATTTTCTTTGTTTCATAAAGATTTTTCATAATGCACTATAGATCTAAAAATGGCAGTATTTTGAAAATGAGTATCTTATTTAATTGATTATCTGGACGCATGACTTTTTTCTTTGTGCGAAACTTGTGGTCTAATAGTCTTGGAATATTATGGACAAATATTTTACAATCCTTGTCCGACTAATTTCTAATGACAAAATATCATAGTCCTGGTAACAGGATAACAGTGACGTAGCAAGGGCAGTATGCAACTGCTCAGTGGCGTAGGAAGCAATATGAGAGTGGGGGGGGGGGGGGGCGGAACAATTTTGAATCATGCACACTCACCGTACCCATTGACCAACTGAGGTACATTTTTATGCTAAATTTTTCGCTTTTCTACGAACAAGAACAATTTTTTTAAATAAACAAAAATCTGATTTTTTCTTAAGTGTGAACACTACTTGCTGTGTTAGCAACGTAACTTGCGCGGAGCGCGCCGAAAATTTGTGTCCTTTTACACATTTGTAATATGGAGCTTGTATTGCAGAAAAGAGTTTACATTGTGGTTTCCTGTAAGGAAATTTGAATATCTGGTGGACTATCGAAGAATCTGCGTTCCCTATTAGCATATATCTTTGATAGCATGTCGACAGACTCGTGAGGGGACAAATCCCACCTGGACAATTGGCACCCGGACAATTAGAGCCCGGACAACTGCCACCGGACAATTGGCAACCCGGACAATTCCCACCCAGTCAATTGGCACCCGGACAGTTTCCAATCCGGACAATTGGCAACCCGGACAATTCCCACCCAGTCAATTGGCACCCGGACAGTTTCCAATCCGGACAATTGGCAACCCGGACAATTCGCACCCGGACAACTCCCACTCCGGACAATTGGCAACGCGGACAACTCCCACCTGGACAATTGACACCCGGACAATTCCCACTCATGACAATTGCCAACCCGGACAATTTCCACCCGGACAATTGGCACCCGGACGATTCCCACCCGAACAATTCCACACTTACGATTCGCCGCCACGAATGGCTCTCAATCATGTCATTTCCTGAAAGATGTGCAGGAAAACTCATCCCACAAAATCACACTTTACTATGTAGGCTGAAACTGTTATTTAGGGTAAAAGTTATTTCCTGCAAGAAAGGTTTGAACTGCTATTATATCAGATTGTTATGTCTTATATTCATGTTACTGGTGTATCCAAAATCGGTCATGATTAAAAATTAAAAACGAATTTAGATACCTTAAAGGCCTTTTAGATCATTATCTTTTGGTAAATTTTAAAAGGTCGGGTTGTTTTACCAAACTCAGGCCCGTATTCGGGCCTTCCTTCGAGCGCTGTGGAGGTTCAGGGGCGAAACCCTTGTAGGTTACTGTGCTTTGTTGTTTCAGACTCCCAAGAAAAGACTGTCTTAAGCCCTGGCGTAGCCAGGGCTTTTTACTTGAGGGGCCAATTGCACAGGGTCTGATCACCGGCCTGGGGGAAGGATCTAAGGAAATTTTTGAATATTTAAGTACCCTCAGATGCAATCTGGTGCAAAATTTAGCATCATTTGAAGTCTTTTTTTGGTTTCATGACCCAAACAATGAATTGCTCTGCAAAGAAATATTGGCACCCTGAATCCGGCACTGAAATGTCATAAGGAAAACTTTGTTTAGCAAATAAAAAGTTGTCAGATCTATGTGTAGAAGTGTAACCTACAGTAGTCAGGTGTCTTCCAACACTAAATTACTTCTCACCAGTATCTGGGTTCACTTGTCAGTTAGGCAAATGACCATATTTACCATTATTCAAAGGCCTAGGGTTTTTGATTTTTTTTATAAGAAACCTAAGTGGAGGAAGGTCATAGGCGTATAAGAGCATTTTCAGTTGGGGAAGGAGATTTTTCTGCCCGAAATATATAACTCCGCACGAAAGACTAAGCGGAGCGAAACCATCAGTTGGCGCATGAGCTTACAGAAAAGTTTGAAACACTGCGACCCCTCAGATGGCCGAAAATGGCATTTGCAGGCTTGTGAATAGAATCTAAGCAGTCGTTACTTTGAGTTTTCGTTTGCAACAACATGCTCACTTTTACCCTGTTTATACAAATGAATAAATTAGCCTTCACAATGATCAGAATATTACCACATAGAAGGTACCAATGTTTTTTGTTTGTTTTTTTTTTGGGGGGGGGGGGCAATTTTTTAGCACATGCATACACCTTTACACTCCCGTCTTCCCATATAATCTGGCAATTGGGATCATATCAGACATTTTTGCAAATTCTGCCCGAAGCTTCTACCATTTCGGGCACAGTGTTGACCAATCTATGAAGTAAGGCTGAATAATAATTGTTTTATAAGCTGTCCGAATGAGTCGAAATTCTTGTAATCGTTTCGATTTTTCATAAAAATTTTATTGTTACTATAATGTGTTGTTTCATTCAGACAAATGTTTGAAAAGATTGGGGACACTTCAATGGTTACCCGACTTTTTCCAGGCCCTTGCCCGAAATTCAGGTTAGTTTAATATATACATCTCGGGTATACATTTTACCAAAGGTCAAATGTAGGTAGGCCTATTAGTAATATGGGCAATACTGAGATAAGGTTGGAAACGCACAAAGCGCGCAACAATTTGCATTTTTAGAAAGATTTATAATAGGGCACAATAAAAATAAACCATTGACCCTGTCGGAGACAATCTCAGCCAGGGAGGTGTTTAATAACACTTTTTAAACGTCTTCTGGGGAAATTAAAAATCGAATGTCACGCGCACCCATTTCCCCATGCATGTTGGTCCCACTGAGGCATGAAGTGTAAATCACAGCAAGAAAAACGGGACAGAATTATCAATAATATATACAAGAAAAGTCAATACAAGCAAAGAGTGAAATGCGCGAAACGCAAGCAAAATTGGAAATTAATAAACATGGCAACATGTCCATTATTTTGGTTTGTTTTCTCACGATGACATGACCACATTTGTCTCGTTCAGTTTATCAGCCCATTCCCATTAAGAAACAAACCGATCTTTTAGAAAAAGATTCGTACAGCAGAAGAGACTGGTATGTGACAAGATGTAAATGTCGCCATTTACAAAGTGTGGGACATTTTTTTAAACGCGCGACACCACGTACCTTAATTATAATATTAAGTAAGCTAATTGTAACAGGCCTATTGAGCAGATTAATTACGATATTTAGTGGGCTAATACGCCAGATGCTTAACATATGACACAGTCATGAAAGAGGGATGCTGTCCTACGTTGGTCCGTTTTTCTACTCTCTTTCCAGATCGCTGGTGTTTGCTGTCGTTTTATGTGTATTTGCATCATCAATTTATTTAGAACCCTTTGGTCACCAAATTTGTATTATATTCGATTCATAAATTGATTACAACGGCACCTGTATACATTTGAGAACGTGCGTTTAATGTTTCTCGCAATTTCCTGGAATTTCGACAGAGCAGGATGCTACGATGTTTCCCTACGTTTGAACTGCCTTTAGTTTAGGAATGTACTATTTGCTGATATGTGTACATTATAGTAGCATGCGCGTATGGTGCAAGTGCCGGGCCGGGTGTTCGGAGCATGCAGCGTAGAAAACCAGTATGTATACGGTCCATTGCGATCCGCGTACATGCGATGTGACCGATTGAACAATAGTTTTTTTAACGATGTCCAAGGTAAATGTTAGTAATAAACAAGCGTACAGATGGGGACAAGTCCGAATTTTCGATGCAAATCTCGTATTTTACCAAATGTAGGCTATTAACCATTTGATTTTCGATTGGCATAGGCCATTGCTAAGCTGAAGTCAAAGGTAATCGTAACACATTAACTGTACGTACATTTGCAGGGTTCACTTCATTTCGTGCACTTATTCTAAATTAGAACAAAAGTTATTAAACACTTGCCGCTGCACTCCATACTTGGACAGTGGCGTCAATCCTGGAAGGAGGCGGGGGGGGGGGGGGCAGGGAAGCAGTTGCCACTCCAATGAAAATATGGGGGTAAACATGTTTTTGCCCCTCCAATAATTCAAGTAGATTTAAAATAACAAAAACACAACAAGCAAAATAGACAAAATATAACATTGTGGGATATGGAGCGCTTCCAGAAAACGTCAGTTTGAGTGCATGTGCATGCCACTGTGAGTGTGTATGTAAATTTGGTCTTGTTAGTATGTACGTGTGCACTTACCTTCGTATGGGTACATTGCTTAAAGATAAATCCGGTCCTGGACACGATCCAGGGTTCGGCTTACCTGCGTAGCAGGCTGTACGGCGTATTCCTTTTTCAGTCATATCCCTAACGTTTTGGAAGCTGCTGAGAAGTTGAGAAAACCACCGTCTGCTCGGCGATGTAGGGTTCGGCAGGCTGTTGGAAAATTTTTTCAAGTGTGGAATATATCCCTATCCCCTACTTTTAAATAAGGGGTCATTGAAAGTAATGATGTGTGTCCTTGGTTACCGGTACATACACCATGGTCTTTGCCAGCAAAATCTCCAACCTTATACTATTTACAGGATAGCATACTGCAATTGTAATTTTTCGGCTTTTAGACATGATACACGAATGTGTCGTAGTACTGTTGTTATGTTGTGCGTATTAAAATTTGGGTGGAACTTTTCTGTTCTTGCTTCCTGTAGGTTAGGTAATTAGTTAGACGGAGTTTTACGGCCCAGTTTCCAACCTATTGGTTCAAGTCGAGTCGGTCTCGTCCTTTTTTCTAGTAGTGGCTCAATGGCTTGTTTACCTACTCCAATGTTTATGCGGAGCACAGTGGCGTAGCTAGGATTTTTTCCAGGGGGGCAAAGGTATGAAATTTCCCCAAAACTTTTCCCGGTCAATGTGTATGTATTTCATATAAAATATGCAAACTTACAAGTATAACCACATTACCATGTCATTTTGTAATATTACCTGCATTTTAATTTTAAAGTATAACATAGAGCAATCGGAAATAACAAAGTATATTATTTTGGTAAACAATATCTGGTTTATTTGTATGCACTAACGCAGTGGCGTACGCAGGATTTCTCTGAAGGGGGAAGGGCATGCAGAATGGTCAAGGGGAGGGGTGTCCGGAAATTTTTTGACATTTTCAAGAAGCCTACATGCAAAATGGTGCAAGATTTTCGACTTTGACAGGAACAGTGTTAAAAGTTGAATTGTGGTGGTTCATGAGGATAAAACTGAAACTTTTGTGCCTTGACATGCATTTCTTTTTATGCCATTTATGCTACCTTACGAAGAAAAACTTGTCATTAAATTTGCACATTTTTAGGAGTCAAAATAAAAGAACATTGATCGGTATTTGTGGTTTTTCTTGGCCACAAAATGTTATTTTGTCATAAAGATTATCTAAGCGGAGCGCCACCATTGGTTGGCGCGGAGCGTAGAGAAAATTTGGAAAAGTTAGACCCCTTAGATGGCCGGAAATTGCATTTTCTAGGCTTATACGAAGAATCTAGCCAGTCTCTTTCTTCTTTTGTCGTTTGCAATAAAATGCTCACTTCAAAATATGTTCGCAAACTGCAAAGTGATCAGAGAGCTAAGAGCTAATTTTACCCCAAATGTGTTATTTTGCCCAAAAGACCGAGCGAAGCGCCACCATTGGTTGGCGTGGAGCGTAAAGAAAATTTCGAAAAATCAGACCCCTCAGATGGTCAAAATAGCGTATTTATGCTTGTAAAGAAAATCTAAGCATGAAGTCTTTTGATAGATGCCACCAGTGGGAAACAGAGTCTATCATTTCTAAGTAAATATTGGAATTTGACAGAATTTGCCTAGGTCTATTTGTAGGAATTAAAAAAAAAATGGCATCACTGAAAGACCTTGCAGGGACAATCCTTCCCCTTTGAAATTTTTTTGGGTGTCCTTATAAGCAGTCTGGTGCCACATATGCTATCTTTTGAAGTAAAATCTGTGTTGCTAAAGTTAGACTACGTATTTTTAAGAACAAAGAAAAATGGCATCTGTGAGGGGGGCATGGCCCAGTGGTCTCCCCTTCGCACGCCGCTAAAGAGGCCTAATGGTGGCTCGATCACACAGGATATCATGTGAGAAAAGCAGTCTGTTAAGTGTAGAAGGCTACAAGGTACTCATTGTCCATTTATTGTTACACTCAAAGTGAGCAGAAAGCTATTTTCCCGAACTAGCTTGTAAGCCTCCAAGGATGAGGTTAAGTAACAAAATCTAAGTGTGCCAACGGATCCAGCTAATTCTAATTTCTAGATTAACTTTTAGTTTATCGTTGGCCATGGATTGTTTCAGCCCCATCCATCGTTATGTACACAGAGTAAAATCATACAGCTACTGCTAGCTTGTAGAAGAACAACAACCTCGGGGGTCTACGGTAGTGACTTGTCAGTTTTCACATCCTTTGAATGAATTCCCAAAGTATCACCTGAATAACAGCTTCCTGTGCACTGAAATGCACTGATCATAACCCCCGTGGGTATACAAACACAAGAGAACATTCAATCTGCTACGCGGCGAGGACATTTCTGTGGAACGCGAATTGGGCCGGTTCATGCGAAATCTGACGAAATCTGAGTAAATTTGTTGAATGAAAATACGAATTATGTATGAGAAATGTCTCACAATTTCTTTTTCTAACAAAAATTTTGAGAAATGTTTGTGAAATTTTTGTAATAATAATAAGACTCATCAAATTTCCCCCAAAAATTTTCCAGGGGGGCAACTTGCCCCCCTGCCCCCCAGTAGCTACGCCACTGGCGGAGCATCACGCACAGCGGCAGTAGATTCCAATTTTTAGAGTCCTTGGTATGACTCCACATGGGAATCGTGCTCGGGCCTTCCGCGCGAGAAGTAGCCCGCGGGGCGGACGAATCTTTTCGTCCAGCTCATCGCTACGAAAATCTGAGGGGCGGCAGCCTAAGGGGCTTCAGCCACAGAGCCGCTACGCAGGCTACTC
Source organism: Holothuria scabra (assembly GCA_037179385.1). Classification (NCBI taxonomy): domain Eukaryota; kingdom Metazoa; phylum Echinodermata; class Holothuroidea; order Aspidochirotida; family Holothuriidae; genus Holothuria; species Holothuria scabra. The sequence continues at coordinate 48,107,606 of CM074181.1, forward strand.
GAGAAGCGGACGCGGTCCTACTTCCTGCAGGACAGCTGGACTAAAGCACTCACTCAACTCAATCAAACTTCACCAAACCTCCTGCTGTTTCCGGTCCCCATACACTACCATTATCCTCAGCATGGGCGGCGATCCTGGGGGGTGGGGGATAAACCAGCCATGAAATTTTGTACTTTTTAATTATTTATTCATTTATTTATTTATTTATTTATTTATTTATTTATTTATTCATTCATTCATTCGTTCGTTCATTCATTGATTCATTCATTCATCCATTCATTTATTTATTTATTTATTTTTATTAATTTTTTTAAAGCGCAACTATGGTTGCCAAATTATAATATTTAGGCAAAATTAGTGAGTCTGGACAGATTTCTTTTTTCTGCTAAGAACTAATGGAAAAGAAAAACATGTTTATCAAATACCTTAGAGATGTCATGTGCAGTTGTGACATTAGGGAGTTTTCGATTTGCACGTTCACCTAGTCGACTGCTACGAGATTTCGTCAATTTTTGCCTATGCGCATGCTCCACGTCGTCTCCCTCGTCCACTAGCCAAATCGAGCACGTGTCCACCGCGGTTTTGACGTTCGTCCCAAACTGCAACGAACGTTCACACGTGTGACGTCACAGAATCTCTGAAAATGGATTAAGTGGCAAGAATACATACTAGTTTCCCTCCTCGTGATCTGTTTTGTACAGATGGGGTCACTTTTTACCTAAAATGTATATGAGATTGATGATTCATTGGGGAATGTCCTTTTTTTGGACGTTTTCTTGCAACTTCAACAGGCGGAAACTCGAAGCTGAAATATGCTATGTTCTCCATGAAAACATACCAACAACTTAACTGACGTTCATGTAGTTGACTTGCATTTACATGGCTGAAGAAATTTAGAAAAATTACACAAGGCAAGGATGTAAATTCGCCATTTTAATACGACTCGTCCACGTCGACCCTTGCACTGGGAAATCGACACGGGCTTCTACTAATAGCAGTGGACGCGTTCAAGAAGGCAGGCTGGTTGACTAGAACGAAGTCCACAATCACTCAATCGAAAGCTCGGTAATATTACGTTAGAGAGGACAGATTGTGTGATAAAATGTTCATTATTATGATGCATGAACTATACCCACCTGTACTGAAACGCACGCACATCTGCATACTGCCCCATCACTGTCCTTCATCACTTCCCTTTCGATTGTATACTTCTCTTCTGGAAACTCATATCGGACTACTGTATGTAGGCCTACCGTTTGTCTGATTGCCTTAGTACGGATTGCTCGTTGACTGAACTTACATGTCTACTATCCAGGATAGGCTAAATACAGAGGGCCTATATTTGGATTTCCCGCGAACAATCACCCATGAATCTCGATGAAAATGTTTACTCAAGCATACCATCATTTCTCTATATTACGTAACGCATATGTATAGTCAGTGGAAGCTGTACTCAAAAGGTTTGCTTGTTCTCATCGTTTTGTCAACCGCAATGCAGGACAGCCGTTGAACTGTTATTTTCGCGGTGTACTGTATTGTATAACTGTGTGAAGTGGTGCGGCAAACAAGAGTTTGCAGTGTGTCGCGTATCGGTGATTACTGATCTGATACTGATACCTGCAGCGAGGTGGGTGTTACTGGGGAGGTCTAATAACACCTCCCTGCTGATACAACCTCAAATAAGCACTTACGGTAAGGCTTTGTCCCGCCGACATCACCCGGTAATGGTTATGCTAAAGCATCGGAGCTTCTGGATTTGACCCCTTTGACCGCCCTTACACCACCCACAAAACTCGCACAAGGTTTCGCATTACTAGAGAAAATTGCTCTTTTGTTTTACCTCCTACGCTTCCCTTTGCCTTTCAATTACCCCTTCCCACTTGCCCATCTGGGAACTGGTGCCACTACAATAGCTAATCCGCTAAATGTTACATTCACTGGTCAGATACCTACCATAATAAAACTACCGATTGTAGAGGGCGGTAATTCACTTCTTTAAAAATGGCTGCCGCTGGACAACGCATTCAAAGCAAACCACGAAGGATCAAGACTCTGCTTTCTTCTTTCCTTAGAAAAGACCCCGAACAAGAAAGGTTAAAATGTTTTACCGTTAAGTTTCAAGACTTCAGCGCTTTTGATACAATTTCAGCCCATTTCTTAAAGTATATCCATCTTAATTCTCAGACCTACAGGAAGTACCCCCAACAAACGCACCACTTGTGTAGCACTAGGCCCTAGTTCCGCGAAATTATAATTGACTGTGGATGTCCATAGATAGTCCATAGTCCATACTGGACGAGGAGAGTCAGTATTTGAACCGCTGAAATTTTGTGTCAGTCAATGAGTCATGCTTTGGTACTAATTGGTTTTCCAAACCTGAATTTGTTGAAATTTCAATCAGATATCTTCAAAACTTTGCTTTAAATTTGTGCTAAATATAATGTTGACAGAGACAACTGTTTAAATGTTAGTAGGCTATCTAGGCTAACTGCCAAATTTTGTGCATTAGGTGAAGATCGCAAGCAACCAAAGGGATAGTGCAAAATATATTATGACTTCCAATATGGTAATGATTCCGGCAATTGACCACTGAGTCAACTGGCACTCTTCTGCTAACAATATACAACATCCAAGATAAATGAAGCAAAAGGTTGGATTTTCCCTGACCTTAATTCGAGAATGAACTGTCAGCTGCAGTGTGGATTAAATGCACCTAAATTGGGCAAAGATAAAAATTTACTGACCTGTTCTGGCTTCAGTGTGAACAAAAAGGATGCATTTGGCTTGGTAAATCATTCCACAGCTTAGGCTAGTGCTTTGCTACAGTGAAAGGGAAGAATTTTCACCAGCACGTGAAATTTGGCAGCTTGGAAAATGCGGTATTATGATTTGTGCACTGCCCGTTTTTGTGCACCTGTGAAAATTCTTCCCTTTCAGTTTCACTGTAGCAAAGCACCAACCTAAGCTGATTCTAATATTTGGATGGTGGTAACATTTTAGCCTTGATAATGTAGACAAAATGCATTTTGAGTTATATCATCCTCTTTACCTGGGAGTAAAATTTGCAAGAAGTTCCTTTAAAGGTTGAACTCTGGTGACTCTACCCTACTGTAGGCTTAGTTATTGCAATGGTACTATAGACCTGAATGTTGTGTCATTCTCAAAATAACCCATCAAGAATTATATTTTGTAACCACGGTAGACCTGTTTTGAGAATGACTCCAGTGCTTGCCTTTTGACAGGTGTGATCCCGCTCGTGCTCCATAGTGCCCATAAATTTCACCTGAGGAGCTTAATCAATCACGCTCCTCAATTTCCCGCCAAGAACTGTTAGATATCGATAACATACACTGACAGTTACATGCGATGCATTGCCGTTTCCATTCCAGCTTGTTTTGCTCACTGTACAGGCTCTTGTACAGTACATCAAACGCAACGATATCTTTTCTCTTGTAACCTGGCGAATGCCTGGTCCAGTGCACTGTGCACGTAATTATACAATAAACTTTTGGCAGGGCCTATAGCCAGCCTACAATACCACATACTTGTATTTTTCTGTGTCAAGACTTATGCTGAGTTCCATTAGATCGGTGCGCACCACGTTTTTTCTTAGCTAGTACAAATACAAAACAGTACAAATTTACATCTGCCTATCCGCCCTGCATAGAAAATAATGCTCATGCACATCAGGATCACAACCCAGATGGAACGCCACTGTACGTACAGTACATGTTTGCAGAAGAGTGCATATGATGGCTGGTTAGGCAACTGCTTTCTGAACAACATTCGATCGTCAGAGGGCTTCAAAATTTTCCAGTTGACATAATATTTGCGACAAGCATGTGTAAAAGACTCCTAACAATCACAAAGCAATGTTTATGAAATGTTTACTTAAAAATCTTTAGGTGCGTTACATTTTTCTTTGGTGTTCGACCGATCATCTGTTAAGTAAACGGCATAGGTAAAATTCTGCCATTGAACCGATCACTACCACCAATTATTTGTAAACTGGAAAAAGGGGCTAAATATACTTGAAACTGGCTCTTAATTTTGTTAAAATTCCCATAAATACTCAATCCTTTAACTTCCCGCCAAAACGGGATGCATTGATAATCACAAACGAATAAATTTTATCCCTGCCATGGGGATGATCGTTTGATATTTTCAGCTATAACCCTGCAGTATCACCTGGAATTTGATTTAGGAGGGTATTCAAGGTGTATTCCTTGCTGTCTCGCAGAAAGTGCGGCATAGGTTGTTTTACTATTTTCTGCACACAACACATAGTACAGACTATCTAGCTACAGTGTTTCGCCGTTTTTCAAATCCCCAAGCTTTGCATACATATCTGTGCATGTTTTGTACAATTAGCACCTAGCATCTTGGGAAGTTCAGTGGTTATTATCTTGCATTTAATTAAGTCATTCCCAGCATTCCTTCCGTAATGTTATTTACAGTAGGACTTAAGCAATGCTGTCATACGACGTCATTGCAAACGAAAACAGTAATGCACGTGGTCTCTTGCAGCAAACTTCTTGGCCCAAGTATGTATGCACTAGACTTACATGCACGTCCGTTTTTATCGCCAAACAAGGCATCATGTTTTGATTGGTGACATCATATATCCATTGCAAAATTAAATTGGCCCCTGCTTCGTGATTGGTTCAATTGCATTGATTTTTGGCACCCAATTACAACTCGCGACTTTGCCTATGTAATTTAGTGTGTGAAAATACTCGGTCTCGAGACAAGTTTTCCCATTGAGTTTGTGTTATGATGATTGCGCTTTTAATGCTGGCTAACGAAGCGAGGCGAGCCCCGTGCAAAATTCACCTAGAAACGGCATCACAAATCTCTGCGTACATGGATTTTTCGGGTATTGGACTTACGTGCATTTCAGTTGCAGATTCTTTTTAAACAAGATGTTAAGTTTTGGACGAGAACTGCTAAAATATACGGGGATAATTATATCGGAAAGTAACCATAAGATGCGTTATACAGGTGCCCAGAACTGCAAACATAATCATGATTGCTTTACATGGGGTTCGTTAAAGCCGGAGAGTAGCTCTACAGTACGTTAACCCAGCTACAACCCAGTACAGTAAAAGAATGCAATGTGCCAACATGATTGGGGGATGAAAACTAGACAGAGCATGATGCTGGCCTTAGAACTAAATTATCAAAGGGCGTGTGACATTGACTGCAAACAATTGTACAGTTTTTAGGGTTGATTTGTATCTCCACTTTTGAAGTGAAAACATTTTGCCTACAAAAATGACATACCGTTCGTGAAACAAACGGGACTATTCTCAATATTTTCCATCCTGAACTGGTTATGGTAATACGATATGCACGAAGCAAGGGGCACGTACTAAAGTGACAAACGTGACTTCTCCCTTCCTGATAATCGGTAATCGGCATTAGGCCGATTGTTAAATTAAATAATCGGTAATCGGGTATTACGGATTATAGCGTAATCAGTCGCACACTATTTTTCTTCATGTTTGCTTTCAACAGCCTTAATGTTAGCCTACCATGTAATAGTGTATTGCAAATATGGCACCTTGAGCCTGGACTATACTGTTTTGTGTTACTAGTACCAGCTAGGCCAAGAGTTTCAAATCAGATTAATCTGTTTTTTTTTTTGCTAAATTGCCAAAGGATTAGAATTCATTTTCTGTGGCTAAAAGGTGCTTAATTCACATCATTCGGTATTATCCTGACTCCCAGATATTATTAGGAGAGCATATTAAATTTATAAGTGTCAGCATTCTAAATGACAATCTCTGTTCAAAATGTTTTCTAATTTTGCTTTAGTGTTTTAGGTTTCAGATGACATCTATGTTCGTTTTTAAGAAGTTAATGAAACTTAAAGGCCCAGTTCTCTCACCCCAATTCTCCTAAACTTCTTATTTAAGCCCCTCCCACAATAGTCTGAAACAGTGAAATTCATGCTCGTCCAGATACAATCTCAGTTTATTGCGTCAAGGTTAGTAAAGAAAAACTCAATTCATCTAATCTAAACACTCTCAGTACCGTTCATGCTGTGTAATATAAGCTTTTGAACTCTGCATTGTTTGAATTAGCTGTCAATCAATGAGCTGAGCCAATTGAGAATTTTGGTACCCCGGTACCAAAATTGTAGTTTAGGGTGTGAGGTTTGGCCCTTTAACAATCAGCATGCAGAATGTGGTATTTGTTGAAGGAGTTTCTCATTAGATAACGATAGTGTTCACCCCAGCCCACAGCTTGGCTTACTGTAATACCATGATCCCAAACAAGGAAAGCAATTAACTCTTCTCACACTCCCTAGGAGAGCAGCCGATTGAGCTCCTGTAATTTTCAAAAGGCAAGGCCTGTGACTCTATAAAAATTAGTAAAGAGAGTCACTTCAGTAAGTTATTCTGTAATACTGTAGATAATGGAATAATCTCTTTTAATGCAAACTGGCTTCTGGGACAAGATCCCCTAATTTTTCTTCCCCTGCAAGTTGGTGTTGTATGAAGAAAGTAAAATGTGTAACCATGTACAGTATGCAAAAGGAAGGAAAATCATGCCATCATATACATCGGAAATTTGGAGTAGGCATGTTTTCCAAAGATAAGCGCAGCATCTAGGCTAGTCCTACTAACTTTGGCCTATGCAGGGTTTTTCCCAGGATGGTCTGAGTGCTGGCTAGTGTTGTAACAAGTCACGACTCGAGTCACTTCCTCTCAAAATGATAGTGACTAGATAGAATTCAGGAGTAATTTCCCCATTGAAATAGTACAGTGAATCGAGTCAATGACTCCACTCAAGTCACTTAAAAGTTTAAAAACTGGTGACTCAGTCACTAATCTACTGTAGTAACTCGATTACAACACTGGTGCTGGCAGGACTACTGTATCTTAGCGGAGCACCACCATCTGTTGGCATGAAGCATACAAGAAAATTTTGGGGAATTTAAAAACCTCCAGATTGCTGGAGAAAGCCTTTTGTGCTTTTATTAAGTGGTATATACAAAGCCTAGAATTTAGTTATCTCATGTCTGAAATCTTCCAATTGAACCAAAACAAACAATCTTTGAAAATTTGTTATTTATGTCAGATAGGGTGAGATAATAATTTTAGATGACAAATCAACTTAGGCTCTGCATTTTTGGTCAATTCACTATCCCATTAACTGATTGTATTAAGTAGCTGTTAACTGATGTTAACAAATAACAAAAAAAGATTGCATTTTACAGAACATCAATGAAGTCAACATTCTGTAAAAGCCCTGTCACTACTCACTCAGGAAGTGCAAGTGTAAGAATGGTGCCATTTATCATGTTTGTTGCATGCAGCAAAAGTGTCTCTATTTTTCCCAGAGTTTATATGATCTTTTCAGGAAAAAGCAAATCCCAAATTACAGTGACTGAACCTTTTAATACTCAGATTATGAGCATTCTCTAGCTTGCAGTAATATTTAATAGTCTAGCAATTGCTATGGTACATTTTCCAGATACTGTATTGAAGATCTGCAGTAATGTACAGAAACATCATCAGATACAAAACTGTCAATTCATGAAACACTCAGGCACTGCTGTTATGATGTGCAGCTTTTTTGCAATTCAATACATGTACAACATGCACTGGCATGTGTTTGTTATGGTAGCATTCACTTCTGTAGACTACAAGTGCACTGTAAACAACCACAAAACAGCAGCATCAAAGGTTACCATAGTGATGCCATATGTATACAGGGTTTCCATCAGAGGGGGGAAAGGGGGATTTGTCCCCCCCTCCCCTTTTCATTTCCATAAAAATTAGAAAATTGTTCATATCTTGGTTTCTTACTTAAAAAGATGACACTTTTTCAGCAATGTTTGAACTTACACAAATACTGTAAATGACCTTTAAAACCTTCAAATTGCATCTTACAGGGGCGTTGAAGCAAGCTTTTGTCCCCCTGAACCCACTCATAACTTTAGCCTAGGACAGCAACAATTTGGACTTGGGGTTTAGCAGTAATAAACCCCCACCCCCCTTTTTGTGTTTCGGGGGGAATTTCTGGTATAAACTTACTCTGCCTTGTATGCATGCCCAGATCCATTTTACGTCAAAATATCAAACACTGGAAGAGAAAGGTGGAAATTTTACCAATCATCATTGCTGCACTCTCACCTCAGTTCAATACTGTAACTTTGTTGTTAAATGGGACTGCAGTTGCATACCTTTTTGCTAAACTTGAATTCATATAAAACATTTAAAGACTGCAGTATGTACTACAGTATGATTTGTTTCTAGTTTTCTGTGCATCGTTGCTATGAATGGCACAAAACGTACGTAAAGCACAACAATCAGAAATTGCAAACAGAAATTTGCCATAATGCAAAATAATAGTGTTTTTTCATGAGTTGAATTGGATATTGTGACAGATGGCCAGATCAATGCCCCTCCTACAGTCGTTTATTTGGTTTCTTATCGGGTATACAAGCTGGTCGGAAAACTCGCTTTAGCAGATTGTGCTGGTCTGTAATTCTGCATCCCAGTCAGCCCAACTGGTGCCCACAAGCAGCGGCAGATCACTTCTTCTAGACCTACTGTACGTATTGATTATGGACTGTGGTCAACAGGGGGACCAACTTAAGTGTTTTTTTATAGAGTAGGGTTCAACCAGTATTTGCATTGAGTGTACAGGTTGGCTGTATGTCACAACCGACATAATTAAAGGTGCTACTAAGCCGAGGACTTAATTTAGAATCTGTGGTTGGAAGTAACTAAATAGGACTCACAAGTTCAAACTTTCAAGTTCTGAGCTAGCTTATGCCTAGGTGGCTGGCATTCAAAGGATTACAGTATATAACCTAGGGTACAAATGAAATTAGCAAATTAGTATTATGTGTACATTATTATCATACATGTAACACGACTGTAACTCACTAATTTTGGTTGTGTCCTAACGTTAGGCCTAGTCCTTCTGTAACATTTTACCTTAGGTGGAGTCTCCTGACCCAGATGTCTAGCTCTGTTATTGGGGTTCTTCATTTAATTGACTTAGATGAAACTTCAAGTTTAAGTTGAGTGTGCCCACTACTCAGACTTCCTAAACATTTACTTCTCAAATACAAACTGGAGGTGTACAAAGGTACTGTAACTTCAGAGACTTTTTTCAGTCTCTTATTTCAAGCATTAAAGGGACAATCCTCTCACCCAAACTACACTGCTAGTACAGGGTAACAGAAACTCTCAATTGGTTCAGCTTTTTGATTGACTGCTAATTCAAACAATGCAGAGTATCAAAACTTATATTACACAGCACAAACTGTTCTGATAGTTTTTGATTACACACATTGAGCTTTCTATATTCACCCTGAAGCAATAAAATGAGATTGTGTCTTGATGAGGGTGAATTTCAGACAATTGTGGGAGGGGCTTAATAAAGAAGGTTAGGAGAATTGGTACTGTTTGGGGTGAGAAAATTGGGCCTTTAAAGGGCAAGAGCAGTCACCCTAACTTGAATGAGTGTAGTAGACTGTCCTGTTTCATGGTTGGCTGTTAAGAGGTGTGACGTTTTGTCTCTTCAAATGTGAAATTTGCTAGAAGTAACTGATTGGTTCACCTCTGATCAATACAGTATGCAATATTGTAGTCATGGAATATGATAGAAGATATTTTGAAGAGAAATAAGTTGAAAATTGTGATACTTTGCTGTTGCTTTAACAAACTGTTTCAAATACTGTTAAAATAAGTTTAGGGCCATACTGTAGCTCTCAAACTTTTATAGACTGTTTTACAATCTTCTTTGACAGTGTTGTTTTCTCTTGAGTGTCCATTCACTGCTTCATCCAGTTCAGTTTAGTTATAATAACAAAGAAAAATACACTGTTGTTGGTTTGGCTTCTGTGTGTGTACTGTGCATGCTACTGTAAGTGTGCATGCGACTGTGTTGAGTGTGTGCAAGTTACAGGTACCCACTGTTTTATTTGCCATGTCTGTACACACATACGTAGTACCTGTACTGAAATTTGTACATCCATAGAGCAGGATAGTAGGAACTAACTGTATTCCTACAAACCTGCTTCAAGTATGCAACCTAGCCCTAGGCTATATGTATTTTATCAAGGTAGGCTAGGCCTACCCTTGGTCACTCTACAGATAATTTGTAATATCATCACATACTTTGGCAAAATTTCTTTTTTTACAATACCAAAAATAGTACAAGGATTCATCGTGGTAAGTCAAAAACTTATCTCAAAGAAGAAAACCTCTCATTGAAATCTAAAAGGTACTTCATGTTCACTTGTCACCAACTGGACCGATATTACAATTAGGTTATCTGATGAGAGCACAGGATTCCTACTGTACAGGGTAATTCCCTATCCCTGCATGCTTCACTGCAGTATATAGCAGGCTTTTGTCAACAGGTGGTTCACAGCACCTTTTCAGGTTGCAGGCATTTGGCTGGCTTCATGAAAAAATCCAAAGTAAAAGTTTCAAATAGAAGAAGAGGCCAAGCTATGGTACTCTTATTATTCAAATATCCTGCAACCTGTAATACTGTAGCCTTATTGCTACATTGTCTGTGTAGGATTTTAGAAAGAAACATGATTTGGTTGTTGTGTTTAATATTTATTGTTTACTGGTTGCAATTTCAAAAGCAGGCACTCAACTTTCAAACTGGGCAGGATACTTTCAAACTGAGTGCTTCATAAAAAGCAAAATCAAATTCAAACTGGACAGAGCAGGCCTTTAGTTCTAGATTTTCCAGATGTGTTACAAATCACACTCCTCAGGAAATTAAGGAGTGTGGTAGGTGTGCCAGTTTGTTAAATCTTATTAGATTTTATGAGCTCTTGCCTCCATCTAAATTTCCCAAACATCACACTTCCAACAGTGATTTGAGGAGATTGATGTTGTGCACTCCCACTCGCATGCCTCAAAATTCAAGGCCTAACCATGGGCTTGGCTGGAAAGAACCTTAAATCCTCAATTTGCTATGTTGCTTTATTAAATATTCCCTATTCATCCAATCATTCTGCAGTCACTCTCTCAATGTATCCTTGTGAAAACATTAGCTGAATACTTTTCCAATTACTTCAATGACGTTATGATTTACAGTTCTAAAATAATATAATAGCCCTCTCCTTCATATACAGGTTTTCTAGTATGGAGTGCATGACATAAAATAGCCCTTACTAGAACAGCCTACCACTAAACAGTCTAAAACCTGACTTTTGGGTGATAAGTCAGGTTTTTGATTCCTTGCCGAAGGCAGGCAAGGAATCTATGCGATGGTGATGTCGTGTGTGTGTATGTGTGTGTGTGTGTGTGTGTGTGTGTGTATGTGTGTGTGTGACGCCTGCTTGTAAACACGATATCTCAAGAAGGGTAACCCCCAGGGATCTCAAACTTAGCATGTAGAATGTCCACATTGAGTAGATGGTCCCTATTTTTTTTGGTAGAGATCAAAGGTCATTTGGGGTCACCAGAGGTCAAAATGTAAATACCTTGGAAATTGCTTGTAAACACGATATCTCCAGAAGGAAAAATGTGAGCAATCTCATACTTACCATGCTGATTGTCCATATTGAGTAGATGGTCCCTATTGTTTTTGATGGAGGTCAAAGGTCATTTGGGGTCACCAGAGGAAAAAAGGTCAAAACCTTGTAAACACTGTATCTCAAGAAGGGAATATGTGAGGGATCTCATACATAGCAGGTGGATTGCCCATATTAAGTAGATGATCACTATTATTTTTGGTGGAGGTCAAAGGTCATTTGGGGTCATTAGAGATGAAAAGCTCAAAAACTTGTAAACACCATATGTCAAGAAAGGTAACTGCCAGGAATCTCATATTTACCAAGTGGATTGTCCATATTGAGTAGATGACCCCTATTGTTTTTATTGGATGTCAAAGGTCATTTGGGGTCATCAGAGTTCAAAACATCTAAACCTTGCAAACACTACATCTCAAAAGAGTATAACTGTTGAAGTTAATATCCATGAGCGGTTAGGGTGAAAGGGTAAGAATAATTTGGCGAGGGTAATGTAATAGGCATAACTTTTTTGGAACAGTTCATTAACTTCACTATGTAAATTGTTTAGTGAGGTAATTTTGAAAATGTATTTGTAAAGTACTGATGCAGACTCATAGGAAGAAGATCTTAGGTGCACAAAAAGGCATATCACATGGTAGAACACATGGATTTTGCAGCCACAAGTAAATAGATTTTCATGAAACTGATGTGGAACATGTGAGTTTAAACAGTCTGTATAAGGGTCATTTAGGGACATAGTCTGAAAATATTAGAAGATGCTTCTATGCACACTAAGTAGATGACTGATGTGAAACTTCATAAGTGTAAACTTTGAACAGAGAGTATTCTGTGTGGTGCACAAGAATCTCTTTTATAACATACTTTCATTGCTTTTTCAATAATCTTAAAGAAACACCTGAAGAAAACATTAAATTTAGTGGCAAAAAGTGCTAATATTTGGCAATCCTTGTGCCTACTGTCCTCATGAGGACATGTGCATGCAAGCATGCATGAATTGGAAATGGGAGTTGATTAATTAGATATACCACAGTTAATTAGCTTTACAAAAAAGAACCTAATTTATACTGATCATTTGGTATCAAATACCCTTCAGCGCACATGAACTGTCATTGCCTAATAGAGTGAATCAAATTGTGACTGACCCATTCTTTGCCATTTAGTCACAGTTATCTGGCCTTATTTTTCACAGTTGACTGCCAGTTATCCCCACAACAGTGTCCTGAAGGATTACCTCATACAAACATAGGACTCAATTGACTTAAGCTTTTTACTGTATAAGTGGTGTTAATTGACTCTTATAAACCCTCTGAAGAAAGCTTATTTTTATCTCATTACATAACAACCATGACAGCCCATTGTTTGTATATACTCCTATTTCCTGCCATTCCCTGCATGCATTTAGTACTCTATTTGTGGTCAAAGTGTCAGACCTCCATGAAAGTCACACCTCTGCAAAATCAAGCATTAAATAACTGTCCACATTATCTTGTCTCATCTGACCACAAATAAAAGTTGTTTGCCTAGCCATTGTCTGGAGATGGAGAAGTTCATGTACACTTGATCAAGTTTCTAAACTGAAAGTCATCTTCGAAATACTGTAGCTTGACACCCTTCAGAAATAGTGTCCTTTACATAAAAGCTGGTGGAATTGAACAAATAGTGTGTTTGTATTAGGATTTTTGTTGAACACAGATTTAAACATTGGTGTCTATCTAGATTGGTGCTTCTCCTTTTACATTTTCAATATGCTCTGCAGTGGTTATTTATCACTTTAGTTTCATTGTAAAATTTGTTTTAAATTTTTGACAGCATAAAATGTATCAGCATACTACTTGCCACATCTCTGCATATATCTGGATAACCACACCAAAAAAGTAACCCCTGTGTGAAGGATTATAGTTATGTCAAATATCATCATCGAGTGGGAATTCTTGTCTCACATTTCATTTTTATCCATGTCACTTCCGCCCCCCACCAAAAAAAAAAAGTGTATCATTAAGCTTAATGCATAGAACCATTGCTTCAAGATTACCCTTAATGACACTTTTCGAAAGTATTAAGACTTTATTTTGCATTGCTGCTGTCATTTAAAATTAGTTCAGGTAATAAGAGCAAGCATAATGTTGTATACTGTTACTGTGTATCAAACAAGGAAAACTTGTACTGTGTGTTATGCTGTACCTACAGTATAAGTAGACAAAAGGCAAATTAAAAGTCTTGTTAAATTATGGATTAAAAGAGATATCAGCTTTTGTTAATTTGCAAAGGATACCATAAACAATGGGTGGGGCATTTCCCCCATAAAGCAAAAATTGTCGTCACTAATAGCCAAGTTTACACATCTCTGTTCGGATGTCTCTTTAGGCTTGGTCTCACATACCCCGCAACACCCAGTGTTAACTCGTGTTTACAATCAGACAAAACCGCTGGCTAACCCTGTGTTTTCTAGTCTGTGTTCTCACATACCCAGTGTTTCGTTGATTGGATAGCGTTACCATAGTAACTAGGTCAAATATTTCACACACCGATTACAGTAAAATGTAAGAAAATACCTGTCATCAGTGCCATAATTACCTGTGACCTTGCTTGATTAAAACAAACATGATGTTTAAAACTGCTTAACCCTGCGATTTGAGGTGGATCGAAATTAAAACACCGACCCTGCGTTATCCCGCGGTCCCACGTTACTCGAGCGTGAGGTAACACAGTGTTACCTTGAGCGTGGGGTATGTGAGAACACAGTTTTTGATCCAATGCTTGTAGGAGAGTGTTTGGATGAGGGCTTGTTTAAACACTAACCTCAATGCAGACTTTTGGAAACATAGAGGCATCAGAACACAGAGATTTCAGAATGGAGAGCTGTCCCCATTGATCAAACTTTGGATAAAAATGGTTTCAAAATACCGCTTTATCAAGCAATGAGACAAAACAGTTTTCTGGCATGTTAAAGCTGTTTGAGGTGACAAAAGATAAAACCCTTTAGACATAATATTTTTAGGGGGATAACTGTGAGGGATCTCATACCATTGAGGTAGTACTTCCATACTCATACTGTACTAAGCTTAATTTTGAATTGCTCATGTTGATGGAGGTGTTGGTGATGTGATCACTATTGTTTTTAAGGGGTCGAAAGGTCATTTTTCGGTCACATGAGGTCAAAAAGTTTTGGCCTTACTAGTAAGATATCTCAGTTCAGTAGGATAATTGTATGGGATCTCATGCATGTCATGTTTGTTTCCATGTTTGCTATTGAAATATCATATGGCAAGGAATCACTAAGCCTGTTGGCTTTCTAGTTACTTGATGTTGCTATAATGTCCACAGTTTATAGCCACTCCAATGCTGTGTGGGTTTCATCATATTTTTATTGATTGTAGGGTTGAAGTTGCTATAAACTGTAGGGTGCAAATATCAAGTAAAAATCTGACTTAACTGCCCAAACCTTGGGTTTTAGACTGTTTTGTGGAAGGCAGTTTTAGTAATGGATATTTCATGTATACTGTAATTGATTTCTTCATTACTCCTTCCTCTTTTACCTCTTATTTATCATTTTTTTACAGAGTAATTTCAACATCTAAACCATCTGATGGTGATAACAGCAAGACAAACAAGTGTGGTAGTCCATCATCCACGCCATCTGTAACTGTAACACCTTTGAGCAAAGAGAACTTTCTTCAACGTGTAGATACATACAGTGTATCCTTGCTAGACAGTTGTTCTAAATTTAAATCAATTAAATTTGTTATGCATGCATTGCATGTTTGGTACAATTAGCCTGTGCCTTAAATGAACTCTATTTTTACCCCCTCCCAGTTGATGTCCACCAGGGACATTGATACTGGGGTTCTGGGGGGCATTGCCCCACCAAGGAAAATATTGGGATCAAACATTGTTTTTCCTCCAATAATTAGGCAGAATTTAAACAACAACAACAGGCACAATAAACAAAATCTAACATTATGGTGTACAGATGACTGTAGTACTTCTAGAAAATGTCAGTTTGAGCCTATTTTAAAGCAATAACATTTACTACATTTGGTGTGCCATCTATCCATGATTGTGTACATGGGTGTCAATGTGAGTGTGTATGTGTGACTGTTTGTGTGTGTATTATTGTGAGTGTGTGCCTGTATTAGTGTGCATGGATTGCTTTAATGCTGTAGCCGTTTTAAGGTGTACGAGTACAGTAATGCCAAAGTGATTTGACCATGTTTATTGTGGTCTTGTTTCTAGTGTAATTGATATTTGACTGGAGGCCATATTACTACAAATTTTAGGGATCTGCACACTCATGAAATATAGTGAATGACTCTTCAACATTGTTAAATTCTTATCGTCACTTTTCCTTTAACCAGTCTCACAGACATCAAAATGGTTTGCCAAGCCATCAGAGTTGTCTCCTCTTCAGTGTGCTAGGTATGGCTGGCAGAACATTGAGATTGACACTCTGTGCTGTGTCAGTTGTAAGGAAATCCTGTATGTGTCACTACCTCAACCCTGGCAGAAAGAAGAGTGTAAGTAATTTGTAGTAAGTGTTTATGTACTAAAAGAAAAAGTCTTTAAACAGTGTTAGGTGCATATCTCATGGCAATTTGTAATTAAGATAATTCACAAAATTTGTAATACCTGTGAAGAGAGAATGACATTTACTTTCTCTTGTAATATAAACTTTATTTATCTCCATTCTGTGAGAATCATTTTAAGAGCAAACTGTTCAAATTGAGTATCGTTCTTTTTTAAGTGTCACTCTTCTGCCTACTGTGTGTTGAGATGGGCAAGGTTGTCAATGCAACATGTAGACATGGTTACATATTATTCTGTACACACGATGAATGCTTTTGTTTGTACATTACATGGTGTATGATGTAACCTCCATGCTAACACCTAGTAACCAACTTAATTAGGGGCATCAGGCGTGTTAAATTGGACAGGTATTGAAGGTCAAAGGTAAACAATTTTTCATTTGATGTCACCTGTTCCCACATATTTTCTCAGCTTTTATTATTCATTTCTTTTTCTCTCTCTTGTTCTTGTTATCATTCTACTCAGCAAGACCTCCGAGTTTTTTTAGTGTGTAGTGTTTCCCTTGTACTACACTGCCTGACCTAAAAAATTCATTTGAACAGACAGATTCTTCCCCTATTCTAGGCTTTTTCTAGGAAGTTAGACTTTACTGACATTTTTTTACATGACTCCCACATTTGCAAAACATTTAAGTGAAAATTGACCCCAGTTTATCATTATTTAGGGTGATTTTACTCCAACTTTGTACCTTTTCATTTTCAAGGTGACACTACTGTACAGTTATGTAACACATTCAGGCAAGAATACAAGGGGGGCTTTCACGGCCTCAGTCCTCCCTTTTTCACAATATCAACAATAAGACATACAGGAAATTAGCAGTGCCACTTCCTCACACCCTTGTTTTCTCTTAGGTCAGCCCCCCCCCCTCCTTTTGGAATGTCTGGATACACGCCTGACATTTGTGTTTGTGCTGTAAAATCCTAACTTAATCACCCTTCACATTTTCTTGATATTATGTAATGTTCCATTTCTATTTCTGTATTCACTGTCAATTACTATCAAATATTGTGAAAAATAACAAATGAAATGAAGAGGTGTAAGGGTGCACCATTTGAAGCAGAGGATTTGTCCAACTGGGAAATTCAAGCTGAAAGGTTAGTTAGATAGAGTTTTACACCCCAGTTTCCAACCTATTGGTTCAAGTCGCGCTGGCCACAGCCTTTCTTCCAGTTGTGGCTCACTCACTTGTTTTCCCTACTCCACTGCTTATGCAGAGCACCACGCTCAGTGGCAGTAGGTTCCATTTTAGAGTCTTTGGTATGACGCGACCTGGGATCGAACCCCGGACCTTCCGCCTGAGATGCGGATGCTCTACTGTTAGACCAAACAAGCGGTCTAGCACTGAAAGGTGGGTTTTTCATCCAATAGCAATCTACGATTTTTCAATCACCAGTAAGACAGAACCAGCCTTAAAGAATTAAATCTGATAGCATCTTGACATGCACACAAGTAATTTATAAGGTATTTGGTTCTCATGTAATCATGGGTGTTTGACAGAATAAAACAAGTGTGCAATAAGGCATGAATTTCAAAAAAGAAAAACATTGTTTGTGTGCTGTGCTTTGTCCTTTTTAATTAAATCGTTCCTTAAATTGTTCCTTTTGTGTAAGTATAATAGACAAATCAGAACAGCAAATGATGGTCTGATTTCAGTCAGCCATAACTGAGGTCTATCACCTTTAAACCTTTCAATTTCTTTAATACCTGTATCATGGATGGTTGTACACTAAATTGTATATTGATTTCAATTTCTCTGAATACGAGGGTTTGAAATTCATGTAGACAATAAATGGAGACGATTTAAGGCTGATGGACCCCACAAATGACTTCCTTCTATCACTAAACACAAGTGCTGATCCAATTCCTCTACATCAACATCAGTTGTTGAGTAAATTTTCATTTCTGTGCCTCTTCTCCTATTTCATACAGATCGTAAAGAATGTGATAAGGTCAAGGAGCAACTACAGTCTTCTCATGGAAAGATTTGTCCTTGGTCTGGTAGTCCTTCACCAGGTAAAACAATGCGATCAGATAATATTTAACAAAGAAGACAACTTCCGCTTCATTTTAAGAGATTTAGAGGAATAGTAGAAAGAGTATTATCAAGGATCACCTTGACTTGCCATACTGATGGAGTGTACTTCAGTGTTGGGGCTTGTATTCAAGGCTTGTAACCAAGCCTGATACTTCAGCAAGATGGTACAGTGTGTAGTGTTGGGCCCTGTAAAAAAAAGGAAGTACTTTTGAATTTCCTGTAGTTTGTCTGTAATGTTTAGAAAGTTCTGTCTAGTATTTTCCTCCATTCTGATTAATTACTCCCATGTTTCCAATATTATCCGATCATTTGTGGGTAGTAATTTCCTCATACAGTAAACTGGTTTCCAAATGGCAAGTTCAAGGGATTGTGGGATACATTCTTTGTCAATGTCAGTTTGCTTTGACAAAAAAGATGCACACCAACATTCTGTCCTACAATCCTTTGTAATTGCTATTGAAAAAGTGTTTGTGATGAAATTTCATGGAGGTATTTGTTCTAAGCTGTGTTGCAGTGCCGATTCTACTAGAATTGAATAGGATATTTTAGCCAATGTTACTCGAGAAAAAGGCATTTTCTCGGGTGAAGCTTGTCTCTGTAATTGCGGCAGTTAACCCTGTTTAAACCAACCTTGATGCTCTAACGAGCAATTAGTCTTTGAAGGGGGCAAATGCCTTTAACTTCATTGATCTCAAGATACCTGAACAGGAAGTTCTCTGATAGATTCTGGATTACTAGTTGCCAGCTTGAGATGGCTAAAACTTGCTATGCTATTAGCTTCTTGGGTCATGCTGTATTCATAGCCCTTTCATAGCATTTGGAAAACAGAAAGTGCACCCTCCAGTGGAGACAAGATACGAGTTGGAAGTTTATATCTGCATATGCATGTGTGGTCTTTCTGTTCAGGTCAACCGGTAACAACTCATATGAGCGCTTGGTCGGTCATGCGTAGCACAGTGTTCTACATGTGTTTTCAACCAGTCATCAGCTGTAAACACACGAAAAAGTGTTACTCTTTGACCTTTGACCTATTGCACAATGCTGCTCCATGTAGAAACTTCAAGCTGGTCTACTAGCTCTACATTGTTGCAGTTTACATCTACAAATGTCGGCACTTGAATTTTTGAACTGGTGGGATTTGAATGTGGGTCTAATCCTGGCTTGCAAAATCATATTTGCAGTGCACTTTATTGTTTGTTCCCAAAATGGCCTCAGGTGATGCTATCGTTAAAGCTTCTGTGTGCAAGGTGTGGCAAACAGAGCAACATCAGTTCAAATCCTCCCACCCCCCCCCCCTCCAAAAAAGAGGAATAATGAAAAGTCTTAATCACCTGTATATAATGTATATTCAAAACTGTGTCACCCCCCCCCCCAACCCTCCTCCATCTGACAACAGATAACTTGTGTCATTAAACCAAATGAAGGTAGTGAAAAATTCAGGACCAAGTGTTGGAGCAGAATCTTCAGTAAAAAAAATAAATGTAAGCTTCACAAACTTTTTTCCTGTTCACATTCGTTTACTTGCCCAGTGCTGTCGTGAGATAATATTCTGTAGAAGGGCAGATTCGAATTAAAACACCTGATCTGTTAAAATGTATTTCTTCATTTCCAGATTCATTTGTCACTATTTCAATGGCAAACTACAAAGACCAGGTCTGCAAGTATCAGGAAAGAGTTACTCAACTGGTGAATTTCTTCTCCAACTTACCGTGTGTGGAATTCTCTGTGCTTAAGGATCAGGTAAGTTTTTCTATATAATATTTCAATATAATATATGTTCTAGTGCAATAAAACATGTCATAACATTGCATAAGTAAGCCATTTAATGATTTTATCATAACTTTGTCTGAGATCAGGGTAGTCAATATTACAGAGCTATGGTAACTGTGTAGGCCGTTTCCAAGATTATACGCGGCATATACAGCAAAATATGATGTGTTTACCATCTGTACCCCTGCGATAATATTTCTACATCTTTCTGAATACCATAGGGTTACTACCCTCAGATTGGATGCAAAGTATCTATTTGGTTCATTCAATCTTCCCTCTCCCTGACCGTCATTTGCAGGAACACTTCATTTTTAAGTGTAACATAAAACTTTTATGTTAATTTTACACTTTCGGTTGTTTTTTGGGGGGTTTAGTTCAAAGAATATCATTGCCTTTAGAATCATAAAAAAGTTTTACATTTATCAATTTCATTTCTGCTTAATTTCACTGTGTTATAAAATGTTTGAGAGGTTTTTTCAGAAAGCTTTCATCGATAGAATTATGTAGCCTCTGGATAAAGATTTGTCAACCAATATCGATTTTACAGAAGTAATCACATCTTTATTTGTTACTTTCCAATTTAAGACACCAGGTCAAATAGCGAAGCCACAATAGCACAACAGCTTAATCTTGCTTAATCCTGCAATTGTTTTGTATGTAGCACCCTGACTTTCTATGTAGATGGACAGAGCATGTAACCTGTATGTACTATCCATTGATTGTTGCCAGCCACCAACTGGGACAAAAAAGGTGCACCAAGATGGCCATCCTGAAGCTATAATTTGTATGATTTGAAAACGACTCTGTAATATTTTAAACAGAAGTTTAATTTGAATGAGATAAAATGTCATGTTCCTGCAGTACATGTATTTCGAGAATATTTCAGCTTTCTTGCAAAATCTGATGATTTACTTGAACAAGTTCAAACTTTCACACAAAACCATAGCAGACAGCCATTGTGCTATGCCTATACTAACACATACGGTAGCAACCATCTAACATGCAGTATGCTCCGTCCATTTGTAGGAGGTCTGTGATGTAGCAACAAAGCATGAATGAGGCATCTGCAAACCTAGCTGAGTCAACTACAGATTTGACATAGTGCCAAGTAGAGAGCAACAAAGCAGTTCATGCAGGGTGCCTAGTTTTCTGTCTAGTTCTCATCCCCCGATCATGTCTGAACATTTCCGTTATATTACAGGACTGGGTTGTATTTGCATTAATGTACAGTTGAAGCCCCTCTAACGAGGCTGTATACTATATACTAAATTCTAGTTGCTACGTGCACAAGATGTTCACATATTTATATGGTAAGTTTGTGGACTTCTTTGCCCCGAATAGACTATCGCTGCAGCAATTAAAAGTGTAGTGTTCTGTAGAACAGTTTTTACAGAACAGCAACTTAGGAAGCAGAAAAGGGAGTTTGTGCTGCACCAATCCTAATATGTTATTGCTAGCTGGGCCAGTCATGTCAATTTTGGTGTGCAACAGGCAGGAAATATAGCGAACTGGGGGTAACAATTCGCTCGGTGCCCACTTAATAAAAGTCTCGCCGATGAACCAAAACTTTTGAATAAAAAATTTCGGTTATATAATCCAATTTGACCACTATCATCAGATCAAAATATTGTACGAATGTGAGTTTCAGTGCTCATATTTTGGTGTCGAAAATTTTGTTGATTAATTTGCCACAAAAGTGTCACCATTTTGCGCCTCTAGGGACTTGCATGAGCCAAAAAAGGGGGACACCCTCTCCCCTTATATTCCTCCCCCAGGCCGGCAATTCACCTACGGACGCATCAGATGCGCGACATTCAATTCTAAACCCAGGGAAAACCCTGTCATGTAATATTTTTATTCATTTACCCTCAGCCTGTGGAGAACAACGTGGTTCTTAAATGTCTTACTGATTTCTCCAAAAGAAGTTTGGATGCCAACAAGGAGCCAATTAGAGATGAAGCTTGGAATATTATAGTCATGATGGCACTCTTTGGATGGCAAAGAAGGTAATTCCCCACCCCCATCTCTTACCCCCACCTATTTCTTTTTTAAGTTTCTTTGTGTTTAAAGGATACTGTTAATGTGAGTGAGTCATTAGAGCTTACTACAAGTTTTTCAGGAGAAAGATGTGTAGGTAAATTGAAGATGGACACAAAAGTATGTATCTTTACTTCTAGCACACAGAGCAGGGAATAATTTATCCGGTATCACATCACATTTTGCTGCACAAAATGGACAAATTGCTTTACAAATGCAAAATTGTGTAGAAGATTTTCTACATTAAACATATAGGTTGTATGTGATTTTGTGATTAAAGGGCCCTGAAACAGCAAAATTGCTATGCATAATTTGAACACTAAATTATTCCCTGACAGAGTATTCGTTACGTGAAATAGCCCTTTAATAGCAACTTGACTTTTAGACAGTTAAGTCAGGTTTTTACTTGATGTTTGCACCTACAGTTCATAGCTACTCCAACCTTAAAGTCAGTAAAGTTATGATAAAACCCAGTAAGGATTTTATTGGCCATACACTGTGGGTTTTAACAATCAAGAAAAAACCCGATTTATCACCCCAAAGTCAGGTTTTAGGCCACATAATGTTTAATGTAAGGCTATTTCACGTTATGTTGGTCATTAAATTTGCATATAACTATGCTGGCACTGTTAGTTGACATTCTTAGGGGTCATCCAAGGTTCAAATTACTGTTTCAACACAAACTTTAATGGCAGGTTTGTTCCTTAAGGGTTCTTGCGACCTGGAAAAGTCATGGAAATTTGTAAAAGTTACAGAAGTCATGGACAGGTCATGAAATTTAGCCTAGAGCTGGCTGTAAATTTGTTACAAATAAAAAAAAATTTTTTTTTTCATGATTGTTGCCCCATTTAAGTTCACATGAGATCTTCCATAAAGTATCCTTATCTTGTTAATTCTTATATTTCAATGTGGAAATGAATTGGATTTAATTGAAGTGAATGTGATAAGTGTGTTTGCAATTTTATCATAAAGTAGTTAGTTAGGTTGAGTTTTAGGGCCCAGTTTCCAGCCTATTGGTTCAAGTCAACCAGGCTTCTTTTCCCTACTCATTGCTTATGCTGAGCATCACACACAATGACAGAAGGTTCCATTCTTAGAGTCTTTGGTATGACTCGACCTGGGAATCAAGCCCAGGCCCTCTGCATGAGGTGCGGATGCTCTACTGCTATATCAAACATGCTGTCTAATTTGATCATGAAATACTCAATGTGAAAGTCATAAAATAGTTATGGAAAAGTCATAAAATTTTATTTACCTTATGGTGAAGGAACCCTGTCCTTAGTTTAGGTACATTAGAGATAGTTAATGAAGTGAAGGGTCTCAAGGATGCATGTCTCTTCCGTTTCATGTGGACACTATATGTCAAAACCATAGAGGAAATACTGAGCCTTTCAGCAGAACAAATACACTGAGAATCACAAGTTTAGATGATGGGAAGGAAGATGTTTTAGTATCTTGATTCAGAGCCTTAGTTGAAGATGTTTTAGTTGTAATTAATGCAAAGAAATTGGGGGTTTGTTTTTCAGTCAAAACCACTCTTTGCCAGTTGTAACATGTGAATGCTGCCGGAAGCAAGCAGGTCTATGGAACTATTCCAGCCATGAGACAAATGGGGAGAGAGAAGAGAACTGTGGAAACAATGAAATTGATTCCAGTATAGACAAAGATGATGGAGAACCACCTCAAAAAAGGTTAAAGGTATGAAAGATTCAGAGAGTAACAACTTTTATTTCTCCGGAACAGCAACTTATGGAAACTGGTGGGGCTAGGTTGTTTGGTCAGAGGAGGGGGGGGGGGGGGAGAAAGGCCTGCAAGCCCATGAAAAGAAAATGTAAAGAAAAAGTTTAAAAGGCTGCCAGCAGGCAGTTTTGGTTTGTCAAGGGAGGGGTCATCCCCCTCTTGATGCCACCATATGGATGCTCTGCCACGAGCTGGAAATATTCCATTACTGTTTAAGTATACATTTGCATGTTTGTTTGATATAAGTCCTCATGAAGTTTTGCATCTTGACTGGTACACATAGATTTGGGTTCTTGCATGCAGATACCATGAATCCCCATTTTTTGGTTGGCCACTTCCAAACCTAGATAGGTAGTCGGGTCCTCATCTGCTCAAAAGCCTGTACCGTAAGCGTAGTGGTGTGCTAACAATAATTGGTCTGTAGGTAATCAAGAATTTACATTTAATGCATAAATTTGAAGAGACTAAAGAGTTACCTTGAGGATGAAGGTAATTCCTGCACCATTCTCCCTTCCTCAAACCACGGTCAAGTGGTTTGAGCATCAGACTTGCCTATGGGAGGTCTAAACAACCCTCCCAAATAGCCTCGGCATGTGGCAATGCTGAAGTAAATGCAGAAGCCGAATCAATTTGACATTGGCAAAAATTTTGCCGAGGTGATACTGTACATTGCTTGACATTGTATGGGAATGTAACGGTACAAAAGTTGCACAATACACGGCTCAAAATTAGGCCTTAGCTTTGAGTAATGATTTGAAGAGAAGTTGTTTTATGATAAATTTTCCCCTGTGATAGACATTTGAGCAAATGTGTTCAGTATTATTTCTTTACAAACAAAAGTTTTAACGGAAATACTTGATTGAAAAAGTTCACAATGATCGGTTTTTATGGAACGTACGTAACTCACCACTGTTGAGAAGTGGTCATTGCACACAGTAGTGCCACAGACGACACATGAATGTGACACGGCAGAGAATGACCTTTAGATTAGAGAACCAGCCGTTTTAACTTTTTGATACCTAATTTTATGGGGAAAAAATTCTTAAAGCGCTGTGTTGGTTTTATCAATGGAATTCCAGAACTTCTGAAACAAAATTACGTTTACAGTATGGTGCTGTACCCAGTGTAAACAATTATTGTTAACATGCCATACACATACAGGTATAATTGCATGACTTTTACTGTCGTTTGCATTGATAAGTTACCTAATAATAATAATGCCAAGGTAAAGTGTATTTTTGCTGAAGTCAGACCTTTATACTGCAGCAATTTTTTGCCAAAGCCAATATCTTGTTTGCGAAGGGCTGCTAAAGCTCAATCTTGGTCAGGTTAGACTGAAGACTTAAACTATGAGACCTACTGCCATAGTGATTATTGCTCAGCAAAAGCAATGGAGTAGGGAAACAAGCTAATTAGCCATGACTGGAAAAAAGGCTGTTGCCAGCCCAACTCTAACCAGTTGGTTAGAAACTGAGCCAAAAACTCCATCTAACTCCTCAAAACAAGGCAGAGAAGTAAGTTCATTGTTCTCCTTTGCTTGCCTTTCATCTAGGAGCATGCCTCTAGACCTATGCACCTGTGTTGCATCAGTTTAAGAAACTAGATGATATCTGAGGTAGTACGACTTTGTTTACTCACTCCCCTCCCACCAAACTCAACCTCACTCTATCTGAAAGTTTAGAAGAGATATTGTACAGACTTTCATGATATAGCTATCAGATTCACTATTGTTGTCATGGTTAAACGTGTAAGAGAATGATTGATCTCCCCCCGTAAACAATTATGGTACTTCAATGTGTTTTTGTGTGTGGGTGTGTGTGTGTGCATGCTTGACTATGGTATCATTTTATTAAAATTTTGTTATCAATTTGCTAGCTTCAAAAATAAACCATTGTAAGTTGGTGACTCCCTGAAATTCTCAAAGATTTGAAGATTTTAATTCCATAAACAAAATGCAGCTGTATTGTTATCCTATTCACGGTACGAGCCTACATAAATATATTCATAAAAGTTATTACTAAATGACAGGGCTTTGCAAATTGATGTACAATTAACAAGAGTTCACAATCATGCTTCATTCGGTAAATGAATTAATATTATGACCTTTATGTAGGAGAGTCCTTGTAAACAAGATATTGGCTATGATGAAAAAATTTCTGAAATAGAATTGACTTCAGAATTGACTTCAGCAATAGTACACATTACTCCACGGTTATTATTATTATTAGGTAACTGCCCAATGCAAAGGGCAGTTAACATAGCTAACTGAAGTTGTTTACAAACTTGGTGCTACTCTGCGTACACCCAGTTTGTTTCAGAAGCTCCGCAATTCCATTGATAAAACTAGTACAGCTGCCTTGGAAATTTTTCCCCTGAATTAGGCATCAAATCAATGAAACAGCTGGTTCTTCAATGGAAAAGGTCATTCTCTACCATGTCTCATTGACATGTGTAGTGATTACCTCTTGACAACAGGTGGTGAGTGTAGACTCATTTCTGCAAGTATGGGGACACGAAATGGCGAACACCTCACAATGGCAAAGATAACTACTATGTCAAACAGTCTTTTCCTTTTTTATGTTTCCTTCTCATATATTTCAACTTTCAATTTCCAGCACCAAAATGACCCAGGTAAGTTTTATATTGGGTTAATATTTGTCAGTAGTTGCTAAACCTTTCAGAGAAGACAGTCTGTGTCAACCACTCTGCAACCTCCTAGGTACGGAAGCGTAGAAGGGCCATTCAAAAGAAAAAAGAACTGCCTCCGCAAAGTGACAATTTTCGTAAAATTGACATTTTGACGACTTAATGGACTCCTTAAAATGGCAAAATTTGGAAAAATGTCATTTTGACAAGATAAAACATCTCATCAAAAAGGCAAAATTCGGAAAATTGAAATTTTGCCGACCCAACAACATCTCGTCAAAATGACGAAATTTCGAAAATTGTTAATTTGCTGAATAAGAACATGTTGTCAAAATGGCGAAATTCCGAAAATTGTCCTTTTGCCGAAATAGAACATCTCGTTAGAATGGCAAAATTCAGAAAGTTGTCTTTTTGCAGGGTAACAACATGTTGTCAAAATGGCAAAATTTGGAAAATTGCCATTTTGCTGAGTTAGAACCTCTTGTCAACATGACAAAATTTCGAATTTTGTCATTTTGCCAAGTAAGAAAATCTCGTCAAAATGGCGAAATTCGGAAAATATGACATTTTGCCAAGATACAACATCTTGTCAAAACGGCAAAACTTGGAAAATTGCGATTTCGCCTAGTTAGAATCTCAAGGGCGAAAGTCTATGGAAATGTTAAAGTGCCATCAAATTACGAACTTAGTTATGGCATTATCTTAACATTTTGGAACAAAATGATGAAATGAGTCTTATTATCTTAACATTTTGCAGAAAAATGATAAAATGCAAACGCACCATATTTCAACAGTTCAACATTTTCGCACAAAATTGATGAATTACTCACTTATTGCAAGTGATAAATTTAGCACATTGTCAATTTGCAGAAAAATGACGGCTTACAGATCTGCTTCAGATTCATATTTCCCCGCACATTTTAAAGAGGTAGAATAATGTGCACTGTCATTAAAACTAAATACACATGTTTTCATACCGGAACATTTCTGTATATCTGTGTGTTTGGGGCAATCTGACCTCTTGAGGCAGGAGGCGGGGGTAAAATTTGCAGACGTCAGAGAGCCCCTCAAATTCGAATTTGGGGTTGGGGCAATTTCTTTCTTTTATTTTATTATCTCAACGATTTTACCTTTGACTTTTTCCGAGGGCTCTTTGCCCCTTCCCCTCTTGCTATGCTACTAGTTTGATATGTATACAAGGTGTAGCAACATATCAGACTCTACAATTAAATCACTTTCTATTCTCTGCTACCTTCTCAAAAGGACCCCTATAATTACTTGTTTTCGTTGTTATTGGAACGTTAATGTCAGCAAAGTCTAAACGCCCTTAAAATTGAATACAACAGTTACAGATCTTAAGTTTGTCACAGTTTTTACTTGAATGCAAATCCGGGTTTGGTTTAAGACAAAAAACAACTAGGATTTAATCATCCTTTTAGAAGCAGCTCTAGGGTATCTGATCTAGTGTTTTAGTCGAAACCAGCATATCCAAGACCAAGACAGGAGGTTTCGAGACTGACACCAGGGCACCCTTACAAAAAAGGTGGCCAAATTCCTTGGGTTCACCCAAGGCATTTCTTGGGTATTCTTGGGCAAAACTTGCCCAAGAAATAGACCATGTCAGTGACACCCATGTCACTGGCATGCCATGTCCTACCAAGAATCACCCATGTCTGACATGTACTGTGACATGGGTATTCAAACTAGTGGTTTGGTTTGTATTTTCTTGGGTTTACCAATGTCCACAGTTAGAAATACTAAGTCAGCTATTGTTTGAGATTTAATCCCATTTCTGACATGGTCTGTTAAGTTATAAAAGACAATAGTAACACTCATTTGACTTGGGTACAACCCATGTCATTCTTCTTGCATTGACTTGGTCTACACTCTTGTGTTTTCTCTCCCTGCCATTGTTCTGACATGGGTTAAGAATTCATCAATACACCAGGCATCGTTTAATCCAAGACCCACCCATGTCAGACATGGGTTGACACTGTCTTGGGTTTTCATGGTTATGTCTTGGGTTAATCCTATGATGACAAGTTTTTTGGCTAAAAGACAAAAGAATGACATGGTCTGACCCATGTCACAGGGTTGAAAACCATGCCTTAACCAAGACCACCCATGGCGACATGGGTGTATTTCGAACATCTTTTTTGTAAGGGCAGAATTTGAAACCCATACCGACAAAGTCCAAGACCGAGACTGAGACTGAATGTACATATTGCATAGAAAAATAAACTGTCCGAAATTTTGAATACTTTTTAGCATAATTTTATTACCTAATGCTCCAAAAATAGCATGTCGCACCAAAAGTGCTTCGTCATTGCTTTGTACATATTTTGTTTTATCCTATGCATGATCGTAAGTGTTGGGGGCGGGGGCTGGAGCCCCCCCTTCCCCGAATTGGCCAAAACCTTACTCAATCTGGCAGACATTGATTCCTCAGTAGGGGAGACATTATACCGTGGTTGGGGATTTGGAATAGGGTAAAAAGTCACCCCCTGAAAAAAGAGTCCCATATGGCCATCACCATTTGACAAACAAAGAATTAATCACTTAACTTAATCCAAGTATTTTTCTCATGTGGCGCACCTTGTCGTACCCGACTCATTTCCTCGGGAGTGGTGTTTTTTTCCAACTCCAGATGCGGAACCAGAGCATAAGTTCTTAACTTGATGGCAACTTAACGCTTCCATAGAATTTCGCCGTTTATACAAAATGATCTAACTCGACAAGGTGTCAATTTTCTGAACTTTGCCATTTTGACGAAAAGTTCTTACCCGGCAAAATGACATTTTTCTGAATTTTCCCGTTTTGACAAGATGATCTAACTCAGCAAGATGACAATTTTTCGAATTTTGCCATTTTGACGATATGATCTAATTCGGCAAAATGACAATTTTCTGAATTTTGCAATGTTGATGGGATGTTCTAACTGAGAAAAGTGACAATTATCTGAAATTTGTCATTTTGTCGACATTTTTTAACTCGGCAAAACGACAACCTGCGGAATTTTAACATTTAGACAAGTTAATTAAAACGCCAAATTTCGTTTTTTTTTTGTCATTTTGAAGACCTAATTTTGGTCGTCAAAATGTCAATTCTACGAAAATTGTCATTTTGCTGAGGGAGTTTTTTTTCTTTTGCATGTCCCTTCTACGCTTCCGTACCTAGGTATCTTTATTGCATGAATGTATGAGAACCTCCAGGGACCCCCTAGTCAATACCAACGCCCCCCCTATAGCTTGCAAACTCAGCACCCCCTTCAAACCCAGGGGGTGGTAGGGGGCGGTAGAGGCCACTTTGAGAACCACTGATCTAGATAGCATCCCACAAATTATTTTATTTCAGACATGTACAGCAAAAAAATCACTAAAACCACCCAAACTAAGAAATATTAAATAAGTTAGAAAGCAGGATATTTGCCAGTTGTTGCACCTCCTGGACACGAATTATGGCTCTCGATTTCCTGCCATTACTTCACTAAGTAGAGATCTAGAAAATTCTGATACAGCGATCATGATAGCCGAACCTAGTTAACAACAATGCAGGCAGTCACACTTGACTGCATTTAGATAAATAATACTAAGAGGTCGCAAACTCTGCTCTTGTACCATGAGCAAAGTTCATGACCAAGTACGGGTAACTTAACCTGCCACTCTAATGTTAGGCTTGGCAATCTTCACTTTTAAAGTTGATGATAAATCCTTCATCTTCTGTACTTTGAATCTGAATAGTATTTCTACAGTACTTCTACCCTGATAGTTCACTAGCAGCCATATTACATCTTTGACAAGGTGTATTTGTTCTTTCAGCTGTTTAATTTCAATCATTTTTCTTTTCCCAGGAAATCAAGCAATCAACCTTTAATCCTGCCTCAGAGCACAGACCTTGGTGTCCCTGGATCAGTGTCAACCAGGCATCTCCTGAAAAAAGATTGAACAAAAGCCCTTTAAGGGGAGATACTGACGCATCTAATCGTCCAGCCTGGCAAGTCCTTCTAGAAATTTTACTTTGCAAAGCTGATCCATCGCAGTTTGGTTCAAATTCACCTCTAACGAACAAAGCCCAGGTGAGTAAC
The DNA here is from genome assembly GCA_037179385.1 of Holothuria scabra. Lineage (NCBI taxonomy): Eukaryota > Metazoa > Echinodermata > Holothuroidea > Aspidochirotida > Holothuriidae > Holothuria > Holothuria scabra. The sequence goes on from CM074181.1 coordinate 48,138,023, forward strand.
CGTGTGTGTTTTGTTTTCAAGGGTTGTTTATTTTATGAAATGAATGTTGGGTAATATTTGTAAACATTTCGTTATGAGTAAAATTGACTGATCTGCCGGATGTTAATTAGTGTAAAAAAGACTGAAACTGTCAGGCATTTAATTTTGAAAGCTGTGAAAGAGGTCTTATGCATATGATGTCACAGAATATAAAGAGTACCCCCTTCCCAATTACACCTACAAATATAGATGATTTTTCTACTGAGAAGATGGTAAAAATTGTTGTAGGATATGATTCAACTATATTTGCTTGAGAAATTCACATCCTTCTCTAAGTGATGTCGTTTGAAGTCTGTGCATCCAAATTTTTAAAAATGTTTTGTGCTTTGCCTCATATTTTATACGAAAATCATATGATCTGAACTGAAGCTGTTGTGTTAAATAAATTTGCAAGTTGTGAAGTGGATCTTTTGCACACAGTGTCACAGAACAAAGAAAGTGTGCACTCTAATGGAGGCCAGAGCATTTTGTAGCAGCTTACACCTACAAATGTAGATAGCTAATTTGCCTTCTACGAAGACAGTGAAAATTGATACCCACTGGTAAGTAAGTGCCACATTGTGTACTGCTTCCTCATCATAATGTTGTATGAAGTAAGTGCATAATGTTTGTAGCCAAATTTTTATAAATGCCTTGTTTGAATGGGTTTTCATTGCAAAAGGGAGAGACATGGTTATATCCTATATCATTTATGGATCACTAATATATAAGTCTTCGTTTCCACATTCAACTTCCAGACTCCACCAAATAATGCTTGGAAGGCAGTTCGAAGATTGGTCTCTTTCTGGGAAAGTAGTGAAACACCCTCAAAATCAGGAGCAACCTGAATATTGAAGAAAATTGGAAATATTCTCTCTGAAAGGAAAGAAAATGGAAGGAATTGACTACTTTATTTGCAAGGCAGCATGATGAGGGACAAGCAGATCTCACTGAAGGCAACTAGAAGGTCCAGGGTTCAATTCCTTGCCAGGTCGTTCCAAAGACTTGAAAAGTGGAACCTACTGCAATTATACTTGATGTTCCCCATATGCAGTGGAGTAAGGAAAACAAGCCAGTGAGCCTCAACTAGAAAGAAGACTGTGGCCTTGGCCTGCCTGACTTAAACCAGTTGGTTAGACACTGGGTCGTGAAAGGGCATCCAAGCAACTGTCTTAAGGCAATGACTCACAGTTTTTCATGTTTATTTATGAGGTGGTTTGAGGTAGCATCCAGTCAGAGCTCTGGATTGTTCCACCTCCTAACTTCACTTCACTTCACTGCGGTGTGCAGGACTAAAGCACTAAATGACTTTTGGCATCCCCAGTGTCAAAGTTAAGCATGCATGAGAGAAGATGGCAGCAAAGAGGGGAATGTAGTTTTGAATGATTGAAAGTATTGTAACCTTATGTTGCAGTTTATGGGTCAAATTTAAACCATAACCTAATATTAACGTACCATTCTAATTAAAGGTGGTTGTAGATGAAACAGAAATTCCCCTGATCAACAAAGTCTTAGTATCTCAATCATTGTTGGACCCAAGATAGTAGTACTTGTTCACTGTTTTCCTTTGGTTATTGGGTCTTACAAAGAAAATTTCTGTTCATTTGGGGATTAGGACTTTCAGTAGAAACAATGTAAGGTGATTCCCCGGCAGTAAATATCTGGCCTGTAACCAAGTGTCTTCATGAATGGCATTACAGGGTTTCAATAGGTCCTGGACATCCAGTAAGATAAATGTCAGATAAAACTGAAAGTTAAATTTCCAGGCCTAATAAGTCAGTAGAAATGAGTAATTTTTCAAAAGGTCCTGGAAAAGTCAAAGGATTGTAAGAAGTGTACATATTGCTACGATACTCTCAATGTCCCATTAGGCAGGATACCTCCAAATTTACTGTAAGTGATGCAGCATCATTTATTTTTCTGAGGTTTTTAAGTGTAGAGTCAGTAGAGAGGAAAAAGTTATACCAGAGTTTCTTGGTGAAGCTAAATTTTGGGGGCGATGCACACTGTTTAACATGAAATTTCCTAATTGGCTAATGGAAGCCCTAATACCTAACCTAATCCCTAACCCTTACAAAGAATACAAACAATGCAACACAGTGACAACAGCCAATCAAGAGAAACACCTTGTTTAACAGTGCTCATCTACCCAAATATTTAGAAAGTTGTAATATTTGTTTACCCTTTCAGTAGAGAACTGACTCCCTTGAAATATAGACAAACTTATCCTGTCTTGATGTCCTTGCTTTTTAACCAACTGACAAAAAGAAACATTGTTGCAAATTAAATGCCACAATGACAGCATTTTGTTGTCTGCGGTTTTCTTTTGTCGTAAAATCTGCCATGTTACGCTATTGGCCAAGTCATGATGTCCACTTTCAAGGGGCAGAATTCTTCAATGTGTGCCTAGGCTAATTGATACAATGTCAATGTTGCTTTAAAGGGCATAAGCAGTCTCCACAAACGTACCCTGAAACAACAGCTAAATCTCACACTTTTCCTCTTATTTCTCTTCTTGATGTATCTTATGACCAAATTTTGTCACGGGTCATTTGAAAAAATGTGGGATAAAATACATGTGACAGACTACATAGAAAAATGCTAGAAAACACTTCTTCTTCATGTTTTGTCTTTAGAGAACTTATCCTCTCATCCCAAAAGGACCACATGCTTGGTCTAATGGTAGAGCATCCGCCTCTTAGGCGGAAGGCCTGGGTTCAATTCTCAGGTCGAGTTGTACCAAAGATTCTAAAAATGGAACCTACTGCGGTTGTGCATGATGTTCTGCATAAGCAATGGAATAGGGAAAACAAGCTAGTAAGCTACAACTGGAAAAAAGGCCGTGGCCAACTCGAATTGAACCAATAAGTTGGAAACTGGGCCTTAAAACTCCATCTAGCTATACTCTTATCCCAAAGTTGAAACTACAATTTTTGTAGTTGTCCACAGAAATTTTCACAGCTCTTTGACTGACACCTAGTTCAAATGATGTATAGTACTGAAGCTCATGGGCATATGCTGCACCAAGAATGTTTTGAGTGCATGTCGGGGGTCTTTTAAGCTCACTCTGAAGCAATAGACTGAGATTGTGTCTAGATGAAGATGAATTTTAGACAGTTGTGAGAGGGATTTAAATAATGAAGTATGGAGAATTGGAACTTTGGTGTAAGAGGATTAGGACCTTAAACAATTTTATTTTCTTGTCCGTTGGGGTCTTACCACAATGTTTGGAACATTGATGCATACATAATACAAAACAGTACAAGTCTGCAATACTGTTCTGAATTCAGGCCCTTCGTCTACGGTACAGTAAAATGCAAATAACTGGTCTCCTCTGGTGAGAATGAAGGCAGCCAACTCAAATTAAGAAATAGTTCATCTTGCCCTAAGAGTCCATAAAATTACATTGTAGGTGTGGGCCACTGAACAATTTGCTAAACACAAGAAATAATTTTTGGAATATCTTGTTCAAACTGGGACTTTGAACCAAAGTAATAAAGAAATATGTACCCTGTGGGAGAGATGCAGTGCTATCTTGGTGAGGATATGAACAACTGGAAAGTACACTTCACCTAAATGTTTGGAATGGACATGAGCCTGATTCTCAGTGACTAGTGGGGAAATTCCTGTCTCCAAAATTCTCCATCATTCTACCTGTAAGACTTATGATTCCCTCACCAGTATGGGGATTTCCTCATAGTGAGATATTCCACAACCGCTCAACACACCCTGCAACTCTAGGCACCTAAGGATTATGTGACAAAACTGTGAAAAATGAAACAGCTGTAAACCACAACCTGATTATCATTTGGGAGAGTTGTCTCACCTGTGACAGATATTATCATACTGTATTGTTCTAAAGAGACATTCACGAAATAGGGCAGATTACTACACTAATGCAAATTAGGATAACGGCATTTTTGCAATACCTTTATGAATGTATGGAATGTAGCTGAAATTGTATGTATTTATTCAACTTAACCTAAAATGTACATCTTATATGGGCAACTTGTTTCACCTGCTGTGCTTTGGATCCTCAGAATGATACCAAGAATTGCTAGAAATATCATATTTGTGAAACAAATACAATGCTACAATAGTGCAACAATTATTCCCTTCAATGTAAACATAGAATGTTTGTATTTGGTGAAAACAAGGATAAAATAACAGTATTTGATTAAAACAAAGGTGTCCTACATACATGTTGCAATAAAAATAAACATCCAGCAGGTTCTGATCACTCGGTTGAAAGGAGAAATAAGTTTCGTAGACGTGTTTCTGGTAATCACTTCAAAGTTTGCAAATTAAATATGGAAATAAGAGGACCAAAAAGTGTGTTCCTTGCTAAGAGCTGTTTATGGAGCATTAAACTTTGTTGTAAATTTTAGAATCGTACCAAACACAGGAAGTCACTTTGGCTAGTGTTGTAAGACTAGCTTCAGAAATCAAACATTTTGTATTGATTCAAGATGTGTGAGAAATGCCATGCAGAGACTAGTTACAAGAGGGCATGTGCCCCCACAAAGCTGTGCCTGCCCCTCTCCTTAGTGTGCACCTGTGTAAAATTTTGGTATGTATATTAATCACATAGAGAAAGAACGTATTTAAAAATTAGTACCCCTCTATGGAAGGGGTTGTGACCCCCCTCCCCCAATCTGTGCCCTCACTGCTATTCCACTAGTGCCATGTCCTGTTACTTCCACAGCTGTCACTGCTTCATCTTTTCTTACACATTGCAATATAAAGGGCTATAAGCAGTTGCCCTAAACCTATTTGAAACAACAGCAAAATCTCGCACGGTGTTGCCTCTTTCAGATATCTTTTGTGATATTTCAGGACTCATATATTACATATTCTAGGTAAAATAAGGAGTTATTGCTCTTAAATTTCAAAATTCAGTGCTGCAAAAAATATTGTCACATGATTCTAAAGAGGCATTCCTAGAGTATGGTAGACCTCTGCACTTATGGTAGACCTCTGCACTTAAGGTTGACCAATGCTTTTCCCCTTAACTTTTTGTTTGTGCAAAATTAATCTATCTACATATCCATTTCAAGTGATCGCCAGTTTCTCCTCCAGCAAGAAACCTGCAACAACATATCAAATAAGGAATAAATTATAGAAGGAAGGTATTTACATGAACATTGTTGACAAGGTTGGATCAAAGAGAGTTATGTGAATATGTGAATCAGGATCGAGAACTAATCCTAGGAAGTTTTGGCTTTAGAATATCTGGAGACAAGTTACAGTCACAATGTGGTATGGTTTTGTACGTATAAACAGTGCTTTTTCTTAAGTCCTCCCAACCATCTGGCAAAGGGATGTTCAGCGAATTCAAACTATAAACTGTTTTCCAATTAAAGAAGCTAAACGTCCACTGCATGAAGGACAACACTTGACTAACCTCACTGCCCTCAGATCATTTAAGTATTAACAGTGCTTGAGATACATTAGAAGGACATAAATATATTAGAAGAAGGGTTTGTGTTTAAAGGCCCAGTTCTCTCACCCCAAACAGTACCTAACCTTCTTACTTAAGCCAGTGGCGTAGCCAGAATGGGATTTTTGGGGGGGCCTAGGTAACAAGTGGGGGGGGGGGGCCTGGTACCTCCGAGGGTCAGGCACGGCAAGACTATCTAAGCGGAGCGCCACCATCGGTTGGCGCGGAGCGTACAAGAAAATTTTGGGCTTTAAAACCCCTCCAGATGGCCGGAAACGGTACTTCCCATGTGTTTTAAGCTGGATGTACCCAGCCTTGAAATACGAATCTCATGTCTGCGACTTCTCAAATAATGAGAATAAAAAATTAATCTATGAAAAATGGTAATACATACACTTTTTTGGGACCCCAAAACTGGGCACTTCTGATCTGTGGCCTGGGGGATGACACTAAAGGGAACCGGTATATCCCTTTGCCTTGGGAAAAATTGTAAACTTCAGAAGGACGTAGATCGCAAATGCGGCAATATTTGAATCTAAGCGGAGCGCCACCATCGGTTGGCGCGGAGCGCACAAGAAAATTTTGGGCTTTAAAACCCCTCCAGATGGTCGGAAACGGTACTTCCCACGTGTTTCAAACTGGATGTACCCAGCCGCAAATGCGGCAATATTTGAATGGATTTCCGCTTACCTAAGGCAGTACCTTACCCTTTAACAGGAAAACCAAAAGTAGTTGTGTCCCCCTCTGAGAAACTTTCTTTGCGTTAGATTTCCTAGATGCAAAATTAAAATACTACGAATAAATCTCTCAAAATAATTGAACCGCAAAGCAGAAGTATGGATCATGTGGGAAACACATGAAATCAGGACCTTGTGGACAGTTTACAAATCCCCCGGACGCCAGTGCCAACTAGTAAAAAGAGGACTTGTCGAAAAAATCGTCCTACAGTAGCAATTGTCATGGGCAGGAGTGAGGCACGACATAGGCCTACTTGTTAAGGATGGAAGTGAAGAATTATCCGAAGGCAGTACCTTACCCTTACCTGCTTACGGCATATTTTGTGTATGATAAAGTATGGGAATGGTCGTGTAAGAGTGGCCTCCAGTTTACGATTGCCTTATTTTCAGTAAATCAATCAGCCATCCGAAAGGCAGAAAGGGTCTTAACCTAACAAAGTCACATTAAAGTTTGTCGTCGAGACTTTCGTTTCGCCTTCGAAGTGAAATGCAATAAACGACAGTGCAGATCACAAACGGTATCTAATTTAGTGAAAGTAGGCATTTTGAAGTTATTACTTGATTTCATACATGATTTCAGCCATGTTTTTTTTTTAATTTTTACACATTTTATTTACTGTTTTGAAGGAAATACTTCAAAGTTTATTTCCGTTCAAACATTTTATTTTTTTCAATTATTTTATCAGGACGCAAAAAATCTGGGGGGGGGGGCCTGAAGAAAATCTGGGGGGGGGGCCTAGGGCCCCCAGGCCCCCCCCCCCCCGCGGCTACGCCACTGACTTAAGCCCCTCCCACAATTGTCTGAAATTCATCCTCATCCAGCTGCAATCTCAGTTTATTGCTTCAAGGTGAGTATAGATGAGCTCAATGTGTATAATCAAAACACTCTCAGTACAGTTCATGCTGTGTAATAAAAGCTTTGGTACTCTGCATTGGTTGAATTAGCTGTCAGTCAAAAGGATGAGCCAATTTAGAATTTCGGTAAACCCCTACCAAAATTGTAGTTTGGGGTGAGAGGACTGGCCCTTTAAGTAAGATGAAACTTTTTGCACTCATGTCATTTTACTACTGAACAGTTAACCATCTTTCACATTTTTGGATTGTAAGTGGTAGCAAAACATCGTAAGACTTTGTTAAGCCACAGCAACGTTTCTGTTCATTTTCAGTGTTATGGTTCAGACATAACATGTCAGCAGAGGTACCCTTTCGTTTTTAAGACTGGGTTCATTCAAAATTTAATTGTTTTAATTATTTATGAGATCCTGAACTCCTTTTGTTCATGCTCAAAAGCAACAGGCCAATTTCCGAATATCAAAAACAAAGGATTGTGGGATAGACTTTTGGTGTGCGTCATTTTTGCCACAGTAAAAAGACATTGACAAAAACAACGTGTACCAAATATCTATCCCACAATGCTTTGTTTCTGTTATTTGGAAAATTGTCTATTTATGAAATGCAGTAAAGAAAAGAATCGGTTGAATTTAGGTGTCACTCCCATATAAAAATGAGCAGGTGTAAAAAGAAAACCTTAAGTAGGTCGGTTTTTCAGCATTCTGTTGTGATGAAAATCAATAGTAAGCTTTTCAGAGAGGTGAACATCCTTTGTCGATTCAGTTTAATTTCAATCCTACGTCAGGAGTGGATCCATTAGAAAAAGGCATAATGCTCGTATTCTCAGCCCGCCTGGTGTTTTGCTTCCCACCGGCATCAGGAGCATCAGGCTAGCAGTCGGGAGTTCGAGTCCTGGCCGGGCCATACCGAAGACTTTAAAAAGGGAACCTACTAGACTGCCATTGTGCTTGGTGCTGCAGCATTAGCAATGGAGTAGGGGAAACAAGCCCGTTAGCCACAACTCGAAAAAGGGCCGTGGTCGGCTCGACTTGAACCAAATTGTTGGAAAATGGGCCGTAAAACTTCATATAACCTAAACTAACCCACCGTCTTCAGATCTTAGAATGTAAGACAACACAGTATGTCAATACGACACTCGGGTTGTTGCACATATTGGCTGTTCTTTTGCCGGGGGATTTGCCTGGTCGTCAGAGTTAACACTTGTCCCTGGGAAAAACTTCTTATAGATCATAGGTTATTTAATCTTAATGTCGATATTCTCTTCTTCAGTGTCGGCCAACCTTGGCCTTAAAGGAGTTAAGTTACTTTACCCGTTTGAAGTGATATAATTCTGTTTGACAAGTTGGATATTATTTCTTTTGTATTTTCTTGTTAGGTTTTTACACTGCTTCACAGTTATATACGCCCCGTGGAGATGGTATGGATAGGTCTGACAAGACTGTAAGAGTTTCTCAGAGCAGTAGGAAAGGTTCCTCTTACAGTCTCAAGAAGGCCAAGAACCCTTCAAGCTTTGTGCACTAAGCTCATATTCAGTCTAGTGGAGACATGTGCCAGAATAAAGGAGTAGAGGGCTTGCAAATTGCCCAGCTACTTTACATGCAGTTATGTAGAATTATCGATTTTGCATTTATGCTGATGAAAATGCATTTATCAATTCTTTTGACACGCATTTAAAAAATCCAGGTCTTTCTGTCAGTTCTGAAGATACTAACCCATAGTGGGGTCGTCTGTGCAAAATAGAAATTATAGTGTCACAAAGCTAAGCCTTAAGGTTACCAGAGGAAGAACAATTGGCCACCCAAAACTGCATTGTTTCCGTCTTATAAATGTTAGGAAAACATTGATCTAACGAAAAAATTTTTTATTAATAGACCGCAATAATCCAATTTGTTAATGGTTCTACCAAGTCGTTCAAAACAAGGATGTTGAACTTCAAGTTTATTCACAATATGTTTGATATCGGGTTCAAGAAAAAATTAGTCGTCATTTGTTTGGACGTGTGGCCTCCTAGCAAAGCTCTTGAGTGTAAGAGAAAACTGTGGTACGATCAATTGGTCACTAAACTCTTGAGTTAACGTCATTTTCTTACTGTGCAGAGACGAATATTAAAATGAATTGATGAGGTAATGGAAGGGAAGCAGTGATTACTCATTCCGTTTGCTTTGAAATGTTACATGCTCACTGAGCATGTACATTCCTTCAATGTTGGGTGCAGATGCTGAATTCTTATTTTTGTAATAAATTTCTTATGCATATAACTGAAATGGTGTCCCTAAGACGTCAGTACTGTTTTTGATTCCTTGCCGAAGGCAGGCAAGGAATCTATGCGATGGTGATGTCGTGTGTATGTGTATGTGTGTGTGTGTGTGTGTATGTATGTGTGTGTGTGTATGTGACACTTTAGCTTGTAAACACGATATCTCAAGAACGGTACATGTGACTATGCTCATATTTGGTGTGTGGGTCGGTCATATTGAGTAGATGATCCGTATCAATTTTCGTGGAGGTCAAAGGTCATTTGGGGTCATGAGAGGTCAATAGGTAAATTCCTTAGAAATTGCTTGTAAACACGGTATCTCAAGAATGGTAAGTGTGACGAATCTCATATTTGGTGTGTGCATTGGCCATATTGAGTAGATGATCCCTATTGTTTTTGGTGGAGTTGAAAGGTCATTTGGGGTCACAAGAGGTCAAAAGGTCAAAACTTCGTAAACTCGATAACTCGAGAATGGTACATGTGACTAATCTCATATTTGGTGTGTGGGTTGGTCATATTAAGTAGATGATCCGTATTGATTTTAATGGAGATCAAAGGTCATTTGGGGTCACGAGAGATCAAAAGGTCAAAACTTCGTAAACACGGTTACTCGAGAACGGAACATATGACTATGCTCTTATTTTGTGTGTGGATTGGTCATATTGAGTAGATGATCCCTATCGATTTTCGTGGAGGTCAAAGGTCATTTGGGGTCAGGAGAGGTCAATAGGTAAATTCCTTAGAAATTGCTTGTAAACACAGTATCTCAAGAAGGGTAATTGTGACTAATCTCATATTTGGTGTGTGCATTAGCCATATTGAGTAGATGATCCCTATCGATTTTTGTGGAGATCAAAGGTCATTTGGGGTCACGAGAGATCAAAAGGTCAAAACTTTGTAAACACAATATCTCGAGAACGGTACATGTGACTATGCTCATATTTGGTGTGTGGGTTGGTCATATTGAGTAGATGATCCGTATCAATTTTCGTGGAGGTCAAAGGTCATTTGGGGTCACGAGAGGTCAATAGGTAAATTCCTTAGAAATTGCTTGTAAACACAGTATCTCAAGAAGGGTAATTGTGACTAATCTCATATTTGGTGTGTGCATTGGCCATATTGAGTAGATGATCCCTTTTGTTTTTGGTGGAGATCAAAGGTCATTTGGGGTCACGAGAGGTCAAAAGGTCAAAACTTCGTAAACACGATAACTTGAGAAAGGTACATGTGACTATGCTCATATTTGGTGTGTGGGTCGGTCATATTGAGTAGATGATCCGTATCAATTTTCGTGGAGGTCAAAGGTCATTTGGGGTCATGAGAGGTCAATAGGTAAATTCCTTAGAAATTGCTTGTAAACACGGTATCTCAAGAATGGTAAGTGTGACGAATCTCATATTTGGTGTGTGCATTGGCCATATTGAGTAGATGATCCCTATTGTTTTTGGTGGAGTTGAAAGGTCATTTGGGGTCACAAGAGGTCAAAAGGTCAAAACTTCGTAAACTCGATAACTCGAGAATGGTACATGTGACTAATCTCATATTTGGTGTGTGGGTTGGTCATATTGAGTAGATGATCCGTATTGATTTTAATGGAGATCAAAGGTCATTTGGGGTCACGAGAGATCAAAAGGTCAAAACTTCGTAAACACGGTTACTCGAGAACGGAACATATGACTATGCTCTTATTTTGTGTGTGGATTGGTCATATTGAGTAGATGATCCCTATCGATTTTCGTGGAGGTCAAAGGTCATTTGGGGTCAGGAGAGGTCAATAGGTAAATTCCTTAGAAATTGCTTGTAAACACAGTATCTCAAGAAGGGTAATTGTGACTAATCTCATATTTGGTGTGTGCATTGGCCATATTGAGTAGATGATCCCTATCGATTTTTGTGGAGATCAAAGGTCATTTGGGGTCACGAGAGGTCAAAAGGTCAAAACTTTGTAAACACAATATCTCGAGAACGGTACATGTGACTATGCTCATATTTGGTGTGTGGGTTGGTCATATTGAGTAGATGATCCGTATCAATTTTCGTGGAGGTCAAAGGTCATTTGGGGTCACGAGAGGTCAATAGGTAAATTCCTTAGAAATTGCTTGTAAACACAGTATCTCAAGAAGGGTAATTGTGACTAATCTCATATTTGGTGTGTGCATTGGCCATATTGAGTAGATGATCCCTATTGTTTTTGGTGGAGATCAAAGGTCATTTGGGGTCACGAGAGGTCAAAAGGTCAAAACTTCGTAAACACGATAACTTGAGAAAGGTACATGTGACTATGCTCATATTTGGTGTGTGGGTCGGTCATATTGAGTAGATGATCCGTATCAATTTTCGTGGAGGTCAAAGGTCATTTGGGGTCAGGAGAGGTCAATAGGTAAATTCCTTAGAAATTGCTTGTAAACACGGTATCTCAAGAATGGTAAGTGTGACGAATCTCATATTTGGTGTGTGCATTGGCCATATTGAGTAGATGATCCCTATTGTTTTTGGTGGAGTTGAAAGGTCATTTGGGGTCACAAGAGGTCAAAAGGTCAAAACTTCGTAAACTCGATAACTCGAGAATGGTACATGTGACTAATCTCATATTTGGTGTGTGGGTTGGTCATATTGAGTAGATGATCCGTATTGATTTTAATGGAGATCAAAGGTCATTTGGGGTCACGAGAGATCAAAAGGTCAAAACTTCGTAAACACGGTTACTCGAGAACGGAACATATGACTATGCTCTTATTTTGTGTGTGGATTGGTCATATTGAGTAGATGATCCCTATCGATTTTCGTGGAGGTCAAAGGTCATTTGGGGTCAGGAGAGGTCAATAGGTAAATTCCTTAGAAATTGCTTGTAAACACAGTATCTCAAGAAGGGTAATTGTGACTAATCTCATATTTGGTGTGTGCATTGGCCATATTGAGTAGATGATCCCTATCGCTTTTTGTGGAGATCAAAGGTCATTTGGGGTCACGAGAGGTCAAAAGGTCAAAACTTTGTAAACACAATATCTCGAGAACGGTACATGTGACTATGCTCATATTTGGTGTGTGGGTTGGTCATATTGAGTAGATGATCCGTATCGATTTTCGTGTAGGTCAAAGGTCATTTGGGGTCAGGAGAGGTCAATAGGTAAATTCCTTAGAAATTGCTTGTAAACACAGTATCTCAAGAAGGGTAATTGTGACTAATCTCATATTTGGTGTGTGCATTAGCCATATTGAGTAGATGATCCCTATCGATTTTTGTGGAGATCAAAGGTCATTTGGGGTCACGAGAGGTCAAAAGGTCAAAACTTTGTAAACACAATATCTCGAGAACGGTACATGTGACTATGCTCATATTTGGTGTGTGGGTTGGTCATATTGAGTAGATGATCCGTATCAATTTTCGTGGAGGTCAAAGGTCATTTGGGGTCACGAGAGGTCAATAGGTAAATTCCTTAGAAATTGCTTGTAAACACACTATCTCAAGAAGGGTAATTGTGACTAATCTCATATTTGGTGTGTGCATTGGCCATATTGAGTAGATGATCCCTTTTGTTTTTGGTGGAGATCAAAGGTCATTTGGGGTCACGAGAGGTCAAAAGGTCAAAACTTCGTAAACACGATAACTTGAGAAAGGTACATGTGACTATGCTCATATTTGGTGTGTGGGTCGGTCATATTGAGTAGATGATCCGTATCAATTTTCGTGGAGGTCAAAGGTCATTTGGGGTCATGAGAGGTCAATAGGTAAATTCCTTAGAAATTGCTTGTAAACACGGTATCTCAAGAATGGTAAGTGTGACGAATCTCATATTTGGTGTGTGCATTGGCCATATTGAGTAGATGATCCCTATTGTTTTTGGTGGAGTTGAAAGGTCATTTGGGGTCACAAGAGGTCAAAAGGTCAAAACTTCGTAAACTCGATAACTCGAGAATGGTACATGTGACTAATCTCATATTTGGTGTGTGGGTTGGTCATATTGAGTAGATGATCCGTATTGATTTTAATGGAGATCAAAGGTCATTTGGGGTCACGAGAGATCAAAAGGTCAAAACTTCGTAAACACGGTTACTCGAGAACGGAACATATGACTATGCTCTTATTTTGTGTGTGGATTGGTCATATTGAGTAGATGATCCCTATCGATTTTCGTGGAGGTCAAAGGTCATTTGGGGTCAGGAGAGGTCAATAGGTAAATTCCTTAGAAATTGCTTGTAAACACAGTATCTCAAGAAGGGTAATTGTGACTAATCTCATATTTGGTGTGTGCATTGGCCATATTGAGTAGATGATCCCTATCGCTTTTTGTGGAGATCAAAGGTCATTTGGGGTCACGAGAGGTCAAAAGGTCAAAACTTTGTAAACACAATATCTCGAGAACGGTACATGTGACTATGCTCATATTTGGTGTGTGGGTTGGTCATATTGAGTAGATGATCCGTATCGATTTTCGTGGAGGTCAAAGGTCATTTGGGGTCAGGAGAGGTCAATAGGTAAATTCCTTAGAAATTGCTTGTAAACACAGTATCTCAAGAAGGGTAATTGTGACTAATCTCATATTTGGTGTGTGCATTAGCCATATTGAGTAGATGATCCCTATCGATTTTTGTGGAGATCAAAGGTCATTTGGGGTCACGAGAGGTCAAAAGGTCAAAACTTTGTAAACACAATATCTCGAGAACGGTACATGTGACTATGCTCATATTTGGTGTGTGGGTTGGTCATATTGAGTAGATGATCCGTATCAATTTTCGTGGAGGTCAAAGGTCATTTGGGGTCACGAGAGGTCAATAGGTAAATTCCTTAGAAATTGCTTGTAAACACAGTATCTCAAGAAGGGTAATTGTGACTAATCTCATATTTGGTGTGTGCATTGGCCATATTGAGTAGATGATACCTTTGTTTTTGGTGGAGATCAAAGGTCATTTGGGGTCACGAGAGGTCAAAAGGTCAAAACTTCGTAAACACGATAACTTGAGAAAGGTACATGTGACTATGCTCATATTTGGTGTGTGGGTCGGTCATATTGAGTAGATGATCCGTATCAATTTTCGTGGAGGTCAAAGGTCATTTGGGGTCATGAGAGGTCAATAGGTAAATTCCTTAGAAATTGCTTGTAAACACGGTATCTCAAGAATGGTAAGTGTGACGAATCTCATATTTGGTGTGTGCATTGGCCATATTGAGTAGATGATCCCTATTGTTTTTGGTGGAGTTGAAAGGTCATTTGGGGTCACAAGAGGTCAAAAGGTCAAAACTTCGTAAACTCGATAACTCGAGAATGGTACATGTGACTAATCTCATATTTGGTGTGTGGGTTGGTCATATTGAGTAGATGATCCGTATTGATTTTAATGGAGATCAAAGGTCATTTGGGGTCACGAGAGATCAAAAGGTCAAAACTTCGTAAACACGGTTACTCGAGAACGGAACATATGACTATGCTCTTATTTTGTGTGTGGATTGGTCATATTGAGTAGATGATCCCTATCGATTTTCGTGGAGGTCAAAGGTCATTTGGGGTCAGGAGAGGTCAATAGGTAAATTCCTTAGAAATTGCTTGTAAACACAGTATCTCAAGAAGGGTAATTGTGACTAATCTCATATTTGGTGTGTGCATTGGCCATATTGAGTAGATGATCCCTTTTGTTTTTGGTGGAGATCAAAGGTTATTTGGGGTCACGAGAGGTCAAAAGGTCAAAACTTTGTAAACACGATAACTGGAGAACGGTACATGTGACTATGCTCATATTTGGTGTGTGGGTCGGTCATATTGAGTAGATGATCCGTATCAATTTTCGTAGAGGTCAAAGGTCATTTGGGGTCATGAGAGGTCAATAGGTAAATTCCTTAGAAATTGCTTGTAAACACGGTATCTCAAGAATGGTAAGTGTGACGAATCTCATATTTAGTGTGTGCATTGGCCATATTGAGTAGATGATCGCTATTGTTTTTGGTGGAGATCAAAGGTCATTTGGGGTCACAAGAGGTCAAAAGGTCAAAACTTCGTAAACTCGATAACTCGAGAATGGTACATGTGACTAATCTCATATTTGGTGTGTGGGTTGGTCATATTGAGTAGATGATCCGTAGTGATTTTAATGGAGATCAAAGGTCATTTGGGGTCACGAGAGATCAAAAGGTCAAAACTTCGTAAACACGGTTACTCGAGAACGGAACATATGACTATGCTCTTATTTTGTGTGTGGATTGGTCATATTGAGTAGATGATCCCTATCGATTTTCGTGGAGGTCAAAGGTCATTTGGGGTCAGGAGAGGTCAATAGGTAAATTCCTTAGAAATTGCTTGTAAACACAGTATCTCAAGAAGGGTAATTGTGACTAATCTCATATTTGGTGTGTGCATTGGCCATATTGAGTAGATGATCCCTATCGATTTTTGTGGAGATCAAAGGTCATTTGGGGTCACAAGAGGTCAAAAGGTCAAAACTTAGTAAACACGATATCTCAAGAACGGTACATGTGCCTGTGCTCATATTTGGCGAGTGTGTTGGCCATATTGAGTAGATGTTCCCTATTGTTTTTGGTGGAGGTCAAAGGTCATTTGGGGTCACGAGAGGTCAAAAGGTCAAAACTTTGTAAACACAATATCTCGAGAACGGTACATGTGACTATGCTCATATTTGGTGTGTGGGTTGGTCATATTGAGTAGATAATCCGTATCGATTTTCGTGGAGGTCAAAGGTCATTTGGGGTCACGAGAGGTCAATAGGTAAATTCCTTAGAAATTGCTTGTAAACACAGTATCTCAAGAAGGGTAATTGTGACTAATCTCATATTTGGTGTGTGCATTGGCCATATTGAGTAGATGATCCCTTTTGTTTTTGGTGGAGATCAAAGGTCATTTGGGGTCACGAGAGGTCAAAAGGTCAAAACTTCGTAAACACGATAACTTGAGAAAGGTACATGTGACTATGCTCATATTTGGTGCGTGGGTCGGTCATATTGAGTAGATGATCCGTATCAATTTTCGTGGAGGTCAAAGGTCATTTGGGGTCATGAGAGGTCAATAGGTAAATTCCTTAGAAATTGCTTGTAAACACGGTATCTCAAGAATGGTAAGTGTGACGAATCTCATATTTGGTGTGTGCATTGGCCATATTGAGTAGATGATCCCTATTGTTTTTGGTGGAGTTGAAAGGTCATTTGGGGTCACAAGAGGTCAAAAGGTCAAAACTTCGTAAGCTCGATAACTCGAGAATGGTACATGTGACTAATCTCATATTTGGTGTGTGGGTTGGTCATATTGAGTAGATGATCCGTATTGATTTTAATGGAGATCAAAGGTCATTTGGGGTCACGAGAGATCGAAAGGTCAAAACTTCGTAAACACGGTTACTCGAGAACGGAACATATGACTATGCTCTTATTTTGTGTGTGGATTGGTCATATTAAGTAGATGATCCCTATCGATTTTCGTGGAGGTCAAAGGTCATTTGGGGTCAGGAGAGGTCAATAGGTAAATTCCTTAGAAATTGCTTGTAAACACAGTATCTCAAGAAGGGTAATTGTGACTAATCTCATATTTGGTGTGTGCATTGGCCATATTGAGTAGATGATCCCTATCGATTTTTGTGGAGATCAAAGGTCATTTGGGGTCACGAGAGATCAAAAGGTCAAAACTTTGTAAACACAATATCTCGAGAACGGTACATGTGACTATGCTCATATTTGGTGTGTGGGTTGGTCATATTGAGTAGATGATCCGTATCAATTTTCGTGGAGGTCAAAGGTCATTTGGGGTCACGAGAGGTCAATAGGTAAATTCCTTAGAAATTGCTTGTAAACACAGTATCTCAAGAAGGGTAATTGTGACTAATCTCATATTTGGTGTGTGCATTGGCCATATTGAGTAGATGATCCCTTTTGTTTTTGGTGGAGATCAAAGGTTATTTGGGGTCACGAGAGGTCAAAAGGTCAAAACTTTGTAAACATGGTAACTGGAGAACGGTACATGTGACTATGCTCATATTTGGTGTGTGGGTCGGTCATATTGAGTAGATGATCCGTATCAATTTTCGTAGAGGTCAAAGGTCATTTGGGGTCATGAGAGGTCAATAGGTAAATTCCTTAGAAATTGCTTGTAAACACGGTATCTCAAGAATGGTAAGTGTGACGAATCTCATATTTAGTGTGTGCATTGGCCATATTGAGTAGATGATCGCTATTGTTTTTGGTGGAGATCAGAGGTCATTTGGGGTCACAAGAGGTCAAAAGGTCAAAACTTCGTAAACTCGATAACTCGAGAATGGTACATGTGACTAATCTCATATTTGGTGTGTCGGTTGGTCATATTGAGTAGATGATCCGTAGTGATTTTAATGGAGATCAAAGGTCATTTGGGGTCACGAGAGATCAAAAGGTCAAAACTTCGTAAACACGGTTACTCGAGAACGGAACATATGACTATGCTCTTATTTTGTGTGTGGATTGGTCATATTGAGTAGATGATCCCTATCGATTTTCGTGGAGGTCAAAGGTCATTTGGGGTCAGGAGAGGTCAATAGGTAAATTCCTTAGAAATTGCTTGTAAACACAGTATCTCAAGAAGGGTAATTGTGACTAATCTCATATTTGGTGTGTGCATTGGCCATATTGAGTAGATGATCCCTATCGATTTTTGTGGAGATCAAAGGTCATTTGGGGTCACAAGAGGTCAAAAGGTCAAAACTTAGTAAACACGATATCTCAAGAACGGTACATGTGCCTGTGCTCATATTTGGCGAGTGTGTTGGCCATATTGAGTAGATGGTCCCTATTGTTTTTGGTGGAGGTCAAAGGTCATTTGGGGTCATGAGAGGTCAAAAGGTCAAAACTTCGTAAACATGGTATCTCAAGAACGGTACCTGTGACTGTGCTCACATTTAGTGTGTGGATTGGATATATTTAGTAGATGATCCCTATTGATTTTCCCAAAGGTCAAAGTTCATTTGGAATCAGCATGTTCAAAGCCTGACAAGCTTTCCTGCACAGTTTTTCAAGAAAGGTCACTTGTAGGGTCCTGTAACTTGTCATGTAGATGGCACATAGTGAATACATGGTCCCAGAAGTTTTTGGTGGAGGTCAAATGTCATTTGGGTTCACAAAGGGCAAGGGGGATCTCAATGTAGGAAGACTGGATGCCTTGCATGTGTACTTTGTCGGCACATTATGGAGCCCTGATAATTGAAAAACATTGCAAAGCAATGTCAATGTGAAAAAAGGCCTTACATTTCAGCAGCAAGGAATCACTAAGCCTTTTGGCTTTCTGGTTGTTTTGCCTTTGGATAAAAATTGCTCTCAGACAGTGGTTAGCTAGGGTTTGTTGCTCCCAGGGCAAGAAATGAAATTGGCGTCCCAACCCCCACCTCCCGGGTTGTAATCTTATGAATACTTACAGAACTCGAAAAGTTAAAATGGCTTTTTCAATATCATGCTCATGATAGGGGTGGCGTCCGGATTTTCCCGACAGGAGGTCAGGCTCCCCGACATGCTGACAGGGGGAGAGCATTTCGGAAACCCGGCAAAAGCCATGATTCCCGATGGGGCGTGACTGGCAGTATTTGAAGCGCCTGCAGCGCCCCAGTTGGCGGAAATTGTTGGTTTTTTAAAGAGGCTCATTGATTCTATATCGATTACTTAATGAGAGTCTCAAAGGGTCACTACCACATACAGTAACAAGGTTATAGTTAGCATAAAAAGTCAAGTTTTGAGTCCAAAAGTCACAGAACATGTCAAAATTTTGAATTTTCTTGTGTCCTGACTTGTAATGGTTTTGTACATAATTTGAAAAAGTGTCTGGTCACAAATTTTTGAAAACCAACTTAAACCGTTCAGTACTCACAGTCTCATAAAACAGTTATTTGTGTGCAGGGTATGGGGATTGTCTAAGATTGACCATTTGTCATTGGTATGTGAAGAAAACTTAACAGGTGTGGAAAAAATTGTTGAATTTCATGAAGCAAATCAATGAGCCACTTTAACACTCGAGTAATTACAAATCCGGAGCTTACTTTGAAGAAAAGTTTTGGGAAAAAATTTGGCTTTTCAAGGTAATGGACCATTAAAACTATTGAAGAATCTGACCTACTTATAAGCAAAATCGAAAATGTTCGCTTGAATGTTGTATTGAAAGGCCTACGTACTAAGTCTCTCAGACGAAACTGGAATTTTGCCTGAAAAATTTTTAATTGCCTTTTGTGGACAAAGTTCTGAAAAGTAAGAGCTTATGTTGGAGAAATGTTGGAATTTAATGATAGAAAATTTGGGTGAGAGTATAAAACGTGAGGTTTTTATCAAGTGATCTCTCTTTCAAGAGCAAACTTAAGTAGCCGCGGGGTGACTGAAGTTGGCTTGGGTTTTGTATTGTACATAGTATCCACCGAAATGGGGCGACTTGTAGTTTGTTGGAGTAACTGATGCAGATTATTAAGGCCCTCGGACGATATTGGGAAATATCCCGGAAAAGTTTGGCTTCTTTTTAACATACATTTGAAAATCTGGAACTTATATATGGAAGGAATTCTATGGTTGAAAAGTTAAAAAAGTAGTTTTACTTGCAGAGAAGAATTGAAAAATTGAAGTCTTTATTGAAGATTAATTTGCCTAAGTTCATATATGGGCAAAATCAGGGCTGAAGTTAGATGAGGTTTGATGTTTTATCCTACGGTGAAAAATGAATTATTTTTTACTTTCTTTTCAGAATTCTTTAAAATCTGGAGCTTTTTTGAAAATTATTTGAATTGTTTTAAGGAAAATTGCGAGTTTTGAGTTTTCTTGATGAGTATCTTATCATAAGCAAAATCAAGGAGATCGTCAGGGGGAGGCTTAAGTTTATCGGCCTTACTTCTTTTATCGTATAGCTGAAGGCTCCCCGACAAAACTGGCGCTTTTGTCCGACGGGGGCGGCCTTCCCCGATAGAAGGGGCTTTCCCCTACCCCGCTGGCGTTACACCCTTGACTCCTGGCAAATATTAGGTCCAGCAATGTTTTACGGTGATCTCGATTTGGCACCCCCTGGATTGGCGCTCTAGAAAATCCCCCCTCCACCTTAGCTACGCCACTGCTCTTAGATGTTAGCTAATTGTTAAAAGAATAGTGATCACAGACGTAGGAAGCGGGGGGCTGCAGGAACGATAGCCCCAGTGAAAAATGAGGGGCGAAAGTATGCCCCCCCCCCCCACTTCATTCACCCTTTTTGATTTGTGTGATAATCGCAACTCTTCTTTCTCATAAATAGAAGTGCCAATTTGTAATTCATTGTTTCAAAAAAACAAAATTTCCCCCGTGCTTCGCGCGCCTCAACGTGCAATTCCTAATGCATAAGTGCTGTCTCATAAATCAGTTTGACAAACCTTTTCAATCTCTGAAGACTGAAAATGACAAAATCGAAATTTGTAATTTGTGACACCAGATCGTCAAGTGACACCGGCAACTTCAGTTCTATTTTTATAAATTTTCTTTTATAAAATTTAAAATTTTCCCCAACATAAGCTCTTGAATTTGAAATAGTTTGTCTATAATAGACAACAAAGTTTCGGAAACTTATTGGAGAGCTTCAACTCGTAGGCCTTCAAGGTAACATTATGTAACAACAAATATCTTCAGTCGATCACCGTGCAATAGTTCTCAGATTAGTGTCAACATAGGAAGAGCAAATTCTTTAAAATTCCCCTATCCAACAGACCCAGAATTCCAAAAGGTTCCGCAACACAGTCTCCATATATCCACAAATATTTGTTTCAAAAGGCAAAAGGCGCGCGTTGCAAATTACCGGTACGTCCCTATATACAAGGGGGTGGTTCACACTTCAAAGAAAACTCCGAAAATTTTGCAGCTTGTCTCGTTCATCCTGAAGAAATCTTTTCACCTTCCTGCTGCCTAACTACTACTTACAGGCCTGAAATATGCCATTTTCGACTGTCTGAAGGGTCTGATTTTTTTTCGAAATTTCCTCCACGCTCGGCTCCAACTGACGGTGGCGCTCAGCTTAGATAGTCTTTCGGGCAAGACATCAGGCAGGGAATCATTTGCCTACTGTACTCAAATGCTGTCACACACCTTTCATCAGATACCTTTCAACCCTGTCAGCTGGATTGTCTGAGAGTAGATGGATTCTTTAGTACCTTGAAGAATTAAAATGTTATCCATGTTTCTCAGTTTGCAGAGGGCCTAGATATATACTGGAATTGTTGTCTACTGTAGCGTGGCCAGTGAAAAAAGGAAGAATCCTTCCTTCTATATATAGTGCCCTGTTTCATTTGAAAAAAAATTTATAGCATACATTTTTTATTTAAAAAAATCATTCTTTTTGATAGAAAAGGCGAAAATTTCAGCGTCCAAAATGTACCTTTGTGTCAATGGGGTAGGTTGAGGTGCATAGCCCCCCCCCCCAAAAAAAAAATTGCCCCCCCCCCCCTCCCCCACTTTCATATTGCTTTCCACGCCATTGATGGTGATTCCATACTTAGTACCCAGCTTTCTCAATCCACTTCTTCACCCATACTTGCTCGGTCACCAGATAAGCTCATAGTAAGCTGCAAAAAAATGTCACAGACACGTTGAAGAATTATAGAACACAAAATGAAAAAAAAATGTAGAGCGGACATAACAAAAAAACATTTTGTCAATTTTGAAACAAATTAACAAAACTTTTTTTCAGTTCACTTCATGCATTTCTTTCTTTTTCCTTCTTTAAAATATACCGAATTTTTTGACAGTGTACCCTAGAACATAAACTACTCAACCTATGTGTTGCCTTCCCAGTTGATTCATCATGGGCCAATCAAGGAAACGCCATTAACCGCACTGAAAAATTGTGGATCTTACGGATTATGGATCTTCTACGACTCGTCACCGATAAGGCCCTTCCGGCGGTGTTATCAAATCGACCGTCATATTGTTTCAGTTTAAATTGGTTGTTGAGTTATATTTATGGTAATTCTCCTGACTTGTTAAGTTACGACAATGCACTGGAAAGACCGTTTGAACATAATGATGTATTGTAATGCTCACAATAATTCTGCGGGTATTCAGGGATTTACCTGGTCCTCCCTACAGGACCGTGACCTGGACCTCAAATTAATTGGGAAAGGGGAGTTTAACTCCACCTTAAATTTGAAAGAAGTGATATCGACAGGGACCGCAGGAACGGGGAGGCTTGGGGCTTTAGCCAAAGATGGTATTTATGCACAGCTGCCAAAGGGAGGCACATTTTGGGTATCTACTTTCGAAAGATATACTACTTGGTGTCACGCTTCGAAAGTAAACGACGGTAAACCCTCTTGGAATTTACTAGTGATCCAGGCTATGGCCCGAACCTGAATTTTCGGCGCGTCGCGGTCTTAGACATACCCTTTCCCTTTTCTTTGGGGAAATCTGTCGCATCTGTCGTGAATTTAGGTAACTGGTCTCCACGGGGTATCCTATCACCCCCGCAGGCTAAAAGGAAAATTCCTTAAACTACTCATAATTGAGTCAGCAAGAAATTTTCATCTTGGTGAATAATATATGAATAACTTCTTTGCAGATTTCTGCGCATGGTTTGGGTCATCGATAGCCGCACGAAAATACAAGAAATTAATTATGGCACTGAGAGATGTTCATGGAAAATTAAAATTTCGTTCAAAATAAAAATACCGTAATCGGAAACTGAACTGACAATCGCGCGAGAGTGACGATCTGTTTCAGATATTCTCAGATATTGAGGAACCTCTTTACGATTGAATTACCCGTAACCAGCCTACTTTGGTATCGGGGAGGGGGACACCGACATGGCACCAACGAGGAGAAGGGTTTTGATTGTAGTCAAAAATGCCACGATGCGATAACCAATTTGTGGGAATGACAGGGGAAGATACCTCAAGTCTACCACAAATAGCATCAATGTGCCGATGCTCATGATGTCATCGTGCGCCAAAAGCTCGACAAAATTTTTCTTCTTGTGAGACGTTCCTCTCCTTTTGCAATACATGTAAAAACTTCCACGACAGTTCTGCGAAAACTTCCGTCCACGGCCCTCCTCAACGTTTATCACAAGTACTAAAATCTTCATCTACTCATGTAAAGCTGAAGAAACATTATGATTCATGAAGAACATAGCCTTGTTCTCCTCCGTGGATAATTTTCAAGTCTATGTTCTGAAAGCCAGGGGAGTGGAAAATGCCACTAGAAAGGGATTTTTTCGGGCCCTGCGCTCTTGTGCACAGAAATGTCCTAAATTGTGAACTTTGGGTTTGAAATATCATTCCTTATAGCCTACATGGTTCTCACTAACGGCAATTACTTTTAGCAATACTGACTACAAACATAATCTTCTTGGGTGCACCCTCTTTCACGGTGCGACTGGTTTCCTTGATCGGGTTTCTTGTATGAAATTACAGCTTGTCTATATGTACTGTTTATCCCGTGAAACTTTCAGTCCTCCTGTTGAATAGGCCAGTAGTTTTATACAATTTATTTATAGGCCTGCCCACTTGCCGAGCTGAGGGCTTACTGTGCTTTCCATTGGTCAAATGTTGTGAGTATATATTCCTAGTCTCCTTTCCCCAGATCCACATCCTCCAAACATTAGCACTCACTGCAGTTTTCATGAAGCGCAAACAACTTTAGCGTTTTGAACAGGCAACTGCAACCAGTGCGATACCAGCTGAAGCTGAAGGGACAGGGGGGCCTTCCCCCTATTTTTCTGGAAACTGAAAAAAAAACGGAAATTATGATTTCTTCAATAAGCTTCGTACTTTTTAAAATGTCTTTTCAAAAAAACCCAATTTTCTTAATCGAATTCAAATTTTATGCAATGCAATTTCCATATTTTCCAATATTTCTTCAGAAGAACCAAAAAAAAAAAAATAATTGAAAAGCCATGTTCTCTAAAAGTGACCGCAAACAAATTTCTGCAGATTTATGCTGTTTCTTTTTGCAGTTGGGTTGGGTAAGACTTCTAACCGCGTCATACCGAAGACTTTAAAAATGGACCCTGGTGCTCAGCATCAGTGATGTACACAGGATTTCTCTGAAGAGGATGCCATGGATTATGTTGATTGATCACTGACCTGGGGGGGGGGGGGGGGCTAAAAAGGAGAAGTCTAAGGAGGAGTCCTCTCCTCCCCTTTGAAAATTGTTGAAAAATTGGGCCTTTTTCCATGTGATCTGGTGCTACGTATGCTTTTTAAAGTAAATTTTGTTACAACATTTTCGTATTTTAGGAATTTAACGAAAAAGGTATCAGTAATAGCGGACTTGGGGTGGTTTTAATGGGAGGGGGTAACTTTTTTAACAATTTGGTATACCTACATGTAGTCTGGTGCCACAGAGGACTATGCTACCCTTTGAAGTAAAATTTGGAGTATTATAAAATTTGCGTATTTTAGAAACTAAAATACAATGAATTTCCATCAGTGAGGGGACCATGGAGAGACACCCCCCCCCACTTTAAAAATTTTGGAGAAAGTATGTATCTTTTATGCTATCTGGTGCCACATATGCAATCTTTTGAAGTTAAATTTGTGTTACAAAATAACGTAATTTAGGAACAAAAATGGGTCATGGCCCCCAATTTCCCTTCCTGCGTTCGTCAAGCTCAGCATAAGCAATGGAGTATAGGGAAAACAAGCCAGTTAGCCACAACTGGAACCAAAACTGAATTGTGAAACGTTTCCCGAAGGATAATTAAAGGCATATTCCTGAACACAAAATTTATTTACTTCAAGATATGCAGAAAAATGTTCTTTTTTCGGAGGCAAAAACTTCATCTCAATAGCATATAGCGTTAGGAAGATACAAATTTATAAAGCAATGCATTTTTTTTTCTTTTGATTTGTTGCATCATGTAAATTTATGATGTCATCGCAGAACATTAATTTACATTACATTCAACTTCATTTATAATTTTGAAGCCGCTGAAGGAAATATTAACCAACAGTGGTGGTTGTACTCAACGAATGGTGAAAGGTAATGCTTGATCTACTATAGGCAAGGATATTTAAATATTCCCGCAGTATAAAATTTCAAGGAAAAGGACTTTTACTTGTATAGAAATACAAAACGAATGAGAGACAATGTTACTTTATGTAACAACTTTTTGTGGCTTTGTTGAAGAGCAGCGGTATTTTTAACAAAAGTTACCAATCTTTAAAATGAGATATGTTGAGCTAGGAAAAGGAATTGCGACAGGTTTTCAAGGACACGGTATGGAGTAATTTTTCCTCTTTTTCTTCAGTTACAAAACCCGGCGAAAACTTAAGCCACCAGAAGGCACTTTAAGGGCAAGAGCAGTCCCGCAAAATGAAGTTGTGTAGTAGACCGTACTGTTTCATGATTGGCTCTTGAGAGTCATGTGACAATATTTTTTGCTCTACAAATGTGAAATTTACTAGGAGTTACAACTTGCTTTACCTCGAATATGCAATATTGAAGTCCTAAATGATTATAACAGATACTTTGAAGAGGAATAAGATTAAAATTGTGAAATTTATTTGCTGCTTCAAGACAAGTTTGGGGCCGCTGCCTTTGTCTTTTAAGTAACTGCCGAGGGAGTGATGCCTTCTCGCAAAGTGCAAAGTGTCTTTCTTCTGTAAGCTTTCTCTCGGTTTCCGTTCGGCGAAACCAAACTTGATACTGCTGCCCGAACGGCCCTTTGCCAGAGGGTCGGGAGGACTTTTGAAAAAGTAAGCTTTCTCTCTGTTTCCATACCCTCCTAATCTTATTTGAAATTCGATAGATACCTGTAATGTAACTCAAAGTCTAGTAAAGGTTTGAAACATTTCAAAGGCGGTAAAAATATTTCTCTCGTCAAAAGTTGCTCTTCATCAAAGTTGAAACTATGAAGTGGAAATCTGTTATCATAATATGCATTCAAATAGAGTAAAAAGTTTCCGGGTTTTTTCTTTAATTGCAAAGAATACTATTTTTCTAGAAACAGAGCACACAATTGCCCACGTTATAGATGGTCTCGTCTGGCTGAGTCATCAAAACTAACTTTCGATAAACCGGTGTCTTGGGCTTCAGACAGTGAACAATTATGTAGTTGCGTACTTGTGCACCAATGTTAAGTAAGTCGATGAGCCATAGTATACGCCAACACTAAAATGTACGATCCTACACATGTTTTGAAAAAGTCTTTTCTGCATGAGTCAATAGGTTTTCCCTTTCGGGAAACCAAAAAGGACCGTCATGGCGGCCCGCGTCGTAAAAGACCATCTAACTAGCTGTTGTTACTAAGTAGCGGGCGTTTCCTATATGCGGCTAAATTGTAACTGCTTACCGGATTATATAGGGTGCGGTAGAACAATTTACCCTACTCACAATTGCGCCCGAGATTAAATAAGCAATGGCAACGCCATTATTCAAAAGAATTACAACTGAGCGTTACAAGCACAAAAACAAGATTTAATCAAAATTACTATGCCATTGACGACTAACGTCAAGGGTGATTTCAGTCTAAGAAAAGTTTTATCCCCATCCTTTAGCCGTTTTCTATGGGGTTAGCCTGAATACAATGAGGATTGAATTAGCTTTAGCTAACACAGGCAAACCTGCAATATAGTCAGGGATTGGATTTTCTATTCTCGCGATAGTAAGCTGCTGACTAGTGTTTGCATCGGGTACCGGGTACCCGGGTACCCGACCAACGTTCTTGCTACCCGAGTAGAAAATTACTGCCCGGGTAGCGCTTTTCTATGAAACAATTCCCGCGATGTGTGTTTCTAACATCCGCTCCTATACCATTTAACGAAACAGCATAGGCCTACGTACTACACTGTGCATAGCTCTTCTAGCTCCCTGCCCCGAAAAAAGGGCTTTGAGTAGCCAGTAGGACGTGACCGACAGAACCCAGCGCCCCATTTTTTTTCTTTCCTAAGTTTGCTCAAATATTAAAAAAAAACAGAGCTTGTTTAGTGAAGTAAATCTGATATTTGTGGGTAAATGGTTTTTGTAAGGAGCATTACAAAATCGTGCTGCTAAATGGAAGAGTCTGTCCTTCAAATGAAACGATGTTATGGCGACTGAAACTCCTTTTGACTAGTTCACGGATTTCATTGTAAGCTTATACTTAACTCGTAGACGAAACTGGAAATTTGTCACAACCTTTAACCTTTCTTGAAGAAAGATTTGTTCATTTGCGCTTATGTTGTAAAATAGATTTAAATGAAGGATTTTTTTTGGAGGGGTGGGGGTGGGGTTTAGGAGAACTTGACAAAATAGGGTATGTACTGGGTGACCTGCCTTTCAAGAACAAACGTTGAGTAGTTGAGGGAATGTCGAACCGATGGAAGTCTGTGGCTTTGGCTTTTTCTTGTTCGGAGTATCCACCGGAATTGGAGATCATTCCGAATTTTATTTTAGGACAGACTGAAGTTTATAGGGCTTTCATCTTTTATTTTATGGATGAAGTCTCCCTCAACGAAATTGGATACTCCGTCGCGGAGGACCAGCCTTCCGCGAAGGGGGCTCAGTTCCTCCTGCCCGTCCTCCGGCTGCCAGTCCACCCTGGCCAGAATGTCTACGATTATAAGCACATTAGAAACGACTGTGTGACAAAAAAATTGTAGGACTGGCCTTATACTTCAAAGCGACTCTTGTTTACTGTGTGTGCGATACACAGACTGACAGAGGGTCAATCAAATTAAGTTGAAACGAATTCCCTGCAGTCAAGTGGGTTTGTTCTTAATGAATATAATACCAGTCCCATAATAGTGGCACTGAAATGTTATAAACCGGGTTGGGATAGTAGTGAAAACAGACGAACTGACAACAGGCTAGCAATTTCTCCAATGCCAGACTGTCTCAGGCCTCATATCAGCCTTACCTTGCCAGGGCAATTTAACATCCTGCAACGGGTCCGGCAATCTCCAACGCTTCGTCATTCCAACAACACCTCAACTGAAGCCAACCAACAAGGACTGCTGAAAAATTAATATAAATACTTTCCTGGAGTCACCATCTTAGACTGCAACTTAGCTCCCTCCCAATATAGGCCTATTACAGATGTCTAGGACCCAAGAAATGGCTCGGAGGTTTCTCCGTCCCGTCTCGTTGGGGACTAGACTTACTTATGCTATACATGCCCAGAAAATTACTACCCCTGTTCGTTTGACTGCACCAGGAGTGTTTTGCTGTACCCTTCCAACCACGAATATTTAACTACAGCGGCGAACCATAAGCGCAAAGTCACACATTCACGAATCGATTGTTTGTCACACATTGGTCCGACACCATAGGGTTCGAACGCGCTGAGGCAACTTGAACCCCAGTCCTCCACGGCGTGGCTCATTGGTTAAATTCTCATTTCTAAATTACTCACTAATGAAGTAGCAAACGGGGACAATACTGGATCCGAAGTATCAGAGAATAACCTCAGTTCAACAACTAGCACTGTGCAGGCATACTAGTTATACGGTAATTACTCGCCTGAAAATTCTTGGAACTCGTATAACCCATCCCGGCTATACTCTAACCTAACAGGCATTTTCCTACTTAGCAGGCTGTACGGCATATTCCTTTCAGTCATATCCCTGAAGCTGAGAAAACCACCGTCCGCTCCGCGGGGTAAACAGGCATATGCACACAACGTAGCAATTAGGCCTATATATTATGCCGATTCGATCAACCTTGGCACATATGCTATGTATTGCCATCAGATTTTGGCAAAAACCTTCCCTCATTTCATCTTTGTAGGTGCTGGTGAGGTGTAAGGAAAATCACTTTAAACGGGCGCAGTCTTGCAATATCCGGTGATATGGGGATGTGAGATGTGTTTTGGGGGCCCACCAAAAATCCCAAAAAGTCCTGGAGGGTCCTCTCCAATAATTCTGGCATTCCGCCTAGATAGTCTGAATGGACTAGTAAGAGGAGCTGTCTTACTCTTCCTACAATTTCTAGTAGAGTGAGCGGATGACGACCACAATAAACTTTAAATTTGTTATATAACCTGTGTGGACTGGCCTTGATGATAATTACACATTTTATTTATAGATTGTACATTACAAATTAATTATGTCCACTGCATACCTAGAATGATAAATTTGCCCCACTGCTTTTACAGCCAGGAAGGGGCTTGTACAGGTCATCTCCGTACAAAAGTGAGCCCACAAAGGGAATCCCATGTTAACAACTGTTCTGTGGGGATTATATATAAACACCGCATAGCCTAGTATCCCTCATGCATGTGCATGTGCTTCCGGGTAGAGACTACCGACGATTACCCAAATATTAGCACATATTGGTTTGCTATTTGCAGCAGGGTCAAATGACCATCATAGTGACCAGGCGTCTGTAGATGTCAGACACTAAGACCATCAGCAGTCGCCACAAACTTGTTTTGAAACAACGGCCAAATCTCACAAATTCTTAACTTTAGTCTCTTCCAACCCACCAAACAAAGAACGTTTTTTTTATTATTATTGTTTTCTAAGGATCACTGCGTGATCCATTTTTAGAACAGTGACAGCTACAGACTTATTTCCATTGCCATGATTGCTATTGCCATTGGTGAAACGGTGAAAAACGGAGACTATAAAACATTTTTTTTATGAAATTTTATCACAGTTAGTTAACCTGTATGGGTCCCATATGGATAAACCCACATGGGCCCATCTAATTTTGCCCCCAAGGCTAATAAAGGTCCCATTTGGGTAGCCCATATGCATGAGTGGTATTATTCGGAGCTGACCCATCTTTTCCCCGCATATCAGTTTTTTATGTCTGGGTCACTGTGAACTAGTCCATATGGACCCCGCCTTAGTAACCCCGGTGCAAAGTCATATCGCCCTCAAGCCCAAGAAATAGGTCCCATGTGAGAATGTTTCCTGGGACTATACAGTTTAAAAACCCGTTCAGTGTTTGCTGGGAAGTATTATCAGGGTTCGGGGCTTAACTTGCACCAAACAACGGTTGCTACTCATGAAACTGTTTATTTTGCTGACGAAGTATCCTTGCATGAGCCTCTTATCTGAGGAAGTGATTCCTGGAAATAATGTTAGTAATGGACTCGGACATCCATAGTCTGGGTCTCTTGTACCAAGTACCTTTGAAGTTGTCCTAGATTACTATTGATAGCCGAGTGTTTTTCTTTCTCTCTTTCTTTCTTTTTTTTTTTTTTTTTACATTCATCACTCCCACGGAGTTGCAACAGACTCCCTGATCCATAGGCCTATAACCGCGGTACATGATCAATATCACTACCATCATGTTATTGAATGGGTGGCCAATGCAAGTTTGATGCTGTACCGTACTTTGACACCAACAACATACACTGGTTATTGCGGCATGTAGTCGACTCTGCTCTGTGCTGGGAGATTGAACTTTTGCTATGTTTACAAATTGCTATTCTGATTACGCAATCGCGATGACCAAGAGCACAATTGGTTACGTGTGATGTCACTGTGGAAATTACTTCGACCAGAGTATTCCATTGAAATAAGTAAGTTCTTTCACGTTTCCATAACTCCTAGCGATTGAATAACAGCACAATTATTCCCCCGTCCATTACATCACTATGCATCAGATGAAGAGTTTAAGTTATTCACATGATTCCACTTTAATGAGACAACATTACAGAAAGTCACGTTTACAATTTGAATATTAGTCCCTCTTGAGTGAATGGTATCATCTAAAAGTATTGTTTTGGTTTTGATATCTCCAGCCAGATAAGACGGACGTATATGCGTAAGTAGGTACTACGTACATACATTGAAACGTACGTACAAATTGCGCAGGCAACTTCAGTGTATATTATGCTGGGCGGACTTCTTCAGTGCTTGGAGAACTGGTTTTCACTCCGATTGTTTTAGCTTCAAAATTTATCAAAATGTCTTCACCGCCGCCTACGAAAAGGCGAATGGATACTGATGTCGTCAAGTTGTATCCTTTGTCGTGTTTGAAATTATTTGGTTGTTAAAATGATGATGAAATTCGGACGTATCGTTACGTCTGTTCACTAAGACTTATCTGTTGTGTGCACTATTTCCTACATCCTGTGTATGTGTACGAATGATTAGCCGAACAGCTGATTTGGCTGGGATTCAAGTTTAGGCCACGAAATATAGCCTGTTAGCCTAGGCTAGGTTTAGGCTAGGCTAGATGTTGGGCCAGAATACTTACTGGAACTCGTTGTTATCGAATGCCGATGCCTAAGTTTGGAGACTGGATGGAAAATACAGCTTTATCATTTTTTTTATCTAGGCTAGGCCATTCGACTACAGCAAATTCAAGAATTATTTTCTTTCATTAGCCGACTCCAAGGACCAAGTCCTACAAATCCTACAAATATAGGCGCTAGGCTGCAGTCAGTTTGAAAAATATAATTCCAAAAACATTTCTATGTTATTTTTCCTACATTCAGCAAGGCTATGGAATGATTGTGTTTTGGCACCAGTGTTTACACCGCACTGTTCAAGAGACAAACACGCACAGGCTTCTTGCTTTCCAGAATGCGTGGAGCCCAATATTACTGACTAACACCAGTTTGAAAATATTCAAAATAATACAGAATTTTTCGTTTTTCATTTCCATGCTCATAATATTTACACTGACAATGGAAGGGGATGTAGGACGGAAAATATTTGCCAGGGTACAAATGCAGAATATCCCCCAAATGCGTACTTCCACTTCCGAGCCGGCCCCCAGGCTTCATGGGCTGCTCCTTCTGCCACCTCACTTTGACATCAGATCCACGGAGCCACTCCAAGATAGACAAGTTGGACTTGAATAGTTTTGCCCTTCAAACCCAATCTGGGTTTTAGAATATTTTTGCCCTACTTGTATATTCTACAGTGGTTGTGAAGTTGGGGATGACATTGAAACCATACATTTTAAAGGGGTACAGCTTGGGAGTTGCAGGGTATTCTGCAATTACTGCATTGCCAATTCAAACGACAGAGTAAATTTAGAGTGCTTTCACGCTTGAGAGTTAAAGGGGAAGTTTAAGCAAAAATTGAATTTTCACAGGTGAAAGAGAAAAAAAACTAATCAGTGTGGTGAAAGTTCCATTCAGGGTGGATATGTATTTCTTGAGATATGAGTAAATAAAGTAAGAAGTTGTTTTCCAAAGTAAGCTTGAAGGCAGCAGAGCTTATATCACTTCCTCACATTGACAAGGAGTGCTTTCTTTCCCTTTTTTTTTCAGACTGTTGTATTGACCTTGATGTAGGGTTTCACGGTACCACTGATAATTGGTACAGCCAGTACCGCCACAAATGGTACCGGTAATACCGTAGTACTGGTACCAGAAGAGTAAAAAAGTAGGATTTTTATCACATGCAAAATATTCATAAAAATACCATGCATTGACATGAGTGAAGCCTTCTGATAATCCCTGCCTCCTGTTTCACTATTTCTCATAACATTTAGTCACCCCACACTCAACAAATCAGTAAACAAACCTCTCTGCAAATTAGCGTCCGATGAATACGGGATAGACAATAAATCGGTGCTGCACAGCAATTCCGAACCCCCGGAGCTAGACCCTACAAGATGACAAGAGCACTCAGGATTGTAATGAAGATTGCAAAAATAATGGCAATCGCCCTCCCAAAGTATAACCCAAAAGTTATTAAGTAGGACTTTACAAAAAATATTTCCATAAAATATTGATTCATCAAGTTTTCTTCCCGCCGTGTTTTCACTAGCGAAACTATCAAAAATCAAAAGTGCCTCATGATTGAATTAACAGAGTGCATCGTGCAGCAGTCCGTTGTACAATAACAAGTACTGTTCTTCAGTAGCTATCCATACAACAAAGCAAGTGAGTTGATCAGGTGAATACGTGTGCCGATGTTTTAAGTGGGATTTACTGTGTGTTCAGTCCCATTGCTTCACTGTGTTAATTTCTGAAAGAACATTAGTTGCATTCGTACGAAAGTTTTTCTTCCACAGACAGTGAGCGTTATGTAGCAGTCCCATTATATCACTGTGTTAGAATCAGAAATCATCGATGCAAAGTTTGTTTCAGAGCTTGCAATACTAAAATTCTTTGTCTGCTTACCTTGACAAATTGCTCACTCATATCATGTTGTGTGCTATCGGAATCAAAGTGAATTCAATCAACCAACGCATAGTGACTATTCTTAATTCTTAATACACCATGTGAAAGCATTTGCTGATGAGCAGCGATCATTTGGGGTTGCACAGAATGTCGAAAGAAAGCAAGGTCCCTGTAAGTGTGGAAGGTACTAGTTCTGCCAAAGTAACTTTAAACGGCACTTCCTGAAATTCTTCAGGGGGATTTGTGACTGAAATGGTGCAAAATGAATTATCAAGTGAATGTTCCGGCGCATTTATGGAATGGGTTTTTGCTTCATTTAAGTATTATTCTAATTCATATGCTTTATTTTTGAGAAAAGATTTTTACCTCACATTTAACTAACCGTGTCCGTCTAAATACACAATGTGAAGGCATTTGTTGATGAGCAGGGATTGTCAGAGATTGCACAGAATGTAGAAAGAAAGCAAGTTCCTTTTTAATGTGGAGGGTACTAGTTCTGCGAAAGTAATGTTACACCGCAGTTTCCAAAATTCTTGGGGGAAATTTGTGACGGAAATGGTGCAAAATGATTATCAAGTGACTATTCCTATGTTGTAATGTTTAGAGACATGGGGCATTTATCTTAAATCCTCCTTTTAATCTGGAGTCCTGGCAATCTGATCCAAATCAGATCTTCCTCTCCAGATCAGAGGTTTTGCTTTCACACTTGATCCTCTACAGTGAATCAAGCAATCAACAAACAGGGAGTGATGCAATAAACCAGGAGTATTAGTTTAACAGACCTACCGTACAGGTGCACCACAAATCACTCTCCTCAGAAATGTGGTACTGTAGGTATATATATATATTTTGGTTTTTTTAACTTTAGTGATTTATATGGTCCCCAATTCTTCATCTAGATACAGTAGGTATACATACAGTAAAATTACACTCTTCACAGTGATTTGAGAGGCTGTACCCTCACCCAAATCTCACAAAACTGAACAGACCAGCTAATTCTCAACGTTCACATCATATCTCCTGCAGCACAGTCGTGTCGTTGGGTGTTCATAAACTGAAAACGTCCACGATACAAACGGAACAAAGCCAGACCACATTGTTAAACACCAAATCTATATCACACACGAAATTGGTACGAAATATATCAACAAATATTAACACTTATTTTGGCCATCTTTTTATAAGAATAAGCAGGATTTGTACTTGCCCGACGGGCTTAGCTGACTAAAAGTGTACTTGCCTGCAGGAACATATTCAGCTAGCCCCAGGCTAGCGGGCATACACTAATTTTGAACCCTGAGATACAGTAGTAGGAACATGGATGAGGTGATAAATTTGAATGGACAGTTCACCTAAAGGCTGTGCATTTTCCATTGATTCACTATACAATTCACCAATTTTATTATTCTGCTGTAAACCAATCAGGGAAAATGACCGCATGTTTCAGCACAGAAACTAAATCAACATTTTGAAAGAGCCCCATCACTACATACACTGAAAGTGTAAGTCTAAAAATGACACTGTGAATGATGTGTGCTAATGTTTTGCATGTGAGAAAAATGTTTGTATTTTGGACAGACTTTATATGATCTTTTCACAAAATGAACCCCAAATTTACTGGAATTTTTATTGGATTATTCCCACTCTCAGCCAACTGCTATTTTTGGTTCCTTGTGTAACAAAGGAACCTATGCAGTCACCTTGGCGTATGTATGTGTGTGTGTGTGTGTGTGTGTATGTGTGTGTGTGTGTGTATGTGATGGATTGGAATGCGAGGTATGTGGTGCGATAACTCAATAACCGAGTGATCAATTTTTTTCAAAGTTGGTATGTATGTAGATGTTGTGGAGTAGATGTGCCCTATCGTTTTTGGTGGAGGTCAAAGGTCACTGGTGATCACCAGAGGCCAAAAACTGAATTTCTGTTAGTAGCTGTAACTCAGTATCCGTTGTTCAAGCAGTGGCATCATTTTAGGATAAGTTAGATTGGTAGGAGGTGAAAATGTTGGTACATTAACCAAAATGATTGGAAAGGGTCAAAAGGTCAAAAAGTAATGTTTTATTGATATCTTGCCACTGAAACATTTTAGAGGGGTGGTGTAATGGAGATTTGTGTTCGTCTAAGTGAAATGCACATGATGTCCCCCCCTTGACCTCACTTGACCTCATTTGACCTTTGTGACTTTTTTGTGACTTTTTTGTGACGTCAAGATTTGTCTTGATCAGACAAACCAAAAAGGCTATTACACTACCCTCCTACAATGTTCGTTACTTGAGTTACTGACATTTAAATGACAGGCTAGTGTGTACATGTAGGTCATGTGTAGGCCTATTGCAATGCCAGGTATGCGGTGCAATTACTCAATAACCAAGTAACATAGTGGAAATAATGGAAAGTTGTGTTCGTCTAAGTAAAGTGCACGTGAAGACTCTTTGGGTCTTTGTTCAATTGGTTTAAAAGTCCAGCTGAAGTTTAATGCCTTTAGACAAATGCAATGTATAAAAGAAAAGAAGAATTATAACCCCCTCTCAGTCTAAAAGCAGTTTAGTTAACAATCAGGACAGTAATGCAATTATTATTAAAAACACCCTTTTCCTCACATACAGTATTGAATAAAGTTATTCACAGTGCAAGCTAAGATTCCAATTTCAATAGTAAAATATGAAAGCAGTTTCTCTTCTTTACCTCTGCTTTTACCCTAGGGACTACAATGCTGTTTCTAACACCCTCTTTAGGTTAAAAGGTCAAGTTGAAAGTCATTTATTAGATTCTACAGCGCTATGTTTGTTTCTTGGTCTTCTAGCCAAATTGTGAAGAAGAAATTGGTGGTAATAAATCACTATCGGGCTGCCTTTAGTAGCAGAATTGTGGGCTTTTTCCTTATTTTTGCTTTTCAGGCAAACACATAGGGTAGTCTAAAGGACAACCATGACATAATTTCTAGTCATCCATCATAAATTTTGGTGGTCAGGAATGACCAGATGACTGTTAAATTTCTTTGGTGCAGAAGAGACTGTGTTTATTTAAAATCAGTTTTGATCTACTTTGACTGTATTTGACCTTTGTGACTTCTTTTTAAGGTCTGGATTTGAATTGTTGAGATTGACCAAAAAGGCAATTAACTAACCTCCTATACTACCCCAAACTCAAGTAAATGACATTTTAGTGAAAGGTGATGAATGTATTTGTCGCATGGAAGTGGGCAGTGTGCAGTGTGATAATTTGAAAAGTTTAGTGTTCCATTTCTCTCAAACAGCAAGTGCTTGTATGATTTTGAAATTTAATGTGCCCCTATGTTTTTGGGTGATGGCCAAAAGTCATTGGGGTTAAAGGTGCAAATTATGCCTTACCTTGGGACTGCCTTAATACAATATCATCTTTAATGCAAGGAACCATAGTGCCCTTGGGCTCTTGTTTCCAGATTGTGATGATTGAATGTAACATTGTCAGATACCGCCACTGACAATTTTTGAAACACTTTAGACATGACTGTTTTGATGCAGCCTTATGCAGTATTTAATAAATTTATGTACAACATGCACATGTTTGTCATAGTTGCATTCTTTACAGCTGTATTATCTTGTGATGCTGTGTATGCCCACACATATCTGGAACAGTAACGTTTAAGTTTTACCTCAGTTCAATGCCATCATATTGCACTGTATGTAAATCTGCATGCAATTACATACTCTTTTACTAAAGTTTGCACTATTAAACACAGAAAGAATCTGTATGGAATAATTGACAAGTTTTTGTGGACATGTACATTATTTCAATGTACTGTTGGCCTACAGTACTGCTAATTTGCAAGTTGTCTGTGCATCCCTGCATTTTTAGTAATGGGTGAAACTAAAGCCCGATGATCAGAATCTGCAAGCAGAAAACAGTCATTGCAATAGAATGCAAAATAATGGTATTTTTAACTATTTATGGTGGATGCCATATCTCAAGTTATGACTTGCATTGTGCCATGTCTCAAGTTATGACCAACAATTTCCTTACGGTGGATCCCTTGACTTACAGTGTTTTATTTGGCTATTGGGAATACATGCCAGTCGGAAAACTTGCTTTGACAGATTGGTGTGGTCCCCAATTGTGCATACCCGCCAACTGAAGCAGCAAATCACAGACATACACTTGCTTGATGCGTACACCATACATGCTTGGATTACAATACTGTATGCACATAGGAACAAAAAGCAGGGCTGTACAGTAGGTGAACATTTTGGTGGAAGGTGGGTGTCTCACTTGTTTTGCCACCATTTTGTCTAGGAGTGAAGCTCATGCCAAAAGTCTTTGTACCATAGTGCACCCAATACAGACTGGTAGATTCGAATGCTTGCAAAGTGTGTGAGAGATTTTGATACTGAGCAGGAAAATTGTGCAGCCATTGTTATCTAAGAAGAGCAAAACTATCCGTTAGCATGCAGCTGTCCAAGAAAACTTTGGCAAAATCTTACTCCCACAGTAGATTGCAAGAAATTGCCTTCCCAGTCATCTATGGGGCATACTTTTCTGTAGGGCAAAGTTTTCATCTCACCAAGGCTGATGTTGAGGGACCTACATGCAAAATGTTCCAGCTAAACATGAATGCGCTCCAACATGGAGGATTTGTGATGTTATTGCAAACCCTCTATTGCAAAGTCATTGGTTGTAGGATGTACAGTATTTTGGTCTTAATTTGAAGAAATTTGTTGGAAACTTAACCTTTTATTGATGAGAGTTTCAGGCCTTTTATTAAGTACAGTAACAAATAATGGATATTGCCCTTAAAAAGTAGGGGTACATAGGAGGCATAAATGTCTTTTGCCCCTTCCTCCTCCCTCCCCCCTCCCCCCCCCCCCATGTTTATTGATAGTGAATCTGTCTAGGCAGACAGACACACACACAGCTTTCATCTTCTGTATCACAACTCCCACTGCATCTTTGGAGGAATCACAATAGATCTTATCTTTTTTCATCAAGTTATTGTACAGCAATGTAGGAAGTGTATGAATTTAATTAAGGTAAATTCTGCTCAGCAAACTTATTAAGGGCAGAGATGGGACTAGCAAATTAGGAACAAAAGATACCCTGTAGTAGTTGTGTACTTAAATTGCTAATTATATCTCAGCCAAAGCTTGATTTATGAAGTGTAAGATGTAAGTAGGGATGGGGGCTAGGTTCCATATGGGGGTGGTAAGAATGATATGAAGCCCTTTCTGACCCTTGTTGGCAAGGGTGAGGAGTGACTGAGATGTGAAGAAAATGTATCTCTTCATCTTCGTGGCATTGTGAATAACCATTCACTTAAAGTGATATGATTGTGTTGATGTAGGCCTGCCATACGGTAGGTTATTGCAAGTATTTGAAATTGTGTGAATTTGAGGTAGGCCAATATACACAAGGACCCGTCAGTATGGCCTATTGACTTTGAATTTTCACACAGTTATCTTTTTTGAAAGATACAGGTAGGACTAATGCCCCTCCAATATTTATTCCAATGCTCACCCCTGCCCACCCAAAAAGAACTACTGCATAGGCCTACCATTCTCCTTATGGACCAAGTTTGGGGCATTTTGGGCTGATTAGGGAGAACAAGCAGAACCATTAGAACTACTCCTCTAGCTGCTCCATGAATATATCCAAACTTGTGCCCATGCTATAAGAAACCTCATACAGTACTGTAGTACAAAATAAACCTTCATTTACAATTATCTCCAGATGTTCATGGGATAGCACAAAAAAAGTAGGAACCTGTAACTTTGTATTTTTGAAGAGAAGTCCAGGTGACTCCTGGATAGGTTATTCTTTGTAGCATCCAGTGGTAATATTTGAAGTCATCAGTTCTACAGTATTCAGGTCTTGGATTGTTAGTACTGTAACACTCTGCAGTAGCCAAATAACAGCTCAACATGTTATAAGACTCATTCATGTTTACAAACAAATGATGCAGGGCTGCTTACCAGCAGAGTTAGTCTCAAGGTACACATACATTTCACAATGAAATGTGTATTCTAATTCCTCAAGAAATAACTGCCTTCAATGGCAAAATAACTGCACACTCTAAACCTAACGTACTGTACATGCATACTGTACATTCCTGCACATGCTCTTTGCCAATCAGTGCCAACCAGTGACGTAAGGATGAATGAATCTATTGGAGAGACATAGAAAGGGGAAATTGCCATCACTGCGACTTAAATTAGTATATCAGGCTGCCTTTTTTTTTCCTCAGTCAGGAAATTAAGTAACATCTCAGTTTACATATGCATTCGAAGTCCAGAGAGTTTTGCAGAGAAATAAGAAGAAATTTTATGAGATTTAGCTGTTACTTCAAGAAAGGTTTTCGACAACTGCTCTTGCCCTTTAATTATGCAGACTTGAAATTGCATTATTTTCACATGTAATAAAATATAGACCCTTCTCTAACCCCTACAGTATAGTAATATGTAAAAGTATCAGTAGAAATGGTAAGGACAGAAACCCACCACGCTGGTAACAATGGCAAGACACTAGGAGTGAATGGGTGGTGTTTTCATTGTCAAAGTAAATACTGTAACGAGTGTACTGTATTAGTGTAAAAGCTGACTCAGATTTGCTTTTTACCTTCTGAAGGACTTCTGGTTAAAGGCTGTGCCCCAAAATTTCTTCAGAAAATTCCAGTGCACACTTTTGCAGGTCTCTTCATGTTTGCTCCACAGTACTGTACAAATAGGCTACCATGAATGTGTTTTTGAACATAAGTGTTACGTACAAACAATAGGTATTAACAGTAACTACTGTAATTGTTCTCCCTTTCAGTAAAGGGAGGTTTAAGCAAAAATGAAATTTTCATGTGTGAAAAAGAAACCAAATCTACACGTTGATGTGAAATTTCCATTCATATCAGAAACTGTGTGTCTTTCAAGATATCAGCGAATGAAGTTTCTAGATACCTGTTCCAAAGTGAGCTTAAGGGCAGTCTGGGCTGCAGAGGTTATGT
Organism: Holothuria scabra; assembly: GCA_037179385.1. Classification (NCBI taxonomy): domain Eukaryota; kingdom Metazoa; phylum Echinodermata; class Holothuroidea; order Aspidochirotida; family Holothuriidae; genus Holothuria; species Holothuria scabra. The sequence goes on from CM074181.1 coordinate 48,178,257, forward strand.
CACTTCCTCACATTGCAGACAAGAAATGCTTTGTTTTCCTTTGTTTTTCAGACTGCTGTGCTGACCTTGAAATTAATAGAGATAGGACCTCACTGTGGGGAATTCTATGTTGGTAAAGTTACTCATGCCACATATGCAGTCACATTGTGACAATATGGGATTATTGGGGATAAAAGAGACTGAAATTAAAAAAAAACAAAATGCTGTCCATTAATGTGAGGATATGATATGTCATGTGTGCTTGTTTCAAGTTCACTTGTGGTTGAAAATGTGACTACTTATGTGGGTCATATCTTGAGATCCACACCTCAGATTCCAATGTAGATTTCACCAAAGTGCTTGAAACAAGCAGCACTTTAAAATATCAAAACTTATGTGACATTAAATCCTTCTTAAAATTTAGCAAATACAGTAATTAGTGACAAAAATATTAATAAAAACATGATTGACAGGAGCCATTTCTGAATTAGTTTGACAACTGGGGTATGGTAAGGTATTTCAGTTAGTGTTGTCACAAATGTGGGGATGAAGTGTAGCATTACATGCTTGCAAGCCAATGACCATACTGGACATATCTGGTATTTCTCCCTGAATTGAACAGTACAGTACTTTAACTTTAACAAAAATGTTGTCACATTGAACAAGTAACATTAACAAAAGTTTGTTCACATAACAGATGATCATTTCTGAATCAACATGACAGAGTATGCTACTTTTCAAAGTGGGTGGGGGGAGGAGGTGGGAAATAGATTTTTCCTTTTAAGGTTATATACAGTAACAATCATTACAATTACATTCAAAAGTGTAGTTTTGTGCAGAAGGACAATATATCTGTGCAGGTCAAGCCTTCTGGTAGTAGAGAAAATAGAGATGGAGATCTGGTTGTTGATGGTCTCATAAATTTTGTAGTTCTAACTTGCCTTGATGACTTTTAGAAGTGCAAGGAATTAACATGAGTACCATGGCAAATATGTGCCCATAATGCCTGTAATATGATTTACTTTATAAAGTGTCAAATTTATCCTGTAGGCTTACCATACAGTATCAGTTTCAAATTCTTCCCAGGTACTGAACAGGAAGTCCTAATAACTTGGAAGCAAAGTTTCAAAACTGATTAAATGCGTGTGTGACAGCACCTTAACTGTGCCGAATGCTGCTTTTACAGTGGGAGCTAATTGTACAATGCCCAGTGAGCTGGGGATGTAGAATATGTCCGCATGGTACTTCCCCTTCTTTAAAGGTGACTAAAAAGTGGACTTGAACAATTTTATAAAGATGACATGACATTACACATCATGTCTGTGTGTCAATAAATGTCATCTAATTGACCAAGTACAGTACATTGATGCTTCACTCAACTGCCTTTTACTGACTGAAGCGAAGCCCTGCATGGCCCTTATTTGACTTTACAGTACAGTAGTTTCTCAGCATCGCCAGCTGAGACAACTGACATGATTACTTTTGAATTTTGCCAGGCAGCGAGTGCAATGACAAATTATAATGCCACATGAAAACACACTGTAGTGGGGGGTCAAATATTTATAAATTTTGCCTGGAGCAGGTAATTTTCCTGCTCGACACTAAAATCCAAGGCTTTGAAGACTGTCTAGTGATTTAAATGTTTAATTAATGTAGAAGACTTGCCTTTGAAGCTTGTAAACCATCATACTGTATGATGACACTGTGACAACCAAAATGATTAAAACAACTTTGTTGATGACAATGGGTTACAAGTAAATTTAAAAAGTTGGGATTGATTTCTGCACACTGTATACACAGTGTGCACTGTAACTGATACCCTGATTTAAAGGAAACACTTTGACCAGGAAATTACAAGAGGTTGACTTGAAATATATGTGTTTAGCAGCTGTGACACAATGGCATCCTATGTTTTATTGACATCTTTCCACAGTGTTTTATTTTACAATCGTACCTAATACCCATGTACTTTTTTCTTGCCCCATGAGCCCATAATTTTAATGTGATATACGGCCTGTTATATATTCCCAATCAAGTCCAGCAGGGTATACCTGTATCATTTCCAATCCTTCTGGGGAATTTGTGAGCATTAATTACAGGAGTCAAAGATTAAAGCTTTTTGTGTGTGGTTCAAGTGTTCATACTGTACAGTTCAGTGCATTAATATGGCATGGCCAAATTGCTTCATTAAACCCAAACATTTTTCTTGCTTTCGAAATTTACACTGATGGTTCACTACCACATTACAGGTAGCTATTATGTCAATAAAATGTCGTTAGTTTGCTTCACATCAGAAATTTTAGATGCTCTGTATTCTCAGCGAAAAACTGGGGGAACCATTTATTTGTAACAATTTAGTTGCAGGTTTTTCCTTTACATTATGGGAAAGGCCCTGCAGTATGTGAGCAATGGAATAGTTCTTCAACAATGCAATTTAAAGAATATTTTCCTCTGTGTGTAGCACAGCAGCAGTATAGTAGTTGATCCTTGTAGTTGTCACATTTCGTTGATTGGCAGAAAACAGTATACTTTAAAATGAACACCAACTGTGCTACCTGCTTTTGCCTCAGTCATGATCATTATGAGTACATTGTGTACATGTACATCATCACATGCATTTATTTTATCTCATTGAAGTGTCTTTTGAAGAGAAATTCCTTTGCAGTATACATTGAACAAGTACGTGTGCCATATCCCCCGTAATTGAAGGTGCAGCTGTAAGTTATTAAAAAGGGCTTGGTTTTGATTATATGAATTTATTTGAATAGTTAAATTTCTTTTGCTGACTGTACAGTACATCCAACATTAAAAGAGATGATTGGGTGGTGACTTGCCACCTACTGTAGACACTGCCAGCTGTAATTTTATAATTCTACTCTGCCCTCCCTGCCCCCTTTTTTCCTTCCAAAAACCTTTTAAAACTGGAGTTGAATGATCATTCAATGAACCTAAAGGTCAGAGCTGCTTCATTTTACTACTTATGATACTTCAAACTGTTTTTAAGATATGTACAGTATTTATTTCACGTCTTAATTGAAAATTTGTCAGTTTAACTGACTAAAATACACCACTACTGCTGTACTGTATGTACATGCTTTTGTGCATCCACGCACACAGTATGGTAGAGTGCCTCCTTCTAGATTTACAGTAGGAAGCATGAATATGCACAGAACAAAACGTGCACGGCAAACAATTAAGCTGATTCTCAAAAATTTGTTATGTGGGCTTGGAAGATTATGAGTTTTTGAACACAGAAAAAGTCATGACTCTTGCTCAATTGTTGTAAAGTAAAGTAATAACTGCAAGTTATTTATTGTATTTACTGTATGTAGTGTCTAGTGAATTGTTTCAATATTAGCATTATTAGTATTGTATCCAGTATGACTATGATGACTCTTTTTATTGCTGTTCACTAATGGTGTGTCATCCTTTACAGTGCACTCTACCTACAGTAGGTGACTAATGTATAAACAATGCTGCTCAAACAAGACATCGTGAAGTGCAGTAGATTCTATATTCAAAGGTCAATATCAGTATACGACAGTTTTATCTGAAAATGGTCTCCTTTGCAACTTTGGCCATACCACTAAGTCTGTTTTGAATGGTACTTATAATATTCAATTTCACTGGCGGTCAGTATAGTGCTTTAGCATTTTACAGACATATTGTACATGTACTGTACCATGGCTGTTCAAGAGCTCTCTCAGCCTGGGGGGGGGGGGGGGAATCTCCCTCCAGGGCATAATTTCTGCCTGACTAAGGGCCTGAGGCACTGAGGTGTACAAAAAGGTTGCAGCCCCCTAGCCTCCTTGTCCCGCACGGCCATGACGTACTGTAGTTGCAATGCTCTAAATTAGTCGTGCAGTAACTTGGAACATAATAGTTATATAAACACATCGAATCACACTCTGTGCACTGATACTAGAACTGGAAATATCCATGCCCAAACAGCATATATGGCCATATAAACCCATCTCAGCTGAAAATTTCCTTTGGAACCTTCTAAACCTGAAAAGTTTCAATTTCAAATATGATACACCTTGGGAAAACCCTTTGCATTCTAAGGGTTCCCTTTGGTTGTTGATGGAAATTGGACAAATCCCAAGACTAATATTTCAAAATTATATACCTTTTGAATAAACTGAAAACCCTTTAGAACCATTTGAAATCCATTGAAACCCTTTGTTTAATGGAATTTGGACAAAGAGACTTTTATAGTCCAAAGAGAATTTTCTGCCGAGATATTTTATTCATAAATTGGAAGTGACAAACTGCATTGAGGTTCAAAGTAATTTTTATGAGGAATTGGTTTTCAAATTTGCCGTCCCAATCATCAAAGGATTGTGATTGTTATTTGTCCTCAAATAATAAATGTTGTTAAATAATTTCAGTTTCAATCAATGGTCATATAACACATCAGACTTTGAATTCTAAGGCATGCAAGTGAAATAGCACACCATCACTCACCTCAAATCAGTGCTAGGGGTGTGATTTTTCATACACCTAAATGTAGAATGTTAGCTAAATATATGGAAGTTGAATGAAAAAGCACACCTACTGTACTGTACAACACTCCTTGCATTCCTGTGGAGTGTAATTTGTAATGCACCTGGAAACTCATAAAACTCAAGTTTACTACTACCTGACAATTGTAACTATTTTAATTAAACTGTATAGTATTTAAAGCTTTTTGTCGGAGATATTGTCTTTGTTTTGGTTGGATAAATCCCTCTTTGTTTTAAAATTAATCATAATTGGATTTATTATGTGCTCATAGTCAATACCAAAAAGGTGGGATATTATCCCTTACATCCTGTTTCAAATTGTGTAAAAGTGACACTCTGTTGATTACTCAAAAGTAAAATTACCAATACTAAAGAATACAGTATGAAATGTGATTTCAATACCGATAAATCATGGCTAAGGTCAGAAAAAAAATTGCATGAAACAGATATTACCGTGGTGGCATTAAGATTAATTTGGTGGGTCATGTTCTCAGAGGGAGCAGCCAGTACTGCTTCCACAGTGACACTTTGCAATTCAGTTTCATGCAGCCCATTCTTAACCCTTTACCGTTTTGCTCCGATCTGGGCATATTTGCGCACCACAGGAGTGGGCGGAAAAGCGAACGTAGCCCGCCCCTCATCGGCTTCCATAGGCCATTGACCCTGTGACCTTAAACTATTGTCTCTCTCGTTGTTGTGGCCGAATTTTCGGGTAGCTACTCGCAGTTTCGAGCTCCACATGAAACAGTAAAGATGTGTGACAGCCGAGCTCTCCGCATGGGTCCAAAAGGACCCAAACAACGGTGAAGGATTAAGCCCAGGCACCCCAAATCAAAGTTTAACTTCTATAGATTGTAATTACTGGCCATCAGCCTGCCTGGAGCTGCATCAAAACATTTAAACAAACTGGATCAAGGCAAAGCTGCACAAGTTTTCAATCTTGTAATCTTTTAAGTTGCCTGGCCACAATTAACCTTTTGAGAAAATAGTATTTGAAATCATTTATTTTTCAGCACAAAAGGCCTGCTTAAGTTCAAGGTACTGTATAGTATGGTCAGGTGTGTAATAGTGTAGCTGTGACAAATTGGATCAGTACATGTATCTCGTTGAAATCTGATTCATGATTTTGTGACATGCTCTAGTCAGTAAACAGGTTGGGGAGGCACAAAAGGGGTGTAACTAGAATAGCGTGAATTTGGGGATTTCGTTGCAGAAGCAAATGGAAGATTTGGTTGCAGAGGCAGGAGGGAAAATAACTCCCTACAGTATATACATGTAGTTCAGTCACCTGCACTTTCAGTAAGCCTTTACAACTGTCTTTGTTTATACAGTGTACTGTATGTGCCTGCAGTATTGCCTATATTTGACAACCCTTTTATTTTTAACTCTTAATGTCATGCTGTACTGTATAGTATACTGTAAGTACTGTTCTTAACATACTTTGAGTTGAGAAAATAGATTATTTGTGATAATGATTCTGCAGTCCTGATCAACATTCTCATGCAGCAGTGCAGTCAGACTTGTGTAATAAGACATCTGTTAGACATATACTGTAATGTACAATTCCAAAATGTGTTTTAACATTGGCAAGACTCTTGACACTTGAATTCACCAGAGACCTGTCTTCAGGCATATGAACTTTTCATGCCAACATGAATTCAGAGCAGTTGGTTTTATATTTTATGGCCTCTGCCAATGATAAATCAAGGTTTCATTTAATTGTTCTCTCTTCCTCTGTCTGAAATGGAATCATTTTGTGACAGCCTTAGTGACTGTAATAGCCTAAATATGATGCATGTTGTTGTAAAAGCCAAACTTTTACAACAATAGGCATGTATGCTTTTTTTTAAAAGCCTTCACTTTACTGCAGGCCTGAACCCAAGGGGAGGCTTTTATGGCCTCAGCCCTCCCTTTTTCTTTTCATCTGTCAACATGCTAAGTAGAAATTAACCCAATCGTAATTCATACTGTACTACATACCTTCACTGTACCTTCACTTTACTGCAGGCGCGGACCCAAGGGGAGGCTTTTACGGCCTCAGCCCTCCCTTTTTTGCCACATCAGTGATAAAACATACCGGAAATTAGTAGTGCAACTCCCTCACACCCCTGCTTTCTCCTAGGTCAGCCCACCCTGTTTGGGTTGTCTGGATCCACACCTTAACTTCAAATGACAGTAATTCCTTTCGTCCTAAATAAAGTGCAGGACAGTATCTTGCCTTGGTAGAAAGGACATTATTTGAATAGTTATTCCCATAAAGGTGGTCAAAGTGATTAGATCTTTGGATGGATGGCTTAGAGGTACAGTAGTTAAGTACAAGACTCTCTAATGTGGATCAGCTCACAATGAGATTGGAGCATATGACACATGATACAATTACTGTAAAGTTTTAACAATGGTAGACTGCAGGGCCTCAGCACACAATGCATGATGGGAAGGTTATAAATGCAAGTGTTGCACAAGGGGGGGGGGGGCTTAAGTTCATTCCAGGAAAGCTGGACCCCAGAGAGTGCATTACCCTTGTCCATTCATACACAACAATATGTTGATGTAAATAATGGAAAAGAATAGTGTGTCATTTGTAAGTAGGTCTACATTAGAACATCACAACCACATGCAGTAGCCTAAATACTATATATGAATGAATTTATCCATAACCATGAAGTAGTCATTGAATTGAGGCATGGTCACCTGACCACAATGGCATACAATAGGGAATGCATTCTTTCTAGCTTAGCACCGTTAAATACTGTATGATACATCCCTAAAAGGTACTAAGCTTGAACGGTACATATCATGGTTAAGAAACCCATTCTTTCTAGCTTAAAACAACAAAATCTGACACCTGTACGTATTAAGTGTACAGCACAAAGTATTGATGAACGTATTTACTTGGTTAAATACTATATGCCTGTATTAACCATGTGCAATAGAACTTCTGCTCTTACAGGTTGTTTTCAGAATTGCAGAATATTCTGTACTGTATGTACAGTACATTTGGTGCAGTATTAATGCGTATACAGTAGCCTACTGTTTATACAGATCTGCCAAAATTTAAATTGTGAAAAGGCCATCTTTGTTTAATTGCATAAATAAATGAGACCATTTATTCCCAGGATACATAATATTTACATTGGTAGCTGTACCCTCATATTACAATTATCCATTTAACCATAGCCTTGTGTGCATGGTGCTACATGGTCAGGGCAGAGTTACGAAGACATTCTAAGCATGTAAGATTAATTTTCTTACCACCATAGTGCAGCTGTGTAGAGATTACAAGCCTAAGAGAGACCATGCAGTTGTATTATCAAGTGCCACAAAGCTTTCCTCCCAGGGTTCAATTGTGAGGAATAAAATGCGGCATTGATGCAGAGGTACTTAATATTTCCGTAATCAATAAAAAGTTCTGCTTGACTGGTCCTTAGATAAATTAGGTCATTTTCATATAAGTGTTCTCATTTAGACTACGGTGGCAAGAAAAGAATTGTGTCCCATTCATTCTCTGCTAATTTTACAATCCCATGAACAATTTAAATGGGGATTGTTTTTCACACGCACATTTTCCTTTGAAGTATGACACACTTTATGCGGATGATTGCTTTTCAGCAAAAGTTCTACAGGCAGGTTTGGGAAAAATGGAAAACATTTGGTGAACATGCAAAGATCTGGCTAGCATGAAAAAGGTTCCTCCCACAAACGGTTTAGGCTATGGGTAACCTGCAGGACAAGAATTTGAGAAAGAGGTTGCAAATTTGATACCACCACAAGACAGTGTGGAAGTAATTTTCTGATGAACATGTTTTTGTGTAGGGCAGGTCCTTTTCATGCTGTGTTTAATGTAGGATGCATTGCATCATGGGATGTATGTAAGCCATTTCAGTCTAGTGTTAAAGAAACTGATGCAGCATACCAGAAACTGAATACTGCAGTACAACTGAAAATAATAACACACTACAATGGAGTGGCATAGACTGCATTTGCTTTGGGTAAGAGGCAAAAGCTGTTGGTCTCCAACTTCTGCATCAAAAGTTAAATCCTGAGATTTTGTTCTTATCACCCAAGTAGGCAATCATGATATCTCAGGACAAATATGGCATATTTCAAGATAAAATCAAGGAATTACTCAGGACTGGGAAATTTCACAATTGAAAAGTAGAAAGTATTGTCACGTGAATTGCCATTCATGAGAGCCATTCATGAAACAGAACAGGATGGTTTATGTGCCACTGTACACTACTTCATGTCAAACTGACTGGCATTTCTTTTAATTACTTATCACTGTATGTCAGGGATTTTTATTTTTTTTTTGTTATTAGAAAATAGTGATTTAAATCAAATAAATCCATGTAAATCAGATTTTTTTTATTTAAAAATCATGGGGTTTTTTTCAATTAAAATCATGATTTTATTCATGATTCCAATCAATTTGATTTAAATCAAACAACCTGGCTGTAAGTAATTGAAAATATTTCTCATTTCTGTTTATGTATTATAATTAAAGTTGGCTGTACTTTCACCCAAAAGAACAAACCTTAACAATACCATCATCAGAATTAACAGTAACCACGAAGTTACGATACTGAATGGTCTCAATGAACTCATGGTGAAATTTTATGGACCAAAAGGAAGTAAGTATAAATATGGTTGAGGGCTGTGAATGTTTAGCGAAATAACTAAACGTTTAACCTCAAAAATTTGCGATCATTTAGCAATTAATTGCGATTACCTTATCACAAAAAAGAATTATTTCAGTATGTAGTGACTGATACTGAATGTAATGCAGATATAGTTGTTATCTTGCATGGTAAAATCAAATTATTCTGAAACTTTGAAGCCTACAAGGTCCACATATGTCCAGAATGTTCCATTTAACTAAAACCAGGGATCATCAGATTACACAAATGGATGAAAAAAACTCAAAAACAGTTTTTGCGATTAATCTCTTGTAGCTTTGTACTAAATGTTTATTCCACATGCGATCGTTACACGTTCACAGCCCTAATATGGTTTCATTGCATATATTAACTTCTTGCTCCTAAGATATGCAGAACCACGTGTTCGGTATGTACAGTCAAATGATAAAATTGTAGTAGTCACTCCTGAATTAAGATATTGAGGTTCAGTATACAGGTTCAACTTAGGATGATTGTATTTTCCCTCTAAAGCAGTATGCAGTATCTTATTTCATCTGGTACTAAAGTGAAACAATTAAAAAAACCATTCTTCCATAAAGCGAATACCCTGAACAATTTTTATCTTCCCTCATTACATCCTTTTTCATGTGTAGAAACCATCCGTATCTTTATGGTAATTACTGCCTACACTGTCCCTCATGATAATTTATAGAAGGGTTTTGTAAAGCAAGACGATGAACATTATGAACCTGAGTAGTGCTTCTGTGGGCAATTAATTCATGTTTATCCACAATCCAGGTTTGGAGAACCCTTCTGCTTGGAATACAGACACACAAGTTGTCCTGTGCAGTACAGTAGGTCTTCCTTGCTTGTTTTACAAAACGTTTTCATTAAAGCAGCTATCAGAGTTTGGCAGAAATAGTAATCTGTTCCAGAACCTTGTTTTTCCCTTTCAAACTTCAATGTTTTTGAGAAGAAATATTGAATTGGTTTTTGGAGTTGAAAAAAATGTTAATTTTGTGTTAATTACTCTTGGATAACTACTGTTGGATTTAAATTTCTAAATATTTATGAGGTAAAAATAAATCCACACAGCTACAAGACAAGACAGCCTCTACTACTGTACATTGGAACCAATCCTGATGTTAGACTGTGATCACAGATCAAAATCTGTTAGTTTTAAGACAATGTACAAAAAATGTGGTGTAGAATTTAAGTTTTCGAAAACTTGTAAAACAAACTCTGCAGACTCCTGCTTTTTATAAATAAGACTTCTATTGCTAAAATCCTCTTGATGCAGAACCTGTTGAAAGGTATTATTGTGCAGTAAAAATTGTCAAAAACTTGTAAAACAAACTTTGGAAACTGTTATACTGTAAGTAAGATGTCCAGTACTTGCTAAAATTCTTATAATGCAGAACCTGCTGAAAAGTACTGTGACATTGTACTGTACAGTACTGTTCATAACACAAAATCATTAGGCTATTACCATGCAGTTTGCTTGACATAAGTAATATCAAATGATACCACAGTATTTTGTTATCCTGCACATATAGCACATAGTAGGACTGTACTGTACAGTATGTACTGTAGATCAAAAAATGAGAATGTTTAGTGACCTCATCCACCTTTATTACTGTACATTCAAACTGACTCTTCAAACAGATGACTTAAATCCATTAACTGAATAAATTGTTGCAAGTATTATTAAAATATAGTCAGCAAAACGTATGTTTTCTTAAAGGTCCAATTTTCTCACCTCAAACAGTACCAGTTCTCCTAACCTTCTTATACTCAAGCCCCTCCCACAATTGTCTGAAATTCATCCTTACCCAGTCACAATCTCAGTTTGTTGCTTCATGATGAGTATGGAACAGCTCTATGTGTATAATAAAAAAACTCAGTTCAGTTCTGTGTAATATATACTGTAAGCTTGGTAGTCTGCATTGTATGAATTAACAGTCAATCAAAATGCTGGGCCAATAGAGAGTTTCTGTACCCCCCTACAAGAAGTGTAGTTTGGAATGAGAGAATTTGCCCATAAAGGAAGAACCTAAAAGTTCCACAAGGATCCCTTGTAAGTTTGATTTGGTGCAGTTTATACACTCCAGATTCTAACATGCTGGTATAAATGTAGCAGAGCCCTAGCTTGCAGCCTTTTCTTCTATTCTATTTTCAGAGATAGTTTTATTTTCCAATGTAGCAGATCTTAATTTCTCAACTCTAATCACAACTTAAATCATCTGAGGGGTTTGTGAAGCCAAAAATTTTCTGAAAGGTCTTTGCTTTTTTATAGTATGCCAATCAATGGTTGTGCTCTGCATCTACTGTGCAGTAGCTATCCTTCTAATCAGAAAGTTGTCCACCTACAGTTCCTCAGGCTGCAGGTCTTTCACTCTGTACTCCACAGTAGTGCTGTAGAATGCAGCTTGCATGTTGAGGCACGTACTGTATATTCTTAATCTTAGAGCTTTAACAGTTTCTGTACTGAGGAACATTCAGTTTCATGGGCATTCTATAAGTTTAAACATGTATGCCGTGCATGGATTTTTAATGACTTTGTGCAATAGTACATGAAGCTGAATAGTTCAGCAGTTCTGTACAGTGACATACCCACCCTCATCTCAAAGTGCAGTACTCTATGACCAGTGTTGGTTTATACATTTTCTGATGTGAGCTGACAACTCAGATGTCTCACAGGTGATCCCATCAGGGACTTTGTAATGTATTTTATAACATGCAAGGAGACGTGACGTGCATTTAGACTGCAGTTTATGACAAGATATTGTGCATGTACAGTAACAAGTCAATTGTGGGAAAAAAGTGTGTGGTACTGTACATGTGTGGGGTATGCACATGCAGAAGACATACTTGCATAATTTTATTTATGCTGCCTGTGCAGGGATTTTGGATCAGATTTGCTAATTGCTTTCAAGAGACTTTGATTCATATAGTGCACATGTACAGTACCAATTGTACAGTGCAGAGTATGTATTTATCATGTAAAGTACTGTATTTCATGCATTCTCACTTATTCTCCCATTTTTTTGGTCAGCTCCTTAAAGGCCCAGTTCTCTCACCCCAAACAGTACCTATTCTCCTAACCTTCTTACTGAAGCCCCTCTCACAATTGTCTGAAATTCATGCTCATCCAGATATAATCTCAGTTTATATTACTTCTGAGTGAGTTAAGAAAAACTCAATTTATGTAAACAAAACCCTCTCAGTACTGTTCATGCTGTGTTTATAAGCTTTGGTACTCTGCATTGTTTGAATTAGCTGTCAATCAAAGAGCTGAGCCAATTGAGAATTTTGGTACCCCCGTACCAAAACTGTAGTTTGGGGTGAGAGGTTTGGCAGGTTTGGCCCTTTAAGCCGTGTATTTACCGAGCTACAAACTGTGCAGGCCTGGGCAATAGCAGTAGCAATTACTTTTTTTTAGTTATTTTTTTCTTCTCCAAGCAGAGATGAAGGGTATTTATATGAAAACTCACAAAAATGTGATCAGAATTTCTGGCCATGCATGCAGCTTCCCACATTTCCCCACGGTGCCTGATAATTTAAAAGAATGTCAACCTGTTCATGAATTTACAATATCCCTCTAAAATCATGCAGACTTGTATAAAAATACAGTAAGCTTTCTTGAGAGATTCTGTAGGTATTACTTTTATTGACTTCTTATTAGTTTTAAATGTTATCTGAGGAAAATCACAATGTGAATTTTTAATGTACTGTATTGTATACAGGCCTGCCATACCGCAGCAGATTCAGTATAAAATTGTGTCAGGGCCAGATCAATTACAGTACTGTACAGATTTAACATTTCAGCGTCTACAGTTGCAATGGTTACCCTGTAATGCTATTCTTCTCTTCAAGGGTTTAATAAACATGAAAGACTGACTTGACTTACAGTAAATGCTTTCTGATCCATTTCAACTCTGTTCAACTGACAGAAATGACTGAGTTATTTGACTGTATTAAGTACTTGCAAAAAGTGTTTCACATTTTTTATTTAATTGATTTTGGGTTTAATTACTTACCTTTTTTTTTTTGTACTTTCTTTTATTACAGCGCCATATGAAGGAGGAGTTTGGAAAGTACGAGTAGATCTACCAGATAAATATCCATTTAAGTCACCTTCTATCGGTAGGTATTATCGTACAGTAGGTCCTGTTTTTGATCCTGACCGTACCTGCATAATTAGACGGTTTGTACAGGTCCTGGAAATCCTAGAAAGTCAGGAAAAACTGAAACTTCTATTTCCATGCCTTGAAAGGGACAGGGAAAATGAGCAATTTTTCGAAAAAGTCTTGGGAAAGGCAGGGAATTTAAGGAACTGGAATCACTGTTCCAGTTTTCTTAATGTTCAAGTACTGTATGTTATTTTGTTGAAAAAAAGATGAATGAGTTCTGACTGTTTTTTGAAAGTCTTGGAAATATCAGTCGAAATCGTTAAAAGTTAAGAAAGTCATGGTCCCTTTGCTTTACTGATTTTGTATAAACCTAACCTGTTAGACCAGGGTTGTCCAACCTATGGCCCGTGGGCCACCGTCCGGCCAGCGAAAGGGTTGCGTCCGGCCCGTCAGAAATAATCTATACTGCAAAATTATTCCATAAGCAGATTAATTGATGACAACCTTTAGGCCATCTGCTATGGCATGCTTACTTTTGAATGAAATGATTCATTTCAAATGTCTGCTACATATAGCTACATTGGAGTGTTGTCCACATGGGTGGGTTGAGAATGATTCAGGAGGAATATGAAGAAAAAACTTTGTCCAAATATTCTGCCTGACACCATCAATTTTTGCTAAAATTTATTTATTTGTTCAATCAAAAAGGAAAATGAATTAGTGTTCCCTACGGGCAATGATTGCATTTTTGTTGCCTTTGGCGTCGGGAAAAATTGAAAAAAAAAACGAGTATAGAATGCAGCCCCTCGTCCATCATAACCATTACATGTGGCCCACCGCTGCGAAAGGTTGGACAACCCTGTGTTAGACCAAATGGCAAATTTGGAAAGATTATTTGGAAAAAAAAAACATAATTTTTATGATTTGGGGGGAAAACCTGAATTGATATTCTCAACATGCACTGTATACTTAGTTTCTTCCATTTAGATCGAGGTATCCCAAAACACCCATTGATTGACTGCTTGGGCAGGTATTTTCAATTGACTGGCTCTTCAAACAGTTCACATCCTCTATACTGCATGTACAGCTGAGTTGTTCTGATTGCCTGTTGTATAGATACAGTTGTCTCAGTTTGTAGAACCACCTTCTTTAACTCACATTTATGTGAGCTTGGGAAATGCAAACAGATTAACCAATGCAGCCAGTGTGTTTGAACATACCACATGCGAGGTATCAAAAGTTGCAGCAAGATGAAGAATCAGAGAGCTAAAACTTGGATTGGCTAGAAACTCAGCTGTAAAATCTCATCTTACTCCATCTATACTGATATATTATAGTGCACATGTGACAAGTCATGTGCTCTACAGTAGGTACTGTAGTGTTGTACACATTACAGTCAGTATATATTCAAAATAACTGTGTACTGCAATGCAATATTACCATAATAATTAATGCTGTGAATACTGCATTTCAGACTTATGCGGACAGATATTGATCAAATGTTTGTTTTTTCTGTTTGTTTGCTCAGTTTATTACCATACGCAGTACAAAGCATTTTTGAAACAACAACATAAAGAGTGACAACAAAGAAAAATAAGAAAAAAATTTCGGATAAACCATACAAAACAGAATATGAGATGGAAAGAAGAGAAAATAAGTTTAGTAAAACTTTTATGAATCTCTCCCCAAAAGATGTATAAAATAATTAAATTTCAGAGCAGCTTATTTCTATAACAGTTTTTCAAATGAAAACTGCTATGCTACTTGTTGCACAATCAAACTTGTTCTTTTTACTTATCTATGAATCCTGATTTTAACTTAAGTTCACTTTTTGAGTTCCTAATGTCGATATTTAGATTATTCCACACTTTTACACCACACACTGATAGGCTTATAGCTTTATAGATGGTACGGACAGAAAGTTGATAAATATCATCTTTTTTATGAGTTAGTAATTTACTTTCTTTTTTAATAAATAACCTTTGATTATTTGGAGGTAATGTACTCATGCTGTGACGTCGCTTTCTGAAAAAGCAACATAGACACCCCAGTACATCAAAGGCGGTGTGGGGTGTAACTAATATCTGAGTTTGTTACATGATCTATGACCTCAAAAATTAATGAGCTATGCTTTCATTGTGTTTGCACAGTGTGAAAAGCAATTAACACATGCTGACTAACCTGTTAGCTAACCCCAATTGTTACGTAACTTTTTGTGTATTGTAACACGTCTTTTACTGTCAATCAATTAATCAGATATGAAACTTGACTCAATCAAGTCTGCAAGTAGTGGGCTTCTTTTCCTCCCTGAAGCAATAAGAGTTAATCAGGCAGAAATGAAGGATGTACTGTAACAAAAAGTAAGAGGGAACGTTTCATCATGCTATATTTAGCTTTAAACAGTAAGATGGCTGTCTTAAATGGGGAACAAGTGCTGTACATCAGAGTGTGAAACTAAGCCTTCTTAAGGGTTTTAGGCTCAGTGCTTTCTTTTTCTTTTGTTCATTACACAAGTGATTGTTTAAAAAAAAAATTCTCAAAGTATCTTGAATTTCATATTTCAAAAGAGAAAAACAAAACAAATATATGAAACATGCTATTTTGATGAGGTCATATAGTTGCATTCAACAAAAAAATTTATCATGTTTATATGTAATGTCGGACAGTATTGTTTAGGTTGCAATGCATTTGGTATTTACAGTTAGGTAAATTTTAACGATGCAACTATATGCTTCAAATGTATAATGGTAATGCTGATATTGGTATTGAATAATTAATACCGAGTTGGTCCAACAATTATAGGCGTCTCACTGCTCACTGTAGAACGGGTGGTGTGTTATCAAACATGTTCACAGTATATACTGTAGATAGAGTACTGTACTGTACCAAAGGTGATTTTAATTGCCCAGCTTTGATGAAGAATAATGATAAGGTTTAATCAAAGGCTAATAAACCTCACTGTTGGTTTAATCTATGGTAAATATAGGAGGAAAGATCTTCCCTTGACATCTATTGTATCTAACACTGAATACACATGTACATAGTGCGAAAACTGCAGAGTATGTACAGAGGGAACTTGATTCATTTACTGTACTGTAGTGTAAAAGAGACTCACATACCTACAGCTGTTCCTGTACGTTGGTATGAGATGACTTTCTCGTCCCCCCCCCCCCCTCCCACACATACACACTTGGCATGAGCATTTGCTGTAACCTTGAAGGCAGGTTAGGTATATTCATTTCCTCAAAGTTCCAATTCTCCCAACCTGCATACTCTAGCCACTCATTCAGCTCTGTGAAAAGTCATCCTTATATTCAGATATAGTCTCATTTTCTGATACAGTACCCTGGTTAGCATGCAATTCAATGTGCATTTTAAATCAGAGCACTCTCAGAGGATGTTGTATAATACATACTGTATGAGCCATAGTACTCTGCATTTTCTGAATTTTATGTCCATCAAAAAGCTCCTGTAGCTGTGCCAATTGAAAAGTTTGGCAGACGACTATGATTACAGGTGAAAGTGTATTTTGAGGTGATGAATGACTTCCATCAAAACTGTTTCACCCATGATAGAAGCTGTTATTTCTCTACATTATCTCCTGTACTACTGTATACCTGTGGCTCCTTTCATAAAATTCAATGTTTATTCTATTCAGTGTAAAGTTAATGTAACACAGAATGCTACTTTGTTATTCATGTTGCCAATAGTTGCTTCAGCAACCCTGTGGCAGTAATTTGTTGTCCCAAGCAAATTGCTTTTGGAAAGTTCATCTCCATAATTACATATTTTCTATTCACCCAGAGAACTTAGAATGTTCAGCTTGGTACAATAGTTTTGTTGTTCAACTTGCTGGCTGAATCAGCAGAGAACTAAGTATATTTTACAGCTACTTATACTTTTGCATAAGTAAAGTCATTTTGCTAATTAGTTAAATAGTGTATGCAGGTTGGACTTGAACAAAATACTGTAGCCCTCTTTGACTTCTTTCAGACAATAAGTGGAAATATGTAGTTGTGGAGGTGTGTGTACACTTTATAGACAAAATTTGGAGGGTATTCAAATGTACACAGAGTTAAAAATATTTCAAAAGTATTTGTTTTTGTTCTTCTCCCCATTTTTTGGTGGCAGTGGGGGGGGGGGGGGGGGACGTAATAGCCCTGCTTTAAGAAACATATACACACTGTCCATTGCTAAAGAAGTTAGGGTTTGTGGTTGCCCAAAACTAGAGTGTTGAAATCTGCAAAATAAGTCCCCTGGTAATCCTGAGAAGTGTTTGGACCCCTTCTCAATACTGTTTTCAGTGAAAATTCAAAAGGGTTCAGTCTTAACCTTTACGAAGTATGCCATAGATTTAATATTTTAGTATACATGTACACCAAGGTTGTCACCTCTCTGGGTGGCACCGGCCGGTGCTACCCAGCTCTGAAAATCAAAAGGGGAGGTGGGACACTGACTCCTCTGAGACAGCTCCCTCAGGATGGTGATCACAAATTACCCGGCTCTCAAAATGTTTTGGTGACAACCCTGATGTACACATACTGCAACAAATTTTCCCTCAAACATTTTGAAAATTCCTGAGATAAAGACCCGTGTATTAAAATGAAAGCAATTATTCAGTGCTGCAATGTAACAATTTGTCAATAATGAATTTTCATCAAAATGATTTCTTTTCTCTGCAGGTTTTTTAAACAAAATCTATCATCCAAATATTGATGAAGCGTGAGTTTTTCTTTTAAGTCTCATTTTATATCGCTCTCTAATACAGTGAAGAACATTAATTCTGAGTTAGCAATTAATAAAAGATTTCATCTTCTAAAGAAGCTGTATGGTTTTCAATTTTCAGTTTTTACGTGCTATCTCCTACAGTATGCTTAATAAATTTTGCTGCATTCATTCCTGCCCCTTTTCCCACACCCCATTAAATGCAATCAAAACAGGGCTACTGGTATGAATGGTTGTAGTATACACTGTAGCTGTTATGATTTGAGAGTTCCAGTTTGAAGATCTTAATTCCCGTGACATTCTAATGTTAAACATGATAACATCACAAAAATTACAAAAGATGAGGTGGAATTAGAGATCAAACAGGAGCAAAGCTTATCAAGGCTTTCTTATCAAGGATTGCAATTATAATGTTCATACTTTTTTTCACTTACGAGTGTGGGTTTCTGCTAGAAAGTTTCAAAATACAACAACTACAATATTTTCAAGTACCCTCACCCAATAAGAAATCTAGCTTGTAAACCCTTTTCAAATGTTTCAAAGAATTATGGGATAGTGGTTTGGTACTGTTATCACTGCAGTGTTTTGCATAAATAAAGGAAAGCACACCTGCACCATTCTGTTCCAGTTGTTTGTTAGGCTACTTGGCTATTTGATGGTAAAAGGGTCTATGGAATTTGTCACAACTTACTGTAGCATACTTTCTCTCCAATGACACCATTCTAGTCTATGTGCCCCCTCCCCCCTCTACTGTGGATATGCAGTGAGTATCAGCCCAGGGAAGGCCAGCAAGACTGGTTGTTCAGAGACTATAGGGAGTGAAATCATTTCTGACAGTAATGGGGTACTAGGTAAAGTAACCTGGTACTAGGTGCTCTTTGGTGCCTATTTCTTACCAAAGAGCACCCACAAGACTCCCAAAAAGGTACCAGGTGACACATTTTTACAGAAACACCCAATATTTGTGAGTAGAACCAATATGCATACACATAATTAGAGAACAGTCACCATCTCTACTGGTGCAGCTACTGTATCTTAATGAGCTTGCTTGTATGGCAGAAAATGATTAAGTATTTTCTGTTTGGGTTTACTGTACTTATTGTTACTGTAACATGTCATACAGTAAAAGCATTCAGTAAAATGTACAGTTGTACCATATGTGTCAACATTTACAACAAAACAGCTGCAGTATATTAAAGTTTAACCTATAAATTTTGAAAGGATTTCATTGCAGTGTGCAATGATTTTAGTGTTAATGTCATCAGCATGTTTTTGTTTGTGATTTCGACGTCCATCTGAAGTGTCAGGAAATGGCAACTACGTAAAAATTAATCTTCAACATTTCCAAGAAAGATTCAAAATATGAAAGCAGGCCAATGAAATCACCTAATATTGCCAGTTTGATATTTAAACTGAAAGATAAATAAGAACTTTGAGAAGCCTTAAATGCAGTAATTACTCAAGTGCATTCACATTTTGTTTTTCAATTTGTTTTTTTTTTTTTCAAATGCAGATCAGGAACAGTATGCTTGGATGTTATTAACCAGTCCTGGACAGCTATATATGGTATGGTATTTTTCATTCGTCAATGAAGTCTTGTTCTTTGCTTTTGCATGATTCAATTAAGTCTTTTGTTTATACAGTAACTGCCATCTGGAAATGCTCCACTGAATGCTTGCGTTCTGCCTGAAGAACTGAATTTTTTTCAAGGAGAATGACAAAATGTCAGTTGATCATATTAAAAGAGTACAAGAAACCAGCTGCAGGTTGTTACATAAGGCCTAACATGAGTCTCAAAAACAGTCAATAAGCTTATTTACATGAGTGGATACTGGCATTAGCTTGAGATATCTGTTGGATGCCTTTTGAAAGGCAGCTGGGTGCTTGTAGGTACAATACACCCTCTTTTAATGCCTTTAAGTGGGCACTATCATCTCTTTCTACACTGTGATCTCTTGAGGAGCACTGGTAAACATCAAAGGCATGGTTACATATTCCCAAAAAAAACTTCACAAGATATATGTATCAACCCTGCAGGACCATGTGAGCTTTCACTCGTCATTGTGCTTTGACCTCAAAATTCTGTCGATTGTATACCCTCTCATTGTGCAGTACAGGTATGTGGAAACTTCAAGTTACACTGATATGTATGCACAAAGAAAACCCACCACAAACTGAAAATAATTTATTTAGTGTGTTGTTTTTAGGGGTGTTGCATGGTAAGGTGCAGTTACAAGTTACTTGCACTTTACTTACAGTAACTCTTTACATATACTGAAGAAAACATTTCATCTTCCAGTCTAACATGCCGAGTTTGATCCAGCAAGGGGAATAAATGGTTTACATTCCCCTCATTTTGGCACATGAATGATTTTCTCATTTAATTCATTTATTTCATTTATTTGTCTTTCCACTACGATTTACAATTTTACAAAATAGAAGAGTTTACATAGTAACAAAAACAGATTTGTCCATGTAGCAGAGGGAATTTAACTACAAAACTCTGTTAGGCTTAACATTAAGGGCAGAACTCTCCCTTGAGAAAAGAACACTCCCTTGAAAAAGAACAAAAAACTAAACAAAAACAACATATCAAAGCTACTGAGGAGGGTTATTAAACCAAGAAAAAAAAAAAAAAAAAAAATATCCCCAAGTGTATGCAAAAGAAATTTCAAGATAATCCCTCCCCCTTCTCGATTTCATAATAACACCACAACTTGTTTTCATGTTCCTCCATTCTCCTGGTGTTATCCTCCATTCTCCAGGGGCCCGTTACACAAAGAGTTACGCACGATCTTAAGTTTGATTTACTGTTGACTTAAGTATGGGGAATCAAACTTAAGATTGTGCGTAACTCTTTGTGGAACGGGCCCCTGGTGTTTTCCCCCATTTTTTTGTTTCCCTTAAATGGTTTAGGGTATATTCCTCACTGTGCAACAGTCTTTGTATCCTTTGACCATGTGCCATGCATTGTAAAAACCTGTACCTCCTATCAATAAACTTAAAAAGTGCAACAATAAGCCAATCTACCCCTAGTGATTTGGACTTGTGATTATCAAAGATATTACAAATGCTCTCTTTTGAGAAAATCTTTGTGACGCTTCGTTTGTTTCGTTTTAAAACAACCATAGAGACTGGGTAGCTTCCCAATTTGAGATTAATAGGTGTTGACAGCAATGAAATGCTTTCAACCCCTCTTTATTGGCAACAGCTACTTATTTCTGATTACTGTGATGGAAGACCTCTGTTTGAGACCTTGACCATGCTGTACATAGGTTGAACTGTATGTGTAGCTTGAAAACGTTCAATGCTGTATCTACGAGCTTTAAATATGGGAAAAAAGTGTAGCAGATGTTTCCAGGGTCGCTCTTGGATGGTCACTCTCCAACGTGTTGCGTGGCTTTGTAAAGAGTCATCAATTTTGTATGAAAACATGCAGTATTTGTGCAAGAAGAGTACCTTCATCATAGGCTGGCATTGGAGGGGATTTTCTTCCCCTCCAGTCAATCAAATTCTAAAAAAGGCAAAATTTTTTCTTAGTAAACCAAATTTTGACTTGAAATGATACTAAATGTTTGAATGTTCCACCAGATTGCTTCAGTTGATGTTTAAATGTTCAAAAATTTCTCACAATGGAGGAAATAACAGTGATCAGTTCCTGCAGTTGGCTACCCCAAACATAAATCTTCATGCCTTTAAAAAAAATGTTGTGAATTGAAGATTTAAGGAGGTGTCACAAGTGTTTAGCTCCTGTGTTCTTTGAAGTTGAAGATTTAAATTCACTGGCCATGATTCACCACAGCTATAGATAGTGAAACAAACAGCTAATTAAAACTGTGTTTAATAGGTCAAAGCAATAACTGTCATCATTAGTTACAATCTTGTTTTTGTACAATCTGCTCTGAAATCAAAACCAGTTCATTGCCAATTAAAGTATTGTAAATACAGCTAGAAATAATGGTTAATTGTGAAAAATATGTGCTGTGTAGGAAAAGTTTTTAAACTGTGTAATGTGGGATTACGTTAGTAGTAGGGTCTTGGAGTCACAGTAGGAAATGTACCTTATTGAACATGTTTGTCCCATAAATAATATTGGTTGGCGGTCACATCACTTGCATTCAATGATAATTTAACAGTAATATTTTGTCTCTTAAAATATGCTCAAAAGGTACTATGCAAAGTATTAAAAGGAGTGGATGCTAGACAAAAATGCAGCTAGACAGATATTACCTTTATAGAGAACGAGAGAGTGGGGAAGGGAGGGTGGAACATGCAGTATCATAAAAAATTTGTTTTTGCTATAGATGTCATTTTAAAGATTTGTTACTGTAGTGCAGTGCAGCATGTGTACAAGAGGCATGAAGGTATAAATAGTGAGATCAATACAAAGTGGAACTAATGTAGGGTAGGTACATGGAAGGGGGGGAGGGTCTGGGGTGAACCTTGTGTAACTAAATATGAGCTACAGTAGCAACTCCACAATTTTTCAAAATTTGAATAGGCTAGTAACAGTGAAGACGGCCTACATATTTATTATGCTCAGAACATTATATGTGCTAAAATTCCCCGGATGTTGTGAAAAAAAAAATGTCCCTAAAATAGTGCCTGACTTGATAGGTTGGCACAACTCAAATTGTTCACAGATGTATTTATGCACCCTGTGCCGTGGTACTGCATTACAACATGTCAACATGTTTGTATTTCTGAAAATGTCAAGGGCAAATTATTAACAGTTTTGCCATTGATGATATGAATTGACAGTTGCAGATGTCTAATGTCCATTGCACTGAAGCTATTGTGTAGTTAGATATCCTCACACTAGCTATTGAAGCACATTTTATTTTGGACATTTGTTACCAGGACAACAACAACCGCTTTTTGAAGCTTATCATGCAAATACTGGTTAATGTACTGTATCTTTCTGACTGTCATCTTACAAGAGGCTACCATGCTTAGGAGTTGTGGCTTGACTGAGGGCGCTGTTTCACTTTATTGATTTTCTGGTTTTTGTAGTATGACTATATTTGTGTGTCACATAAGGTCATGATGAGTCTAAAGGCAAGTGTCAAAAGTCTCTTTTTTCCACTTGTGCAACCTAATGATGAAAGCAGTTGCCCTGGATACACAAATCAAGTCCAGAACATTCTCACTTGTCAAAACCATCTTAAAGTGTATTATAAGTATAGAATTTTAAAAACATATTTAAATCATATTTTTCCAGCTCTCAATGTCATAGCTTGTTCCATTGCCAAGGTATTAAATGTTGAAATTTATTCATTTTAGCCAAAATAATCTATTGTGCAGGAACGTATGACATTCTTCTTGTACAACTATCATTTATAAATGCTTGCAGGTCTTGAGTATTAGATGTTCTAGGTGTGTAACAAATCACACTTTTCAGGAAATTTAGGAATATGGTACATAGGTGTGCTGTTTTATTTGACTTGAACAGATTTATATGAGCACCCATTCTTCATCTAGGTGTGCAAAAAATCACAATCCTCACAGTGATGTGAGGGCAGGTATGGTGTGCAGTTGCACTCACATGACACAGAAGTCAAGGCCTAGCTTGTTTCTTTCCAAAGTGAAATGTTTAAATGACCTTGAATGCTTCTGTTTTCTTTATATGTAGTGCATTGTAAAGATAGGGTTTGTATGGTTAAGTCACCCAATAGCAATGAGGATGATCACATTTTGGCACAAGATGTCACAGCTCTCTGTAAAACAAAGGAATACAAACATTGAAATTACAACAATGACATTATATTGCAAATTATTTCACAATATGCCATTTCAAATTGATTGAATAAACTTCCAAAAATTTGTATATCTCAGCCTAGACATGCCCTGCAAAATTTGAAGTTGATTGAAATGTCAGACTGCACTGTAATGTGAACAAATTTTTACATTAACATATCATATATGAAGTTGCTTTTGAACACTTTCCTAAGTTTCCAAATGTATACCGTATAAGTCTAATGGTCTTATGAGACAAGGAAGATATAAAACTACATTTTGAAACCTTAAACTGAGTTTTATATCAAGAAATATATGAAATGATGTTTACGACAACATACTTATATCCTAGTTATAGTGTTATAGGTATAGGGCCTTGAGAAACAGGAAAGATTGGTAATTAAGTGTCATTATGCAAATGGAGGATGCATGAATGTTGAGGTGAAATTTCCACAATCCCAACTCAATGCCACTTCCCTTCCTCTGTCGAAAGAAACCTTTCAAAAACGAGCATGCACCTAGAGTAAACTGCCAGGTGCATTTCTTGAAGATACTGTAGAAAATGCAATGAAATTATAATTTAATGCTTTATTTCTCACCTTGTAATTACCACTGGCTTACAGCTCTGGTAACATTTGCAGTTGTTTTCGCTGCAACGAGTAAACAATTTCTGTTAGCCACATATTGATACGGTTCCCTGTAGACCTGATGTGTATGATGTCACAATATTGAAAGTGCACCCTCTGTATTAAATCTAATTGAATACCATTGCAACTTACACCTAGACAAATATGAAGATATGATATGCGTGAAAATCTGTTATGCTGACGTTTGAAACCTACAATGCTTCATGCGTACAGTGAAGTCTACAGAATGTTGCATTGACAAATTGTGGCATTGTTTGTCCTAACATCCATGGTCTAGAGGGGCTTTTCATATGACATCATAATACTCCCTAGGGGCCATGTTGAAGCATATGTAACAATGCAGTTGCACACAATCAACACACTTGCTCAATGAATGTGTACACACCGCCTATACCACGGTGCCCATTTTTTGGTGTTGTGCATTCAGCACATTGCTATGCGTATTTGGCATGATTATTCTCCTCCGGCATGGTTGATTGGTGACAAAATTGAAAAGTGAGAAGTAGGAGAACCCTTTAATATGATTTATAAATGACCACATCATCATCATCATTGGAAGGTGTTGTTTGCTTCTTTGCATTTTGCTGTTTCATATTCTTTGTTTTCTTCTTTCACAGATTTGTCAAATATTTTTGAGTCATTTTTGCCACAGCTTTTGGCGTATCCTAATCCAATAGATCCACTCAATGGTGATGCTGCTGCAATGTATCTACACAAGCCAGATGAATACAAGCAAAAAATAAGAGGTACAGTATATTGTAATATTCTGATTTAAGTTATGAACTCCATTTGATGTACAGTACTCCATACTTGGCAAGAATCCATTTTCAGAAAGAATGGTTCCATTTTCCCAGCTATAAAACCCATAAAATATGTTTTTATTGTCGGACTTTTCGGACAAAAGTGCACTAATAGTGAAAATCAACAGTATTAAAAGGACAATGGTACTTGAAATGATCAGGAAAATGGCAAAGGAAAAGCTTAGATACAAAATCATCACTGTGACTCTTTGCATATATCTGAGTGTGTTCCTAATACATTGAAAACATTTAGAAAGGAATAAAGGAAGTTGGCCCTTGTATTCCATCCATCAAGGTAGAGTAAGCACTTATAAATTTGCAGTACACCCTATGGGCATGCAGGGATGCAGGGAATCTTCATCACCTCTCTACTCACCTCCAGTCGAGGGAAGAGGAGAGCTAATTCAGAATCCAGCTCCAAAATGGAACAATCCAAAACAAAAATGATCCCACAGGAGGAAAAACCAAGGTATTAACAAATTGCATAGACCACTATCTGATGGTAAACAAGAAGAACATTATAGAGGGCGCCCTTGCTCCTTGTGTGAGGAGCAAGGGCACCCTCTCTCTTGGTGCTATTAGTTTACCAGGGTAAGTTGCGAGTAAGTGGGGATTACATTTGTGAATAAGATTTAAGTATCGAGGCTTGTAGATTCCCAAACCAGGTAGTTTTGGGGAATCATCTGTAACATGTTCCCTTTTCTGATATGGCAACGTTGGCAAGTTCAGTACAGATTTAGGTTTATACTTATGATAAAATTAGAAGTGTTTGATACTTTAGTGGTGGTAATATGAAGCCAACCCATCACAGTTCCTGAAGCATTCATCATAATGTTGATACATGGTGAATTGAAGGAATATTCCCTTATTGAAGAAAGGCATAGCCTCCAGTCAGTGGTTGTCAACTTGTACATTTCATAGCAGCCTGTACATCCAGCTTTAATGCTTGTGTGGCAAAGTTATGCACTGGCCACAAGTTGAGAAACAGAGAATGACAGAGCAGATTAATGTGATTCATGCAACAAAAGTATTTTACAACATAGTATTGACAACTACATACAAGTCCAGACAGGTTAAAAGCAAGACCCTGTAAATACCCCACCCCTAATATGAAATACTAACAAAGAAATATTACATAACAATGTTAAGGAGTGATAACTAAAAAAAAAAAAAAAAACATGCATGCTGCAACTGCATGTTACACTTAGATCCATGAAATTGCAGTTTTCCTGATAGCTGTAGTCTCTGTGCTGACAAGACACTTCAAACAGTTTATGTGGATGGACATTCCTTTTGTTTGCACTGTAAAGGGTCTGAGCAGGGGTGGCATCCAAGGGGAGGAGCGTAACTTCCTCCTGTGTTTGCAAGAAAATGTGAAACGAGAAAGAAAAAGAAGAATAGGAGTAGTAACTTATGCTTTCCCCTCTATCAACATACCCTTGCTCTGCCCCTGTACCTAGGCATTGAATTCTGAGGTGTGCGAGTGCACTCACTTATCTCAAATCATTGTGAGGAGTGCAATTTTTTGCACACCTAGATAAAGAATGGAAGCTCAGATAAATCTATTAAAGTTTATTAAAACAGCACACCTACCACACTCCTTAATTTCCTGAGGAGTGAGATGAGTGTGATTTGTAACACACCAGGAAAATCTAAGACCCAAGACCTACTGTACCTCAGTAATTTGTAGGTCAAATGGTCATTCTCAATATTAACTTTAGCTATTCACAGCTTTGAAACTATATCTGAGGGGTTAAAAGGAGCCGAAGAATGATTTGAGGGGAAAAAATGTCAAAGGTAGACTGTGTAAGAGGCTAGTTTTAAACCACAAATTTAAATTTTCTAGAAATGATACTGACTTATTTTTATTATTATTATTATTATCATCTTTATTATTTTCCCTTGAGTGTCTTGATTTACTATCTGCACTGTGTCAGTATGAGCGATGCTTTCTTTTTTCCCCTTTTTTCTATTTTCACTTCTTTATTCCTTCTTTTTCTTTCTAAGTAATAATTGTGTTTACCTTGTTTGTTTATTATGTTTCTCAGTCTCTTGTACCCCATATTGGGGTGTAATAGAGAATAAATTGAACTTGAACTTGAACTTGACTGGTATCAAAGCCATCTGAATTGGTGCAGTGTGCCTGGCTTCATTTTACTACTAAGGGATTAAAAACCAGTCATTCCTTACCTTAAACAACAATTTAACCTGGAGTCAGCAAAAATTCTCACGTGGCACAGCTCTTTGATTGGCATCAAAGTAAATAAATGCAGAGTAGCTGGTATAACATCACACGCCCTGAGAGTGTTCTGATGGACCTTGTATGCTCACCAGGGTGTACCTTGATTCCTTAAGCAATAAACTAGGATTGTACCTGCCTAGATGAGGATGAGTTCTAGATAGCTTTAGGAGGGTCTAACAATAAGTATATTTGGAAAATTGGAATTGCCTTTAAATATTTCTTACTTGCCACATCTTTATCAGAGGAACTACTTTATCAGATGTACCTTTGCATTTACCATTACATTTTACAAAGATTTAAGTCTTGTTTGAGGCTGTAAAATCTTACAGTATGACACAATTTGTATGGTAGAAAGTATCAAGCACTATTACAATATGTGTTTGAATACAATATATGTTTGATAACAAATGGCCATGATTTATGATTCATGTTATATATCTGTACAACAATTTTGGCAGGAACTGTTGCTCTGTTTGCTTGACTATATGTATATGGATACGTATATTGTATATTGCAAGGTCCTGGCTATTACTGTCCACACCTTCCATGTGATTGATGCATGACTACATGGTTGAGTGTGGTTGGGGCATCCAACTTGCAGTCAGGAGGTCAGGAATTCAAGTCCTGGCCGGGTCAAACCAAAGACTTAAACTTAGACTCGGCATAAACAGCGGAGTAGGGAAAACAAGCCATTGAGCCACAAGTGGAAAAAAGCCAGTTTTGAAGATAGTGGGAATAGAACCTCTCCATGTGAAGTTTGTTAAATTCTCACTGCTCTCTCATACTATCACCTTCCCATAACACGGGGCTTTCATGAGAAAAATAGTAATAAAGTGTAATGGCCTGATCCTCTCACCCCTAAAAGTTACACCTACTTACTTAAGCCCCTCCCTCAACTGTCTGAAATTCATCCTAATCCAGACACAATCTCAGTTTATTGCTTCAGGGTGAGTTCACAAGATCCCAAATTGTAATGAAAAACCCTTTCAGTACAGTTCATGCAGTGTAATGTGAGCTTCAGTACCCTGCATATTCTTTTGAACTTGCATGTTAAAGAGCTGAGCCAATTGAGAATTTCTGTAGACTACTACAATAATTGTAGTTTGAGGTGAGAGGATAAGCCCTTTAAAAAAAAGAAAGATTTCTCATGAATGTGTGGGGTTGATGATATGGGCTTCCCTCAAATTATTTTTGTGTTGAAAATAAGCAAGTTTGGAAATTTGTCATGGGATGGAATTGTGGGGCACAGATGGGGTTGTATATACCGAACTCAGGACATAGTGTACAGGGTTCCGTTTTTTTGGTCAGTACGTGCATGCAACACTAGTTAAGTGTCTAGCCAAGGCGAATGAAAATAGGGGTCTCAGTGCTGCTTATTGGCATCTGGATTAAAATGCAAATTTTAACACCGAAAAGACAATTTAGGCACAATCCACTGCATAAAACCACACTTGACATCCCTCCTTTAATACGGCATGTTATGGATGGATTAAGAAAGAATGATGATTTCACCAAATTTTCGTAGTGACTCAAATTAGGGGATATGTGTTATAGGTGCGGGAATGGTTTGTTTATTCACCCTGAAGATTTGGAGGATATGTCCATGTGCATAGCCACCAAAATTACCAGAATTACAGAACTGACTTATAGCCTTTGTGCATTGACGACACACTGACATCATTCTTTGGGCAGAACAATGGAACATGTGTCCACACATATAAGAATTTACCTTGCATGTGTAGCAGACTACAGTATGCGCATATTGGAGTGGTTGACAAATCAGCTGTGGTGTCTGTATTGATTTGTTTTGCCCCCAAAAGAGGGCGTACTTTCCGTTCTGTGACATCGTATGCATAAGATCTATTGACAGCTGTATAAGCTGAAATCATGAGAATGACACATCACATTTCTAATGGAATTTTACTGGATTGCTTGTACCTTTTTTACATTTTAAAACACAGAGCTTAGACCCCTTCTTTAAACAAAAAAATAATATAAATATTTACACTGTTTTTGTCCAGTTAGAAGCTTCCTGCATTCTGTGAATTTTTTTTTTTTAAAGTTGACCTTTGCAGGTTACCTTCGTAGGAAACTGAATGATTTTTTTTTTGTTTTCCAGAATGTGTACAAAGATATGCCACAGAAGAAGCCCTTCGTAGCCAAGAAGAGCAATCCTCAGACAGTGAAAGCTCTCTAAGCCAGTTTTCTGAAGATGAAGCACAAGACATGGAGCTATAGTAGTCAGCTCTCCTCACCTTCTGTAATGACAAAGAGAAACACATTTGCAATCTGTATATTTTTATCCATCCATGGGTGTTGAAATAGAATGACGGAGGAAGACCTCAGGAGGGAGTGAGAGCCAAACATCTGTAGTTACCAAGGTAGCGAGATAAAAGATCATTTGTCTTTGGAGTAGTTTCGGTGACCTGGACGAATCTGCTGGTTTTCATTGTCTCAATTTTATGACGTATGTTGTGCACTTTTCTTCATCATAGTGTAAAATTGGATGAAGGATGATACTTTTGACAATATGCTTTTGAGATCTTGTCTTTTGCAATGGCATCGTAACCCTCTAAAGCCGTTTGCACTTGATATGATGTATGAATTCCGCAAACTCAAGTTGTAATTCTGTTTGAGAGTCAAAGAAGAGACAACATGTTGGCATAAGATGTTTTAAAAGAAGCAGGATGCTCACTTATATCTTGGCTTTGAATTCATTGGTTGTAAATTGTCAAAATAGTTTTGTGGTGGTGAATGCATGCACTGCTAAACCATTTATGATGCAAAGAGCTTTGAGTTGCTCCTACTTAATGACTCAGAGCATTCACGGCCTTTTATCAGAACGATCACATTATATTGTGGAAGTCATAGTTTGTGTGAGTACATGAACCCATAAGGGCAAATGAGCAAAAACTATATAGCCAAAGTATGAAAGTGTCAAAATTTCTCCAAAACAAAGTATTGCATGAAAACTGGACAGTTAGTGATGAGGTATTAAAAATTTTCAAAACATTAAGTGCCAGCCAAACAGGTTCCAAACACTCTGGCCTACCGTAGAGACCTTGCAGAGGAATTCTTAAAAGCTTTTAAAATTTATTTATTCTTGTCTGTTTTATCTTTAAATTTTGTATAGTACAGTAGATCTCCAAAACGTGGATTCATTTATCTGTTTCATATGACCAGAGAAGTGGGCGTACAGTTGCAAGAGAAAACTTCAATCGTGTTAAGTTCCAATCAGGTGTACACATTTTAAAAGGAGATGTATTAAAAATTTTATTATTAAAAGCATAAATTGGAAATATAGTGGATTGAAGAGGGTAACCAAAAAAAAAAATGCTCTAAGTGACAAAATTCAGTTCTCACTATTTGATCAGTCCATGAATTTGAAACCCATCTGCTCCTGTTTGCAATTATAAAGGAGTTTACTTTCCTAAAGTTCTCACCACTAAGGTGTACCTAAAATCTGAAATTTTAGAAATATGTACAACAAAGCCTGAGCAGCTTAATCAAATAGTCCATTTATCATCTTGTTGGGACATTCCTGAACTCAGATATAAAATGTTTTTAAAGATTGTTCACTCAATTTAAAATGGTAGAATGGGGTTTAGATGGATAAGATCCATTTTTGTAAGCTCCTAGATGTATCATTTTGAATTTAAGTCTAATGGTACTCTTTAAAATTCCTGGTTCAACAGGAACATTGCAGCATGCAGGGGTGAGCATCTGAGGTTTGCCACTAATTGAAGTTGTTAACTTTTGGGCTAGTTTCTGTCTGTTGTGCTCTCTCTGTAATTTGAACATTGGGTGTAGGATTTCAAATAACTGTTGCACAAAAGGACTGTCTGCTGATTAAGATGCAAGATTCAAATTCAAATTTATTTTTGTATAGATGTGGTTTCAAGCAAGGCAACTTTGGCTTAAATAATTGGAAGATGAGTTAATGCTGAAAGAGGCATGTGTAAGCAGTACTGTTCTTATGTAAGTGATTCTGAATGTATTATTTGTTGTAAAGTCAACTTCAGAAGTCTCAGAAAGTAGTGCTGTTTGAATCTTGCACCCTCTACATGAAAAGTCAAAGCACAAGCATGAGTTGTATCATCATCTCAGGCACAGTTGCACTTGTGCAAGTGCTGATTCATCACAGGGGGCTTACAGGCAAACAGTCCATTTCCTGTGTGACAATGAAAGGTCACTTTGATGCAGTAATTCAAGTCTATTCTGTACACGCATTCAATGTAACACTTTCAGGGAATGAAACATTTAAGTCTCAATGTAGGCTTGTCTTGGTATGTAGCTGTAGGCAGAATTTTCATACAAAATCACTTCCACTTGTGTTTGGTTTGTAGTACGTAGATGCATTAGTTGTATCGGAAAACTTTTTGTATATTTAGTTTGAAAATTTTGTCATACAGTTACCCTGGTCTTCTCATCCATTATTGGTTTGCTTTTGGAGGCAAAGTGGAGAAGATGTAGAGTCTTGTGAAAACATTTTAGAGTGAACAATATGCTTAACCCCTGCAGACTGCAGGCTTACAATGAGGATGTTTCCAAGTTTGCTTCCACAAACCCTTAAGTTTCGGTATAGATAGCAGTTTAAATATCACTTTTTCAAGTGCCCTCACAACAACTTTTGTAGCCTGCCTTCTGATGACAGAGGTATCTTCAGTTGAAAAACGTTAGCTGAATTCATGCAGCATTTTAATAAAAACTCAGTAGTTGGTGGCAGCATGTTATGGTCTCAGATACCTGGTGTGGTTTGACATGTTAGAGAGTTTCATAGGCAAATGCAATTCATCACCTTGCTTGCACTGTTTAGAGAAATGATCCATTTACAGTCCAGTGTTTGCACATACACTGTGAGCGCATGTTGTATATGATATATACATGCTGTTATAGGTTACCAAAAGATGGTTTCAGTTATAATGTATGCTTTCTTGGAACCAATTCTTCACACACTTCTCTTCCAAATTTATGAACCAGTGTTGCATAAATGTTTTTGGAGAACTCTTCATATCATCAGTTATTTATCACATACATGGTAACAGTTGCTGAGATTGTTTCATGAAGTTGATTTACAAGACTCATCTTCTCCTACCTGTGTGTGTGACAGGGTGTATCAATTTCTTGATCAGCCTTTCTCTAGATAGGTAATGCAATCACGTCAATTTTAGGATGAACCTTCTGATCCCTGGGCTAGTTCAATCACTGTTTGTTAGGACTGCTGAACATTTTTAGGCTTTTATACACCCCTAAGTCACACAATTGAGCCAACGTTTCACATACTTTGACACAGGTTTCCTTTGCTTTGTTTGATGAAAAATTTGGAGAACTTTGACACATGGTTGTTTCACAACTCTGAAGAACATGATGCATACTTAACACACCGCTTTCTGGGTCAAAGGGTGCTTCTTATCGTTGATAAGTTCATTATAAAGGTATATTGACTTGTTAGGCTTGGATCAACTGTTCCTCTATAGCGAATGCCTGGATGGGTGCTCAGACCATCCATTCATTTTGTACCTGTAAAATCTGCTTTTGCCCTGGTGCACATGGGAATCCAGAGTTTCGGTTCGTCCATTTGTATGGAGAAACTTCGCCCTGAAGAGCCCAGGATGTATCGCCATGACTTTTTACATCCTGTCTGTCATAGTCAGTCTGGCACCTTCTCAAACCAATGATATCTATGATATCAGGAAGCAGGCCAGCTCAACATTAGGCATAAGCTACCTACCTCTATGCAGTCTGGTCACTGTTTGTTTACACAATTCATCACGCTTCAGTGCCAGCACAACCAGCCTACATGTGTCTGAAGAGATAAGCCTATTGTCCTGGTCTGCTGAGGCAGCTCTGGTTGCAAACTTGGCTTGCACACCTGAATAAACAGTCTCTGCCTATATGAATGAGGTTTTCAGTGGGACTCTTTGTTTACATTGTGCTGGACATGGCAGCTACTATTGACAGAAATTAGCTGATAATAGGAAGTCTGGTTGACCTTGCTGTAACATCACTTTTTCAACAAAAAGTGGGGTGTTGGGTATAAATTGTATAGAGGCAACCTTATGCCTAATGAACTTTGATCAACATTTTCAGAAGGCCTGGTGGCTTAAAACCTGACTGAAATTGAGGAACTTGTAGTTGGGACACTGTTTACACATTTACAGATGCAACATTTTTTCATGTTGAGTTGTGTGAGATCACAGCTGTGTGACCAGGCCTAAGGCAAGCATTAATAACCTTTATGAATGTCAACTTTTCTTTAAATTCATGACAATTACAGAAACTGCATCATACACTGACATTTATAAATATCTTATAGACTTAGTATTTATGCTGTAAAAGCAAATAAAGCCCCATTTCAAGTTTGTCACCAATCAATGGAAATGAACTGGGAATATCATTCTAAAATAGACGCATGCCTTTGCTGTATTACCAATGTCCACTTGAGGAACTTCCTGGTATGTTCAGTGATGGCGGCATTGCAAGAGAATCTCCGAACTTTTGTTCAAGAGGATGGGAGAGAGGTGATCGACTGTTGCAAGTGTTTCAGCTTGACAAGTGTAGCAAAAAGCAAAAAAGGGGCCCTGTGTGTGTTTATTCCTATTTATGTGTATATCAACTAAACTTTGATATTTTGCATAGGGCACTTCTTTTCAGAGGAATAGCATATGATAGCATAGGAAAGGAGAAACTGTGAGAGAGAGAAGAGGACAACACCGTGAGAGGGGAGAGGACAAATCGTGGGGGTTATGTTGTTGTCAAGGAACTGGTAAGAGTGAGACATTTCTTTTGTCAGGGCAAATAATATCAAGGAATGTAATTGGATGTACTTGAGACAGGGAAACAATTTAGTGGTCAAAGTGTGCAAAGCAATTAGGAGGATGTTTTAGGGGCTTCTGTGCAGGGTTGTTTGATTTAAATCACCTTCATTAATTTGTGTAACATTTTTGGTCCATCTTGGGCTGTACAATGCTAGGTAGTAACAGACTAATTGTTCCCTAGAAAGAGGTATGAAGTTAATTTTCATTCAGTTTGCATCGTAGCAGAAGATGCTTCCAAGAGGGGAAAAAAAACATTGAAGCGTAGATTTTGTATATTTTTCTCAGAAAATGGATAACTTTGGAAAGGGAACTCTTCAGTCTCAGTCTCTATCCTCAGTGGTAAAATAAGCTTCTTTAAAAGTCACTTTAAAGGCAAATCTTTCAGACAGTACCTTATGTTGCCACCCTAGTCACTTCTAACCAACCACCCCCTTCCCCCACAACAACAACTGTCCAGAGATCCTCCTACAGAAACAAATCTAATCTATTGCATATGGATATCACTTGGTGGAAGCATACAAGGCCCTAATGCTTAATTAGAACACGCTGTGCATTATGTGCAGTATTAGGTCATCTGGTTCGGTTTAATTTGATGTTAATCAAAAAGTGTCACCAATGGAGAATTTGCTTTTTAACAAGACACGGTTATTTTGGGGTGATGAGCATTTGTCTTTAAACATAATGTATTTCCAAGTGTCATGAAATTGTTAGATCATTCAGTATTAAATTAGTGTTATTTTTAGAGAAGGGGTTGGGACAGGGTGAGGGGTATTGTGGGTTGGGGGACATGGATTTATATGGAACTTGATTGCAACAAAAGGACAGATTTTTCACAGGGCAGTCTAAGTCTTGCATTATATGAGATAAGGGGTTAGGTGGGTGGTTTACAGCAGAAAGAAATATCTGTACAAATTGGTTGTACATTCACAAAATGTTGAGTGTATATGGTTGTTGTACAAATTCAGTGACATGAAATACGAGTTTGCAAC
The DNA here is from genome assembly GCA_037179385.1 of Holothuria scabra. Classification (NCBI taxonomy): domain Eukaryota; kingdom Metazoa; phylum Echinodermata; class Holothuroidea; order Aspidochirotida; family Holothuriidae; genus Holothuria; species Holothuria scabra. The sequence goes on from CM074181.1 coordinate 48,213,468, forward strand.
TTGCAGTGTGTAGGGGATGAAGGTGAAGGCTTGTTCAAAACTTATATTCAATTCAATTACTCAAATAACTTGCAACTAATGTTCATAAATTTTAAAGTTTTTTTTTTCTTTTCTTGAAACACTGCTGTAAATCAGGTTTTTAGATAACAGATGTGGGATGCATGCAGTTTATTGTGAAAGAAAATGTAGTTAGAGGTTCTAATTAATACTACTACAAAATCCATAAAAAAAAGTTTCAAAAATGTGAAAAAAAAACATGCATGAAAATCTGTACATTGCTGTTTGTTGAATTGGTTGGGTTGATTTGCACTTTGTGTATATCAATGAGAATTTGCTGGATTTTATGAGACAAGGGTTTAGTTATGTGTATGGGTACATAATCAGGGCTGTAGCATGCATGGAACAACCCCAAGATTGCCAAATGGTAAGCTAAGTACATCGTTTGTGAAATGATGATGGTGTTTCAAGTTGGGTGTGTCTGAACTGCCCCCTTGGGTTTGTTTTTGATGCCACAACCCTGAGAATACCTGAACATAAAAAACCTGTCATTGTAAGAAAGATTTCTTGTGTGAAAAAAATAACAATACTTAAAGAACAAAAAAATATTTAAAAAATAACTTGAAATTGTGGATAACAAAAAACAACAAAAAAATGTTCACTGCAGGAGCTCGGCTAAATGGTGGAACTTTTGTAATAGCAGAACAATTAACATGCATGGGTCTGAGGTTAAATGCACTGGTTGCCACTCTTGAGAACAAATCTTGATCACATCACTCCTGCTTTAATCACTCCAACTTGAAGAATACAACCTTGTCCTCGGTGAACTTAAAAAGGAAAAATCAATATTAGACAATGAAGCATATTAAAGGCTAGTAGTGTACAAATCTGCCAACTCCTCGCACAAGCTATTGCTACAGTCAAACAGATAATAGCGGCTTTAACAAAGTGACCTTGGATTAATATCTGTGCTCTTCACATACAGACGTTTGTTTGAGGTCAAATTGAGGGCAGGCTTTTTAAAACTGGCATTTCATATCCTTGACATTTTGCATTGAATTTGTAAGTTGGTGAACTATTCATTGTGATGTATCACTGTGTATAGTAGTTTGGTTTGTTTAGACAACTAGTTTGTATTGCTCGAAGATAGGAGTTGGAATAAAAATGTATCCACCTAACTTCGTTTTGATTGTGTCATTTTTGGTGAAATATTTTGATTGAGGAAGAAAACATTTGAATACTTGACGATCCTTAGGTCTACTAAATTTAGGGCATTTATTTCTCTAATAAAATTACTGCAAGTAGTTTGCACTTTGCAGAGGGAACAAAACAAGTCAGCCCTCTTGAATGGGGTGGAAGCATACGTACATGCACTACTTCACTTTGACTGGGGTTACACCATCTCCCTGGTATCTTGAATGGGGGTTGAAGGGACACCCTCTACAACACGTTGACTGGGGTTAGACCGCCTCCCTGGTTTCTTGAATGGGGGTTGAAGGGATATTGACACACTACTACACTTTGACTGAGGTTACACCACCTCCCTGGTTTCTTGAATGGGGGTTGAAGGGATATTGGCACAGTACTACACGTTGAATGGGGTTAGACCGCCTCCCTGGTTTCTTGAATGGGGGGGGGGGGTGGGGTGAAAGGATAATTACACTCTACAACACGTTGACTGAGGTTAGACCGTCTCCTTGGTTTCCTACACCTATGATATAGTAAGTAATAAACAAGATTGAATGAGCTGGACATGAGTTCCTGCAATAACAGTGCCGTGGTTGTACGTGCAGAGCTTTTCCCTCCCACGTATTTCGGCTCATTACCACGTTCCACAATGACCTTGAACACGACTTTCTCATGCAATGTCTCGATAAATGGTGTAAAAATTTCGCTCGTACGGGATAGGGGTAACAGTCTAGTGCCCCACAACTTGAACACAGGCCGCGGGCGCCGCTACACACTTTAAACGGTGTGTAGAAATTAAACGTTTTTCTAAACACTTTTTAGCCCACACTTTGCAAACATGTTTAGGTGATTAACACACGTTTTTAATTACAAAACATTTCGTCTGTAAACACGTTTGATTGCAAAGCACGAAACTAATCCTTAAAAATGTTTAGAATTTTTGCGCCGTGTTGGGCCAAAATAGTCCCTATGTGTTTGATTGCTACCACGTTGCTTAGAGTGTAAATTAAACACAGATTATAAGGTAAGGCGTAAAACCCTATCCAGCACTAACCGACTTGATCTGAAAGTGCAATATTTCAATCATTGTTAGCGTTTTGCTCGTGTAATTTTCCAGGTCTAAAACACTGATGGAAGGAATTCGCCTGTGTAGCACGGCACAATCAATCTCTGATTCAACTTGTATCCCTTTTTGGTAGCCAAAGAGGAACTGACCAAACGCCAAACGGAGCTGGTTTTGTGCAGCGTTGACGATAGCAGACATGGAACGATAATCTAACAGTCGGGAACCACATCATACAATTTAACGCCAACTTGCTTAGTTCCCCACACGGTCATTTTTATTACGCCTGAGCAAGGCCAGGTTCTTTGATGAAAATCCCAAGTTTTGTAAATTTAATGAAAGTCCTCACAAAAAAGCTTAAATTTTCTTCAGTCGGTCCAAAATTTCCTCAGATATATAAGCTGCATGATTCCAAGTATTTGTAGACCACCGGAATTTCGGTGCGCTTTGCACACCACAAATTTTCCCTTGCCCGTCCTTCCGCCAACTTATTGCCTATATCTGACCGGCCGGGACTTTCGAGGGACCGGTCAACTTTGAACATCGGCCCCTTCATACTAAGTTATTTAAAGGCATATTTTCATCATCCCAAATAGTTCCAATTCTCCCAACCTACTTACTTCTAGCCCCTCCCACATTTATCTAAAACTCATCTTTATCCAGACACAATCCTTGTTTATTGCTTCATGGTTTGTCCCAGTGGCCATGCAAGTCAATAATGTGTAATCAAGACACTCTCAGTGCCCATGCTGTGTAATTTAGCTATGATGCATTGTTTGAATGTGATGCCGATCAAAGAGCTGTACAAATTGAGAGTTTTGATATATGTATACTGAAACTGTAGTTTAGGGTGACGAATGACTGCCTTTAACTATTCTTCCTAATCCTATTGAAGTATACATAATGGACGAAAATGCACGCATGTGCTATACTTTCATGTTCTTCTGAAGTTTTAAAGGTAAAGAGCAGTCCCTCCAAACTTACTTTGAAGAAATAGCTAAATGACACAATTTTCATCTTATATCTCTTCAAAGTATCTTTCTTTACGTTTTATGGCTTTGCTATTGCATATTCAAGGTAAACCAAGCAGTTATTCCTAGTAAATTTCACATTTGAAGAGAAAAAACATTGTCACATGACTCCCAACAGCCAATCATGAAACTGGACAGTCTACTACACTTCTTCAATTTGGGATGACTGCTCTTGCCCTTTAATTAATACGTAAAGGGGGGGGGGGATGATTCCCACGCTAATCACTGCACTCCAGCATTCCAATTCCCTCTCTCTAGTGCAACAGTTGTCAGTCATTTAATCAACCCCTACTTAGCTCTTAAAACTACTAGTAGAAGATTCCATATAGTACAAACCTAGCAGACGTTAATGTCGACCGTTACCAGCTAAGTACTGGCTCTGTACATTCAATAATGTGTCACAGTGAATCACTCTTTTTGTACCTTTAAGTATAATTTGTTTCCAAGTAATTATCGTTTGCTATCTTTACTGATGAGCTCGGTTCAAGGATAGTTTCACGGAAACTCTCAAAAGATTATTAATTGTAGGCGTAGTATTTTATTTGAATTATAGGAATATGTCCGTCTCGGACATCCATCTTCAAAATGAAGCTTGTTGTTATGATCACGTTACAGCAAATAGCCTAAGGTATTCATTGCTCGTTCGTTGAAAACTTGTTATTTGTCAGAGTTGAACTGCCAGTGTTTAATAATATGTTTGCATGGGCAGATGGGTGAGGGCAAAATCTTGCATTGGATATGGCAAAATTGTACGGACCGAAAAACAAAGTCCTGCTATACCGAGATATTCACCACTACAACAATATATGCCAAGTTGTAGGGCTATACATTTATCAACGGACGGAGGCGATCCTTAAGTCCAAGTCTTTTCCAGTAAAGATCAAAACTGGTCAGAATGATATACACATAGTCAATTAAGTGACGGTCTGATTTGGTCCGTTATAACTGGCCAGTTATGACGGACCAAATCAAACCGTTACTGGGGTCCATCAGTTTCGATCTTTTCTACTCTTTGCTTCACTGTATCATGGGTGTTTGTCTACTAATATACCTCTTCATTCCCTCAATTTCAATGAATATGAGGCTGTAGAATTGTATAGGCCTATAGACAATAAAATAAAAACGATTGTAGACTGAAGGACCCCACTAATGGTCGCATTCACTTTGTGCTCGGATTAGTCTATACCTAGAATAGGGCTTTCTATACTGTTTCGATACTGTTATGACTTCATGACCACGATGACTTCAGAGAGACAACTCCCTCTCAAGTGGCGAATCCAAGATTTATTTCTCGAGGCAGGGGGGGGGGGTCCGGAGAGTGATCCCGACCTGGGAGCAGGTAATGAGAGGAGGGGATCTTCCCTCCCCCTCTTGAAATTTTTTGCATTTTCAAAGATTCTGAAATGCAAGTTGATGCACTCTAGCGTATGAAAAGACAGAATTTTCTTCAATAAAAATTGATAGGAACTGAGGAAAATTTAGCAGTGAAATAATTTTTCTTTTTCCTCAGTATTGGGGACTAAACGATACCTAAATGCTCCACCCGAGCAAAGACGTAGATTTCTTTTCAATTTAAGGGGGGGGGGGGGTCGCTGGGTGAATCATCGATGTCAAACTCGAAAGTGTGCCCGCGTGCACGGCGAACGCAAATTGCGAAGCCATGAACAGGTGGGGTCCTGGGAAAGGCCGCGGTGGGGTCCAGAGGGCAAAGCTCCCGGAAGCCATTGGGTTTTGAAGTCTTAGATGTCCCCGGAAGACTCTTTTAAGGGGCACCTTAAATATCAGAAATAGTGCTGAGAAAGGGTACGAAGCGCAAAAAACTTTGGTAGTCTAATAGTTTGAAAACCAGTTGTGATAGAGCATGGCTAATAAAAATATAAGTATAAACTTGGTCGAAGACATTCCTCAGCCTACCCATAGAGTAATATAGCTTAAAGGGCCAAACCTCTCACCCCAAACTATAGTTTTGGTATGGGGTACCAAAATTCTCAATTGGCTCAGCTATTTGATTGACAGCTAATTCAAACACTGCAGAGTATCAAAGCTTATGTTAAACAGCATGAACAGCACTGGCAGTGTTTTGATTATATAAATTAGTTTGTCTAACCCACCTTGAAGCAATAAAACTGAGATTGTATCCGGATGAGGATGAATTTCTGAAATTGTAGGAGGGGCTTAAGTAAGGAGGTAAGGAGAATTGATACTGTTTGAGGTGAGAGAACTGGGCCTTTAAAGGCCTTTGGGAGCTTGAGGGAAATCGGAAATTGATGAGAATGCGCACCAATTCATCATTCACCCATGCGCCACTGAGACCATAGAGTGTAAACAGTCAATTGCGCGCCAAGCGCAACTACGATTTTGGACTAGAACTATTATAAAATCCAATATCGTTGAACTCTCAAATTGCTATTGAGGTGGATTTTAATGGATGAACAACAGAGGCAAAAGTTGAACTGATCTCAGGAAAATTGGCAGATTAGAAAAACAATACTAGAAATTGATAAAGACGCGTCCATTAATCGTTCCAGCAACATGTACCTCACAGAACAGACAGAGGACGAAGATGTTTTCTTTAGAAAAAATCTGACACAAATTGACGAATGAGGTCACATGCGTGCCGAAATTATGTATTAAAAATCCTTTATTGCCATTACGGACTCTGCCCCAAGATATCTAACAAGGAGGATCTGATGTTTGGACATCCGATCATACTTTACATTTTCATTTAACCCTTTACCGTTGTGCTCCGATCGGGGCATATTTGGGCGCCTCGAGAATGGGCCGAAAAGCGGACGTAGCCCCCCCCCCCCCCCCCGCATCGGCTTCCCTAGGCCATTGACCTCGTGACCTTAAACTATTGTCTCTCTCGTTGTTGTAGCCGAATTTTCGGGTAGCTACTCGCAGTTTCGAGCTCCGCGTGACACAGTAAAGATGGGTGACAGCCGAGCTCTCCGCATGGGTCCAAAAGGACCCAAACAACGGTAAAGGGTTAAAATAAGCCTGTGGAATGTGTTTACTGCAAAGCCGATGCCACTGTCTCTGCGGGTGTGCACCTAACCCTTAAGCTGAGTGGTGCAGATATTTGAGATTAACCCTTTACCGTTGTGCTCCGATCGGGGCATATTTGCACGCCTCGGGAGTGGGCGGAAAAGCGGACCTAGCCCGCCCCGCATCGGCTTCCGTAGGCCATTGACCTCGTGACCTTAGACTATTGTCCCTCTCGTTGTTGTGGCCGAATTTTAGGGTGGCTACTCGCAGTTTCGAGCTTCGCGTGAAACAGTAAAGATTGGTGACAGCGGAGCTCTCCGCATGGGTCCAAAAGGACCCAAACAACGGTAAAGGGTTAAGGTGATTTCTTAAACAAGGAACAGAGGGCAAAATATACCCCTTTCGTTGCATTCCTTAATGAGGCTGTGTTCCTCCATAACGAAACCCATTAGCTTATACACTCAAGCAACCGACCTTACCGGGTCAAAGACTAATGTGAATATGTTTGATACGCTATTTATAATTGAGGCATCACTGAAACTAGCAGGCACGCGGGGCGCGCGAAAAATTGAATATTATGGCCCTTTTAAGGTCGTATGCACGTTCATAGTTCATTTGGTTGTATGAATATACACAAAAGACTTGTAGAGAAAACTATTCTCATGACGACAAATGTTTAAAATTTTAAAATTGGCTTTTGGCTTTTCAAAAAAAAAAAAAAAAATTGGAGGCCAATAGGGGGGGGGGGGTCCGTACTTCTTGGGCCCCATTAAATGCGCTTCTGCTCTCCGGGATCCCAAGCTGTAAACGAAATTTTGGTTCCTTGTAAAACAATGTACTGAAGTTCTGAAAATTTCACTACCCTAATGTTGAGTATAAAGTGACACATTGCTTTTGTATTTCAGGAAAGTTCATAATTCTAAAACAGTAGTTGTGGATCGACACAGAATAGCAGCTTTATATTCATAACAAACCAGTACGATAGACTCTTTTTCCAAGCAATAAGTTTCTTTCAGATAGAAAGTCACTTATTCACAGTATTACTCCCAAGAATCGCCTGAACTTTCAACAATTCACAATGATGGCAACTTGAGTACGCATAAGCACTATGTTTTGGGGCAGGGAAAAATAAACTACTGCCTGACTGCCGGTGCTCACCGTTTGTTGGTGAAACTGAAAGGTATAATGATGATCACAGAAATGTTTCACTGTTTAAATGGTGAATGGCAATGATTTCCTTTTACCTAGCTGCATCAGACGGGATCCCACGTGTCTTTCTTCTCCTTATGAATAAAACCCACTTCCTCTTATGTGTCAGGGGACTATGACTTAATAGGGAGCTTTCGATTTGCACGTTTACCTAGTCGACTGCTACGGGATTACGTCAATTTTAGCCTCTGCGCATGCGTCACGTTTTCTCCCTCGTCCACTAGCCACATCGAGACCGTGTCCGCCGTGGTTTGACGTTCGTCCCAAACTGCAACGAACGTTCACGTGTGACGTCACAGAATGTCCGAAAACGGCAGGAATACATCCTAGTTTCCCTTCTCGTGATCTATTTTGTACAAATGTGGTCACTTTTCACCTAAAATGCATACGAGATTGATGTTTCATTTGGGAATGTGCTTTATTATGGACGTTTTCTTGCAACTTCAACAGAGCGGAGACTCGAAGTTGAAATATGCTGTGTTCTCCATGAAAACATACCAACAGCTTAACTGGCGTTCATGTAGTAGACATGCATTTACATGGTTGAAGAAATTTTGAAAAAATGCGCAAGGCTAGGCTGTAAGTGCATGCGCCATTTTAATACGACTCGGCCACGTCGACCCTTGCACTGGGGAAACGAGTCAGTTCCCTTTTGGAAATTTGTGGCTCGAGTCATGACTCGTCACAACTCTGCTTCCAGGTATCTTTCATAATTATTTCATGGCTTAAACATTGCCTATTAAAGTGTACCTCAAGCCAACAAATTCAAAAATATATATTAAACAGCATGAAAAATGAAATCTAACAGTTCAATTCCCATCTTCATAGGACCTTCTTGAGCCAAGATATAGTGTTGAAGTTTATTCACTCAAAACAAATTAGTCCATTATACAATAGTTTGTGACTTTCTTGGTGTAAAACTCACGTTACCTTGCTTTGTTTCACTTAAAGGGCAGGAGCAGTCATACCAAATTGAAGAAGTGTAGTAGACTGTCCAGTTTCATGATTGGCTGTTGGGAGTCATGTGACAACGTTTTTTTCTCTTCAAATGTGAAATTTACTAGGAATAACTGCTTGGTTTACCTTGAATATGCAATAGTAAAGTCATAATATGTAATTAAAGATACTTTGAAGAGAAATAAGATGAATATTTTTCTTTAGCTTTTTCTTGAAAATAAGTTTGGGGGGATGCTCTTTACCTTTATAAAGTTAAAAATGTTTTTATGACCTTGAACAACTCTTGTTTGTGTACATAGCATGTTGCACAGAGAGGGATTGATTAATTACATCACCCCATTAAGAATGCTATCACACCTAGGTGCAAGAAGGTGCAGTAACTGTTCAAAAAAGACAAAGATTGTGTGAATAGTTTTGAAAAATCGGGCCCTCAGACCGCCAGAAATGGTATTTCCCAGGCTTACTAGGAGGATCTTAGCAGTCGCTATAATAAGTTTTCGTTTGAAAAAAATGTTCACTCCAAACTAAATTTCAGTCACAAAGACGATCTTAGTGGCCGCCACCATTAGTTGGAGCGGAGCGTTCAGAAAATTTTGAAAAATCGGACCACTCAGAAAGTCGAAAATAGCATTTCACAGGATTCCTTAGAGGATCTAAGCATTCGGTATTTTGATCAGAAAATTACCAGATAAAATGAAACACTACTATTTGATGACATGTGCCTTGTATCTTTTCGGGGGAAACTATAAAACAGACCTGAAAACATGCTAACGTATTTTACTTTGTTGCAACTCTTTGCCAAGTTCAATAAATAATGAATTGATGAAATGGTTTATGTGACTGCACCATCTCACGATTACAAATGATTTTACTTATATTAGTAACAGCTTTTGAAAAATGTCACGCTAAGAGGATATAAACAATCATATGATATTGGTTTAATTGAATTTTCAGGCACATGGGAAGACATTCTCACACTGTATTATTACCGTACTGCATTGAAAACAAAGGAACATATTTTCATAACCATTGCCCGAATTTGGTTCTGGGGAAGGATAGATGCCAAACTATTGGACACTGGCCATGAACACCCTCAGTCCGGTCTGTTCGTTGAAATAATCAGGCAATTGAACACTTCACAGCAATTTTTCAACCTTTGCCCGAATATTTTACCACTTCGGACTACCGTACATTATGAAGTGAGGATGGGAGAGCAAGTAACCTGAATACATTGTTTGTTTGTTTTGTTTGTTTGTTCAGTTTATTTCCATACAGTACAAAGCAACTTTTAAACAACATAAAGAGTGACAACAAAGGAAAATAGGAAAAAAAAAAAAACACGAGATGGAAAAGGAGAGAGCAGAATTTTAGTAAAACTTATATGAGTCTCTCCCCAAAAGATGTAAAAAATAAATTAAATTTCAGAGCAGCTATTTCTATCATGGTTTTTCAAATGAAAATAGCCATGTTACTTTTTGCGCAATCAAACCTGTTCTTTATACTTATCTATGAATTCTGATTTTAACTCAAGTTTCAAAACACCTTCACCTTTTTGAGTTCCTAATGTCAATATTTAGATTATTCCACACTTTTACACCACACACTGAAAGGCTCATAGCTTTAAAGGTTGTACGGACAGAAAGTTGACAAAAATCATCTTTTTGAAGAGTTAGTTATTTACTTTCTTTTTAATAAATAACCTTTGAATATTTACAGATCTTTGTTATTATTTTTATTTTTCATGAATATTTTACTTTGAACACAACATTTACTGTTTTCCCGGCAAAGATTTCAAAGTATTTAAATACTCGACCGTTATGTTGCACAAGATTTAAAAACAGGCTGAAGAATGATTGTTTCTTTTAAGCGACAGGCTTCCAAATGTGTCGCCCGGCGATTTTTGTGTCTCATTATTTTTCTTAAATACGTTACCCTGACTGTGATACTTTCCTATTTTCGGGCAAATGATTGAAAGAACTTGGATATTCGACCATTTCGGATTTTGTGTTGTGAAAAACTGTGAGGTAAACTTCACGAATAAAAGCTTTTTGCACTACCCTAATGTGTGGCAAATTTTTGGAAATTTTTTGATTTTTAAAAATTTTACCGCGACTATGACGTTTCTTTCCTTTTCTCGGGCATATCTTTTCAAGATTTCGGGCACTCTTATAGGGAAATTTCTGAAAAAAAAAACATGCCATTTTAATCAAAGTCAAGTGCCCTTTCCATTTTTTCCAAATCCCTGCCCGAATTTTTCCCAAAGTCTTACCCGAATTTTAGATTTTTCAAAAATTTTAACTTAAAATTTTTAAAAAATGCGCAAGGCTAGGCTGTAAGTGCATGCGCCATTTTAATACGACTCGGCCACGTCGACCCTTGCACTGGGGAAACGAGTCAGTTCCCCTTTGGAAATTTGTGGCTCGAGTCATGACTCGTCACAACTCTGCTTCCAGGTATCTTTCATAATTATTTCATGGCTTAAACATTGCCTATTAAAGTGTACCTCAAGCCAACAAATTCAAAAATATATATTAAACAGCATGAAAAATGAAATCTAACAGTTCAACTCCCATCTTCATAGGACCTTCTTGAGCCAAGATATAGTGTTGAAGTTTATTCACTCAAAACAAATTAGTCCATTATACAATAGTTTGTGACTTTCTTGGTGTAAAACTCACGTTACCTTGCTTTGTTTCACTTAAAGGGCAGGAGCAGTCATACCAAATTGAAGAAGTGTAGTAGACTGTCCAGTTTCATGATTGGCTGTTGGGAGTCATGTGACAATGTTTTTTTCTCTTCAAATGTGAAATTTACTAGGAATAACTGCTTGGTTTACCTTGAATATGCAATAGTAAAGTCATAAATTATATTTAAATACTCGACCGTTATGTTGCACAAGATTTAAAAACAGGCTGAAGAATGATTGTTTCTTTTAAGCGACAGGCTTCCAAATGTGTCGCCCGGCGATTTTTGTGTCTCATTATTTTTCTTAAATACGTTACCCTGACTGTGATACTTTCCTATTTTCGGGCAAATGATTGAAAGAACTTGGATATTCGACCATTTCGGATTTTGTGTTGTGAAAAACTGTGAGGTAAACTTCACGAATAAAAGCTTTTTGCACTACCCTAATGTGTGGCAAATTTTTGGAAATTTTTTGATTTTTAAAAATTTTACCGCGACTATGACGTTTCTTTCCTTTTCTCGGGCATATCTTTTCAAGATTTCGGGCACTCTTATAGGGAAATTTCTGAAAAAAAAAACATGCCATTTTAATCAAAGTCAAGTGCCCTTTCCATTTTTTCCAAATCCCTGCCCGAATTTTTCCCAAAGTCTTACCCGAATTTTAGATTTTTCAAAAATTTTAACTTAAAATTTTTAAAAAATGCGCAAGGCTAGGCTGTAAGTGCATGCGCCATTTTAATACGACTCGGCCACGTCGACCCTTGCACTGAAACGAGTCAGTTCCCTTTTGGAAATTTGTGGCTCGAGTCATGACTCGTCACAACTCTGCTTCCAGGTATCTTTCATAATTATTTCATGGCTTAAACATTGCCTATTAAAGTGTACCTCAAGCCAACAAATTCAAAAATATATATTAAACAGCATGAAAAATGAAATCTAACAGTTCAACTCCCATCTTCATAGGACCTTCTTGAGCCAAGATATAGTGTTGAAGTTTATTCACTCAAAACAAATTAGTCCATTATACAATAGTTTGTGACTTTCTTGGTGTAAAACTCACGTTACCTTGCTTTGTTTCACTTAAAGGGCAGGAGCAGTCATACCAAATTGAAGAAGTGTAGTAGACTGTCCAGTTTCATGATTGGCTGTTGGGAGTCATGTGACAATGTTTTTTTCTCTTCAAATGTGAAATTTACTAGGAATAACTGCTTGGTTTACCTTGAATATGCAATAGTAAAGTCATAAATTATATTTAAATACTCGACCGTTATGTTGCACAAGATTTAAAAACAGGCTGAAGAATGATTGTTTCTTTTAAGCGACAGACTTCCAAATGTGTCGCCAGGCGATTTTTGTGTCTCATTATTTTTCTTAAATACGTTACCCTGACTGTGATACTTTCCTATTTCCGGGCAAATGATTGAAAGAACTTGGATATTCGACCATTTCGGATTTTGTGTTGTGAAAAACTGTGAGGTAAACTTCACGAATAAAAGCTTTTTGCACTACCCTAATGTGTGGCAAATTTTTGGAAATTTTTTGATTTTTAAAAATTTTACCGCGACTATGACGTTTCTTTCCTTTTCTCGGGCATATCTTTTCAAGATTTCGGGCACTCTTATAGGGAAATTTCTGAAAAAAAAAAATGCCATTTTAATCAAAGTCAAGTGCCCTTTCCATTTTTTCCAAATCCCTGCCCGAATTTTTCCCAAAGTCTTACCCGAATTTTAGATTTTTCAAAAATTTTGGGTCAGTCTGCCTCCTGCCACTGCCTCCCCCGAATGTAGTAGATCATGTAATTGAGGGCTGTCAGGAATTGCTGTTTGTTTTTTCAGTTAAACTTATCAATTGAATAAAAAGCGTCAAATTTTTAAGAGAACGTCTGCAATGTTTGCTTGTTTGCTATCCTGGGAGAGGGGTCTAAGGAGACCAATTTTGAAATTTAGGGTATAGGCTCAGGTTTATGAATTGGGTTTAGTAGGGGACAGGATCACCTGAACTTACCAAGGGTCAGACCTTTGAGATAGGGACCAATGAGACGAAGAGGACTGGTGAGATGGAGTTGCAGATTACTTGCTCGTACCAGACTCTTATTGCATTTCAGTATAGAATCTACCCAAATGTTTTGGATAAGTACCCCTCTACCATATCAAACCCCAATTAACCAACTCCATCTGGCTCAATCAAACTCCCCAAAACTTACCTGGTTTGGGAATCTATAAACCCTACTTACCTCATCTCTTACACATATGAACAGCTCCATCTAACGCGGAAGATGTACTGATGATGTATAGATTAGCCATTTCTTCAACGAAAACAGACCGATCCCAAAACTCAAGGATCAAAGACTTCGCTAAAATGTAAAAAATTACGGTAGATTAACAGAACAACAAAAAATAAAGAAATATATAAGGATTACAGAAAAGTTTTGGAAACTTATTACCAGACAGCCAAAACTTTTCTGTAATCGTTATGCTGCTCTTTATGTTTTTATCCTGTAAATTTACAGGGAATCTAAGCTATTTTTTAGAGTGTATGCACCTGCCTGCAAGTGTAACTGTACGTGTAGTGATTACCTACAGCGAGTCCTGGAAACTGCTAGAGAAAAATAATTACGTGGTGTGTTGCTATAAACTATGTTATATTCATTAGGGTAACGGAACGGGTAACCCAGAACGGTTAATAGAACAAATAGTAAGTCCCTGTTAAAATCAACCAAAGGTTTCTTCGGTTTTTACCGCATTGTTCCATCGCAACTAATGAGCTTCAGAGAGAGAAATTAACAACGTTAGACATGTTTGTAGGTAGTAGAACTATGTATTCCACAAATTACAAGTTGATGAAGCAACACAACAGTCATGGTTGTGTCCGGTTTAAGTGTTTTCACCGGTAACCTTTCCTAGCAACAACTGTGACGTCACCAATAAAAAACCAAATGAATTCGAATCGCAGCAGGGCGTTGTCGTTATTGTTAATCAGTAATGTCATCAGTCACAAGAGCAAGAGTCTTTTGTAGAAGTTCTTTAAAAATCTTGATTCTTTGCTAACAAATTATGATAACAAAGTTGTATCCTTTATTCTTACTAAAATTATGACTAACATCCGCACCTGTTCATGGTCAAATTGAAGGATTCAATTTTAAACAATAAGAAAGTATTTTGAAAACCCGTGGGTATTATATAGTAGGCAATTCGTGATCTTGAAGCAGCTAGAAGTCTGTTTTGAGACGAGATTTGCTTCGAACTATAAACAAACTATGGGTACCAGGTCTGAACTCAATATGAAGGAATCTTATTCCTTAAGCCCCATCTACACGATCATGCATCTGTTCACAAACATCGTCTTTTACAAATGTTTGAACATTATTTTGTTGGGAAGACGAAAAATGCAACTCAATATTTGAACAGCTTCATAAATGCTGGAAGAAGTCAGGTAGTTCATTTTGTTTGGTAAATCAGTCAACAGGATCATACCTTTAACATCGTCTTACAAATTTATTAATTACGTTTTTGACCAAATGTATGACCGTTTAGACGGGACCTCATATGTGGAATGATCCTCAGAAATTGTTGTCACGGTGGCCTATTGTTTTAAAGATGTTATGGTTTCGTGCCTGTGATCCATTATTGTTCTCTATTACTTTATTCTTAACTAACCAGTGTGAAATGTTTCTCGTCGGTGGGTGGATTAGAAACATTACATTATCTGTAAGCTATGAACCAGTTGCGTAGCTACAGGGGACGGCAGGGGCAATTCCCCCCCCCTTGACTATTCAATTGGTCGTATATTCTATCCAACCAGGAAGCTGTTCCTTATCAGACCCATTAAGGAACCCTTCCTCTTTTGCCTCTTTTGGCACAAAAAGAAAAGGGAGGAGATAACAGTGGCGGAGCTGCCATATGGTCAATGAGAAACCAGCCTCCCTGACGGACCAAGCCCTTTTAAGGTTAACATACTTTACTCTTGCACCATTTATTGGCAATGGCAAAAGACATAACTTAATAGCGTTGTTGTAAGGCCCAGATTACTATCTGCACTTTATTCTGATGAAAAAGGTCTTTTGTAATATAGGGATAGGTATTGCCGAAAAGCATCTTCATGCTTTATACACACTAATGAATGTTGTCGCTTTGCTAAGTAAATTGCTTCCACACCAAAGCTTTATAAGCTTACAAAATATACAAACTGGCATTAAATTTACCCCGGCCAGTGTAAGATGTTGCAAAGGGCGCAACAGTAATTGTAGCGCAGATAGCCATCTTGTTGCCTAGGTTTAGGGTTCTTTTATTTATTATGAATTCGGTATCTAGAGAGCCAAGCAGACCCCTGGTCTTGGCTATTTCTTTCAATGTACTTAATTAATGGCTATTTCAGAGTGGTCACATGATGTAAATTACGTCAATTAATGTTTCTTCGTATGCTTATCTTGATTTCCAGATGCCAAAAATGTAAACCGAATGGTGATTAATTTCCATAACTTTCCCCCTGTAAGATTGCTTGCTATTTAGCTCTAGCAGGTTTAATCTTTATCTTCACAAATTAGCCCATTATTACATTAAAATCTTACATCGAGACCTGACAATAACACAAAATATAATGACCGCCTTCATACTAGAATGTGAAAGAGAGGGATAGAAACATGGGCGTCCGCAGGTAGGGGCAAGGGGGGGTTGCCCTTCCCCGGAAAATAAACCTGATAAAACGCAGAAAACAAAGCAAAGACGAAGAAATATCAAGTCAACATTTCTTAACCATTCACTCAGTGTTTTTCCTGTTTATATGCGGTAAATAGGCTTTAGAAATGTCATTTTCAGCGATCTGAGAGGCATTTTGGGCCAAAATTTTCTTGCGCTTCGAGCCAACTCATGGTGGCGAGGAGCTTTTTTCCCAAAAGAATTTTGTCCCCCCTTGAATTTTATTCTGCGGAGGCCCATGGATAGAAAATTTAAACATGCTTTAATAGAAAAACCTTCTGAGGAGAAATGGCGAAGAGGTCTTCTACCAGGTGCGGAAAATCAAATGGAAAGTTTGAAAAGCCGTGGCTTCGATCGTGCTGAGGCTCAGGGTATTTTCTCCTTAAAAGCGCCCCTGCAGACCATTTTCACCCCCTCCGAAATCCATATAGCTCCGCCACTGGGAGAGAATTATGCTCTCGATGAGAGGGAAAAGGTCTTTAATTAATGTGGTGATCTATATGTATAGACGAATCAGGTCAGCAAGCGATGGTCTGATTTCAGTCGGCTATAACTGGCGTCTTTCACCTTTTAATCTTTCAATTTCTTTGCTTATCTGTATCATGGATAGTTGTACACAAAAGATGGGTCTTGATTCCCTCAATTTTACTGAATATTAGGGTTTGAAATTCGTGTAGACAGTAATTTGAATTCGATTCAAGGCTGATGGACCCCACTTATGGCGGCATACAGTCACTAAACACAAGCGCTTATCGGATTCGTTTATATGGTGTACATAAATTCAGGAAAACATAACGAATTTAGTGAAAAAAAATATTCGGTATGGTACAGCCAATCAAAATAAGTGTGGAATCTATTTGTTTGGTAAGAGGGTCTTTCGAAGGTTCACTTAACAAGTTAACGAAACGTTTTTCCCAATTTCTCTTAAGATGTTACATGAAGTTCTATCTACATCTAGTTATCCACTTTTAGCCGGGACCTCTTGCCTATAAATATCGCTCAGGACGCATCTCACTTTAAAAGGCCAATCCTCTCTTCCCACACTACAATTTTTGAAGGGGTTAATAGAAATTTTCAATTGGCTCAGCTTTTGACTGACAGCTAGTTCGAACAATGCAAAGTGCCATAGCAAATATTGCACAGCCTGTACTGTACTGAGAGTGGTTTTGATTACACATGGGGTCTTCAAGCAATAAACTGAGGTCGTGTCTGGATAAGGACGAATTTTAAAGTTGTGGGAGGGGCTTAAGTAAGTCAGGTTAGGAGAATTACATTGTTTAGGATGAGAGGTTAAGGACGTAAATTATAGTTCATAAGTTTACCCTAAGTTCCATTTCACCAAAACATTATGCATTAGAAGAGTAATAGACTAGAGTTGCATTATTTGAATTTTGAACGTTTGGGTGTGCAAATCTTTGGAGGCAACAAAAATACTGAATTTCTTTTTCTAAAGTCCTCCAGACTATCTGTCAAAGAACCGTTCGACGAAGCCAAACTGCTTCCCAAAGAAGCTATACGTCCACTAAAGACTAAAGGAGGACATTTGACCAGGGAGATGCTTCCCTGATTTGACCAACCTCACGGCCCTAAGATCATTCACATAACTGGTCTGTCCTGTATGGTTTCATTTCAGACTAGATGAAAAGAACAGATACTACACATGATCTTTGCCAAAAGGCCGAGCGCCGAGAAGCGATCGAAAAATGTCGAACAACCGAATTTCCTACTGTGCCCAGGGAGTTGCAACTCCCTGCAGGACAGTTGTGTCTGTTCTTAGAAACAAGTCGACAGTACTGCCTTGCCATGAATAGCCCTATCATTTTGTGACAATAAATTTTAGTTTTAATTTGTAAATCCCTAAAACTCCCTAAAACAAACGCATTCCAGACTAGCATTCACGACGCTCTTATTCTATCTGATCCTGCTAGGAGATGCGGGTTTCTCTTATATAATAGCTTGAACTAATAACATCTATCGACCTATTCCAAACATACCAAGTTGACTTTAGCACCACACAAATTGACGTGTGCTTAAACACGTATGCTACTGGTATGGTTTTGTAAAAATTCAGTTAAAATGATTCCATTAGCCAGAAATCTTCTAACTTCACACACACGTATGCAGTAAGGGTCAAGTGAGTGCTGATGAAGACAAGAGAACGACCTGAAGCGCCTAAGGGGGAGGGTTCGGGAGGGGGAACTAACTAAAATGATTTCATTTTTGTATTTGCTTTGAAAGGAGAATTTTGAAGGGTCGCATGCATTAGTGTAACATCGAAGGTGAAACTGTTATATAGACTAGCTAGTATCTTCTCCACAAAGTAAGTATACGACTAGGAATGAGTGCACAGAAGTCGATAGTTTTCCAGTTTTCCCTGGTAAGACGGGAGGAATGAAAGGATGGCCTATCATCTCACCGTAATGCGATCATCCGTAAACCTCCATTTTCTTAGAATAATTGCGAGAACTTGCGAGACACTGCGATGCACAGTGTCTAACAGTATACTTCCTTACTGGCTAACGATAAACCTAATCCCTAACCGAATCTCCAACCCGAACAAAGAATACAATCGATACAATACACTGCCAACAGCCAATCAAAAACACACCTTGTTAAACACTGCCCATCTACCCGATGCAGGCAGCTGGATTGCTATATTTGTTACTGATTTTACAGTTACCGTATAAATCCAGTATGAATTACAAACCCAATATTAACCTTATTAACGGTACCTGTATCTATGAAGCCATCTCTTATTCCTGAACACTGTGAAATGACCTTCAAGTGTAGTTATCAGGGAAAATGCTAACATAAGTACAGTGCAGTCACCTTACATTTCAGTTAGCTGTCTTTACGCAAAACTCAGCGTTCGCTACGCGGTTATATTTAATGAGATGAGATTTTACGGCCCACTTTCTAACCGATTTTTTAAGTCGAGCCCACCATGTTCTTTCTTAAGTTGTGGCTCACTGGCTTGTTCCCCCTACCCTATTGCCTATGAGCACCAAGGACAAAGACAGTGCCCAGGTTCCATTTTTAAAGTATGACCTGACCATTATTCGAAATTCACACCTGCTTGCTGCAAGTCGGATGTTCTCTAACCACTTGATCTTGCAGTCGGTTCGCTACCCCGGGATTCCTACCTGCCGATGTTTCCACTGTAAAATTACGAAATGCGAAAGATTGTCAGGAATGAAATTGTATTAAAGCGAATTCTTTTTTAACGTTGGTAGTAACAGTAACGAAAGAATGAAAGGAAAAGGTCCACTAAAACAGCTTCTTTGTGAGTGAGAACTATTTTCTGATTGAAACACATGTATGCAATCAAAAATACTTACAAAGTTTGAACAGGATATTTACCAGGGCAATTGAACAAAACATTACCAGCCAAGCTTAATTATAACAGTGAATGTTAGCTAAAGCTAACTGACGGTAGGCTTGTAGCTTAGAAAATTAAAACCTTTAACGACGGTTAGGAACCAACTTAAAGGACTAATCCTCTCACCCCAAACTACAATTTTGGTAGGGGCGTACCCAAATTCTCAATTGGCTCAGCTCTTTGATTGACAGCTAATTCAAACGATGTAAAGTTCCGAAGCTTGTACTACACAACATGAACTGTAGTGAAAGTGTTTTGATTATACACAAGTTGAGCTATTTTATACTCATCCTAAAGCAATAAACAGAGATTGTGTCTAGATGAGGATGAATTTCAGATAATTGTGGGAGGGGCTTAAGTAAGAAGGTAAGGAGGATTGGTACTGTTTGGGGTAAGAGAATTGAGCCTTTAACAATTAAATACAAATTTTGTATAAATAAACTCTACCTCTGAACGAAAAACTCACCTTGACCAGGCCAGGAATCGAACCTCAGACTTTCGTCTGCACGGACGCTTCAAATTATCTCTTTCAAATTTACCGCCTTTTATCCAGTTGGCAATAACACGTATACCGTCGAGTTAAATGTTGCAAAAATGAAGCAATATGGAACATACAGACTCAAAAATAATCTAGGTCACACAAAGAGCGATGAGAAAAAAAATGTAAATTTTCAGTTAGTGTAAAATTGCTTAAATTTGAAAACTACGAACTCCTGTCTTCATGTTTCTGTAAATCGTTGTACACTCTTTGAAGAAAACCCTGTGTATGAAGGTATGGAACTGGTGCTTCGTCTTCGTGGCCAGTGCTGGACACTTATTACCAGAATTTTCCTGTAATCTTTTATGTTGCCCTTTATTTTTTTAATTTTGTAAATTTACAGCGAGTCTTAGCCATTTTTTACAGTTTGTGCACCTGCCTGCAAGTGCAACTGTGTAGTAATTACCTACAGTGAGTCCTGGAAATTGGCCTACAAAAATAATTACGTGGTGTGTCGCTATAGACTATGTTATATTCATTAGGGTAACGGAACGGGTAACCCAGAAAGGTTTATAGCACAAATAGTAAGTCTCTGTTAAAACCAACCAAAGGTTTCTTTGGTTTGTACCGCATTGTTCCATCGCAACTAATGAGCTTCAGAGAGAGAGAGAAATTAACAACGTTAGACATGTTTGTAGATAGTAGAACTATGCATTTCACAAATAATATAAATAAATAACAAGGAACACAACAGTCATGGTTGTGTCCGGTTAAGGGCTTTCAACCCGAACCTTTCCTAGCAACAACTGTGAAGTCATCATTAAAAACCAACTGAATTCGATTGGCAGCAGGGCGTTGTCAATCAGTATGCCATTAGTCACAATAGCAAACAAATTCAATGCCTTTTGTAGAAGTTCTTTAAAATTCTTTGATTCTTTGCTAACGAAGTTGTACCCTTTATTCTTACTAAAATTATGACTAAAGAAGGTAAATTTTCAGTATAGTGTAAAATTGCTTAAATTTGAACACTACGTACTCCTGACTTCGTATTTCTATAAATCATTGTACATTCTTTGAAGAAAACCCTGTGTATGAAGGGATGAAACCATTGCTTCGTCTCTGTGGCCAGTCCGGGGAAAGTAGTCCCTCAGTGAGAAGAGAAGAGTTGCTTGATAAAAGAGACATAGAAGAGGCAAAAGAAATAAAGTACATTGTAAAAACAGTTCGAGTCATTTTGACCCGAAATTTGGGTAAGGATGAAAACCATTAAAAATATTTGGGTCATGGTTTTGACCCAATTAAGGCTGCAAATGAACCAGTCTGGGTTAGAATTTTGACAAAAAAAATGTTGGTCTAGTCCCAATTGACCCAGATTTTTTGTGCAGGATTACTTCAGAATTATTAACTAAAGAAATATTACTCGATTGATGTTCAAGTTCAAGTGAATCTTTATTGAATCCCACGAAGGGTAATTGAACACTCGCAAGTGAAGAAGTAAAAACATGTAGTAGATGTTAAATGTTAAGTAACCAACAATTAATTTATAGTACAGAACTACAGATATAAACAAGATTTAACAATAAAAGAAATATGACATAAAAAGTAAATGAATAATAATTTTCTGCATGTCATTGCAGCTATGAACAAATATCGTTCCTTGTCCCCGAATCATCAATAAGTGTATCCGTTAGATTCTTTTGCCCAGCATTAATGAGGGTAAATGTTTTTTGTTTTGTTTTTTTTTTCCCAAAAATTATCATACTTTGTTCCAAAATGGAGGCTATGGTTAAATTTTAGGTCACTTGGATCAGGGATATTTGGCTGGTTCTGTTCTTTGACTACCTGCTTTCAGAACTGTAACAAGAGATCAAAAGACTATTCGAGTTTGGGGTGCGAAAACTGTCTTCGTTAGCTGCTGCTTCAGCACAAGTTTGGGGAACTGCCCTTGAACTTTAAATGTAACCTTGTTAACCCTTTACCGTTGTTTGGGTCCTTTTGGACCCATGCGGAGAGCTCGGCTGTCACCCATCTTTACTGTTTCACGCGGAGCTCGAAACTGCGAGTAGCTACCCGAAAATTCGGCCACAACAACGAGAGAGACAATAGTTTAAGGTCACGGGGTCAATGGCCTACGGAAGCCGATGCGGGGTGCTTTTCCGCCCACTACCGAGGCGCGCAAATATGCCCCGATCGGAGCACAACGGTAAAGGGTTAACAAGGTTACATCAAAATTCCATATAATCTGAAACAGAACAAGACCTAATCTTTAAAAACCGATAAGATCAAATGCGACAGTCGTGTTTGCCCTATCGTAGGAGCCTAATGGGGTTTCGCTCCCGGAATCACTACGCTTTCATGCTAGCACCTTTGCTATAGAAGTGCAGCTATTCTCACAACCTTTCAAATAGTACGGAGAAAAATTGTACCCGATCCCCGGCCCATCTCTGACATGCGCACTTACCTGTTTCGTTATCTGAACTGTGGCATTCTTTGCTCTGTCCCTTGTGTGATGTCACATGACATAGCCTCTAACGTACTTAAGTCATATAGCTGTATGTATCTGCCATTATGCTTGCCAATGATAGGACCACTGTCTTAAAATTCCAGTGTGATTCTATTCATTGCCAAATAAAGGGGCAAATCTTTTTCTTTTCCAAAAGCGATGTTGATGTCCCCTTCATGCGCCTTGCTGTCGCCCTGAGTAAAACACTGAATCGGGATCACAGACGCACAAGATTTTCTCAAAATATAAAAACAAATGCTCGATATTTACAATTTCTTATATCCTTAAAGTGAATTTAGTAACTATACAAAAACAATATACGATACTTGTTTACGTACAATAGTTACCTTATGCCCACGTCAAGAGTGATAACAGTGTCGTACACTGCTTTCGGGATGATAGGTCGCAGGATCAAGCTCGACACTGGCATAAATTGCTTGAGTGGTCATTACAGCAAAATGTGCTAGTGCCAAACTGAATCGTCTACGAAGATCAGACGTCACGTCCTCACCGTCATTGATCATCTATTACAAGTACATGTAAATGAAAATACAAAGAGGGCAAGGTAGTGGCCTAGACACGGGTGGTTGTGGAGGTTAGAACCCCCTCCCTCCATGACCAACCTTGCAATGCAAAAAAACTCCTAAAATAGCGGTTTTTCTTTCTATCCTTAGACATTCCCTCATATCGTGTCCCAACCCCCCCCTCCCCCATGACACTTAAACCCTCCCCATGACACAATTCTGGCTACGCGTCTGGGGCAACGGACACCAAAATTAGGATATACAAGGGTCTCTAATGACTGTATGGTATATCAGAGATCAACAATGTCAGAAAACAGTTTAATGAAGTGTTACGCAGAAAGGCTACTTGTACTTCTGTGTAAACTGTTGGGTAAATAAATGACCCAAGTTGGTAACAGGATATCCATTGCTTGGTAAAATCAACCTTAAGAGGGTATTTTTATTTTTTATTTATTTACTTTTTTTTTTGCTAAATGATGGCAATTTTTCCGTAAATTGCGTACTTATTTCGTAAAAAACGAGAAAACAGTACAAATTCGGTTTCTTTGACCCCCACGCACTGGATTCATAATGAGCTGAAGATAGTATTTATGAGTGCTTTCACTGATGTCACCCTCCCCGCTTTCATCACTGCCAGGCAAAAACTAAATATATAGCCAAAAATCTAACAACGGCATGCATGTTTTGCTCTTTTGCCTTTTCATTGGAAAAAAAATCTCCGAAGAAACCAAACAAGATAACTATGTCCCTCTGGCAGTCGTGGGTCTTGCTAAATGCAATAAGGCGTTGTAAAAGTTACCTACAGTAGAACTGTGTACATTTATGTTAATATATAAATATTTCAGATGCATTGAAAATGATGAGTTTTAAGACAGTTGTAGAACGGGCTAAAAGTAAATAGGTTTGAAGGTTTGAAACTTATTTGGAGTGAGGAAAATCATTAATCAAATGCACGGTTTTAAAATTATTCTTGAGTGAAATGGACAATCTTCATTTAGAATCAGTCACTTCGGTCAGCGTTAGGGTGGTCTTACGGACCATGCTGCTTTTCCTTTCTAAACTAAAGAATCACTTCTTAAACAGAAATATGAGAAGCACATCTATGACCTGATAGAGATAAAGAAGTAACTCGAGTTTCTTGCTTTCACGTCATTTGAGGGTAAGAAAAGTCTCCCTAACTTTGAAAGAGCTATTCCCTCATAATTTTCTTCTCATTTTTCTACAAATATATTTTATGAGACTTGCATTGCGTACTCCGGATAAATAAACCAAGAGGTCACTCCAGACTGGTAAATTTCACAATTTAGGAGAAAATTTTAGGGACCATGGTATTGAACAATGAAACTTATTAGTCTACTGCACTGATTCAGGTTATCTGACTGCATTTTCCCGCTTATGGTCATGTGACATGAAAATGAAAAACTCACTCCGTAACTGCCAAGTACAGTCAGGTATTTTGCTGACATGTCACACTACCTTGAAGATACAAGCAGTTCGGGAGATAACCGCTTTCGGGAGAAAATGAGTATTACCCCGAATTGGGGAAAATTTGCCTGTCTCAACGGTATGAATATTTATGAGCACTTAGGGTCTACCTCTTCATTTGTTTAATAAATGAGTGTACAGTATTTTCAATGATGAGTTAATTAAATTGGCGCGGTGAACAACTAAACATAACGAAGCTTTTTTATTTCCCTATCAACAGAGTTTTTTAAAATGCCCGAATTTCTTTTTCCTAAAATCGGTAAAAATTGCAAGGCTGTTTTGAACGTAATCTCCGTTGAATTTGCGCGGTAGGATCGCAATGCATCGTGGGAGATATTTGAAAATGGCTCCATCCATGGCAGAATAATCCCCCCGATCGGGTGAAAATTGATTTCCACCCGAAAGAGGTCATCTCCCGAACTGACAAGAACAAAACCGGGACTCTAAATGAGAGCAATCGACCAACCAAAAATTATTTCACGAGATGCAACATTTGATAACCCGGAATTTTTGTAAGTGTTGCACGTGTTAAATATCAAATTCTTTACCTGAAGACCTACCTACTATATGAAAAATATTCTGCCATGTCTAAAAAAACCTTCTTTCACTATAATATACTGCGACTACCTTTGCACAAAACTCGCAAAATCGACAAATAAAAATGTATCGTTTATTCCGTTTGTACCGTTAACTTTGATCCAGAGCATGGATACGGATTGTGTGGGTATGCTAAATACCAAGATGGAACATTGATTAGGTTGTCCCTTCAGACTTCAGGCCTCTTAAGAGTTTTCTAGTCCAGAAATTCTTTTTCTCTGAGGAATAACGTCCAGACGGATATTCAGCTCTCAAAAATCGAAATGTAATAAAATCAACCTTTACTCATTTAAATCCCCCTTTTCTCATTATTACCCATGCGTGTCAAACCATCTTCCTTATTATTAAACTGAAATCTGAAAAGAGCAATACCTCTGAGTCCCTCTCACTCTAAAGCTAAGCTATACATTCTTGCAATGGCTTAATCATATGCATTACGTGTCTATTAATACATGGCACAAAAATAGCGAAATGTTTCGTCTTTTGATACACAATGAATTTTCTGGGAAAACTTCCACGGCAGAATTTTTGACCTCGGATGATTATTCTTGATTAAAGTAACATTTTGGTTTTTACCAAATTTGAATTGATCTAAGGACCGGGATATTCCTATAACGATGGTATATCTACTACCGCTTCCGAGAAATATGATGTAATAGAGCTCCAACCCTGAAATTTGCAGTTTGCAAAATATTGCATATAATTTTGAATGTTAAAGCTCTCTTTCACCCACCTCCCACCATCCCAGTCTCTGAACAGATTAAGTAGTGTACTGAATGTTAGGAAGGTGTTCGACGTCATTTTGAATAAGTGTCATGCATGTAATTTGTTATGCAGAACTACTGATTTTTTCCAGGAAAACAAGCATTTGCGATTAGGAAGGTAAAATATAAAATTGTTGTATGCTGATCAGAGAGAGAGAGACAGGGAGATCGTTTTAATGTGTAATAATTTATGATCGATTTAATGTATAACGAACGTGAGAGAGGCATTAAGGCACATCGTCACAACAGTCTACATATTCACCAAAGTTTTGACGTTCTTAATTTAAAAATAAGTAGAAGTAGTGGTTAATATAACATCCGCACTAACCATTTGCATTCTCGTATTTGATGTTTGGCGTTGGACTAATCTTTCTCTGAGCAGGAGAAAATTTCGCGTAACTGATACACGGTGCGTTTCCTAGGCCGACAGAAGACATACATCTGTCACGTGTGATGTCCTCTTAGAATTCACCGAATGACTGCCCAAAGCTTCCGTCTGTTGATCACAAATATCAAAATGCAAATTGTATATAAATACAAACTAATAAAACAGGGGAATCTAAGAAATCGAGAACATTTCGACACTTTTTATGCCAATCCTGTCAAACGAATAAATGCTGTTCATAAGAATATAAAACATGTTGAAACTAAGCTCCATATATTCTCAGAATAGGTGTACAGCATGAGCAGTATAGTATTTTACCTTCGTCTGAGTGTACAGCAGCCATATCGGAATTGCTTATACGTCGCATTTCTGTGTGTATATTATCCAATTTGAAACCCCGTTAGGCCCTTACGCCTTGAAGGATGCAGGTATTACGACCGAATGATGACTACTGCGTTCAACAACTAGCGTGGCTATCTACCTTTAGCTTCAGACGAACTGAGGCTCTCTTTTTTTTACCATGATCTCTCGTCAGAATCCAACGTTAGAACGAATAAGCGCTTGCTTTTCGATGCGGCTGATTGAATTTCCGACAGACGAGTGGTTCATTGACCTCATGAATATTTTAAGGAAAGGGGGATGTTGTAACCAACATTACGGGGCGCGTGAACCTCGATGACACGCATTTGTGACCGTTTTACAGGCAGGTCGTTTAAATTATTACACTTGTCATTTTCTACTGTGTACATTGCTGAAAATAGGCGTGAATTATATTCTAAACAAGAACGTCGTTAAATATTGGGTCAATGAGTATGACGTCATCAGCGGTTACTCCTTGAAGCTGATTTACAAAGTTGACTGACGAACTGGACATACATGATGCTAGATAGACCAGTGTGCTATACAACGAAACGAGAAAAGACAATATAAATAGGTTTGGTCTTAAAATAAGGCCACAGATCTTAACTTACTGTAACTGAAGTACAACATACATATTGACTGAATGAGAGAGACCGGCATGTGCTTACTGTTCAAACAAGGAGTAATTTATACGATAACTTCTGATAGAAAAGAAAATAATTGCTTTATTGTCCTTCCGTTTCCCATTTGTTCAAAGGTATGTGTTTTTTGGTTAGATGGGGTCTTACGGCCTTCACTTTTAACCTTCTGGTTTCATCTACAGCGACCTAGTGGAACTCGATTGCTACATATACTGAATTGCTTATCCGGAGCAACGTACAGACTCGGATAGGTTTTCTAGTGTTTGATGTGACTGGGAATGGAATCCGTGTTTCCCGAGTGGGAAGTGGATTCTCTACCACTAGTCCATACAGACCACATTAGATATCCACTTGTCTACTTTGGGCTATTTTGGTCTGGCTCAGCTCCCAAGGGCAATCCGTTTGGGTTAAACTCACAAGTGGATTCCGGGATTATTCAACGACATAGGTGTTTCGAGTGTGCGATATGGATTTAATGTTTATGACGTCAAGGAGCACAGGGTGTGTCCTCTAAGTGATCATCAGTGCAACTTCCACCAGCATAAGCAGACCTCCGAATTGTGCATGGGCGTATATTTCTGGGTGCTTATAGTCTGCGTCCTGTGAGCAGTGTGATTCGTTAGGCGCGTTCGATTAAGCGGCTCGAGCCGGTTCAACTGGCTCAACCAGTTTCTTGACTGGACGAAATATGACGTAAACTACGTCACCGGCTCAACCAGACCACCTCGGATGGCTGGTCGTTTTGGCCGGATCAAGTTGTGACGTTTTGATGATGTTAAGATCACTTTTCAGAGAAATCGTTCGTTGGCTGAGCCAGTTCAGCCGGCTCGAACCGCTAAATCGAACGCACCTATTGCTTTGCATCTAATTCCACGTCACTGTGACATCAATGCATACTTAAGTCTACCGTGGTTTGTAGCGTAGCCTAAATAAGCGAGTTCGGTAATTCATTTTGGTGGCTAAGCAATATTTGCACGTCCTACAAATCGTCGGGATAAACAAACCAGTCACGCATCTAAAATCAAGTGTTCGAAAATTGAGGTTTACACGAAAATTTCGTGACATTCTTTCCTATTACAACCATGACATAAGGGGGAATAATTAGTGTGGTTCTGAGCAGTTGACACTGTCTAAACTGCATTTTTTAGTGTAAAAAGATGATTTTATTCTACCTGTAAAGTAGGGCTGGGTTCCTATTTTCGTTCCGATTTGCTTTTAAGGTTTATGCTAAGTGTTTTATGCACATGCTGAACTCGGTTTGTGTATCCCATATTGTGGCCCAGAATTCCATGTGCCTACGAATTACGGAACCGGCTTATAACCGTAACGGATACCTCTTATGAACCGACCGTTCTCGAGAGGACTGTTATATTCCATGTTCCGTTCTTTTATTTGCTGAAGATTCTTATCATCCTTATCATTCAGGGATTTCGCATATATATATATATATATATATATATATATATATATATATATATATATATATATATATATATATATATATATATATATATATATATATATATATATATATATATATATATATATATATATATATATATATATATATATATATATATATAAATATATATATATATATAATAACCACAACTACTAAACATTATTTCAGCCCGACGAAATGACAATAAGAACATCACATGTATACAAACGAAAACCTCTTCTAAAATGAAATTTCCGAAAGAAAAACAGTTGTGAGACCCACTTTTTTCCCTCAAGGGAAATATTTAGTTCGTTTTACAGAAAATATTTTTAAAACCTTTTCGTTGCAGACACAATGGTGGATCATTCAAGTAAGGCAGTTCAGTACTGTGGCCTTCTTTTCAAGAGAATAAGTTCATCACAGCAGGCAGAAATTCAGTTGTTGCAAAAAATTCAAAATATTCCAGTCTCTTGTACTATAGATGAAGAGAACATGGTTTTATAGAAGAATCCGGAAAACTACTGAAGTCGGCCCTTAGTATTGTCCATACATAATTATAAAGTAAACATCTATGAAACATTTAAGCTGAGTATTTCATATACTGTAGTTTAGCTAATGGAACCTAGGCATGAAAGACAAAATAAGGCCATCAGTTGGCTGTTCAGATTCGTCTTTACTGACAATTCTTTGACAACAAAGAGTTTCACTAAATAATGGACTTGCGCATATAGTGTTTCTTCTGACGTAACAAGTCTCGTCCCTTTTTGGGGCAAGGCAATGAAGTGTAGTGGTTGATGAAAGACGTAATAACTGTTGGTTTTTTGAGGGAGGGGATGTGGCCAGCCAATAAATAGGTTACGTTACAACACTACACTGTGACACCTTGAAGTGACGTCACTCGCTCTTCCCACATAATTTCAGCCGAGCGTTTAAGCCAACCCGGTTGTGATACAGTGCAATGGAATTGCAGCACAGTTATGTTCACTGTATCGTGCGTACAAAACATGCCCACGGGAAAATTCCTGTTGAGATTTGTTGACACTTCAACAGGTTTGAACGGGTATAAAAGTGTACTTCAAGTAAAAAAAAACTCAAAAATGTATATTTAAGAGCATGAAAAATGAATTCTATCAGTCTAACTCCCATCTTTATATGATTTTCCTGAGATGAGATATAAAATGTTGAAGTTTATTCCTTTAAAACAAATTGGTCTATTGCGCAATAATTTGTGACTTTTTTTGTTGTACAACTCACACAACATTCTTTGTTTCTCTTTATGATTAAAAATGTTTTTTGACCTTGAACACTTCCTGTTTGCTTGCATAGCATGTTGCACAAGGAGGGCTTAGGTAATTACATCACCTCATAAGAGTAAGAGTGCTATCACACCTTGGTACAAGGTGCGCTAAGGTTCAGAAAAACAAAGAAATACAAAGATTGTTAATTTAAGTAGTACAAGAATGACATCACAAATTATTTCGCAATGTATCATTTTAATTTAAGTGAATTAACTTCAACATTTGATATCTCAGCTCACGAATGTCCTATTCAGATGGGAATCGTCTTTTATACATATTTTTGAATTTTTTGACTTTAGGTACACTTTAACAAGTATGAACAGGGATTGTTCAAAAATACTGTTGGGGTGATGAAAGTGAAGAGGCGTCAACAGGTAACACCGAAAAAGCTAACAAGGTCCTGTTGGTACCTGTTAAAACCTGTAGATTTTGTTTCCAATTACCTGTTGTACCACAACCTGTCCAACAGGTTTCAACTGGAATTTTCTCCTGGGTGTAATTTACTTTTAAGTAGTTTTGTTGCGGCGGCTTCGGGAGGGAGCAAACTAGGGCCATGAATTATTGTCTTTTCGCGAGGAATACCCAACTTCCTGAAAGCCTTTTATTCACACAACAATACTAACAATACGGTATTTGATCAATACAATTCTCAATTAAGACCGTTTTAAAAATAAAAGCGAGTTGTTAATTTGAACAAAAACCGTATATTAATGTTTGCCTGCCTCGTACCATGTAATTATTCCGCGCAGATGGTTGCATAACATGTATTTACTGCGCCCAGAAAAAAGCGCCATACAAGTTCGCTAGTATTCTGTAAAATTTTTTCTCTCTCTTTGAATCGCCGCTGTTTTGAGTGCTTCCCGTGTCCTGCAAGAGTATCTAACATTAATTGGAATTTAAAGCATCTTGGGATCGAAGACCAATTGAAGACAAAAGATTGATACCAGCAAAACTTCATTCGGATAAGATAAACGAAACAATTGGCGACCGTGAGAGCACTTTATTATCAACGGTCAAGATAGCCTGGTTTGAAAAAAGCGCGTGCGTGTGCGTAATTGGACAGAAGAGTAAGCAAACGCGGTGGATATACCAGCCATTTTGAACGTATGGCTATCCCGAAATGATCATATGGCATAGACCTGAGCGGAGACATGTACCGTACAGTCTATGAACTTGCAGGTCGGGAACTTCGTTGTAAAGAAAAAAGACAAGCTTAATAACGCTGCTGTCCAATGGTCAGATGATACTTGGCTATATTTCATGCTCAGCTGGTATACTATGCGCTATAGACATGCATAACTCCGTGAAATGGTTTGCCAGATTGATGTAATCGCGCAAAGCCTATAACCAAAACGCCGACAATAGCCTAGACCGCCACAATATCTTTCAAATGTCATTTCCAGATTTTGGCGTGTCTACTTACACGAGCACTCACCGCAAACACCGTACCTCGCTAACATCGGGTCACCGGTCAAACGACTGCAATATTATCGTTAGTGCCTCCAAGTTTCAACGTTATAATTTACACGACTTTATATATTCTCCACCAGTACAAGCACCACATGGATTGACTTTTTTCTCCATTGCTAGGTTACAAGCGTCAATCCTGTTACTTACAAAACTTAATCCAAATTCTGTGTTTTCAAAAGATTGTCCCGTGTTCAGTGGACTGGACACGGGCCTTTTTGGAAATTGGTTTCCACAGATCCAGACATCCATCCACATCGAACACCATATTTACATTAAAATGTAGAAAACATACGTCACAGAATCACATATTACTTCCAAAACATCTGATGTAAGGTGCATATTTTCCTCTATTTTGTTCACATGCACTCTAAAAAAGTTGGTTAACTAAACTTACCAACACTGGTCACATATGACAAATACATGAAATTGGTCAAATTTTACCCAATAATTGTAGATTAATTGGTTATCCAAGAGGTTTTTTACCGCTTAATTGGATAACCAGCATGTGGGATAACTAAGTAAACATCAAATATTAGGGAAAACTTTTCCCAATTTAAGGTATTTGACATACGTGACCAGTGTTGGTGAACTTTTTATCAACTTTTTAAGAGTGTGCAGAGCTTTTTTATTTTGGTTTTGTATTAAAGATTAGACTTGAGGGCTACCTCAGATAAAGACGATACTCTTCACGAGTTAACATATCTTATGTGCATCATTTAATTAATCACGTGATTTTTTACGGGCAAATGCTGTCTTAGATGACTGAATCATATACCCCTTAGATTGGGGAATAAACCATTCTCCTTAAATGGTCAATAAAAAGGTAACTGTACTAGTGTAGGCACGATGTAAAAAAGTCCTTCAATTTTATAAGCATGCATTCCAAACACAAGACAATTGTTTTGTTCAGTAAGCTGTACACAATGGATTTCCCCATCCTATTCTAAGACTTTGGGGTAGAGGTGGCGTTCTTTCTAACAAATACTGCATATTAGGCCTACCAATATTTAAGAATTGTTCAGTCGTCACGTGTAGAACAACACTTTCTAATAGCCGAAGGAGCATTTTCATCTTTACGCTTACGTGTCGGTCATTTGATGGTAGCTCTCCCCTTATTTTATGGCCATTTCCCCCTAAAATCGAACGTCCAAAATGGCAAACGGTACATTTTACTGTACAGGCCTGTTGACCGACTCCGGGAGACTGGAGTTAGTTGGATCACAGCGTTAAAGTCCTAGGCATATTTTGTTGGAAAATGTACCTTCAGTTTTACAAAGCCTGATTTGCACACATTTTGGCATACATCCAGATAGGATCAACAAATTTCGAAAAAGGCGACTGAAAGCTCCCAAGTTGAGTCTTCTCCACATAAACATCAAGTTTTTCTAATTTTTACCAATTGCTGATGAGGCCAAAAGGGAGGGGTGGAGGCCGGCAAAGGATGCCCTCGGATCTACACATGTAAGTTCGAGTGCATAATCAAGTACTAATAATAACACGACAATTTGATGTAAATTCACATAGTAAACAAACTTTACTACCAATTTGCATGGCCGTCTAAAGCCTATACCTCCATGAGCAAACTAGGATAGTTTCTACATATTGGGGCACACCTCGCTAATTCTTTTCGGGCGATAAAATAGCTTCACACACTAGTAAGAAGACGGGTCATGCCGTGGTACAGGCTACCTGATGCATGTTAAAACAGCAGTAGCCTATTTAACAAATACTGTACTCCCGACCCCAGGCCTGTAATCTGTTTATATATATGACCAGCTCATAGCATACAACGTGTTCGAAGTCAGGAAATGAGTATTTCTATTAGGTCACCAACACGATACTACTGTACAAACGTTCTGTATACTCACCAAACGAACGCTCTTCTGGAATGTAGTGAGTGTGAAACCAGCTGGTTATGCCACACCTATGTTCCTGTAACTGCAGGGGACGATGATAATTCTCGCGCCAATAGGATTTCGTGCAATTTTAGTTCAAACATCGCCGGACATACGATTTCTAACTAGAGTCTTCTTCAAACCTGTGTTATTATGTGACCATTCCTACTTCTCATTAGAAGAGTGACAAGCAATATCCAACCATCAACTTTTCCCATCTAAGCCATCACTGTTACATCATATTACGTAAGGCACAATTCCGTAGTAGGCGTATATGTGCTGCCAGCCCGCAATTCGGTAGACGTTTATAATGTAATCACCCAAAGGCATGTGAACGTACTAATTGGCTTCCGTGGGTACGAAATTAAGAATATTGCAAAAGGAAAGTTCTAGTTGTAATTATACATTGGGGTTTGTGAAGAATACAACTGGATTTTGTCATACACAATTTAATGACTGACAGCAAATTGTTCAACCATCAGATGTGCAATATAGAGTACGTATATAGATAACGTCTCAGTCATGACGTCTCAAAACCACACGACGTACGATACTATAGGATCATTCATAAATATTAATGCATAATTTAGGTACATGACTCGCTTTACCAACAAGAGACATGTTCACTTCCCAGTTAATTTACAGAACCTAATGAAAGACATGAAATTATTTCAAAATCTTTTGACAGTCCAACCCACTCAAAAGTTTGGCATTTTTTCTTTGGAAGGCTGTGAGGTGGGGGTGGGTAGTTGTTGGGATGAAATGTTTAAATGCTTGCAAGCAAAAATAATGATGTGAATTTTCGCACTATCACTTTTGCTTTATCAATTATCGTTACTGCTGTTCATAATTAATTGTCTATTGCTATGCAATCCGTTTCGTGAGTGGTATGCCTATTGTTTGCATGGGAGGAAAACTCCTTTTGACTTCCTAAATTAATCCCACGGGGTTTACTTATGAATTCATCCGCGTATGCTTTTGAACAAAATTTTGCCAGAAATAGAAAAATTGGGTGAAAGGAAGTTAGGAAGTTTTCATTTGTAGGTTGCATGGACACACGGAAGAGAGCAGAAGTGAATGCAGAGCTCAATATATCGACCGAAATAATTAAAAACTGTTAGCCATCAAAACCCGTCTCGTGACAGCCCCCCCCCCCCTTTCATCGTCCCCAAAATGGCTGTCAAGAACGAAGCACATGGCTCGATTTGATTCCCTCTCCACGACAAATAGTGGAACCCCATAGTGTGTACACTTTATACTGTACTCTGAAAAATAAATGGGGTTTATTTACCCATAAACGTGTTGCTTAGCGACCGTTACATTTACCCACTAAACTGGGTATTTTTTACCCCAAAACAACATGGTATTTTTAAACAAAATGCTGTGTCCTTTAATTTACACACATTATCATACAAAAATGTATAATATAGAGTAATAAACATTTCCTGTCTTAATTTGTGTACGTACACACCATATGTAAGTTTAAGTACCATTATCTCAGGGGTGAAAGTACAGTACTCAATGGAGGCTAAAGGGAACTCCCGAACAGCAATGCGTTTGTGGGTAAATAAACCCATTTACTTTTAAGAGTGTACGAATAAGTTAATGATATTTTCAGTTTATCATATTTCTTCACTGATTTAAATATTTAAGCGCAATATCAAATTCTAAGTAATAACTGCTTAAATTCTGCAACAAACCCGTTGAATACACTTTCTGGCTGTAAAAGGCGTTGCCGTTTTTTAAAATTTCTATACGCTTCGCGCGCAACCGATCGTGAGCTTTTAGGCAGGCTTAAAAATTAGCGACTGCTTACATTCTGATTTAAAGCCTCGTGAGCGAAATTTCCAGCGTTCTGGGCGGTGGCGATTTTTCATAATTTTCTGTTCCGTCGTTCCGGGTCAATAGATAGTCTTCGGGCAGAATAATGAAGAAACTGTGGTATTTTCTGGATTTTTTATCCTCTTTCACAGAAAATTTAGTTATCAATTTCATTTCACCAGACCTTTTATGTAAGGGCTAATTTCCATATTGACAAACCAATAATTAAATGCAATTTCAGTAAACATGGGAGTAAAAAATTACAAATTCAACAAAAACATACCGGCAGGAGTTAGAGCCTTGTTCCTGTTTGTTATCTCCGTAGCTATCATTTTGGGCGATCACATTTTGAGTTAAGAAATGAACAGTCTATGTACAGTCATAAAAGAGTATAGGCTGAAAGGGGTCCAGCCATAATAGGGTAGGAGTCAACTCCCTAGTAAGGGAGGAAGGCCAGAACTTGAGGAAACACGTTGCCGTGTTTTTACAATATGTTCACCTCTTATCAGAATGAGGCGAATTCATCTGATATATCAGAGAAATCTATAAATCTTATTATTTACCGTAAAAGGAGTTTGCTTGTGTAAAACGGTGTACGGCGCACATACAGTATTGCAAACGCATCTGAAGCATGTCTTTGGACAGAGATTCCTTATGCGAGAACGCAATTGAGCCCTAGAAGGAGACATTCACGGCTCTTTCTAACGAAAGGTTTGAAAATTTGTAGATAAAATGAGTTGTGGTGTGGTGCGATCCGGAACTTTTTCCAAGATTTTATAGAGTATCCTGGTCCATAATTAAAGGGTCAGAGCAGTCTCCCCAACTTTAATTAAAGTAGTAGACTGTCCTGTTTCATGTTTGGCTGTTAAGGATTATGTGACAAAAAAATTGTCTTCAAATGTCCAAATTTCTTGAAGTAACTGCTTGTTTCACATTAAATATGCAAAACTGAGGTAATAAAATACGATAAATGATACTTGGAAGAGAAATAAGAGTAAAATTTTGATATTAAGGTGTTGCTTCAAAGTAAGTTTGGGGGACTGCTTCAGACATTTAATTCTGAAATTTTATTCACTAAAATGGGAAAGATCCATTGCAACAATCTTTGACTTTTCTCTTGTACAACCCATATATACATTTTATTTTTCTAAACTCTAAAAATTCGGGTAAAATAATCACCAACGCTGGACACGTATGTGGCAATGTTGAAAACAGGTAAAACTTGTTCAAAATTGTTGTATTTACGGGTGAATTATGTGGTTAGATACATACCACATTATTAGGTAAGCCGCCACTTGGCTGACCAATTATTTCGAAAAGTTAACCCATTTTTTTAGTATGTCACATATGTGACCAGAGGTTGGTGACCATTTTACCCAACTGTCTCTGTAGAGTGTAATGAACTTAAAAATGTTCTAAACATGTTCTTAAGTGGCGGCTTGTCAACAAAGGTCAACAAAAGAAATCGAAAGTGATCACATTTGTGCACTAGCTTTCGGAAAACAAGAAAATAGAAAGTCGTTACATGAGTAGGGAAGAATAACATCAAAAAACATTGCGCAATCAACCATTTTAAACTTTGAAAATAAACTTCTCTCATCCAAGAAACTTCCTACGAAAATGTGTTACAGTCCTACAATTTTGATTCTTTTACTTTGAAGTATGCATTTTTTGATATTTTAGACTTATCAAATGACGATAGTCGAGGTGCTAGTTTTCTGACGTCACAAGTCCCGCCCTTTTTTGTCAAAAACAGGTTATATAGTAGTACGCTAGTAATGTAGCTGAGAAGCAGCAGATGACCCACGTGATACTGGTACACTAAAGCATTGTTGAGTTTTGCCCTGCCGAGGGCGTGACTAAGCTATTGTGACGTCAGGTAAAATCACTTTATAGACAAATCCTACAAGTCAAGGGGACGTCCGATTTAGTCGGACACAACTTATTCCCACCACCTTTTATCTTTCGGTCTTTGCTTCCCCGTCTCATGAGTGATTGTACACTACGTATAAATACCTGTTGATTCCTTCAATTTTTTTGAATATCGGTATTTAGAATTGCATATATAGACAAAATGGTGATGATTTGAGGCTGATGAACCACACTAAGTAAGACAGAAGTACTTTGCCAGCTGCTCGGATCCATCTATATTTTCGAGGTGTGAGTTTCGAGACATACCCTCCTTATTTGTCGGAGAAGTGCTACCTGGGAGATCAGCAATTCACCTTTCCTTACCCACCGCTACCTATCCGTGCGGTAAAAGAAAGGCAAATAGGAACTATGCATGAATTTTTACATCTTAGAGAAACACGAATATTATTGTATGATTAAATTTCGGCGTTTTCTTTTTTGAAAAAAAAAAATAAGTTTGTCAAGCTTATTCAACGTTTAGCGGTGTGTCCGAAAACCCAGCAACAGATACCGTACCGTTTTTCTTTTCACTAAAAGGGCAAGAGCAATCGCCCTAAACTTTCTTTAAAGCAACAGGTAAATGTTACAATTTCCTGCTTATTCCTCTTCAAAGTATCTTTTATAATATTTTAGGACTTCAATATTGCTCACTTGTAAACCAAGCAGTAACTGTAGTTAATTTCACGTCTGAGAGAAAAATATTGTCACATGACTCTCAAGAGCCAATCATGAAGCAGGACAGTCTACTACACTACTTCAAGTTGGGGGACTGCTGGTGGATCATTGCGATAAGTGCTTTCGCTGGCCCTGAGTACACTAAGCTACTACATTCAG
Source organism: Holothuria scabra (assembly GCA_037179385.1). NCBI lineage: Eukaryota > Metazoa > Echinodermata > Holothuroidea > Aspidochirotida > Holothuriidae > Holothuria > Holothuria scabra. The sequence continues at coordinate 48,251,066 of CM074181.1, forward strand.
ACATTAGGTAAACACGGTACATGCTCTGGACGCTTGGTAGAGCTGTTGTGCCAGGTTGACTTTGTACCGATGGTAATTGACAAATACCGGAAACCCTTTCTTAGTTATACATGATCTTTTTGATGAACTGCATTGTCCTATAATAATAAAATTTCCAATTTCACGTTTCTTGCAACGGAATGTTCTCCCGTTGCCTAAATATGTGGTGTAGGTACGTGAAACGTTACCTCACTATGGTGATAATGTATTGGAGTGAGAACGTATTGCGTCTACCAGTAGCAGTAGTTGTAGGCCTATAGCGCGTGAAAGTGTTTCCATACTGGTCATACTGCAGTAAACCGGTTGTTTTTTACTCCAACAAGAAAACAAGAAAATTCAAAACGTACAGATGAGTGCAGGTTATACTGTACAGTAAGAGTATTGCTCACTCTTCTTGTCCTGGCAAGGTAAACTTTATCTATTCAGCCAAGATCGTTGTACCGAGTAACGATTGCCGATGGTCACAGAACACAACAGTCTATATACTGTAACCGAAGAACGGGTTGAGGTGATAACTATTATATTATTATTCTTATTTCCTAAATATCTGTCATATTATTGTAACGTTCTCTTCCGAAACATCAGTACAATCTAAACAAGGTATTAGGAGTTAAACGGTTTTCTTAAACGTCCCCCTCCCACTTTCTTAACACAATTAGATGCTAAATATTATCACCAGAATTAAGCACAGTAGTTACATGACACTCATTTTTGAGCCATACATTCCTTACGGAATAAAAATATGTTTAGCTTTCCATTCCTTTCTTTTTTAGGGTTTTGAACAACATACGAGTTTAATTGCTAAGCGCGTTCTTTAGAGTGTTTTCTGTACCTAAACGTGTTTAAAATTGTGAAAAAATGTCAAGTTAAGAATTTTTAAATCCTGAACACCTAATACTTTAGTGTGCACGTGCTTTAACATTTCGCTAATTGCCAAAACTTAAGTATTTAATAGCTAAACGTTTTAAGGATTGAAAAGTATTTACAAAGTGATGGGGCACAAATACGTTAATTGTTTAACACATTTTTAGCGTGTAGTTTCTCTGAAGGAGGAATTCCGCAGTAATGTGCCCAAAAACTTAAGACCCTCCCAAACAAAATCAGGTTTAAAATTAACGTTGTCTTAGAAGTTGCCCTCCTAATGACTTCATGCTGTTTTGGTCAGCCTTTGCTGTGCGCGAAGTGGTCAGGACTATTGAGTACAACCTCTGAAAAAGGCTATGTGGGTTACATTTCATGCCAAACCCACAAGTCACACGTCGTAGAAGTAATTTACGGAACTGAAATTCGTTCCTAAATTTGAATCAGTTTGGCCTAGGCTCGGCAGTCCGACGAAAAATCGATTCCGTAAGCGGAAATCTTTTGTTTTGGGCCTTTCAAGGTTGGGTCATGAGGGGAGATACCCCCTCCCCCCAGAAAAACCACCTCTGTGCAGTCTGTGGCTAGGCCACTGTTTTCAAGACGTCGTATTGCAAATTCTCGAAGTAAACCTGTCAGTTTGCGTAATGTCACAATTTATGAGGAGACAAATGATTTATTTTCAGATGGTTCTTAAATTGTACGGTATAGTAAAACAAAATTCAAACAAATATTTATACTGAACAACATACTAATTCTAACAGTCAACTTGCATTTTAATGGGACATTCTTGAGCCAAGATATAAGATGTTGAAGTTTATCTAGTCAATTTAACATTGCGCAATAATGTATGTCGTCGTTGTATTATTTAAGCAATAACCTTTGTATTTCATTGTTTTTTGAAAGTTACTGCACCTTGTACCAAGGTATGATAGCATCCTTACTCTCCTGGGGTAATGTAAATAATTGAACCTTCTCTATGCAACATGCATTGCAAGCAAACAGGAACTGTTCAAGGTCACAAAAACATTTTTAATTTTTAAGTTCAACAAAGCATGAAATGAGTTGTAGAACAAGAAAGTCACAAATTATTGCGCAATGGATTAATTTATTTTAAGTGAATAAATTTCAAAATTTTATGTATCGACTCATGAATGTACTGTACTATAATGATGGGAGTCGGACTAGTAATACCAGGGTTCAACCTAGGGAAAATGCCAAACCGGGTGGGAGTTCATCAACACTGCGGCATTTTCACATTTTGCATTTTTCACAGTTCTAAGTGACATAGTCTGTGGTCAGTTGCATGATTTTTGGTTGTTACTAATACCAGTACAATCATTGATATGAATGTTATGTGTATGATACTGTGTAGCCCATGTTTAGAGTATGAGTGTGATGAAATTCAAACTGGGCAGTGAGATTCAAACTGGGTACTGACTCGAAAAAAATAAATTCAAACTGGCTGCAGCACCCAGTTTGAACGGCCTGGCTAGAATCCTAAATACATATTCCATGCTGTTTAAAATATTTTTGAACTTTTTGACCTGAGGTACACTTTAACAGCCATTCATGAAATAGGGTGACTGCATTTTCCTTTGTCGAGGATCTACCAAGGGCGTAATAATTTTCGGGGAGAAATACAGCCTACATGCCGTATAAAAAAGGTTTTTAGGAATTACACGCGTTTCTTAATACTTCTTGCAGACATTTGTTTAGATGCGTGTCCTATTCTTTACACTTCCGTTTAAGATCACGTTTAATTGCTAGACATTTAAACGTGTTTACAAAGTGGGGAAATGAGTGTTTAATTGCAAGTGCATTGCAAAATGTATTAAGTAACCAATATACGTAATCTTCCGTAGGAGATGACAATATTTCCAGGAGAGCTTCGACGGCACAGTATGCCCCCTCCCTTTTTGTCACCGGTTTTACCCTCCATACTACTGCGTTTCATATATCAGAAGTCTTTTTAGGTGTTGTTTGGGCTTACAAGTGTTTTTACAATCGATTGATGCAGGCCTGGGTAAGGCTATTAGACTATCCGCATGTATACAGAAGACTTTCGTATGCCTGTAAAAACATCTCGGAAAACTCAAATATTGTAAGACAGTAAGGAGTGCATGGTTGTAAAAATTTTAAAAGATTAAAATGAGTCGGTGTCACGTAAATACTCTGCTATATTCTGATGACACTTTTAATACAAAACTTACAAGCAAAAGCAGCAAATCCTGTCTCCCGTAGCCAACATTTTAAGCAATTTGAAAAGGATTATCGGAAATCGATGCATTGGTTTACATGTACTAGCCTTACTCTTAACCTAAAGGACATAGTCAATAAAGGGTCTTGACATGTTCTTGAATGATGAGTACAGTATTTGATAACAATTTGTGGGACTTAGTAGCTGTACAGGAATTTACAGAATTGGTCCAAGGGTAACACCTCAATAAAATGGCAATGTACATTATTAGGGAGTTAAACTGGAAAATAATTCGTTGTCCGTATACCAACTATATACCGCGTGGAGATGTCTAAAAGAAAATTTAAAAAAATCAAAAAATAAATATATAACATAAAAAAGTTCTTTAACCATCTAAAATGAAAAAGACACAATTGTGCATTCGAATTGATTGAAGGGATACCTACTGCCGACATTTTATGTATGTGTCAACGTACATATAGATTACAGTGCGTGCATCGAAGTTTGCACCGTTCAGGATCTCGTACCGGGAGAAAGAAAACGACTATGAACGCTAATTGCTGAACTGCTAAATACTCTAAAAGATCAGTATTAATGAGTATCGCTTTCAATAAAAATTAACCTTATGGTTGTAGGTTACGATATTTAAAAATTTTATTCAAGCTTACATCGATTATATTTTTCAACGGTTACAAAATTAATAGTCCCCAAGAATATTTTGTTAACGATCATTCGATTTTGTCTTTATGATAACAGGGTTTTCTCCCTTCTCCTGCTTTTGATTTCGGCTACATAAGAATGACCTTTACATCCGTCGCTTATATATTTATCATGTGGAATACGGTATAAAATTAATCCAAATATGAGATTTTTTATTCGCTTCAACAAATAAGGAATCTCGGGAAAATCGTCTCTTATGTTGAATTAAATGTTTTGTTTTCTGCGCTAACATGTGTTCCAAATAATGTCACATTTATAGTGGGGATTTAGATAGTTAGGGTAATGCGATTTCAAAATATTTTGTCCACTTTTTGTTTTATTGAACAATAAAGCATCATCTGCTTTCTCATTATGGTAAAAAGTAAATAATAGGTTACAATGTTAATGAAATTTCGTCATTCACGATAGTAATAGAAAAATATCCTACATGTGCTACAATTAATTTGCGCTGTATACAACATTTACATACCGTAGTTATGGTGTTTACTTTTTCCAAAGTCATCCCGACTCTCTGGCGAAGAGCCGTTCGGCGATATTAAACTATACTCTCGAAGGGGTTCCTGCTTCCCACAGTCCCAATGAAGGTTTTAAGGATATTCTTTCTTCCTGCCATAATATCACAAGTCACACCATTGCCTGTATTAGAAATCAAATACATAAACTGAACATGACACCCTTGAGGAGATCTTACCATACTGATGTGAATTAATTTGTCTGACCAGCTGACCGCTAGCCGCTTCACACCTACATAAACCGTATATCCCGTTCGCGGAGATCTGTTTGTAGTATCCTATACCACCACCAGAACCAGTACGGACTATAATATGCATATTTTATTGTTTTATCGAAACTCTTCGCAGAAAATAAAAATTAAAATGCGAGTCTGAATACAGTAGGATCCCCTTTCTTTGACATTTAAATTTCAAGACAAGTATTTCAAGTCTCGAAGCCTAAAGAAATTTCCAAGGAATGCCATCATGCAAGCTACCAGGCTACTGTATGGTTAAAGTAAAGTATGGGAACGGCAAATAAATAATAGGAATGAAAGAAATTTGAAGTAAACAAACTTAATACCAATTTGATGAAACAATACACGGAAATCACACTCTTAAACATGGTTTCACAACTGTGATTGACTTATTTTGATAACACTATAATAAAATCTACATTTGTGAAGCAATATTCAACACGGCTGTTCAGGAGTAAGACACGCGTACGTGTGTATCATCCAAACACGTTTATAAAATGTAGGGTGTGGGGTTAGAAGAACTGTTTAGACACTGAAAATTTATTTTGCCCCCTCTTCCATAGCCAAATTTCTTTTCCATGTGATCAAAAGAAATATATTCTTAACATTTTTGTGAAAGGTTCATTATTTCACATGTTTAATTCTCGAGATATAAGCATTTGAATGCAAATTGTCGACATTGAATGAACTTGAAGCAAGCAGGAGTTACGTCCTGGATTCTCATTGTCGGCCAATTGCTTTGTTTTGAAATTACCTTCAATTTTATGCAACTCTGATATATTGATAACATTGGTACATCCTCAGCAATGAAATTTTAAAAAATCTACATGCCTTTAGGGCAAGATGGAATCCCTCATCATTTTTCCTCAAACTAATATAGGATAAAAGAAAAGAAAAACAATGCATTGACCCAATAATGTGACTCCCGTGACTTAACACCTGCTTCTTCCAAGTTCAAAATAAATAATAATGTGCTACTATCTCGAGAACCCAACATGGGAAATGGGTGAAACTTTAACCAGAATGATTAGAATATATCAAACAAATTTGACTCCGGACTAGTCTTTTCGATTCTTAACATGTGTAGATATTAAACATGAAATGCTAAACGTGTTTTAAGGAAATATTTAGAAGTTAGTGTGTTAGCTTTCTAAACGTGTTTACAAAGTGTTTAGAAAGCATTTAATCCCTTAAACATTTTTTAGAGTGCGCCTTTTTTAATTTCGAATTACGATGAAGAATTTATTTTTTTAAAAGAGGAAAGAACAATCGCCTGCACTTATCTTGGAACAGCGAGCTAACTCTCAATTATCATTCTTCTTGCCGACCCTTATCAAGTACCTTCGGTATACTTCCGGAATCCTAAATATCCAAGTGAGGTTGATAAATTACTCTCCATAAACTTCACAATTAAATCAGAAAAACATTGTGTCATGCTTCTCAAGAGTCTTTCAAGAATTAGAGTAAATTACTTTATTAATTCAAATTTGGACGGCTCCTTTTGGCATTTAAACAGTGAATAAAGACATTGAGAAATCATCTATATTGTAATATGCTCGGTTTCCAAAATATCGAAAGCACCTTCATAACACTGAGTATGGGCTGCTAAGTAATTCCTCCACAAAAGGCGAATTTTAGATGATGTTATTATGAGTTAACCAACACACGTGTGTTTTATTTTTTGTCATTTTCTTGAAAATTTAAAGTAAAATGAAAATAATCAGTGACGACAGTTCTTACCTCTAGACACAAATCGCAAAGTACCACCGCCCAGTTTTCCCCGGCTGAAAAGTCACAATATGCATCACAGATTGGTACTAGGCGGCTTAATTGTAACCGACTTCTTACAAACGCCACAACAGAGACAGAATGAATAAAGGGCGAGATTGCTCACTGCGACCAAGGCCATGTCGGGGTCTACTTACTAACGTTAAGCACTATGGTCTAAAGATGAGGCTTTAACAGGCGAGTGAATATTTTCAATTCAAGCAGTTCTTTGCCCGAGCCTGCTGTTCATGTGGACTTATACTTCCTACGACCTCAATTGTTAAGTTCATCATCCCATTCTTCTCGGATTCAATACTCTTTGGCCACAACTATTCGCCCTTTTTGTCTGCGGATTCTTCCGACCGATTGATCCAACTGGCCGGTTTGGTCGTTAAGCTCTCATTCTAAATAAGACATCTTTCCTTGCTTTAAGCACACTGAAAAGAAGATTTCTGCTCCTTCGGAATTAAAGTCATAGCGTAAAAGAAATTGCAACGGAATAATGCTTAGAACTAGCAGAGATAGTTATTAGCATAATAATACGATTTGCACCAATGAGCAAACCATTTACGCTTTGTGTCCTTCTAGGCGATATCCTGAGAGTCATTACGTAATCTTTTCATTTTCTGCCCGGTAGCATAATACTGTGGGAAGGATATGAGATTTATTCCGACAGGATAAAGAGCTATTGCTATTGTGCTTACAATAAGATGCTACAGAATCTGGTTGAGTTAATCTTATAAGAAAGATACGATACCAGATTTAGTGGCTCTGAGGGTCATTTGCTTTCTCTGAACCTCTGAACTACTCAAGTTGACGGTCTTCGCTGTGTTATTTGTGGGTTCGTCATTTCTCTGTCTAATGTAAACACGGGAAATTGGCAAATTGGCAACTTAGTTTCAGACCACATGCATTAATTTAGTACACGTTTCCAAAATGAGTGTAAGAGAACATAAAAATTTTGGGTCGTTTTCTCTGATTAGTCAGATGGAAATGAATGGAAAATCTAATGGGTGTGGTTTGTGTCTATGGGAATGCCAGCGCAACTGCTCAATCATTACAGTTAGGGCGTGGTTCTAATCATATGTAGGCACAGACTTTCATTAAAGGGAACGCTGAGTTTGAATCGACAGCCTTACGTCGTAAGGAGAATGGCGTGTTCAAGGCATGGGGCAGAATGCTTCTCAAACGTCAGCAAGACCCGAATTTTGGATAAAGGCCAGGGCCCGGAATTTTGGGTAACCATTAAAACTTAAATAATCTGGTGTGGTTTAATTACAGTCAGACGGAGGTTTACGGCCCAGTTTCCAACCAATTGATTCAAGTCGAGACAGTCAAGGCCTTAAATTCCAGCTGTGAATAACTGGCTTGTTTTCTTTACCACACTAATTCTGAGCAGCAAGAAGATGGCAGTGGGTCCCGTTTTTTAAGTCTTCGGCATAACCCGGCCAGGATTCGAACTCCCAACCTCGCGACTGCAAGTCGGTTGCTCAAACCACTTGACCATGCAGTTTTAATAACAGAGAAAACACCCAAAGCGTGTCAGTCAAATTCTTTCAAAGCGTGACTTTGCTCGAATATGAAAAACGTAGGTACTGAAAAATTTTAAAGAAAACGTTAAAAATGAACAAAATCGGTACGCATTCGCACAGCTCACGTATAAAACAAATTCTTCTCGGCCTAACTTCATAGTCCAGCATACGGTAACCTTGCCCGAAATGATGAATATTAGGGCGAAAATTTGCAAAAGAGGTTTGGTATGTTTTCAATTGCCAGATTTTAAGAGCAGACGGGAAGGAATACAGGTACGTTAAAATGTAAAATGCCATTTGTAGGTGAGGTGTAAGGTGTTGACTAACCAACAGAAAAGATTAGTTTTTAAACGGATTTGGAAATCTCAGTGCCTGTGATCAGGGAGTACTTTCAGTAAAATATTTCCGCTGCGCTCCGCGCCAAATGGTAGTGCAGCTCAGAATATAATATGTAGGCCTACTATGATAGACCAGTAGCGAGTATCTGCAGGGGCCAAGGCAACAAAGTGCTCTCTTACGATTTTGACCGGGAATTTTAGACCAAAAGCTTGGATTAAAACGTCGGAAATTAAAGAAGAAAAGAAGGGGAGAAGAAGAAAAGAGAAAAAAAATTGAGTGATTAGGAAGGAGATGAAGTTAATAAGCTACACATCAGAGTGACTGACAAAGTTGTGCTCCATTAATAAAAAAAAAAAGAAGAAAAAACCTTTGGAAATTTACAAATGAATAGCTACCGGTAGTCGGCCGCCCGGTCGGTGTGGCCGATTTCTATGGGCATTAACCGTGTGTACAGAACCGTAGACAAGAGTCAACCAGTTGCAGTTACACTCCATTCCCAATTAATCCCGCCCGAAGGATTAAGGATCAGTTCCTGGCGGAAGTTGATGGCACTATCACCTGTCGGATCATCTTCGATGTGTGGGTGTCCCCCACTTCGACACCCACACATCGTCCGGACGACTATGACCAGTCGTTCGGACGATGTGTCGGTTATCGGTGGGACATCAGCCTGTTCGTGGACGATGGAGTTTCATTACACGACGTCGGTAGTGACAACTTCGAGATGAAATAGATCCGACACACGTAGCACAAAAACTACTCGGCATGTCTCAGGTTAGGCTAGATGGAAGTTCACGGACCAGTTTCCAACCAATTGGCTCAGGTCGAGTCGGCCGCGGCCCTTTTTCCAGTTGTGGCCCACGGGCTTTTTACCTTCTTCACTGCTTATGCTGAGCACCAAGCACAATGACAGTAGGTCCCGTTTTAGAGTCTTCGGTATGACCCGCCCAGGACTGGGATTCCCAACCTTCCGTCTGCAAGTCGTTCTAACCACTTGATCATGCAGTCGGTCAGGTGGCCTGTAGGTTCCCGATCGATGCAAATACACCGCTACTAGTACTAGTCGGTCGTAAATCCATGGGGACTTAATTGTGCCTGGGATGTTAACTTGGACCGCAGAAAGTGCAGCAGTTATTTTTAGCGGTTACGGTATCAGTTTTATCTGTAACATAAAGGCATTCTGATGATACAGACTCATACCGCCGTATCTTACTCCATAGAAAAAGCACTGTAGTCGTCCACATCTTATTCGAAAGGCAAGTTAGCTAATTTTCGAAAGACTTGAATTGTGGGCAGAGATCTTGACAAATTCGGTCAGCCATTTGTTCCTCAAAAAGCTGGCATATTTTAAAATACACCGTAAAACGTCTAAGCTTGCCCAAATAAAGCGTCTACTGGTCTAAGCGTGCCCAAATTTTTCACAGTTTTCCGAACAATAAAAACACATTCACACTATATAATCATGAATAAATCAAGAAAAGATTCGGACCAATTATGACAGCTTTGTAAAAAAATATCTTCAACCTCAATCCAAGGCCTTGCGTAATTCTTTGCCAAAAAAGGTAGCCTGCTTAATCCTTTGAAAACTGCAAACAATTGTGGATGTTTTCGATTGTCAGGTCACACCGGTAGGCGGGAGGATGCACCGAAGTGCACAAGGGATTTTTACTAAAAAATTACCTAAATACTGGAAGTGTTAACTAGATATTGTTTATGTTATTCGTGCCTTCTTATTAAAATGAAAGTTTTAATCCGTGCCAACGAAAATTCAAAACAAACAACTACTTAAAATTCAACTTCTTCAACTCCCTTTTTTCAGTTAACTTCAATCAGGCTTTAGTGAAGGCAAAATGCTATTTGAATAAGTCACCTTAATTCTCCTTTGTCTGTTCACACTTTTTCCACTTGATTGCAGGATTCCTTAACATTACTTCATTATCAATTTATCAGTGTATTTTGATTTTGTTATTCTGTATTATATTACACAAGTTAGGGAGACGGACCTTTTTCAATCCTGCCTCTGAGCTGGGGTTGAGTGATTAGAAGTGTTTGCTCCATGGCCCTTCGCTTACTCTGGGAGGTTGGTGGTGGGGATCATGATCTGCCACCAGTCCGAAACTTGATTTCGAATATGGAGAAATAGCATGTAATTTTTGAACACGTAAAATTGTAATGTGTAATGTAAGTGTAATGTAAGTGATTGCAAAATGCTACTTACGTTAATCTGTCTTCATTTGTCCCTACTCAGATCATGAGCATGAGCACAACTAGAAATATGAGCGTTTCTTACTTACTAAGTTTATACAGAGAGTGGTCATTAGACTATCTCATACCAGTCCCTGGTTTATGAGAAACGATACCCAGCGTGGTACTCCACTCAAGGATGGCATGCTGTACAAATTAGGTGCCGTCATACCGGTACATAAAGAACATTTTTCGGTGGCGTTTTCTTCGCCCGTTATAATTCCTCAGATTTGGAGTCTCGAAGGTGTATTCATCAACAATACATTGCTTTCAATAACTTCCTTAAATGACCCATATTTTCTTCCACAGGAGGTGTTTTCCCTACTTACCGTACTTCGCTGACAATTGTTAGCAGCCATCTTGTTACCCCGAGAGTATTATCAGATTATCCTCTTTGTCAACCAGTCAAATCAACGAGCTGATGGTTCAGATCTCCGTGGTTAAGTTTAACTTACTTCAAAATTAATGCAATCTCTGCAGTGCAAGTTTCGACCGACAATTGAAAGAAGAGGTTAGGGCCCGTTTAGTGTTCAGTTAGTTAGGCCAGGGAAGTGTTAGGGATTAATAACACACCAACACGAATGTGTTTTATAGTGTCTTCCAACCCAATAACAAGTTCAAAGTTTAAATTTAGCTCAAATATATGGTTACTTAAATTTATCTCAAGTATGATTCAAAATCACATTTGGTTTCCCTTCATTCACCTCTCACGATTGGCGGGGAAATATCATGGGCATAATCTATTCCCCGGGTCACAGGTGGCCGTTCAGAGGCGTCAATGAACATAAAGGCGAATCCGGAGGTCAAGTGATGGTCTGATTTCAGTCGGCCAACTGGGGTCTATCACCTTTTAATCTTTCAATTTCCTTGCTAAGTACCTGTATCATGGATGGTTGTACACTGAATTGTATCTAAATTCCTTCAATTTCACTGAATATAAAATTTTGGAATTCAAGTAGACAATAACCCAAGACGATTTAAGGCTGATGGACCCCACTAATGACTGCCTACAGTAAATTCAAGCGCTGATCGGATTCGTCTATATTCTTAAATGCATCACAATCTGCAATCATGTGAATTTACATACAGACACAGATGTGCGTGTACGTATGAATGTATGGGTATACAGTATGCATGCATGGAAGTACTTTGAATGTGGGTTTTCGACCACATGTCAAATACGTATCGCTAATTGAAGAAAAATGTTGGTATCAGTGCGGCATTGCTTGACTGTGAAAGTAGCTGTGCACAGAGCGATTTCCTGGTTATGAGTGCAACTCCCGTTCGTTACAAGCGTATCCAGTGGCGGAGCTGCCATATAGTCGGGGGCGGGTCGCCCCGGACGGACCTGTCGGCGCCCTTTTTAGGTTTTTAATATACTTTACACTTGCATCATTTTTGGAAAAAGACATCTTTTAATAGCGTTTTTTAAGGCCCAGATAAATAGCAAAATGCTCAAACAGCCACCAGTAACTGTTCTATCTGCACTTTATTCTGATGAAAAGGGTCATATTCTGTAATAAAGGGATAGGTTTTGCAGAAACGTATCTTCATGCTTTGTGCGCACTAATGAATGTTGTCGGCGCTGTGCTAAGTTCATTGCTTCCACACCAAGCGTGCTTATAAGCTTACAAAATACACAAACTGACATTAAATTAGCCCTCCTGGCCAATAAAAGATTTTGCAAAGTGCGCCACAATAATAGTAGCGCAAAAAGCCTTCTTGTTGTCGGTGATAATTGTCAACATAGACAATAAAAGAGTTTATGAAGATACCAAATTAGCTTCCACAACATTTTCAAAATCATTTGAAGAGAACATTCACGTTAAAATAAAATATTGTGCAGATTAAAATCATGAATTTGAACGTCTCTGGTCCCTTCACTGTTAAAATTACAAACATTCCAACATATTAAAATCGTCATAGCTAATTTTTGCACTGTGAAGATGTACGGTTAACTTATAAACACGCCTCAGAGATTAACACGTGGAAGCTGGCGCGTAGCCAGGATTGTCATGGGGAGGGTTTTGGTGTCATGGGGGGGGGGGGGGTGAGGGAAAGGTCTAGAGAGATAGAGAGAAAACCGCTATTTAAGGTGTTTTCGATTCCTTGCCGAAGGCAGGCAAGGAATCTCTGCGATGGTGATGTCGTGTGTGTGTGTATTGTGTGTGCGTATGTGTGTATGTGTGTGATGCCTTTGGCTTGTTTACACGATATCTCAAGATGGGCAAGTGTGACAAATCTCATATTCGGTGTGTGGGTTGGTCTTATTGCTTAGATGTTTCCTATTGTTTTTGGTGGAGGTCAAAGGTCATTTGGGTTCAGAAGAGGTCAAAAGGTAAAAATATTGTAAACATCACATCTCAAGAACTGTACATGTGACTATGTTCATATTTGGTGTGTAGATTGGTAATATTCAGTAGATAATCCATATGAATTTTCTTGGAGGCCAAAGGTCATTTGGGGTCACAAGAGGCCAAATGGTAAATTCCTTAGTGATTGCTTGTTTACACGATATCTCAAGGAGGGTAAGTGTGACTAATCTCATATTTGGTGTGTGAGTTGGCCATATTCGTTAGATGATCCCTATTGTTTTTGGTGGAGATCAAAGGTCATTTGGGGTGATGAGTGGTCAAATGGTCAAAATATCTTAAACAAGATATCTCAAGAACTATACATGTGACTATGCTCATATTTAATGTGCAGGTTGGTCATATTAAGAAGATTGTCCCTATGAATTGTCATGGAGTTCAAAGGTCATTTGGGGTCAGGAGAGGTCAAAAGGTAAAAACATCTTAAACACTATATCTCGAGAACTGTACATGTGGATATGCTCATATTTGGTGTGTAAGTTGGTCCTATTGAGTAGATGATCCGTATTTACTTTCGTGGAGGTCAATGGTCATTTGGGGTCATGAGAGGTCAAATGGTAAATGCCTTGGAAAAAGCTTGTTTTCATGATATCTCAAAAAGGGTAAGTGTGACTAATCTCATATTTGGTGTGTTTCGGCTATATTGAGTAAGATGATTCTTATTTTTTGGTCGAGGTCATAGGTCATTTGGGGTCAAGAGAGGTCAAAAGGTCAAAACCTTGTAAACATGATGTTTCAAGAATGGGTTCATTTGACTGTGCTCATATTTAATGTGTGGGTTGGTTATATTGAGTAGATGATCCTTACCGATTTTCGATTAGGTGAAAGATCATTTGGGTCACAAGAGGTCAAATGGTAAATGCCTTAGAGATAGCTTGTTTACTCAATATTTCAAGAAGGGTAATATGACTTATCTCATATTTGGTGTGTGTATTGATCATATTGAATATATGATCCCTATTTTTCTTGGTGGAGGTCAAAGGTCATTTGGGGTCAGGGAGGTCAAAGTCTCAATATCATGTTTACACAATATCTCATGGTTGGAGTCTTGGATACTGCAAAATTCAGGAATTGGATTAAGTGTGTGGATTGGATACAGTGAGCAGAATCCTAGTTCTAGGCAGTCAAAGGTCATCCATGGTTTTAATGTGGGAAGCTTGGATGCCTTAAATGTATACTTTGTAGGATCATTTACGGAGCACTGTCGATTTGAAAAACATAACAGAGCACTGTCAATTTGAAAAAAAAAGCTTACATTTCAGAGGCAAGGAATCACTAAGCCTTTTGGCTTTCTGGTTTGCATTGCGAGGTTGGGTCATGGGGGGGTTCTAACCCCCCAAACCACCACGTGGCTACGTCACTGCGTGGAAGTGTTAAATCACGGAATTAACAAATTCACGTGTTTACATCAATAACACCTCAAATATTAATTGCATCACCGAAAAGGCGCTAATATGTAATAGCGCAAGTCCTATACCTTCACAGTGCAAAGGTTAGATATCATAAACACTTTCTAGGCAAGTGTTACTTAGAATATTTTACGGTGTTTGTTTGCATCGTACTCGCAACTTGTTACCTGACTGCATGTGCTCCGCAAAAAGATAAGCTTAATCGTGTTTATATCCTTCTTCCTTTCCCTTTTGCAGACTTTCGCCTTTTCGCTGGAAGAAATGGGGCCGGGAGTTTCCACCAAGGAGCGAAAATTTTGCACGCTTCGAGTGTCATGTGCAAATACAGCGACACTGTAAAATTTTCTTTCAGAAGTTTGGGATGTTACTCACGCAGACAAGTATCACTGGTTCCATTATCGGCAGACTAACAACAACATCATGCTTTTTCGTACCCGTGTGCGGTGTCAATATATTAGAATTCCAGATTATGAGTCTGTTGCGATGGGTATAGGAATCGGAGGCATGGCTTTTACGGTTGCGGGTGACTTGTTAGGTATAGGATAGGCCTTACTCTTTGAAAAAGTGTCGGTGTATTGCCCATACATGTAGTCGGTGCACTTCCCTTAGTTTCTTTCAACACTTTCACAACCCCAAGTACGCTAGTAATAGGTACTGAACGCCCACCCCCGCTCGCCAAATAACAAATATGGTGGTTTCTTTGGGCAATTATCAAGCTCCCCACCAGCAGCTGAAAGTAGAACAAGACTAATCAGACCAATTACAGAGAAGTCCTGCAAAAACGACAATCAATGCTTTAAAAAACAGCCCCTCATTAATCTCAGTCAATGAACACTTATTAAGTAGCAATTAAATGCCTTTTATATATGAACGGAAGATTGATTGACAGGCACAGAGCAACAGAGCAAAGTGACGAAGCATTGATACAGTGCCATACCAAACTATAGTAATTAGTTGCGGATCTAAGTAATGCACAAACAGATGATTTAAAATACAGAGAGCCTTTATAGTCGCCATTGATATGTTTGTTGTCTGACAATTTTGTTATGTTATTCCTCACTTAAACCTTTTTTTTCTTTTTCTTTTTAACATTTTTAATATCATGTATGGGTCATCAATACCGAAACAAATTGACCCAGTTGAAGTTAAAATGTTGTAATTAACTTGACGTTTAACTATTTTTCCAACCATTATGCTCAGTTATTCAACGGCCGGGTCAAGGCTCCGGCTCAGCTGGCAATCATGGTCCTCTGTTCTGTTACTATACCTACTCTGTTCAGTATGGTCCTCTGTTCTTTCATTAACCCTATCTTTCAAGATAATTGCATAACATTGAAAGACGCTTGTCTTTGACGGTTGATACGACTGTAGGCTACATATTCTGACACTCTGTTCAGCTGTTAGCATGCATTCTACAAAAACTTCGATCACTTGGCGTCTCGCCACTGCATTGGTACCGTGGCTATAGAGGCTATTCAAGCACGTCTCTGTGTTGTCCACGGACTTATATACCGTACATGGACAGAACATGCAACGTGTACATCCTATCCGTAGATGGTCACCACCGACTGGGACAAAAAAGGCGCACCAAGATGGCCGCCGTGAAGCTATAAATCGTCTGATTTAACAACGACTCTGTAATATTTTAAACAAAAGATAAACTTGAATGGGGGAAAATATCATATTCCTGCAATACGTGAAGTGATTTTGCCCTTACCTTGCCATATTTTAAAAAATATTTCAACTTTCTTGCAAAATATGGAAATATACTTGAGCGAGTCCGATAGCAGACAGCCATCTTGGTGCGCCTTTCTCACACGTACGGTAGCGACAATGTTCCGTGCAGTATGCTCTGTCCATGTAAAGGAAGTCAGTGGTGTTGTCCCTCCCTCTAATTTGCTATCCATGCGTTCATTGTACAACAATTGTTGCTAAGGTGAATTCGTTCGCGCGCATCGGTAACACATCTACTGCGCATGAAGAGTTACATCCGGTATGCCAAATCAAAATGCGCAGACGTCAAGTGCATGACCTTTTTAGACGAACCTGATCCGAGCTTGTTTTTACTGACTGAAGGCCGCAATTAATGGGGTCCATCAGCCTTATATCGTCTTCATATATTGCCACAATGTAATTTCAAACCCTCATATACAGTGAAATCGAGGGAATCAAGAGTCATTTTAGTGTGCAACCATCCATGATACAGGTAAGCAAGGAAATTGAAAAAATAAAAAACTGATAGATCCCAGTTATGGCCAACTAAAATCAGATCATCACTTGTTGTCCGGAATCGTCTATAGGCCTATGCGTTTAGTTGGATTGGGTTTAGTAGGATTAGTTGCCGTGAGCGGAGTTGTTCCCCTTTTAAACCTCACTTGCCATGTCCCGTCCTACAACTACTGTTGACATGCAAAGTTAGAATCTTTATTCGTTATATATTCGAGTTTAAAACACTTTTTCGAACCAAATCCGCATTTTAAAGGAAAGGTATGATCGATTTCTGCTACCCGGCTTGCACAACACGTGCCCGTGTTCCTAGTGAACTTTTGTCCAACTATTCATCACAGATGATTTACGTACGCTTGGGAGTCCGCACTCTAGTTCCTACTAAGTACTATCCTTCTATCCGGACAGCAAGTGATGGTCCGGCAGTCGACCATAACTGGGCCTATTACCTTTTAATCTTTCAATTTCCTTGCTTACCTTTATCATGGATGGTTGTGCACTGATTTGTATGTTGATTCCTTCAATTTCACTGAATAATAGGGTTTGAAATTCATGTAGACAATAAATGAAGACGACTTAAGGCTGATGGAGCCCACAAATGGCTGACCACAGTCACTAAAACAAGTGCTAATCGGATTCGTCTATAAGACCAATGTACATTCATAAAAGTTTTCATCGTGACAGAAAACAACTACTGGGTTTGTTTGCCAAGCACGCATAACTTCGCGTCAATAACCCGGGACTAGGCAAAGAGAAGTGTATTGCGCTTTGGTTGGACATTTTCGGTTGAGTGGTTAGTTGGTTGACATTTTCGGTTGGTTGGATCGTTTGAGTCGGCTGGGTCGCTTAGATGGAATTTTGGCCCAGAGGTGTTGGAAGCATGGTAGTATGAGGAATATATAAATTTTACTAACCCTTTTCCTCCGCGCAGGTATGCACAATACACATGTAAATATTTAAAACAAAAATATGCAGAAAATACTCTCTTAATGTAAAAGAGTGGTTACTCTCTAAAAGAGCGAAACTCTGAATTCACTCTCAGAAGAGAAGCAGCGTTTTATTTTTGATAGCATGCCTTGAAAAAGTGTGATCACAGCTAGGCACTCGTTAAAGTGAGAATGTTTACACTCCTTGGATTGAATTTTGCTCACCTTTGAATGAATTAACACTCCATCATAATTAATTCGCAATTCTCACTCAAACAGGGAGTCGCAAAGTTCCTGTTTTATAGGAAAATAACATGCTTACAAAGTTCCATAGTAGGCCTATCAATATCTAATTTGAGTTCTATTCACCTAAAATAACTCTAATCTCCATCCAATCTTTTTCAAGCGGATACTACATTTCAAAAAACCATATCGGAAATTAGAAAAAAAGCAGTTTAACAGTAAGTCCAGAACAACAAGTTTATCTCTTTAAAGATCGAGTCACTTTCCTTTGCACAACATTAAATAAATTGCAAATAAATTTAGGGAGTGCTGGAAAATTGAACTAGCGATTTCCAGTAAAGTAAGGGTAGGCGGTGCACCATCTGACGTTACATGGGTAGTCTGCAAACTGTAAGCACATTGGAAGGAAAGGCCCGAAATCTTTAGTGTAGATTTCATACGAAAGACTTGGGTGGCATTAAAGCTTATGTGCGGGGGGGGGGGGGGGGGTTGATTATTGTTGGTTTGGTCTCTGTGACCAGAAGGCTAGACCGGTTTCTGTTGCTTTGGCTCAATTTATGGCCCGACTTCATCAGTAGCGAACCGTTAAGAGGGTTGAGGTAATTAATCAACATTGTCTCATGATGCGGACAACATAGTAAAAGTAACAGCTGAAAAATTTCTCGTAGATCCCATAGAATGTCGCTTTTGGGAGCGCAACTTACACTTATCACAGAGGCCTTACATTGGCCGGGATAAGATCTTGGGGAATACATATTTGTAGGTTGAATAAAATGCCATTTAATTATAGGCCCGTTCATAACGTAAAAGTTATAATAAATACCTGTTTCAGGGAGCCAAAAGATTCCCTATCTATTCAGTTTTCAATCTGCTATCATTATTCCTCACTTTATCAACTTTAACACGGTGTTTGATTCGGGATTTTCACCAACCTCGGGGAACACCTTATACCAAACTGTCAAATACGGACATTTGAATGCTTTTTGTGGAATGCGTTTGTAACTGAAACATTAATTCTCTCATCGTAATTCATAGACTCTCTTAAACCATCTCGGATCACATTGGACTTCAATTACTTTGGACTGTGATATGGAACGTGGGGCACTGTCTTCAGTTCGGTACAAGCTTTAAAGGCCCACTTCTCTCACCCCAAACAGTATACCAATTCTCCTAACCTTCTTACTTAAGCCCCTCCCACAATTGTCTGAAATTCAGCCTCATCCGTATAACCTCAGTTTATTGCTTCAAGGTCAGTAAAGAAAAACTCACTATATATTATCAAAGCACTCTCACAGTACCGTTCATGCTGTGTGACATAAGCTTTGGTGCTTTGCATTGTTTGAACTACCTGTCATAAAGAGCTCAGCCAATTTAGAGTTTCAAGTTGGTACCCCCGTTGGGGTGAGAGGTTTGGCCCTTTAAGGAGCAAGCACAGTGACACATGTCCATTAGCGCACTTTTAAATAGTGTGAAGAAAAAAAAAATCCAAAGGAATTTAAATCTGATTCAAAATCATGGTGAGAGTAGAAACAAAAATAGGGTTACATTCGTTATGGTTTCCTAAGCTCCCTGAACGTTAGCCCGTTTGAAAAAACTTGAACCAAACTCTACTAAAAGTTTATTGTCAAGTGGTTATGCGAAAGTTTCGCACAGTCCAGCGCTTTTTCGTGTATATCATCAACACCTCACTCACTCTAAAAAGTTATGACCAGAAAGATATGCAATTTGTCCACATTGTGAAATGAAGTGAGGCAATCGTAGGATTAAAGTGTGCATCAAGTCAAAAATTCAAAAATACATATGTAATGAGCAGCATGAAAAATTAAATCTAACAGTTCAACGCCCATCTCCATAGGACTGTAGGACATTCCTGGGCAGAGATATAAAATGTTGTTGAAGTTTATTCACTTAAAACAAATTGGTCCATTGCGCAATGATTTTCTTGTTGTACAACTCACATTACCTGCTTTGTTTCTCTTTAAAATTAAAATTGTGTTATGACCTTGAACATTTCCTGTTTGCTTGCATAGGACTTAATTAATCAAATCACCTCATGAGACTAACAGTCCTACCACACCTTTATACAAGGTGCAGTAACCTTCAGAAAAACAAAGAAATACAAAGATTGTAATTTGAGTAGTACAACAATGACATCACAAATTATTGCGCAATGTACCATTTTAAGTTGAGTGAATAAACTTCAACATTTTATATCTCAGCTCAGGAATGTCCTATGAAGATGGGAGTTGAACTGTTAGGACCCATTTTTCATGCTAGTTAATAAATGTTTTTTGAATTTTTTAACTTGAGGTATACTTTAAGTTAGGCTTCATTGTGAAGATTTTACGTTGTTTGATTCCTTTAGTTTCGCTCATAATAAATTTTAGTGATGGCGTACTTTTTAAATTTAAACCGGGGACCATATTTTCAGAGGTTGCCGAAAATGGTGGTTTGGAAATCCCCAAATAGATATGGGAATAGTTACGAAAACCAGGCTTTTCTCATAAGATTGATAACCTTTATAATTCGGTCTTCATCACAGGCCATGGCGACATTTGCCTTGATTTTATCCCCAAAACATAAGCAACCCAGGTAACAAAATGATCTTAAATCGTTTGTTTTAAAAAGGTTTTGTGCTACTTGGGAGTTTCAAATTGACTTAAATATTTCTTCCCAAAACAGCTAAAAACAACGACTGTTAAAAGTCTGCTTACGAGCCTAGGAATTTCATCTTCGACTGTTCGAGGCTTGCTATTTTCGAAAATTTCCTATACGCTCAGCGCTAAGTGGTGGTGCTCCCCTTTAGAAGTCTTAAGGCAGGACTGCATTTTTCTAGCAGAGAACCGTATACCCTTTCCAAAACAAAAGAACAACCCTGGACGCCGGTACTGCTCTATCATGATTGCTAAGCAAAACACGGAAGTGCAATGCCTACAGCTTAAAAGACGAGTTTAATATGTTAGAGGGGTGCTCATTGGAAGCAATCTGGTAAAATTTGCATTCGAATCCGATGTGTGGTTCTAAACATATGAGCAAGTAAATTTGTCACATTTTCAACAAACAGTGAACTTGAAGCAAACACATATGGCACCATATTCCTACATTAATGGAAAGTCTTTTGTTTTTCTTTAAACTTTACAGTTATTTTTCTCCTCAACAATCCCATATTATCAAAATGTGATTGCATAAGTGGCATAAGAACTTTTCAAACTTGCATTCCCATGAGGAGGTCCTATTCCTATTAACGGAAACGTCAACACAACAGTATGAAAAAAAAACAAAGAGAAACAAATAGCATTCCTTGTCAATGTGAGGAAGTGATGTAATCTTTGCTGGCCCCAACTTCACCTTGAAACACAAATCTAGTAACTTTATTTGCTGATATCTTGAGAAATACATGTCCAATCTGAATGGACATTTCACCCCACTGTGTGTTCTTCTTTCACATGTAAAAATTAAATTTTGGCTTTAACTTTCCCTTTTAGCAGGAAATTCCGAATTTTGGTCCTTTCTATGCTGAGATATGTTATGGCAATAATATGGTGTTCTTTAGCTTTAAGAATGTATGATCTGGTGATAACCTTAAGGGAATAGGTACGTCTTGTTTGTAGTCAATTAAGCTCTATGGTGGAATAAACCATGTATTCATTGCCACAGAATACCCTGACAATAATTAACTAAACGAAGCAACGTAATTTAGGTTCGCGGTATGCCGATATTGCTAAAAAATGAGCCCTTTTCCCTCGTTTTATGCTTATAGGGTGTGCTTAATTAAAGAAAACCATGAGAAATTCCAAGGGTCACCAGTCTAGTAGCCAGACAAGGCACGGAACGGGGTCCAAACCTTTCCAGGCCGTGACGATTTTTTTCAGCGGGCCAAACATGTACATATATATTAAGCCTATGGCAATCCTCGAAGCCGTAACACTCCATCTTTCTAACTAATCGTGCTTTAGTGAAAAAATTTCGGGGGTGGACCCCTGATCCCCCCCCCCCTTTTTCCTTTTTGCTACGGACCTGAGGGTCATCTACACTTAAAAAAATCTCATCATTTGCACAATGACTAGTTTGTGTAGTAAAGTCTTTTAATTAATGAATTCATACTTTGGAATGAACCTGTTTATTGGAAATTATGAACACGTATCTAACAACTTAGTAGACAACAATGTCTTCATGTAGAGTGAATCAATTTTACATAAGATTCAAAAATCGAAGCAACCATGCAAAGTGTTTTGTTCATATTCAACTTTTTCAATTTTCGATCACCGTGACCTGTTCTCATTCACTTCAGAAGTCGCCCAGTCTGTCAACACCCGTTGACGCACAAGAGTGCAATTGACACAGCATATCAAAGTCGTTGCACGTTTCCAGTAAAATACGAAGGAACCACGCAGCACCTATATATAGCCTGCTCTTACGCAACATCTGGACAATTTTGACTCAACCTTGCATCGGCACCGACAACGCGGAAGAAAATGGCACATTCATGACGTCCATAATAATTGACTTGCATGCGATGAGTGCATACACCGACTCCCGAGCTGGGCCGGGACTTCACGCTAAAACTCCATCATTTCGTTGCAATGAGGGAACCGCTACAGAGAGTAAATAGCAACTCGCCTTGATTTCCATGTGTAGAGTTAGCATGATGCCTAGCTTTCGTAGCGCCTCTGTGGTTGCCGCCACCTCAGGTTACCGCCATTGGCTTTTCGTGGCGATGAGCTGAACCGACGAAAAGACTTCCGTCCGCTCCGCAGAATACATGCGCCAAGTCCAACGACCGCAAAATATCCTTCCTATGAAACAATTGACTGCTGCCCTGCCTTGATTGACCTTATGAAACGAGCAAAATAATATTAAAGATAGATGGTTTTATGCTTTGAGTCTACGACGCACTGACCTGAGCTGGACAATAAGAGATATTCTACATAGGCTACTGCGCACAGTAAATCTGCTCGTTAATACGACCAAATCTGTCTGTTCAAGGCGAATCAAGTAAAACGTGACGAGTACTAGTACAAGAAGGTTCGTGTTAGCCAGCAGTAAGGCAAAAGATGGAAAACAGAATTCGCAGCAAGAATGGCACGACTATCAGATAGGGTTGACCCTAAGTACTGCTTTGTGTATACAGAGTAAGTGGGAAGGTTCATGTCGAAGGATAGTGTACCGCGCCACCGGTAAAGGACACATCTCAATATTACCGATATGGGTTTAATTATGGGATTAAATGAAGTTTCAACTGTGGCCGTCGCAGTAATCACAGTTTGGATCGTGTTTAAATTAATAAAAAGGCCCAAAAATGGCCCTCCTGGACCTTGGGGTGTTCCAGTTTTTGGATGTATCCCTAGAATAGCATTGAGCCGCAAACGAATCAGAGATACGTTCAGAGACTGGAGCGATACTTATGGTCGAATCTACAGCTTAAAAATGGGTTCGGCGCCCATGGTCATTCTAAATGACTTTGAGTCGATTCACGATGTCCTTGTGAGACCAGAATTTCAGGATAGAATACAGATGGACGTCTCGCTTGTAGCCCCGGGATCAGGTATGTTGCACATTATTTTTCCTAGTGGCTTAGAATATGATACACACATTATACACTTCGAATTAAGTTAGCTAGAGTTTTCTTGACTCTGTAGAGTGCAGTGGCGGTGGAACCGGGGGGGGGGGGGAGCTTTGGGGGCTTAGCCCCCAATGAAAAAAGTGGAGGGGGTAAAGGCATGTTTAGCCACCCCCCCCCCCCATATTTGTAAGGTGCGCTTCAAGAAGTGGTGACAGGCGACGGCGGGGAGAATGTTGAAGTGGGTGGTGAACATATTCTCCATCAGTCTAATGCACAATATAGGCCTACTAATAATTTTAGGGGAATGTTGTCGATGAAAAAGATACTGTACACGCTAAAGCCTCTTTATCTTCTCCCAACCCAATCTCTGAGGTCCCCGAAAAGAGGAAGCAGTATGGTCTGTTATTGCGTAATCTTGTTAAGTTTTACTGATCGTTTTTCACGAGGTTGACGTTTTCTACTACCATTAGTCTATAGTACGTTTGGGATTTGAGCTGCCATATGGTCCGGGGGGGGGGGCAGTCTCCCTCCTGACGGACTAAAATCGTCTGCCGGCGCCCTTTTTAGGTTTTTAACATACTTACTCTTGCACCATTTTTGGCAAAAGACATAATTTAATAGGGTTGTTTAAAGGCCCAGATAACAAAATACCCAAAGAGCCACCAGTAACTGTACTATCTGCACTTTAATTCTGATGAAAAGGGTCATCTTCTGTAATATAGGGATAGGTTTTTGCCGAGACGTATCTTCATGCTTTATACACACTAATGAATGCTGTCGCTGTGCTAAGTTCATTGCTTCCACACCCCCTGTCCATAACAGATGTTGCAAAGGGCGAAACAATAATTGAAGCGCAAATAGACCTCTTGTTGTCGGGGATATTTGTCAACATAGACAATTAATAGAGTTTACCAAAATAGCTTCCACAACATTTTAAAAATCATTTGAAGAGAACATTCAGGTTAAAATAAAATAAAACTGTCATCATAGGGGTAATGGTTTAAGAGTTTTAATGAGCAGTTTCCATTTTGCTCTACTTCAAGTGACCATTCCCATGATAAATGGCAATTGTTTGGTGTTTTCTGACACTGCACGATAATACCATGAAAATGCTTATTTCTGTACTTACGTGACGACTCATTTTGAAGCCAGAAAATTGCATCTAATAAGCCTAGGTTTAGGCTACTTTTATTTAGTATATGAATTCGGTATCTAGAGAGCCAAGCAGGCCCTTTGTCTTGGATATTTCTTGCAATGTACTTAATAAATGGCTATTTCAGGGCGGTCACAGGATGTAAAATACGTCAAGTAATGTTTCTTCGTGCAGTTATCTTGATTTCCAGATACCAAAAATGTACATCTTACGGTGATTAATTTTCATAACATTTCCTCGTATAAGATTTGCTTGCCATTAGGCTCTAACGGGTTTAATCTTTATCTTCACAAAGTAGCCCATTATAACATTAGAATCTTAAATCGAGACCTGACAGTAACACACAAAACAAAATGACGCCTTTATACTAGAATGTGAAAGAGAGGAATAGAAACATGGGCGTCCGTAGGGTAGGGGCAAGTGGGACACTTGCCCTCCCCTGGAAAATAAAAAAAAACCTGAAAAACGAAAAAACATGAAGAAAAAGACGAAGAAAAATTAACATCAACATTTCTTAATAGTTCACTCAGTGTTTTCCCTATTTATATGCGGTAAACAACCTTTAGAAATGATATTTCCAGCGATCTGGGAGACATTGTGGGATAAAATTTTCTTGCGCTCCGCGCCAACTCATGGTGGCACGGAGCTTTCCCCCTTATAGCATTTTGCATTAAAGAACTTTGTCCCCCCCCCCCCCGGAATTTTCTTCTGCGGAGGCCCACGGAGAGACAATTTAAACATGTTTTAATGGAAAAACTTGCGGAGGAGAAATGTGCAAAGTAGTCTTCTACCAGGTTCGGAAAATCAAATGGGAAGTCTGAAAAGCTGTGGCCCCGATCGTGCTGAGGTTCAGGGTATTTACTCATTCGAAGCGCCCCTGCAAACCATTTTGCCCCTCTCACTGAAATCCCTAGCTCCGCCACTGGATTTGAGATCGGTATAGATTAGGTTGGTGGTATCCTTGGGCGGAACCACGGGAGGGGGGTGTTTTGGGGACAAATGGTATGATCTAGGGGAAATATAATTGAGTAATTGACATGTATGAGTGGACAAATGGAACAAGGGGTGAAGTAAGTGAATAACACGGCAAACAGAGTGAATGAAAGAGGATGCATAATTAATTATTGTTCTTGAATCATCTCAATTTATCTGATATGTATTACCATTTTGCATAGGCCGAGTTTTTTCTTTTTAGTTGAGAAATTGCAAACATGAGACCCATATTTTAAGGCTGGACACATGCAACATAGAACACGCGGGAAGCAGTTAAAGTTTGGCTTCGCCTAACGGTCCTTTGCCGGAGGGTCGGGACGACTTTAGAAAAAGGTATTATATGTAATCGCATAAAGTTGGTTTCGCCGAACGGGCCTTTGAATGAGGGTCGGGAGGACTTTTGAAAAAGTATGTGTTCGCTTGACCACCGGACCAGTGATGTAAATGGTCTGAAGGCCGTGAGACTGGTCAAATATTTTCTTTCAGTGGACGTGGTAGTTTCTTCGGGAAGCAGTGCATTGTTTGGTTTCGCCGAATGGCCCTTAGCCAAAGAGTCGGGGGGGGGGGGGACTTAGGAAAAAGTAATATGTGAAAAAACCAAAAACAGTTGCCGGTAAAATTTCCTTCAATCCAGACATAGTTATTTCTCGAGGTATAATCAAATGAAGTTACTATATTTGTTTTCCAAAGTGATTAGAGGGCAGCAGAGGTTATATCACTTCCTCACTCTGCCCTGTTGACAAGAAATGCTTTGTTTCCCTTTGTATTTCAGACTGTTGGGTTGACCTTGAAGTTAATAGGAATACGACCTCCCCGTGGGGAATGCAAACTTTGTGAAGTTCTCGTGCCACTTATGCAATCACATTTTGGAAAAAAATGGGTTTGTTATGAAGAAAATAGGCTGTAAAGTTCAAAGAAAAACAAAAAAGTGTCCTTTAGTGGGGGGATATGATATCATGCATGCTTCCTTCAAGTTCACTTTTTGTTCAAAATGTGACAAATTTACTTGCTCATATCTTGAGGACCATGCATCAGATTTCAATACAGATTACACCAAAATGCTTAGAATAAGTACCTCTCCAACATATCGAAACTTAATATAACCTTTAATACTCTAACAATTTTTGAGAGAGATGAAATCGTCCAGAAGGCAGCCTTCAGTAATAATCAGCACGTCGCTGAATTTTACTAGGTGTCTTGAGCAGGAAGCATGCAGTGCCCCAATCCCACTCCCTTATACAGTCAGTTTATATACAAGTAGCTATGATAATTGTAAAAAACTTGTTCTGATAGTTTATTTATCCTGCGCGGAAGATGCCTTGGCAAGTCGTTTTAGTTAACTTCTTTTTCTGTAGCGGTATTTGATGATCTCAGTAATTATTGTATGCCAACAATTAGGTTTCTGTGCATGGCTGATATCACCATGGAATCAGTTGTGACGATATTAGCAAATAATTGGTAATGTTAACATTCGATATCAACATTTATTTGCTGATATTAATAACATAACAGGTTGAAGGGCAAAGGAGGGTCAAGACCCCTTAAGATGCATGCCAGGCTCGAATCATTTGGTTTATCGAAGATCCTATGCCAGAGTGAGGGTGAATGAACACCGGCGAACTCCGCCTTCTCTTTTCGACTAGTGCTCAGAGGTAACGAGGCAGGCGTGTATTAATCGCTCCCAATCCTGCTCCCGGGACCGCCATTTAACGTCCCCATCCGACGGACGTCAGCGTATTCCCAGTCTTTAGCCACTTTCCCAAAGGCTGGAGGGGGTGGAGGTTATACTTGCTCTGCACCACTGCTCAACAGCTGAACCGAGCAAGCGGACAACTTCCTGAGTCGGACAACTTCCTGAAACGGACAACCAAACACCCAATTTTGTTATGCACCAATTCTTTAAACCCCCTCAGCATCACTGTGAACAGCTATGCTGAACAAGCTAATTTTTTTTTTCTAAGTGGTTCCACCGGGATTTGATCCGGGGACCTTCAGCATGCAAGGCAGTACGCTCAAACTACCGAGCCATCTCCACCCACAGTATTACCAAACACTGTTCGCATCACCTGCATGCTGGGACAAGGTGGTTGCCGTGTTGGTTTCTGGAGCAATTCAAAGCTAAATTGCATCTTTTTGTCGTATTCAAATCCCTCCATTCAAATGAAAAGCAATTTACTGTGGCATATTGTGTGTTCTGTTTGCACAGAATGTTCCAAAATACTCTACACTTGCACCTGAAAAAGCAAAGGTACGCTCTAAAATCAAAACAGTGAACTAAGTCACTCTTTGATCGAGTGAAAAGTGTAAATGCACTCCATTAGAGTGATAATTCCCTCCAAAAAGAGTGAAGTGCACTCCAAAAAGAGTGAACTTCCCTTGAAACGAGCGAAGTTTCACTCTTGATGGAGTGCCCACAGTGATCGCTCTTTAAAAAAAAGAGCGATCATTGCAGGCACTCGTGGAAGAGTGAATTTTCCCTCTTCCTCTAGTGCATTTCACTTTTTTTTGGAGGGAACTTCACTCTTTTTGGAGGGGACTTCACTTCTCTTGGAGTGAATTATCACTCTAATGGAGTGAATTTACACTTTTCACTCGATCAAAGAGTGACTAAGTTCACTCTTTTGATTTTAGAGTGTAAAATACAGAAAACCTTGTAAACACGATATCTCAAAGTATAGGGGATGCATGCATGTGGTAAATTTCATACTTTTACAGCTGTTCCGCCAAGGGGGGGGGGGGGGCATGGAAAGGGAATAGATTTGGCCCCCTTTATGAAATTGTGGAAGGATAATCTCTGCCTTCTTCTTCTTGCTATGTTTAAGAATAACGTTGCCCATTTTGAAGATAGTTCCCCAAATAATATCCTCTAAGGTTTTATTGTGTCTACCAATTGATGAAATTATGCATGAAAAGTCAAACGCAAAACATAGGACTACTGGTGTTCTCTCTTTCGATACATAGCATTATGCTTGGTGTTCAGCGTAAGCAATGGAGTAGGGAAACAAGCCAGCGAGCCAAAACTGGGAAAAAGGCAGTGGCTGGCTCGACTTGAACCAATTGGTGAGAAAATTGGCCGTAAAACTGCATCTAGTTAACTTACTGTAAGTAGTAAGCGCGATGGTGAATCGAGATCACATGTCGGATTAGGGTTGGGCGGTATACCGGTATTAATGTTGATACCGGTACTAGAAGTACAGGTAAAAATACCGAAGATATTTGGTGTGTTTCTAATATCGGTTCTTGAGAAAATAACGGTTTATACTCCAACAAATTACCCTCGAAAGGTCGAGGTAGGAGACAGGAGTATTTATTACGGTTTTGCATGACTGCAAAGAAATGTGGTAAACAAAGTCAAAGCAGAGGTTTCTGGTGATATTGCAATCATATGCTCAGCTGTAGTTAAGTATGGGATAACAGGGCTGCCGTGCACAGTTTAGGTTCCTTCCCACCTACCTTTCCTTCCCGAGATTTGTAAACCGGTACTGCCTCAATACCGGGTCTGTCAGCTTTATAAATTACAGTACCGGTACCAATTTTTTGCATGGTACCCGCGCCCAACCCTATGTCAGATGTTAAATTTCTTCCGACCTCAAGCTGTATTCATGTGGATGCATTATGGTCAGGAAAGGAAGCTCTTGGTTTTTATTTGAGGCCAGACGTTATCTGAGGTCACGAAAGATAACAAGGTATCTTAATGTAGGTAGATGAGCAATTGTCAAATTTGATATATGGATGTATATGCAGGGGTATATATCTTTTCTTGCTTGCTTTCTTTTTTCCCTTGCAATTTATGCTGAATTCCTTCCTTCCGCCTTTCATTTTCTTGTTCCTTTTTCAATGTTGTCAGTTTGTCAAGTCATCCCATAACAATAAGATTAGAGCTACACTTTGGTACACGATGTAGTGTCTTTCCGAAAACAAAGAAAGGCAAAAGCTGTGATTTGAAGAGTATAACAATGACATCACAAATTATTGCGAAATCTGCTATTTTAAAATTGAGTGAATAAACTTAAACAATTTATATCTCAGCTCAGTCCTTTCTCATGGACTGTTTGAATTCATTTCTCGTGTTCCGTAATATGTATTTTTGAAATTTCAAACTTTAGAAAGGCTTAGTACCCTTTTTCGCACACGAGAAATGTACGTTGTGTGTGGTGTATTCCACACGGTTTCCTCAAAAATGGCGTCTGTGACGTCCAATGTTCATTGTCTGAGATATGAAGGAAGACTTCAAAAAAGGCACTGTTACTTGTGCCACAGTTTACTGGGTAAGGTGGAAATTAATGTCATGATCTTGACCAGGAACAGGGTACGAGAAATTCCTTTCATTTTGGAAATCTAGGAAATATTTCTGCAATTTGAATTCCTTCCATATTCATCCCCTATTTGAAGGCTTTTGTGAAAATTATTGTATTGAAATCAAAGGTTGCGTAAGGCTGTTGAAAGAAAGGGCTAAAATCCCTTTGGAGCTGCTTATAAAAAAAACTGGCAAAGTGACAATGGTGCGTAAATGTTATACGCACTTGAATTATAGGTTGGAAACTGGGCCCTAAAACTAAACGCACTTTCTTAAATCCGTTGTAATGCAAGGCACAACATCTATGCATTCACATTTTCTGAACTTTATTATTCCTTTTTAACTGCAGTTTATCACATTGTCTTTAACAGGAATTATATTATCAGCTGGGAACGTTTGGCTAGAGCAAAGGAAGTTTGTTCATCAAATATTTCGTGAGTTTGGCGTTGGTAAAGCTAGCTTTGAGGATGGCATCGCAAGAGAAGCTAAGTTTTTAACTGACGCCTTTCTGAAGTTAAAAGGAAAAGTCATCGACATTGAACACGTGGTGCACAATGCAGTGTCAAATGTTATTTCTACTGTGGTATTTGGAAAAAGGTTTGACTATAACGACACACAATTTCAAAAAGTCCTGCAAATCCTAAGTAAAGTTGTGCAGGAGTCATCGATAAGATTGAGTTTGTCAGTATTTTTACCTTTCACTAAGTATCTCCCGTTCGGTGGAAGCAATTAAATAAGAGAGAATGCCAAGGCATTCATTCGTTTTTACAATGAACTTGCAGAAGAACATAATGCTAGATTTGACCCTGAAAACATGAAAGATATAATGGATGCCTATTTGCTTGAAATCAAGAAAAATAAAGGCAAAACTAAGTCGGATATCTTCAATGATGACAACATGTTTTGGATAATAAGTGATCTCTTTTCTGGTGGAACAGAGACTACAGCCACAACCCTCTTGTGGATCTTTTTATTCTTTTTAAATAATCCGGACGTAGAGACTAAAGTTAGAGCTCAACTGGATGAAGTTGTTGGTCAAAATCGCCCTCCCAGATATTCTGATCGGCCCAACCTTCCACTTGTCGAGGCCGTTATATCTGAAAGTCTTCGACTTGGAACATCATCAGGTCTCTCTCTTCCCCACGTTGCAACAGTAGCTTCTGAACTGCAAGGTTATAGTATCCCAAAAGGCACCATCTTGGTTCCAAACTTATATGCTTTATTTTCTAACAAGGAGAAGTGGGAGGACCCAGAGAAGTTTCGACCGGAGAGATTTCTGGACAAGGACGGAAGATTCTTGAAGCGAGAAAACTTTATACCTTTCAGTGCAGGTATTGTGAGTGTTTCATAATAGCTACATAAACCTAGTTGCAATGTTCCTCTAATAGTAATGTTCCTCTGTACTTTTCATTTCTCGTGTGTTTTTCTACAACAATAATAATTTAAAGATAATCAACATAATAGGGTCATAGGATTGAAAAGCATGAAATAAGTATAGCTGTAAAAGATTGCTGTGGAAGGAAGTATTCGTTTAAATCTCTTGTGGGCTTAAGGACAAGAAGACTTTCAAAGAACGAAAGAAAAACATGCGCAAATAGTAGAGGAAAACAAAGACACTACAAGAACCCACCCTCCTGAGACTAAACCACCCTCCCTCCCCCTTTTCCCGCCTACGATATTTATAAAATGCATTTAATCACGAATTTTACTAAGCACCTTAAAAATTGATGTAACGAGGTTTCACTGTTTTCATCTGTTAAACGAAAAAATGGAGAAACAGGATTTATCAGTTACACATGTGCATTGAAACAGAATTCTCAGTGAATGTTTTCGATAGATGCTCTAACGGCTTCTCTCTCGTCAGTATACGACTTGCAACCGGGAGGTCTGGTGTTGGGACTTTTGGCCGGTTCATATCAAATACTTTAAAAATGAAATTTAATGACATTGTGTTTTGTGCTAAGGGTAAGGAATAGGGGAAACAAGCCAGTAAGCCACAACGGCAAAGGGGGTGGGGTCGGCAAAGGCCGTGGCCGAGCCGGCATACATAAACTAATTGGTTAGACACCGAGCAGTAAAATCTCATCTTACTAACTAACCGTCACCAAATATAAACACCCCGATCTTGCACTGTTCTGTGCTAATACACAGTTCGTCGTTGTTGAAGTCACAATCTAATGATTGGCTGGTCCTTAAAGGAGGTAGTGAATATAAGTCACTAAGTCACTCAGTAAATGAAGCTGACTACAACCGTCATAGTTACGATAAGGACATCTCTCTCTAACGGCAGGACCATACCAAGGCATTGGTACTTCTTCAAACTACACATTTTCCCCTAGGTGCTTAATAATGGATTGTGTCGTCAATGGTTGTTAGCTTACATGCATCATTGGGGATAATATTGCCTCAGGCATATTAAACTCGGCCCAGGCTGCAGTAGCTCTGTCTCTGGTGTCTTAATTCTTATCATTTGATTTAAATTTGTACTGGGGTGAAAGTAAATTATGTCCACTTTTGGGGAAAACTGTAAGTTACAATGGATATTCGAAACATTTCGATTACCCATTCATTTAAATAATTCTTCTTTTTTGATTTTATCAGGCCCTGGTGTTTGCATTGGAGAGCAGCTCTCGAGGATGGAGATGTTTATCTTTGTAACTCACATCTTACAGAAAGTGTCTTTCTCGACCCCTCAAGGGAAGGTGACGCCTCCACCTGTGGGAATAGATGGTTTTACTCACAGACCCCCTAAATATGATGTGATAATTAACACGTTGCAAGACTAGTAGGAAGACGATGTTTGGATCACAAAGTCTCTTACAAACCCTTGAAATTATGTCTTAAGTTTGACCTGTACATGCTACATCAGTAGGGAAGAGAGTCCGTAAAAGGTGTTTGTTTGGACCTTGAACTCGTGTGCATCTAGTTGAAATACATCGTACATCTGCAGAGGCTATATTAAGAGTTTTCAAACATGTCAGTATAAAGCCTTGTCTTTAATCGGCAATTAAGGACCTAACTAATAAGCTTTCTTGGGTAATAAACGTGTAAATGTTGTGTTAACATCTTTTCTGGTTCTCAAGATATACTTCTTCAAAGATTGCATGTTCCTGGAGCAACTTCTTTTTTATCCTAAAATAATAATTTGTAGTTTGCACAGTCTTGACAATTCTTCTGTTCACCCTACATTAATTATCTCTTGATTACTCTACAGAAAGTATATGGTTTGGGTGACTTATATTACTGATGATTTTCAAGGATATAATTTACACTTTCTTATTAAAACCTTCAGGACCTAATGTTACAATTGTCCTCAAAAGAAAGTTGCAAAACAACATAGACATTAGTCATATATAGCATGCCCCTTCCTAGACATCACATGATTCGCATATTGAGCTCATGTTCATTCATGATTAAGGTCAAATAATAAAGTGCCCGATAAAGTGGTCAATACTGGACGGATTTCGATCAGAATTGTGGCAAATTTCTAAGTGTAGTACAAAACACCTCATTTTCATGTGACACGATCTTTACGTCCCTTCTACACCCCTCGATGCGACGCAACTTATTCAGTCGAAATTATTTAGACACTGCGCATACCAGTCTTATGTGATCGAATATATCCAGAGTCATGGAACTGAAACGTGATTCTGATAACACTTGCGGACTTCTGGTAAGGAGCTCGTTCCGTCAGTCGGGCAACCCGACATCACAGCCTAGTCACATGGCTTGGCGATGAAAGTGTGGGCGGAGCTTTTTACCCTTAGTATAGAAATAATTTAGGAAAAGTTATGACGACGGAGATCAATTAAGCCATCCGATCATGTCCTCACATGATAACAGGTCACTGTCCCTTGCAGGACATCAAAGTGTGTCTGTCATCATTTTCAATGGTCAATGGTATATTAATGCCAATCCCCATAACGAGCTTCAAACCCACCCGTAGTTCCCTAGAGAAAAACATGAGATCTATGGTGTGCGATGCTGAGTGAGCACTGTCAAAGGTATTCAAATACCCGCTATGTTGAGTAAGGTTACTTTGTATTTTCAACACAAAAACACTCAGTTATTGCTACTGAGAAGTGAAACGCTGGTGTATCCACTCCAAAAACCCATGATGAAATATGCACCGGCTCAAACCTCAGTATGGTTACAAGTTACGAATTCATAGTACGATATGACCATAAACTGGTAAATTTTGACCAAAATTGAGGTCAATATAGTTTCACCATACCGACTGGTGCAACTATGTACTAGTCGGTGAATGAAAAAATGAAAAAATCAATGGTCAACTTGACCATAATCTTTTTAAAGTGTAATCATTTGTGGGTATTCGTGGATGGATGCTCCCGCGCCAGGTAGCCTACACAGATGTACACGAACAGGCAAACCAATTCAACATATTTATTGCCTTCACTTAATAAATGATAGAAGGAAAATTCTGTAATTTACAGTGTGCGGCTGTACTGCATTGTTTGATGGGGTGGGAATGTTAGAGCAACAGATAAGAAACGTATTGATTGCATTATCAAAAAAAGGAGACGTAATTTAGGGAACAATCAAGACACGGTAGTCGCATCCTATGACAGTTGTTGACTTTTAGCATAACATCGTCTTTAAAGATACCAACCATCGCAATCATGTCGTGATTTGTTATGTTTTCATACTGTACCTCGTAGCGGATTCATAAACCTAGCATATAATGCCACAAGTCGTCACAAATTTTCCTCAATCCCACGTTGTATTAACATTTTAACATTTTTTTTCATTCGTTGGTTTTTTATACTTGTATTTTATTGTTTTGTTTGTTTTATTTTAAGTTCCTTGCCTAATTACCCTTCTTGTTGTGTCTTACTTTTTGATTGTAGAGTGTTTTACTTTCTTACTAATTTACTGCTTGTTAACCGCTCACTTATTCTTTATGTTTTAAAGCGGCTCATTGAGTTGATATCAGTAACTTAATAAGAGTGGTATAATGTCTCTACCACTTGACAATGCTTACAGTTAGCATAATGAGTCAAGTTTCATATCCAATAATATCTGAAAAAGTTAAAATTTTGAAATTTGTGGTGTCCTGATTTGTAACGGTTTTGTGCATAATTTGAAAAAGTGTCTGATCACACATTCTTAAACATCGAATTGAGCTGTTGAATACTCACTCATAAAACAGTTATTTATTAGTAGGATATGGAGGTTGCCTTAGTTGGATCATTTGTCATTGGTATGTAAAAAAAAATTAACGGGTTTTGAAAAAATGTTAAATTCGTCCTTTAAATCAATGAGCCGCTTTAAAACGTCCTGGTTCTGGCGTTGGTTTGGTGCCTCGGTTGCCACTTAAACTGTCTTCGCTTATTTGATTTTGCTTTTATGTTGTAGTTTTACATTTGTATGTTTGTGAGCAATGAACTACCCCTTTAGGGGTAATTAATAAAGTTGAAACTGAACATGAGCCTGAAACAAAATGTTGACGATTTCTTGATTATTTTTGCTAGAGGTCAGAGTTCCTCTGGAGTCACGTAAGGCCAAAAGTCGAAAACGTTGTTAACACGACATTTAGAGGTCGGAAAGTTCAAAAGATTTTATATTTAACATCTTGATGCATTATGATGTGGAAGTGGTCCCTATGAAATGATCATCTCAAAGAAGGGCACTTGAACAAATTAATATATGTTTGATATGTAGATGTGTTATAGTGAGAATATGATCCCTATAGCTGGTGGTGGAGGTCAAAGGTCATGTGAGATAACACAAAATATTTTTACAAAATGATAGCGTAACATTTGACTGAGAAAATATGTGGCACCGTGTCAATATTTGGAATAGAACATTGAAACCTCAATGCGTTTTGTGGCTGGCAAGCTGTTTTGTTCAGTGCAGTACTTTCCTTGTGCCATGGATATTAATCAACAGAAATGAATTCGAATAGAACAAGAGACGTCAAAATGTACCTAAGACATACAGGTATGTTATGGATTTTGATGACAGGGACCAAAGTTCAATCCCGTTCCACTATCTTGTAGTAGTCGAATTCAAAACAACAAAGTACCTAACAATGTGTCATGCCTTATAGAGGCAAAAAGGGTATAAGTTGATAAAAAGACACAATAAATTACTCTCAGGATATGGGGCTGAACTACAACATACAAGATGCCATCTTTTTTCAAAGAAAAATGCTCTGTCTTGTTGCTTGTTTAGGATTGGTCGTGTGGAGTTTTACGGCCCAGTTCCTAACCAATTGGTTTTAGTCGAGCCTACCATGGCCTTCTTCCAGTTGTGGCTCACTGGCTTGCTTTTCCTACTCCATTGATAGTGCTGATCACAATGTCAGTAGGTTCCTAGTTGCTTCGAACGATAAGGGAAGGAGTGCAGTAGTAGGCATGATGTTAATGTCTGGCATTTTAATGTGAAAGGATACGGTCCACTAAGCCATTGAAAGTTGAAAGTGAAAGGATGTTGCTGGCTGGATTTCACTTGCTTTCACCCATAGGCTTACAAGATTGAATAAATAACCGAAAAAGTCCATCAATATGCATTCACGGTTGGATAGGGAACATAGCACGTGCCACTCTCTCCTCCCTTGTGGACCCGCCTCTTCTACTTGTGAAAACTCTTTGATATTTTGCCATGAGTGTTCCATGACGACAAACACATCTTTCCCTCGGTCGAAGTAGTCCAGTCTAGCGGTTTAGCACGATCTTAACGTTACTCTCAGTAATGCTTTCAATCATGGTGGGGAAAGGATACATGTCATGCGTAATGCCTTCTCCTCTCAACCCTTCCCTCCTCCTTTTCATGAAGCCTCAGTGTATGTCGCACTAAGACAGCAACATATCTTCCCTTGTCAAAAATAGTGGATTTATTACAAAAGAGAAAAGAAGTAAAATCTTACAATATAGATATAGCTCCTATATAAGTGTAACGAGCATGGTGAGAAACCCCATTTTCAAACCAGTCCCCAAAGACCAGCCTAGCTGAAGGATCCTAACACCACCTTCAAACAGTGGTTAATCCATGATGGCGGAGGGTTATAATTGCTACAGTCTTCTCCCTTTTGGCCCCTCTAGTTGATCCCCCACTTAACCATGAAGTCCATAGGTGTTCTCGCTAAAACAGCATGCCATATTTTTCTTGTTAAAACTCTTGGATTAGTGGATTAATGTTGACTCTTTTTGAATATTTATGAAGTGTTTTACTTGGTGATAAACACATCTTCGAGTCGCTATAAGTTGCCACTAACAGTACCTTCAATCATAGACTAACGTGCTTCATTCTCCTGCCTGTCACCGTCACCACTTCTTTCGACGCCGCCCCTCCCTCTTTTAATCAGGAGCCTCAGCTCACTACCACTACAGCAGCATGGTGTCCTTTTTCTTGTCCAAAACTTTGTAGTAGAAGAAAACTTTGCCCTCGGCCCATCCTGTTATGTAGTAGCAGGAAAAGAATTAATAACAATAAGTAGCCTGGATTGAAGTTAAAAATTCAAAAAAGTGTGCTACTAAAAAGAAAAATTCGTATGATTCTGCCGATTGGAAACGTAACCCTCTACCGTCTAGGAAGGTTGCCCGCCTCCTGTTCTTGAGAAAATCCAATTTCGTCGGGGAGTCCTAAATTTCATTTGAACTACCTTGTAACGTGACGTACTTTTAAATACGTTGGAAGTAAAATCATTTATAATCTGGGGTTTGAGCAGGCACGTAGAAAATCAGTCTATATAGCGGACTTTGTGATTGAATACAACGAAGATGAGAGACAAAAATAATTGTATGTTTTCAATTCCTTTACATAATTTACCCCCCAAAAAGAAAAGAACATTGCATCTAATTGTAGTAGTACCTTTTACCTGGTGATTTTCTGACCACTAGCAAGTTGTTTTTTTTCTGTTGAAGCGAAACTTTTATTTCATAGGAAAGCTCAAAATAAAGACTGATTTATTTCCAGTAGCAAGTCTGGGAAATGCCATTTCCGACTGTCTGAGGTGTTAGATTTTTTTTAACAATTTTCTGTACGCTCCGCGCCAACTGATGGTGGCGCTCCGCATAGATATATAGCAGAGTACCTTTATAGGAAGAGTAGCGTCAATTTAAATTTGGACGCCATTTTGTTTCCATTGCCAAAATGTCAGGAGCACACTGCACATTACTCAAGAGTGCCTTTTAAGTGTTGTGGGTTTTCTTTCGTCTTATTTCTGGTCTAAATTGAATAAGAGGGGTAGGGTTTCGCGTACAAAATCTGTGGGTGTCAATGACAGTGATATGGGTTTCGGGGAGGGGGAACATATAATGTCACAAGGGACCAGATTAGACACACTATTTTGATGACTGGTACATATGGATGATACTCTTGCTTTCAAAGCAAAAGTTCAGAATTTATATTGGTACCACGTTAACCCTTCACCGTTGTGCTCCGATCGGGGCATATTTGCGCGCCTCGGGAGTGGGCGGAAAAGCGGACGTAGCCCGCCCCGCATCGGCTTCCGTAGGCCATTTACCCCGTGACCTTAAACTATTGTCACTCTCGTTGTGGTTGCCGAATTTTCGGGTAGCTACTCGCAGTTTCGAGCTCCGCGTGAAACAGTAAAGATGGGTGACAGCCGATTTCTCCGCATGGGTCCAAAAGGACCCAAACAACGGTAAAGGGTTAAGGGAAGACTGAACAAAATAAGATAAAGATCCTGGGAGGGGGAGGCACAGGAAGGAGAGCAAGGAGGGGGTGGGTGGAGCAAATGGAAGTTAAGATGTCCCTTGGCCATCCATGTGGATTCATTTGGCAGGAAAATTTGTGATAGAAAGGTTCAGAGTATATTGTTTCTTGACAGATAATCAAGGGTCCCGGGCCCATGGCTCTAATTTGTTCAAAAGAGCAGTTAACATCACAAAGTGCTTTAAAGTCACACAACATCACTTTGTTCTGTTTATATTTGTCACTGAGCAAGGAATGTAATTGCATTTGAAGTGCACAGAGTACTTCTTTAGGTACCCTCTCCTAGTTTGGGGCCCTTGAACCCTGGTCCGCCAATCTTGAAGTAATGAGAATTATGACATGTGAGGTGTCTACGGATAAAGCATTTGAAGAAATATGCAAAAATGTTGTTCATTTTCACCATTGAATGATGTATAGAGTCAGAGCTTTATTATGGAATTTACTCCCAATGTTGGGCCCTAGGCCAAATTGTCATAACATATTAGAAAGTAAAGCATGAGAGGTAATTATTAATAATTAAATACATCTTTGGTGTACATTCGAAGGTGCACTAGGTATACTTGCAGAATAGCAGTTTAGTTGGTTCAGAGAGGTG
Source organism: Holothuria scabra (assembly GCA_037179385.1). Taxonomy (NCBI): domain Eukaryota; kingdom Metazoa; phylum Echinodermata; class Holothuroidea; order Aspidochirotida; family Holothuriidae; genus Holothuria; species Holothuria scabra. Next base: position 48,289,990 of record CM074181.1, read on the forward strand.
CTAGCAACAAGTCCCTGGTTGGTTAATCAATCCGATGATTCTAGTAATCCAGATTTCTTTGCCAGATATCGGCGACGGTTTGTCTCGTCTATAACTAGATGAGCCTAGGCTTTCCAGGCTTTTGTCCTACGCACAGTACGCTATTAGCCTATACGCTTTGTATACGGAGAGTTGAACCTACACTGCCTAAGTTCTAACGTTACTTAGGCCTACATAGGCCAGCAGAGAAATGATGAGTTGATTGGCTTCCAATTTACATGGCTAACTTTATCCTCCAAATCAGTCTTCTTTTTGTATTTGAAGGAAATCTGTACGTCTTAAACCTTTTTTCTCGGACCAATTGCGGCAACTAAATGTACATCAACCCGTCATTTTTGGGGCAAACTGGACAGTTTACATGCAATCGCTGTATACATTGATTGTGTGTTGACAAAACTTTTGGAAACAAAATGGCTAATGTAGTCACATGACCTGTAATTTTTGGAACGTCAATGTCGCTACTCTCCCTATAAAGGTACTCTAATATAAAGTGTATTGGTCGTACAGATTACTTTACAGAACAATTCATGCTTGCAAATTATTCTTGGGGGCAATATCATGAAGTGAAAATTTTATTGAGAAAGAATGCTCGAAATAATGACTGCTTTGTTTTTTTAGTTACGAGCCTGGGAAATGCCATTTCCTGCTGTCTGGAGGTTCTCAGTTTTTCAAAAATTTCTGTGCTCTGCACTTTGACAGTCTTTCGGGCAGAATAACATTTTTCGGAAAAAATACAATTCCACCCATTCCCAAACTGAAGCTCTCCAGTACTTTTGTGGTAATATATATCAAATATAAAACTTCAAATATATCGGAAGCCAAACTTTCCGGGGAAAAATTTCCAATATGGTCCCAGGGTCTTAACTTCTGCATGATGATATTAGGTCTCCCCAACAAAACTACTGTAACAGCTCATACCCTGCTTGAATTTTGCAATGAGAAGATTAGATCCTTTCATAAAACCTCAAAATCTGTCCTAAAATTACAACTTTTCTTCAATATTAGCTTCAGATTTTTAGAATTGGCAAACTTTTCGATGAATACTGCGTAAAAAAAAACCAAAGCCAACTCTGGTAATCACCCCAACATTTTACCTAATTTTGCTCTTGAAAGCCAAATCATGATGAAACCCCCTAATTTTTTCGTTATAACCGTACCGAAAAACTAGATTTTCTCACACTAAATTCCAAAATATCTCCAGTAAAATAAGCCCTTAATTTTCAAATGTTCGTTCGAAAAAGCAAAAACAATTCGGGCAAACTTCTAGTGTCGTGTTGAAGCCTTAGTAGTTAGGCCTAGTACGATTAAATGCGTAACCCCAAAAGATTTTCAGTTGTCTCCCAAATAACGTTTTTTATTTTGCCCTGTGAAGGACAGATTCTTCAATAAACATCCCAATTTTAATGGTCCTCACAAAAGCCAAATTCCTTTTAAAACTTTTAAATTTTGTCTCCAAATAAACTCAAGATTTTTAAGTATTTGTTGGAAAGAAAGCAAAAATTTTGCGGGCTATGCGCGCCTCAAAATCTACTAAGTTACGCCTCACAGCAGAAAATAATTCAAAGCCTTGGTCGGGGCCTTGAAATGCTGCCCTCCCCACCGTCGGGGAGCTTGCCAATGGACCCTTGTCGGGGAAATCCTGGCGCCACTCCTGTTGCTACTAAAGATCTTAGACTGCGGAAGGGTACCAACCGCTACAAAGGTGCTTCGCAGGCCCCTTAAGGAAAGCCTTGTCAGCTGTTTGAATTTTTACTCACAACAGGGTAATAACACCTCCCTGCTCGCAAGCAGCTCGCGATGTAGTTAGTTTGTTAGATGTAGTTTTACGGCCAAGTTTCTAAGTAAACCTATTGGTTCAAGTCGAGCCGGCCACGGCCTTTTTTCCAGTCGTGGCTCACTGGCTTGTTTTCCCTACTCCATTGCTTATGCGGAGCATCACGCACAAGGGCATTCGGTTACCTTTTTAGAGTCTTTGGTATGACTCGACCGCGTGAGAGGCGGACGCTCTTACCGTAAGACCAAGCATCACGCACAACGGCAGTAGGTTCCCTTTTTAGAGTCTTTGGTATGACTCGACCGCGTGAGAGGCAGACGCTCTTACCGTAACTCTTACCGTAAGACCAAGCACGCGGTCTTCAGCTCGCGATGTAACGGTGCGAATACTAATTGCACCACGTACGTAAAACTGGTGGGCTTTCAAATTAAAATCTTGAGCTATAGTTAATCTCGAAACAGTTCAACTAGAATCGGGTATTTTTGCCAGTGAATTTTGCAAGCTGATATACACCGGAGTCCGTGAGGAGAACAAAAACAGTTGGAAGAATCAGCTCAAGCAGCAGATGCGGACTGGACTTCACTAAACCAAATAAGTGTGTCATATCTCCCTTAGTAAAGACTGCCACCCAAAAATCGGTCCCCATGGTCACGTGAGGATTGTTCGCACTATTTTCAAGGTACACCAAATGATGCAGACCTCTTCCTATGCCCTAACTGCAACAGAATATATCGTAATTCTAGCAGACTTGCATCCCTCAAAAGGGCCCACAAACGCTCGAGTTGCAAATTCACCAAACATGCTTTGATGGGGATTTGTCGTCTACGACATGCGCAGTCAGGGCCATGATTTCAGTGACACTTCTCAACAAGGGTAACCTTTTATACTTGGTTGTGCATAGTTTTTTTTTTCAGAAGATAAGGACATTGCTTTGGTGAAGGTCAAAGGTCATTTACGGTCACCAATGGGTCAAAATTTCACAAAAGACGATTTTTCTAGAACAGTGCGGTAATCTTCAGGGATCTCGTATTTACGTTTGAAATTGTGAACACCCGTTATTTTGAAAATGCTTCCTATCGATTGTGATAAGGGTTAAAGGTCATTTTGGGGTCACCAGAGGTCAAGTAGTTAAAACTTTGAAAATTGCTTGTAAATATACTGTAAAAAATGTTTGTAATGTTACAGAATTTTTGTACAATTACAAAAGAAAAAATAGAGAAGTACAAAAAGAATACATAAAAGTGCTGTCAATGAGTTGACAGCACTTTTTATGTAATCTTTTGTTTTTCTTTATTTTATTTTCTGTAAATGTGCAGACATTTTCTACAGTGAAGTTGGGTAAGTTTTGTTAATTTTATATTTTTATAAATCTCATATGTAGATGGCCAATGTTGTGCTCATTAGAGAACCACACCGCTTGGGCGGTGGACGTTTATACTTTGACCTCTATTGCCGAATCTAGAAATGCAATGACGTACTTTTGCGGTTAATCGGTTAATGTGCCTAGATTCTAATTCAGTGGCTAAATAAGTTACCAAATGAATCTCGAACCATAAAAATCGGTGCAGATTTGGTGAAATGGAGTTGAAAAACGCGGGAGTGGAATTGTTTTTTCCAGACCCTGTCTGTCTTCTTTTATATTTTGGACAAAAAACATATCACACATACCTCATGTTCCAAAATTAACGAAAAACGTGTTAATTATTACAAACGAGCATTATTTCTTGATATTTCCAGACCTAAGGGTAACGTCCCCTATCATTGTTTGGGCTGTGAACACCTGATAGCAATCTTAAGGTTAGTTGGTGATTTGCGGTTTTCTATCAGTAAAAAAAATCGGCCAAGTGATGACGTTATCGGTGAAGTCACGACGCCCAGTTGCAAGGGGGAGAATTTTCTCAGTGCTCAGCATAACCAATGGATTAAGGAAAACAAGCCAGTGACCCACAACTAAGTGGAAAAAAGTTGACTTGAGCCAATTGGTTGGAAGCTGGACTGTAAAACTCCATCTTTCCTAACCTTGTGCTATCCTATCCAGAGGTTAAAGTCTGAAAATGTCGTTTACACAATATCTGAAGGTATGAAGCTTGGATTTAACTTTAAGGTCAAAACAATGAACTGAAAAAAGGAACAAAGCGTCCCTTGTAAATATGAGGAAGTGATACCCTCTGGTGCCACCAAGATCACTTTGGAACACAAATCTACTAACTTCGTTTAGTAATATCCATCAAATTTGAGTGCAAGTTTTACCGACTTGATTGTTTATTGGTTTCCAGCTCTAGAACGTCAAATTTTGGGGGGCAAACTGAGGGTAAAGGAAAATGCAAGGGCGCGCGAAAACCGAGAGCAAAGTCTTGCTGGTGGGATCCAGGGGCCGCCTTAGGATCCCAGGTGGGGTCTAGGAGCAAAGCCCCGGTTAAGAGCTCCCAATGAGCGACGTCCTCGGAAGCTCTGAGGTTTTAGCAAATCTTTAGGTGAAAAATTGAAGTGTTCCTCATGTCAAAAAAATAAAAAATATTTGTTAAAGACCATGAAAAATTAATCTCAACAGTCCATATCCCATCTTCGTAAGACATTCCTAAGCTGAGATATAAAGTGTTGAAATTTATTCTCTCAACTAAAAATGGTACATTGGGCAATAATTTGTGATGTCATTGTTGTACAAGTCAAATTACAATCTTTATTTTTCTCTGTTTTTCTGAAAGTTACTGCACCTTGTACCAAGGTGTGATAGTACTGTTGTTTTTATGGGGTGATGCAGATGATTAAGTCCTCTCTGTGCCACATGCTAGGCAAACAGATAGGAAGTGTTCAAGGTCATGAAAACATTTTTAATTTTAAAGGGGAACAAAGCAGAAAATTTGAGTTGTGCAACAAGAAAGTCACAAAATTATTGCTTAATGGAACAATTTGTGTTAAGTAAATAAACTTCAACATTTTATATCACAGCTCAGGAATGTCCTATGAAGATGGGAGATGGACTGTAAGAATTCAATTTTCTTTCCTCTTTAATATATATTTTTGAATATTTTGACTTGAGGTACACTTTAAATTAAGTCTCAGGGGAGGTATATTATTTGATTTTTCGGGTGATCTAACTCTAAGGTTAACAGCTTTTTGTCTTTGGGAGCATCATTTCACATTTGCGAGGTGGCACCGAGTACGACCATACTAGTCAGTGACTTTTTCATTTGGGTGGGGCGCTGGGGATGGGCAAAGTGTTGAAGTAGTGTTAAGCTCTAATGTCACCATCTAAGCAGAACGCAATCAGCACTTGGCGTGCAGCCTACAGAAATAATTGATGGATGCATGAGGGAGAATGAGAAACAACAGAAAAATAAATAATCACGCTATGTACCACGCCGCGTACTGCCAGGACAGGGCAACTTTGCATCATTTGTGATATGCCTACCACATGTAGACTGGAAACCCCTGACCTGACCAGGAAGGATATATACCTACTTAAAGGGCATGTAGGCAAACTTTTAGTTTGTCAGTGGCAATTGCACGTTCATCGAGGCGCCAGTGCACTCCCCACCCCAACACAAGAACACACACACACGCATAGGCTACACACATTTCCATTCCAGCATCTTTATTTTTTCCGGGGGGGGGGGGGGGAACTGGCGGCAAGGAAAACCTTGAGGGGGAATGCCCCCACATGCCCCCTCCTGCAGAGCCGTCGCTGTTTATTCCTCTTTCAGTATGTAAATGAAATCTTTGCTAAAACTTCCCCTTTCAGGATTACGGATAGGTCGGACTAGATGAAAAATGGACAAATATTTATTGTTTTGAGTTCACCATGAAAGGAACATCAGAGATTACTTTGAACAAAATGTCTTTATTCCTCAAAGCATCAGAGTGGACTCTGCTCTTCGTGTTAAAAAAAGCCCGTTTGGCCATAAATTTTTAAGAAACGTACCTTTTCTAAGTGTCAAAAGTATTTGGAAAGAGTAATTCAGATGATATTGAGGACACTGATGAACTTTCTTTTCAGCATTTTATGTTAGTATAAGGGAGCCGTGATATATAGGGGATGGATAGCAAAGTGGCGGGACAAAAGGAAATCATGTGGGATTTTCCATAATAGGCCTTAAAGCGTCAATCCTCTCACCCCACACTACAATTTTGGTAGGGGTGTACCTAAATTCTCAATCGGCTCAGCTCTTTGATTGACAGCTAATTCAAACAATGCAAAGTGCCAACGCCTGCATTACACAGCCTGAACTGTACTGAGAGTGTTTTGATTATACACATTGAGCCTTTTTATACTCACCCTGAAGCAATAAACTGAGACTGTCTGGATGAGGATGAATTATTAATTGTGGGAGGGGCTTAAGTAAAAAGGTTAGGAGATTTGGTACTGTTTAGGGTGAAAGAATTGGGCCTGTAAGTAGGTTTGTAATTCTATACAATGAGGTAGTTACGGGAGGAGCTAAAAAACGATTGGGAGAATTAGAACTATTCTCGTAATCACATGATGATGTCCCTTAAAAAACACCCGAAAATAGAATTAAACGGGATTCCATAAAATGAATTGAATAGATTTTGGGATGCCATCTTGATCTATAAGGCATAGACTATATAATTTTCACAAAGCCATTCCTTAGGATGCAATTACTTTATCAATATGGTATCAGAGTTAAGTTGCATACCATTGGTAGCAGAAGAAAAAGAAAACATTGGCTACCTGAGCTGGCAATTTAGTTTTATGACATGGCACCTGTGTGCTTCAAGTTCACTTTCCGTAGAAAATTTGTTAACATCAACTGTTTCAATATCTCGAGAACCGAACATGGGAAAGGAATTGAACTTTAACCTCTCAGAATACAATATCTCCCTCTTCAATTGGCTATATATAAAACATAAATTGGTTCTGAACCGTTCCTTTACTGCCAAACTAGAGTGGATCATCGCAAAACATGCTGTGATGTCCAGCGACGGTCCACATATTAACCTCATGAACCAATTGACTGTCATCCTGCATTGGCGTTGAAGAAGCTCGTACAGTAAAATACTGACGTAGGACGTTATAAAAGGTGCTAAGTCTACGGCGCAACGCTTGACCCAAGATAATCAATCAACAAAAGCAGTCTATAGGCTTAGGACACATCGTTATAAATTGTTTTCTGTTCGCAAGCAGCGAGTTGCAACAGCTTTAAGGCGATTCAGGTAAACCATAGTTTAACAGACAGAGAGAGTTGTGTAATACTGATCCTGGTAGGTTCCGTGTTCGCAGTAAAGCTGTCATGACTTCCAGATAGCGTTAACCGAAAGGACTGCTTTATAGTGGAAAGGTTCAGTCGGAGGAACTGTGAAGGATCATCACAATAGGCACAATTACTCCTTACCGTATACCGATATGGGTTTTACTTTAGGATTAAATGAAGTTTCAACTGTGGCCGTGGCAATATTGACTTTTTGGATTGCAGTAAAGTTAACTTCATGGCCTAAAAATGTTCCTCCTGGACCTTGGGGTGTACCCGTTCTTGGATGTATCCCCCGAGTAGTGTTCAACGGCAAACGAGTGCGAGATACGTTCAGGGACTGGAGCTATACTTATGGTCGAATATACAGCTTGAAAATGGGTTCGGCGTCCATGGTCATACTAAACGACTTTGGGTCCATTCACGAAGCACTTGTCCGACCAGAATTTCAGGATAGGACACAGATGGACGTCACGCTCGTAGCACCTGGATCAGGTATGTTGAAACATGACGAATTGGTCACGGTAAAAATATCCACTTGATTTCCTTCCTTGCCCAATTACACAATTTGATGATTGGCACAACAGTAATAAACTCCATGCAAAGACATTCAATCCAAGTTAAGAAACCCTAGCCACAGAATGCAGAGCATGCAGAAGGCGTTTTGATTAAAATCCTGCCCAGAGTACCGTGTAATTTTTTGCAACCTAAGTGGACTAGAAGCTCCGTGAAGTGATAATAATAGATATCCAGCAGAAGGTTTGGAAACTTGATATACCTCACTTGAACAATAGATTACTGAGGTTAGAAAATCAACTTTTTTACCACAATGGAAACAGCATATATTATAACCCAGACTGCTCATGATATGCTAGCCTATCAAATTGGCCTAACCCCATTATAGCCTAGGCCTTTTTAGTTTCCAGTTGCACGACCAAAAGGAAGTACAGTAGAGCATTCTGCTGGTAATGCTGTCAAAAATTATTGCCAGATCCGGCATTTAAATGTAACTAGAACAAAAGCTGGCACTTTTCAAAAGGACAAAATACCTCTCTTTAGTTTTGGGGTTCAAAACATCAGTTTTTAGTTGCGGTGCCTGCCTTGCAGGCAGCACCGCAACTAATGCAGTTACTCTCGCGATGTCAATTTCTGACTTTTCCGGCACTTTATTTCTATCTTCTTGTAGATGCTTTGTGGTATCGAAATACGGTTTAGTGCAATTTGTAGGGATGGTACTTCTCTTTCGTGTTTTTAAGTTTTGGTGGGAATATGACTTTCGTGAGAGTGTAAAATTGGGGTTTTTTTCATGTGAAATTTGGAAACGTGTTCTATTTTTAGTAACAATCTTGCGGAAAAACCAGGTCCGTAGGTACTCTGGGGAAAAGGTTGTTTGTTAATTTAACACAGCGCCATCAATTTGGTTGTTTTTTTTTTTTTCAAATTCATTACAGATTGGTGTTTAGTGAATTTTGAGTATTTATATGAGGATTTCTTTGTAGGGATTTATTCTTTTCAAGTGGCATGGTCGGGATTGCGGTGAAGTAAAAAGTTTGATAGTTTAGAGGAGTTTTGTTCACTGTTTTTGTGACTTTAAAGGGCTGTGTGAATTTCTCACACTAACGACAATATTCACAAAGTAAGTTTCTGTTGGAGGGAAACATTGTTATTGGTAGGTAAATATTATTTGTATAAGTTGGCGAGTATTAATATTTGTGTTATATCAAGGTGTCTGGTTATGGTAAATTTGTTATTTTAAAGTTTAAAATTATGTGGAGAATATTACAATGCCTAAGAAGGGCCTTTCAAAGATTTTTAATTTAGAAAGGAAAGGTTGGCACAAAGAAAAAGAAAGTATGGGGGTGAATTTCAAGATAAAAGTTATGAAGAGGAGAAAAATGATGATATCAGAGTTGGGAACAAACCAAAAAAAAGTTCTAGTGAATGTGAAAAAAGTCAGAGGTGTGATAATGGGGAAAGTAGGGAACATGACGATCGTGAGGTATTATTTATACGTTCCGAAAGATCTACATGTACATTTTATTTTTTTCGTTGTTGATAGCTGTTGGAGAGAAAAAACGTTTAGGAAGCTTGTGTTGATAGATTCAAACATGGTTTTGTGAAAACTGGGGGGTTTGATTTGCCGTCTATTGAAATAGGAAAATGTGTTTCAGTTGAGAGTAGGCCGATTCGTGTGAGAAAAGTACGTGGGGATGGTAATTGTTTTTTTTTTTCGGTGTTTGGCATTACTGGTTACAGGGGTAGAAGATAATCATTTTTATTTAAGACAAGTCATTGTAAGTTCATTGTGTACTTAATCGGGAAAAACGTGCCTTTTATTTAGTCAATACACGTGGAGTACATTATGACGTGGTGTTGGAAATAGAAGATAATGAGTCTGTACATGAGAGCAGCGTTATAGAGAATTAGTTGAAGAGGGGTTGTGTTAATGAACATAGTGAAGAAGTTTTCGGTGTTAAATGTAACATATTGAAAAGAGGAGACATTTTATTTGAAGAGGAGCGTAATCAAATGTCAATGCCAAGTTATGTGAAGAGAGCAGGTGTTTGTTTAAATGAGGAGAGTAATCATATATTAGTGAAAGGGTCTATGGGAGTGACTGAAGATAGGTATAAATGTTGGGAAAATAAAGGTTTTGTGATAAAACGTAGTGTGGGTATTGCAAGTGATAGTACTAAAATGATGCTTAGAGATCAAATACGTAAGCGTCAATTTATAAAAGAAGAGGAGAGTCCAGTTAGAGAATTGCAACATCGCTTTTGGAATAAAATTATGGAGGGGCCTAAATATGTTTGCTTTTATTGTGAGCAGTTATGGTATAAAGAATGTGCACTGTGGGTGAATTTAGTTAGATTTAGTGGAAATACTAATATTTGTAAGCAGGAAGAAGGTATAGATAAAGGATGGGTCTGTAAAACCTGTTTAAAATATATAAAAGAAGGCAGAGTTCCGTTATTAAGTCGTGATAATAATATGAAAATGTATGAGATGCCAGAAGAATTGAAATTACATCGTCTTGAAGAAAGGTTGGTCGCTTTGCGAACACCTTTTATGCAGTTGCGTGAGCTTCCTCGAGGAGGGCAATTTAGTATTAAGGGAAATGTTGTTAATGTCCCGTCTGATGTGGTGGCAACAATTAAAACTTTACCTATAAGACTTGAAGAGAGCCAAGTAATTCCTCTCAAATTTAAGAGGAAATTAAGTTATAAAACGGCTGTTTTTTTCTGAAAATGTTAGGCCTAGAAGTGTTGTTCTTGCTGCTCGCTGGCTGATAGAAAATGAGGATATCAAGATACACAACAATGACTTAGGAAAGGAAGACACGTTTTGAAAAGGATGAACAACTTCTGGTGAGTGGGTCTGCTGCCCCCCTTTTACTAACACCACCATTACTTGCCTACACGATGTTGAGTTCGCGCAAGGAGGGCCTGTATAATAGAGTAGTCAGGTTCCTGTTTTTTGAATCATTCAAAATGCCGTTTTGCATCGCGGAAGGATATATTGCAAAAAATGCCTGAAATACCTTCAATTTTCTTTGAATGATTACTTCAACTACTTTCCTACCACATAGAGATCACAAATTGAACACATCTCTTCACTAACACGGTCTAATCTCCCCCCCCCCCCCCCCCCAAAGAAAAAAAAATGATGAAACGTGAATACCAAAATGTCGATGTTTACAATTTATAGCTATTAGCTGCGATTCGTCTGTCATCACATTATTAACCAGACACGTTTCTTATTACATTCTATAGCAAGGACTTTTTGTCGCTTCTTTGACGATGTCCTTTTACTACGGAAGAAAATATTGCCATTGTAGTAAGTTTATGTATGGCCATGACTCGCAATTGATGAAACGATAACCTAATGAAAGCAATAAGTAAGACAGTTCTATGAATACGAATAAACTGTCGAGTAAAAGATTCCGTAGAAGACGAATTTCATCATTCCAACAACCCGTCTGCAATACAATTGTAGTTTGGGGTGAAAAGTTTGGCCCTTTAATACGGGAAGTTGCAACTTTCTGCTTACTATAAGTTGACCCTTATCAGCTTATGCTATGTGACGTAGACACTAAATTTAGACCGTGCACAGAGGGTCAAATTGTTGGTTTATGGACGAAGATTTGAACATTTCAAGACATTTCGTAACTGTAAATTTCTAGCTAAGTGGCTCGTTCGTTTCATCTCTTTGCCCTTTTCTGAAATGGAAAGTTCGCAAGATATTTATGAGCTAATTATTCTCTAGTTTGTTATAATTATGTCAGGGAGTTGTGGTGTTATCAGGAAAACGTTTAACTTATTCATCATAAAGTCCATTTTTTGCTTTAAAGTGATTTGTTCAACTATTGCAACTATTGCCAAATACGGGCAATGGTTATGAGAATCGGGTAATCTGATTTTCGATAATTTAATGATGTAGGGTGAGAATGTCTTCCCGTAGGTCTGCTTGAAAATTCATTTCAACACACCGTGTAACGTGACAATTCTGTCAATAAGTGTTACTAATAGAAGAAAAATCATCTACTTCATTTCATCCAATGGTAGTGGTACATTTTATCTGATTCTTCTGATCAAAATAGCGATTGCTATAAGATCCCCATAGGCCTTAATTTTTTTCAAAAGTAAAATCATATATAGTAGGAAGTTGGGGCACACAATTTTTTCAATACATATTGAATTTAGCCAAGAGTTGCAATAGAATAAAATTCATTAGCATGTTTTCAATTCCGGTTTGTAGTTTCCCCGAAATGATGCGGGATTCATCGATTGGCAGTGATACATTTTATCTGGTAATTTTCTGATCAAATAGCAACTGCTTAGATCCCCCTATAAGTCTGGGAAATGTCATTTTCGACTGTCTCAGGGGTCCGATATTTCAAAATTTTCTGTTCGCTTCGCGCCAACCAGCGGTGAAGTTCCGCGCAGATAGTCTTCCTAGCAGCATTTTAGTTTCAAGTGAACAATTTTTGTGCAAACAGACCCTCGAATTAGTGACTTCTAAGACCCCCTATAAGCAAAGGTTTTGACTATCTGAAGTGGTCAGGTTTTTCAAAATTTCCTGCACGCTTCGTCCCAACTTATGATGGTGCTCCACTTACACCGCTTCATAGCAGAATTTAAGTTTCAAGTGATCATTTTTTACAAAAGGGAACTCAAAATAGCGAATGCTTAGATCCCCATATAAGCCCGGGAAATGCCATTTTCAACTGTCTGAGCGGTCGGATATTTGAAAATGTTTTGTACGCTTTGCGCCAACTAATGGTGGGGCTCCGCTTAGTCTTTCTGGCTGAATTTTAGTTTAGAACGAACCTACGTTTATCTGCAATTGAAACTTAAAAAAGCGACTGCTTGGATCCCCTTTTCAAGCCTGGGAAATGTCATTTTTGACTGTCTGGGGGGTACGAATTTTCAAATTTTCTGGTCGCTCCGCGCCAACCAGTGGTGGCGCTCCGCTTTGACTGTCCTACAGGCAGAATTACATTTCTCGGGCAAAAATCTTGTGCCCCAAAAGTGAAATGCTCCCCTACGCCCTTGGAAATACTTCACTCAGGCGTGCACTGGAACAGCTGCTTGCAACATTCAGCAGGATTCCGGATTTGCTATCCTAGGATACATAGTTCAGTGGAGTAATGAACTGAGCTAATCAGTATCTCAAAAGGGTGTTTTAATTTTAGAAAAATCAAAAATTTCCTCACCAGAATTAGAGACAAATAAAGCTGGCAAATGCCATTTCTAGCCATCTGGGAGGTTTTAAAATCCAAAATTCTCTCCGCGCCAACTGATGATGGCGCTACGCTTAGATAGTAAACTCCAGCCACCCCCTACAAAAGTATCCAGCCCTCCATGGACCCCTACCAGGGCTTTGTCCCCTGAACCCCACCAGGGGCCCTTAAAGCGGCCCCCTGGACCCCAGGCTGGTCGGGCCAACAGTCTAAACCCTGTACAAACATGGGCCGATTTTCCTAAATTTTTAGCCAAATCGTTCGTTCATTTCATCTCTTTGCCTCGAATTGACCATTGATTTAATTAACTATGCACCGACCTAAACAATGGTCAAACCGTTGACCTCCAACTTTGGTCAAAATTTACTAATTTATGGTCAGATCTAACCATTAATTGGTCACTTTTTGACCATACCATTGAGTCGGTGAATAGTTGACCATAGTGTTTTTAGAGTGTGCACTCTACAGAGCGTCAACATAGGTTGGCGCGAATTGTACAGAAAATGAAGTAGCCCATGAAGGGAAACCTTGAATATCCTGTTTAAAAAGGCAAATATACTTCTTTGTAACAGTAGTAGAGTCAAAGTCCAAAAGCTATTAGTAGCTAACAGTCGTCAAATCACCTTGAAAGTATAAGACGACTTGGTTTGTCGGCACCGCAACTCGTCTAGACGTTCGTCTTGTTAGATGATTATACTTACCATGGTCAAGAGCAGTTAAAAAAAAAGTCCCCCACTAAAAGTCGCATTTTTGGCCTTATTTCTCTTCAAAGTATCTGTTGTTTCATTTTACCAAGTCCTTCACTATTGCTTATTCATGTTAGATCAAGCAGTTACTCTTAGTAAATTTCGAATATGAAGAGCAAAATGTTGCCACGTGACTCTCAACAGCCAATGAAACAGTAGAATCTACTACACTGCTTCAAGTTGGGATGACTGCTCTTGTCCTACATATAGCTGCCTGTATAACAACCTTTTTGAACAAGACGAACGTCTAGACGAGTTGCGGTGCCGACAAACCAAGTCGTCTTGTACTTTAAAGGTGACTATTTTAGGGGGACAAAAATACCATTCCAAAATACTTGTATTGTGTTTTGCCCAATAGCAGCTAAGTAAAGTTCCACACTTGTAATCCAGGAACATTGTTCATTCACTTTAGAAATGTGGTTGAGGTGGAACGTGTAACACACCAAAGAAATACTCGATTGCCGGTATAATGAGGTTTGCTCATTTTGAACTCATAGTTGACAGTAAATCAGGAAGAGATGATACAACAGTTGATTTAGAACTGTAGAAAGAGCAAAACGTCATATCAGATAACATTTCAAACGTCCTTTACAAGCTGTTGCTTGTACATTCATAAGGTATCCCTCAGTGGCGTAGCTACTGGGGGGGGGGGCAGGGTGGGGGCAAGTTGGCCCCCCCTGGAAAATAATTTGGGGAAATTTGATGAAATTGGGGAAATTTGATGAATTTTCTTACTCTAACAAAAATTTCTCAAAATTTTTGTTAGAACACAAAATTCTGAGACATTTCTCATACATAATTCCAATTTTCATGCAACAAATTAACCCATAATTGAGATTTCGTCAGTGTCGCATAAACCGGCACTACTCGCGTTCCACAGAAATGTCCTCGCCGCGTAGCAGATTGAATGTTCTCTTGTATAGGCGCGGTTTTTATGATCAGTGCATTTCAGTGCACATAAAGCTGTTATTCAGGAAATTAACAACAGCTGATACAGTACAACTAACACTGAAAGGCTGTAAACCCGAACTTATCCCCTTGCACACAGTCTCTGCGTTGTACACTTTGGGAATTCAGTAAAAGGATGTGAAAACTGACAAGTCACTAACGTTGACCTCCCCCCCCCCCCCCCCGAGTTTATTATATTGTCCTTCAAGCTAGTAATAGCTACACCGATTTTATTCTGTGTACATAACGATGGATGGGGCTGAAACAATCCATGGCCAACGATAAACTCAAAAGTTAACCTAGAAATTAGAATGAACGGGATCCATTGGCACACTTAGATTTTGTTACTTAGCCTAATCTTGGAGGCTTACAGGCTAGTTTGGGAAAAGCTTTCTGCTCACTTGGGGTGTAACAATAAACGGGTCCATGAGTACCTTGTAGCCTTCTTCACTTAACAGACTGCTTTTCCAACAGGATATCCTGTGTGTGATCGAGCCACTATTAGGTCTCCTTTTAGTGGCGCACGAAAGGGGCATTGGGCCATCCCCCCTCACAGATGCCATTTTTTCTTTGTTCTTAAAAATAAGTAGTTAAACTTTAGTAACACAGATTTTACTTCAAAAGATAGCACATGTGGCACCAGGTTGCATATAAGGACACCCAATTTTTCAAAAATTGTCAAAGGAGAAGGATTGTCTGAGTCAGTACGTCCCTCAGTGATGCCAATTTTTTAATTCCTACAAATAGGCAAATTCTGTTTAATTCTAATTTCACGTTAAAAGGTAGACTCTGTTTCCCACTGGTGGCATCGATAAAAATGAAGACTACATGTTTAGATTCTCTTTACAAGCATGAATACGCTATTTTTGACCATCTGCGGGGCCTGATTTTTCGAAAGATTTTTAGCGCTCCGCGACAACCAATGGTGGCGTTTCGCTCAGTCTTTTGGGAAAACTTACATTTTTGGTTCAGATTACCCCTTAACTCTCTGATCACTTTGCAGTTTGCGAACAAATTTTGAAGGAAGGATTTTATTTGCAAACGACGAAAGAAGATAATGGCTGGGTAGATTCTTCGTATAAGTCTGGAAAATGCTATTTCCGGCCATCTGAGGGGTCTGATTTTTCGAAATTTTCTCTGCGCTCCGCGCCAACCAATGGTGGCGCTTAGCTTAGATAATCTTTATAACAAAATAACGTTTTGTGGCCACGAAATACCACAAATCCTTTACCGATCAATACTCTTTTTCACTTTTGACTCCTAAAAGTATGCAAATTTAATGAAAGGTTTTACTTCGTAAGGTAGCATAAATGGCATAAGAGTGCATGTAAAGACACAAAAGTTTCAGTGTTATCCTCATGAACCACTATGATTCAACTTTCTACACTGTTCCTGTCAAAGTCGAAAATCTTGCACCATTTTGCATCTAGGCTCCTTGAAAACATCAAAAAATTTCCGAACACCCCTCCCCTTAGACCTACTGCATGCCCCCACCCCCTTCAGAGAAATCCTGGGTACGCCTTTGCGTTAGTACATACAAATAAACCAGATATTGTTGACCAAAATAATATACTAAGAGCTGTTATTTCCAATTGCTCTATGTTATACTTTAAGATTAAAAATGCAGGTAATATTACATAATGGCATGGTAATGTTGTTATGCTTGTAAATTTGCATTTTTATATGAAATACATACACATTGACCGGGAAAAATTTTGGGGAAATTTCATACCTTTGCCCCCCTGGAATAAATCCTAGCTACGCCACTGGTATCCCTAATGCCCCGGCTCCTTAGTAACTCCTTGTACAGCATGAGGGTTTCTGATAAAAGATGGTAAAGCGCCAAAGGCTCAAGACAGACCATTCGACCAAACAGACGTTAGTCAAAATTGTATTTTAAGTAGTGCAGTTAATAAGGAAAAACATGCCATTTGTTTAGCTGTTTAGTGAATACAGGTGGAGTACACTGTTAAGAAGTAATGTTGGAAACGATAATGAGTCTGTATATATATGACAGTAACGTTGTAGTCACTTGGTTGAAGATGGAATTATGTTAATGAACAAAAGGAAAAATTTTCCAATGTTGAACATAAAGAATTTTTAAAGATTAATGGTTTTTAAAAAGTTCTGTACACTCCGCACCAAGTTTACTCTCAGCTTTCCTAATAAAAAATTGTTGTAAGTAACATGTAATAACAAGTTAACGAGAATCAAAAGAAATGTCGATATCTCAGATTTACCATAATCTTTACAAATGATGAAATAAAATAAAAAAAAAATATAAAACAGCCAAGTAAAAATTCCTTTGTCAGCGTTACTTACACCTACATTCTCTCAACATAAATGCTAATATGATGATATTTCACTCTAGCCTTAGGCCTATTGTCACTGTTTCTCCAATTTATATTAATCCCGCACACATACGTCACTACTAACCCTTCGCCAGTAACTTCTTAGTTCAGTAAGGTATAGACACTTGAACGACGTTGACCTCCACAAATCAGAGAACCGAATCAATCACTTACAAATCATAAAAGATAAATTGCAACATCTATACGTCCCTTCATGAAACCCGAATACCAAAAATATCGATGTCCCTAGTTTATAACTATTATCGGCGATTCGTTTGTCATCACATCATTAACAGTCTCGCTTCTTCCTACACTCTATATCAAGAACTTGTTGCCGCCTTTCTGACAGTGACTTCTTACTACGGAACAAAACTGTTGCCATTGCACTATATAAAAATTGTTTTAATAATTTCCATGCATTTCTTTTTCTAATAAAAATAACAAGATAGCAAGTTTATGTATGGCCACGACTCGCAACTGATCAAACGATAACCTAAAATATGTAAAAGCAATAGGAAAGCCAGGTCTATGAATAAGACTTCACTGTCCAGTAAAAAACTCCGTAAAAGACAAATTTCATCATTCCAACCACCCACATGCAATAGCTCAACAAATCACTTTCAAAGAAAAAACGGACTTCATGAAAAATAAACGTTTCGCTGATAACACCACAGCCAGTGACATAACAAAAAAGAGCATAACTAGCTTATAAATAAGTGTCTTGCTACTTTACCGTTTACGAAATGAACCACCTGGCTAAAAATTTACAATTGCGAATTTTCTTGTACCTGTTCAAAACTTCGTTGTGTAAGCTAACAATCTAAACCCTCTACAAACGATCCAAATTTAATGTTTACGTTCGTTTAACATAAATATAAAAAAAAAATGATAAGGCAATCATTTTTAATTGTTTTACAGTGACGTAAATCCCGGAGAAGGCAAGGGATGTCTTTGCTTCCTCAAGTAAAAAAAGGAAAGCCAAACTGTCATATGGCCCCCTCAAAATTTTAAATAACCATTTCAAAATCAACACATTTTTGACAAGAGATGAACTATCCATGGCCTTTAAAAAGACCAAATCAGTTGGTTTTAAAGGGCTTCTCCCCCAACAGAAGACCCAAAGCAGTCCCTGAATGATTGTGCAAAACCTTCATTCATGCAGACCTCTTCCCAATATCTCAAACAGATCACCGCCCAGCGTAATAAAAAATGGTTGCTCTCATCACATACAAATATAAAACGAGATATGAATTAAAATGTTAAAACCCTACCGTGACTACTCTTTACATTAAACTATGTGTTCATGTTAACACTTCTTCATCTTATGATGTGCTCTTCTCCCTAAATGTATAAATATCCCCAAGAACATTCCCTCTGAATTTGGTTTTTTAAGCATTCTTCTTTAGTGGAGCTTCTGAGCAATGGCAACTCGTGGTGTATATATGTGGAGGGGTACATAATGAACTTACAATGACTTGTCTTAAATAAAGATGATCATCTTCCCTGTAACCAATAATGCCAAACACCAAAAAAAAAAAAAAAAAAAAAAAAAATTACCACCCACAACAACGAAAAAATAAAATGTACATGTAGATCTTTCGGAAGGTTTAAATAATACATCACGATCGTCATGTTCCCTACTTTCCCCATCATCACACCTCTGACTTTTTTCATATCCACTAGAGCCTTTTTTTGTTTGATCCCAACTCTGACATCATTTTTCTCCCCTTCATAACTTTTATCTTGAAATTCACCCCCATACTTTCTTTTTCTTTGTTGCCAACCTTACCTTTCTACAAAAAAATCTTTGAAAGGCCCTTCTTGGGCATTGTTATATTCTTCACATAATGTTAAACTTTAAAATAACAAATTTACCATAACCAGACACCTTGATATAACACAAATATTATTACGAGCCATCTCATACAAATAATATTTACCTACCAATAACAATGTTTCCCTTCAACAGAAACTTACTTTATGAAAAAACAGTGAACAAAACTCCTCTAGACTATCAAACTTTTTACTCCACAGCAACCCCGACCATGTCACTTGAAAAAAATAAATCTCTACAAAGAAATTCTCATATAATTACTCAAAATTCACTTAACACCTCGATGAATTAAAAAACAGCCAAGATGATGGCGCTGTGTTAAATTAAACAACATATTATTCCCCAGAGTACACACGGACCTGGTTTTTCCGCAAAATTGTTACTAAAAATAGAACACGTTTCAAAATTTTACGTGAAAAAAATCCCAATTTTACACTCTCACGAAAATCATATTTCCACCAAAACTTAAAAACACGAAAGAGAAGTACCATCCCTACAAATTGCACTAAACCGTATTTCGATACCGCAAAGCATCTAGAAGGAGATAGAAATAAAGTGCCGGAAAAGTCAGAAATTGACATCGCGATAGTAACTGCATTAGTTGCGGTTGCCTGCAAGGCAGCACCGCAACTAATGCAGTTACTCTCGCGATGTCAATTTCTGACTTTTCCGGCACTTTATTTCTATCTTCTTGTAGATGCTTTGTGGTATCGAAATACGGTTTAGTGCAATTGGTAGGGATGGCACTTCTCTTTCGTGTTTTTAAGTTTTGGTGGAAATATGACTTTCGTGAGAGTGTAAAATTGGGGTTTTTTTCATGTAAAATTTGGAAACGTGTTCTATTTTTAGTAACAATCTTGCGGAACAAGACGAACGTCTAGACGAGTTGCGGTGCCGACAAACCAAGTCGTCTTGTACTTTAAAGGTGATTTTATATTTTAGGGGGACAAAAATACCATTCCAAAATACTTGTATTGTGTTTTGCCCAATAGCAGCTAAGTTAAGTTCCACACTTGTAATCCAGGAACATTGTTCATTCACTTTAGAAATGTGGTTGAGGTGGAACGTGTAACACACCAAAGAAATACTCGATTGCCGGTATAATGAGGTTTGCTCATTTTGAACTCATAGTTGACAGTAAATCAGGAAAAGATGATACAGCAGTTGATTTAGAACTGTAGAAAGAGCAAAACGTCACATCAGGTAACATTTCAAACGTCCTTTACAAGCTGTTGCTTGTTCATTCAATATAAGGTATCCCTAATGTCCCGGCTCCTTAGTAACTCCTTGTACAGCATGAGGGTTTCTGATAAAAGATGGTAAAGCCGCAAAGGCTCAAGACAGACCATTCGACCAAACAGACGTTAGTCAAAATTGTATTTTAAGCAGTGCAGTTAATAAGGAAAAACATGCCATTTGTTTAGCTGTTTAGTGAATACAGGTGGAGTACACTGTTATGACGTAATGTTGAAAACGATAATGAGTCTGTATATACATGACAGTAACGTTGTAGTCACTTGGTTGAAGATGGATTTATGTTAATGAACAAAAGGAAAAAATTCCAATATTGAACATAAAGAATTTTTAAAGATTAATGGTTTTTAAAAAGTTCTGTACGCTCCGCACCAAGTTTACTCTCAGCTTTCCTAATAAAAAATTGTTGTAAGTAACATGTAATAACAAGTTAACGAGAATCAAAAGAAATGTCGATATCTCAGATTTACCATAATCTTTACAAATGATGAAATAAAATAAAAAAATATAAAACAGCAAAGTAAAAATTCCTTTGTCAGCGTTACTTACACCTACATTCTCTCAACATAAATGTTAATATGATGATATTTCACTCTAGCCTTAGGCCTATTGTCACTGTTTCTCCAATTTATATTAATCCCGCACACACACGTCACTACTAACCCTTCGCCAGTAACTTCTTAGTTTAGTAATGTATAGACACTTGAACGACGTTGACCTCCACAAATCAGAGAACCGAATCAATCACTTACAAATCATAAAAGATAAATTGCAACATCTATACGTCCCTTCATGAAACCCGAATACCAAAAATATGTCCCTAGTTTATAACTATTCGCTGCGATTCGTCTGTCATCACATCATTAAACAGTCTCGCTTCTTCCTACACTCTGTATCAAGAACTTGTTGTCGCCTTTCTGACAGTGACTTCTTACTACGGAACAAAACTGTTGCCATTGCACTATATAAAAATTGTTTTAATAATTTCCATGCATTTATTTTTCTAATAAAAAATAATAATATAGCAAGCCACGACTCGCAACTGATCAAACGATAACCTAAAATATTTAAAAGCAATAAGAAAGCCAGGTCTATGAATAAGACTGCACTGTCCAGTAAAAAAACTCCGTAAAAGACAAACTTTATCATTCCAACCACTCATATGCAATAGTTCAACAAATCACTTTCAAAGAAAAAACGGACTTCATGAAAAATAAACGTTTCGCTGATAACACCACAGCCAGTGACATAACAAAAGAGCATAACTAGCTTATAAATAAGTGTCTTGCTACTTTACCGTTTACGAAATGAACCACCTGGCTAAAAATTTACAATTGCGAATTTTCTTGTACCTGTTCAAAACTTCGTTGTGTAAGCTAACAAAGCTATCAAATCAACACATTTTTGACAAGAGATGAACTATCCATGGCCTTTAAAAAGACCAAATCAGTTGGTTTTCAAGGGCTTTTCCCCCAACTGAAGACCCAAAGCAGTCCCTGAATGATTGTGCAAAACCTTCATTCATGCAGACCTCTTCCCAATATCTCAAACAGATCACCGCCCAGCGTAATAAAAAAAGGTTGCTCTCATCACATACAAATATAAAACGAGATATGAATGAGCATGTTAAAACCCTACCGTGACTACTCTTTACATTAAACTATGTGGTCATATTAACACTTCTTCATCTTATGATGTGCTCTTCTCCCTTAATGTATAAATATCCCCAAGAACATTCCCTCTGAATTTGGTTTTTTAAGCATTCTTCTTTAGTGGAGCTTCTGAGCAATGGCAACTCGTGGTGTAAATATGTGGAGAGGTACATAATGAACTTACAATGACTTGTCTTAAATAAAGATGATCATCTTCCCTGTAACCAATAATGCCAAACACCGACAAAAAAAAAAAAAACAAATACCACCCACAACAACGAAAAAATAAAATGTACATGTAGATCTTTCGGAACGTATAAATAATACATCACGATCGTCATGTTCCCTACTTTCCCCATCATCACACCTCTGACTCTTTTCATATCCACTAGAGCCTTTTTTTGTTTGATCCCAACTCTGACATCATCATTTTTCTCCCCTTCATAACTTTTATCTTGAAATTCACCCCCATACTTTCTTTTTCTTTGTTGCCAACCTTTCCTTTCTACAAAAAAAAAAAAAAAAAAAAAAAAAAAAAAAAAAAAATCTTTGAACGGCCCTTCTTGGGCATTGTTATATTCTCCACATAATTTTAAACTTTAAAATAACAAATTTTCCATAACCAGACACTTTGATTTAACACAAATATTAATACGAGCCATCTCATACAAATAATATTTACCTACCAATAACAATGTTTCCCTCCAACAGAAACTTACTTTATGAAAAAACAGTGAACAAAAGTCCTCTAAACTATCAAACTTTTTACTCCACAGCAACCCCGACCATGTCACTTGAAAAGAATAAATCTCTACAAAGAAATCCTCATATAAATACTCAAAATTCACTAAACACCTCGATGAATTAAAAAACAACCAAAATGATGGCGCTGTGTTAAATTAAACAACATAATATTCCCCAGAGTACACACGGACCTGGTTTTTCCGCAAGATTGTTACTAAAAATAGAACACGTTTCCAAATTTTACATGAAAAAACCCCCAATTTTACACTCTCACGAAAATCATATTTACACCAAAACTTAAAAACACGAAAGAGAAGTACCATCCCTACAAATTGCACTAAACCGTATTTCGATACCACAAAGCATCTAGAAGGAGATAGAAATAAAGTGCCGGAAAAGTCAGAAATTGACATCGCGATAGTAACTGCATTAGTTGCGGTGCTGCCTGCAAGGCAGGCACCGCAACTAAAAACCAGGTCCGTATGTACTCTGGGGAAAAGGTCGTTTGTTAATTTAACACAGCGCCATCATTTTTATGGGTTTTTTTTTTAATGGTGTTTAGTGAACTTTGAGTATTTATATGAAGATTTCTTTGTAGGGATTTATTCTTTTCAAGTGGCATGGTCGGGGTTGCGGTGAAGTAAAAAGTTTGATAGTTTAGAGGACTTTTGTGCACTGTTTTTGTGACTTTAAAGGGCTGTGTGAATTTCTCACACTAACGACAATATTCACAAAGTAAGTTTCTGTTGGAGGGAAACATTGTTATTGGTAGGTAAATATTATTTGTATGAGTTGGCGAGTATTAATATTTGTGTTACATCAAGGTGTCTGGTTATGGTAAATTTGTTATTTTAAAGTTTAAAATTATGTGGAGAATATTACAATGCCTAAGAAGGGCCGTTCAGAGATTTTTAATTTGGAAAGGAAAGGTTGGCAACAAAGAAAAAGAAAGTATGGGGGTGAATTTCAAGATAAAAGTTATGAAGAGGAGAAAAATGATGATATCAGAGTTGGGAACAAACCAAAAAAAAGTTCTAGTGAATATGAAAAAAGTCAGAGGTGTGATGATGGGGAAAGTAGGGAACATGACAATCGTGAGGTATTATTTATACGTTCCGAAAGATCTACATGTACATTTTATTTTTCGTTGTTGATAGCTGTTGGAGAGAAAAAAATGTTAAGGAAGCTTGTGTTGACAGATTCAAACATGGTTTTGTGAAAACTGGGGGGTTTGATTTGCCGTCTATCGAAATAGGAAAATGTGTTTCAGTTGAGAGTAGGCCGATTCGTGTGAGAAAAGTACGTGGTGATGGTAATTGTTTTTTCGGTGTTTGGCATTACTGGTTACAGGGGTAGAAGATAATCATTTTTATTTAAGACAAGTCATTGTAAGTTCATTGTGTAGTTAATCGAGATAACGTGCCATTTATTTAGTCAATACAGGTGGAGTGCATTATGACGTAGTGTTGGAAATAGAAGATAATGAGTCTGTACATGAGAGCAGCGTTATAGAGAATTGGTTGAAGAGGGGTTGTGTTAATGAACATAGTGAAGAATTTTTCGGTGTTAAATGTAACATATTGAAAAGAGGAGACATTTTATTTGAAGAGCAGCGTAATCAAATGTCAATGCAAAGTTATGTGAAGAGAGCAGATGTTTGTTTAAATAAGGGGAGTAATCATATGTTAGTGAAAGGGTCTATGGGAGTGACTGAAGATAGGTATAAATGTTGGAAAAATAAAGGTTTTGTGATAAAACGTAGTGTGGGTATTGCAAGTGATAGGACTAAAATGATGCTTAGAGAACAAATACGTAAGCGTCAATTTAGAAAAGAAGAGGAGAGTCCAATTAGAGAATTGCAACATCGCTTTTGGAATAAAATTACGGAGGGGCCTACATATGTTTGCTTTTATTGTGAGCAATTATGGTATAAAGAATGTGCACTGTGGGTGAATTGGAAATACTAATATTTGTAAGCAGGAAGAAGGTATTGATAAAGGATGGGTCTGTAAAACCTGTTTAAAATATATAAAAGAAGGTTGAGTTCCGCTATTAAGTCGAGATAATAATGTGAAAATGTATGAGATACCAGAAGAATTGAAATTACATCGTCTTGAAGAAAGGTTGGTCGCTTTGCGAACACCATTTATGCAGTTGCGTGAGCTTCCTCGAGGAGGGAAATTTAGTATTAAGGGAAATGTTGTTAATGTCCCGTCTGATGTGGTGGCAACAATTAAAACTTTACCTATAAGACTTGAAGAGAGCCAAGTAATTCCTGTCAAATTTAAGAGGAAATTAAGTTATAAAACGGCTGTTTTTCTGAAAATGTTAGGCCTAGAAGTGTTGTTCTTGCTGCTCGCTGGCTAATAGAAAATGAGGATATCAAGATACACAACAATGACCTAGGAAAGGAAGACACGTTTTGAAAAGGATGAACAACTTCTGGTAAGTGGGTCTGCTGCCCCTCTTTTACTAACACCACCATTACTTGCCTACACGATGTTGAGTTCGCGCTAGGAGGGCCTGTATAATAGAGTAGTCAGGTTCCTGTTTTTTGACTCATTCAAAATGCCGTTTTGCATCGCGGACTGAGGATATATTGCAAAAAATGCCTGAAATACCTTCAATTTTCTTTGAATGACTACTTCAACTACTTTCCTACCACATAGATTTCACAAATTGAACACATCTCTTCACTAACATGGTCTAATCTCCCTCCCCTCTCCCCCAAAAAAGTTTTTCTAGGGTGTTAAATTCGAAGGGTAACCTCCTTCGGCGGGATTCCCCTTGAATTGGTGGTGTGCTACCTTTTGTCTTCACTGCAAAGTCATACATATCCCTCATCCGTGTCCGTGAAAAACCATGGGGGTCGTCCCATGGTTGCATTGACAGAAGAACTATATTCAAAAAAGGTCACAGCAGGGAGCTGCCTTTAGTAGCAGCTCCCTGGTATTAGTCCTGTTCATATACGTCACTAGTATCCCTTCCCCAATTATTTCTAAGTTCAGCATTTAATCAAACTTGAACGATATTGTCTTACACAAATCAGAGTGTCGAACCATCCAGTAATCAATCATAAAGATACATTGCATCATTTTTACGTCCTATAATGAAACGTGAATACCAAAATGTCGATGTTTATAAGTTATAGCTATAAGCTGCGATTCGTCTGTCATCACCTTATTAACCAGACACGTTTCTTATTACATTCTATAGCAAGGACTTTTTGTCGCTTCTTTGACGATGTCCTTTTACTACGGAAGAAATTATTGTCATTGTAGTAAGTTTATGTATCGCCATGACTCGCAATTGATGAAACGATTACCTAATGAAAGCAATAAGTAAGACAGTTCTATGAAATACGAATAAACTGTCGAGTAAAAGATTCCGTAGAAGACGAATTTTATCATTCCAACAACCCGTCTGCAATACAATTGTAGTTTGGGGTGAAAAGTTTGGCCCTTTAATACGGGAAGTTGCAACTTTCTGCTTACTATAAGTTGACCCTTATCAGCTTATGTTATGTGACGGTAGACACTAAATTTAGACCGTGCACAGAGGGTCAAATTGTTGGTTTACGAACAAAGATTTGAACATTTCGAGACATTTCGTAACTGTAAATTTCTAGCTAAGTGGCTCGTTCGTTTCATCTCTTTGCCCTTTTCGGAAATGGAAAGTTCGCAAGATATTTATGAGCTAATTATTCTCTAGTTTGTTATAATTATGTCAGGGAGTTGTGCTGTTATCAGGGAAACGTTTAACTTATTCATCATAAAGTCCATTTTTCTCTTTGAAGTGATTTGTTCAACTATTGCAACTATTGCCAAATACGGGCAATGGTTATGAGAATCGGGTAATCTGATTTTCGATAATTTAATGATGTAGGGTGAGAATGTCTTCCCGTAAGTCTGCTTGAAAATTCATTTCAACACACCGTGTAACGTGACAATTCTGTCAATAAGTGTTACTAATAGAAGAAAATCATCTACTTCATTTCATCCAATGGTAGTGGTACATTTTATCTGATTCTTCTGATCAAAATAGCGATTGCTATAAGATCCCCATAGGCCTTAATTTTTTTCAAAAGTAAAATCATATATAGTAGGAAGTTGGGGCACACAATTTTTTCAATACATATTGAATTTAGCCAAGAGTTGCAATAGAATAAAATTCATTAGCATGTTTTCAATTCCGGTTTGTAGTTTCCCCGAAATGATGCGGGATTCATCGATTGGCAGTGATACATTTTATCTGGTAATTTTCTGATCAAATAGCAACTGCTTAGATCCCCCTATAAGTCTGGGAAATGTCATTTTCGACTGTCTCAGGGGTCCGATATTTCAAAATTTTCTGTTCGCTTCGCGCCAACCAGCGGTGAAGTTCCGCGCAGATAGTCTTCCTAGCAGCATTTTAGTTTCAAGTGAACAATTTTTGTGCAAACAGACCCTCGAATTAGTGACTTCTAAGACCCCCTATAAGCAAAGGTTTTGACTATCTGAAGTGGTCAGGTTTTTCAAAATTTCCTGCACGCTTCGTCCCAACTTATGGTGGTGCTCCACTTACACCGCTTCATAGCAGAATTTAAGTTTCAAGCGATCATTTTTTACAAAAGGAAACTCAAAATAGCGAATGCTTAGATCCCCATATAAGCCCGGGAAATGCCATTTTCAACTGTCTGAGCGGTCGGATATTTGAAAATGTTTTGTACGCTTCGCGCCAACTAATGGTGGCGCTCCGCTTAATCTTTCTGGCTGAATTTTAGTTTCGAACGAACGTACGTTTATCTACAATTGAAACTTAAAAAAGAGTCTGCTTGGATCCCCTTTTCAAGCCTGGAAAATGTCATTTTTGACCGTCTGAGGGGTACGAATTTTCAAATTTAATAATTAACTCCTCCAAGTGCCTAATCCTTTCAAAACTCTCTAAACAAAACAACGCATTATATTCACAACAAAATTTTCATGAACAATCAAAACGATTACAAGAATCGCGTCTCATTCGGGTAGCTTATAAAATAATTATTCCACAGCCTCACTCATTAATCTTCAAGTTGGTGACTCACTTTGCCCGAAATGGTAGAAGATTCGGGCGAAACTTGCAAAAATGTTCTGCCTAGAGATTATATGACGGGAGTGTACAGGGCATGTACACATGTGCTAAAACATTTGCCCGAAAAATGGCAGTAGCACATTTTAT
This sequence comes from Holothuria scabra, assembly GCA_037179385.1. Classification (NCBI taxonomy): domain Eukaryota; kingdom Metazoa; phylum Echinodermata; class Holothuroidea; order Aspidochirotida; family Holothuriidae; genus Holothuria; species Holothuria scabra. The sequence goes on from CM074181.1 coordinate 48,317,478, forward strand.
CTGGTAATTTTCCAATCCGTCATTTTGAAGGCTAATTTACTTATTTTTTAAGTGAGCTTTAAATGAGCATGTAATTCCAATACACACCTTAGAGTAACGACGTAACGTTTAGGTTCTCAGGCTGTTCATAAGCCTGGAAAGGCCATTTTCGGCCGTCTGAGGAGTCGCAATTTTCCAAAGTTTCTGTACGCTCCGCGCCAACTAATGGTGGCGCTCCGCTTGGATAGTCTTGTGGATAGAATTAAATATTTCGGGCGAAAAGTCTCGGTGCTGCCAGGCCCAAACTGAAATGCTCCTACACGCATATGGCCTAGCTTGCGAAGGTTTCTTATAAAAACAACATCAATAACCCTCGACCTCTGAGTGATATGTATAAGGCCTTTGCGTACAAGGGGAAGGGAAGTTCAAACCGGGTAAATGTGATCACCCTCCCCCCCTTTCCGCAATAAGTGACCCCCGCCAGATACGCCACTGTCTGAATTTGCTTCAGTCCCCAGGCGCGTAACCGACCTTGCAGACTGGGCAACTGATTTCAGTGGCAAGCTTGTGCCAAGTGGGAGAAAAGCCGGAGTACCCGGAAAAACTCACGTACATCGAGAGCGATTTGAACCCATTCACATTTGACAGGCGCGGATCCAGACATTTCAAAAAGGGTGACTTGAACTTAGAGAAAGCGGGTAATAGGGACGTACGGTGTTTCTCTGCCTGAATATCTCAGTGGCGTAGGAAGTAATATGAAAGTGGAGGGGGTGGGAGGGATGGAAAAATTTTGGACCATGTACCTCTACCTACCCCATTGACCAAATGGTACATTTTTTATGCTAAATGTTTCGCTTTTTTCCATGAACATGAACATTTTTTAAAATTTAAAAAAAAAGATCCAAGCTTTTCTTAAGTTGGAAAACTACTGTACTGGAAACGTAGAAAATTTAGGTCCTTTTACATATTTGTAAATATGGAGCTTGTATTGCAAGAAATAGTTTAGATTCAGGGTTTCCTGTGAGGCAGGCTTCCTCGATAAATTTTTCTGAGACACAACATTGCTTAATGCTACTGATATAATGCGCCACTGATCGCTGTCCTCGGAAGGGGTATAAGTCTTCCCCCCTCCTTTTTGAAAATTTTTGCGTTTCAGAGGGGACCTACGTGCAAAATTTGTTTAACTTTCCCGGCCAAATTTTTTTACAAACTTTACAGTTTTTGTCGATTCACCGATAACGGTGAATCGACAAAGAACTGACTTGAATGAACGAACGAACGAACGAATTAATTAATTAATTCATGCCAACTAAAGATCGCTGTTGTTACATTTAATCTTTTCTAAGGAGTGCGGAATGAGGCTTCTCGGCGACATACAAAAAAGCTCCCAGAGGCCTTTTTTCTTTTTTAGACAAAATATTTAAAAATTAGAAAGCCTTTATGGAAGAAAATTTTAGGTAAACGGCACTGTAGCGGCTCGGAAAAGCTTACCACTGACTGCTTTATGAGCGACCACTTATTGCGTAAGGAGTTGCAGGTTAGGGCGCTCGGGGCGCGCGGAAAAATCTGCCTTTTAAAACTAATAGTTACAAATATGAAGCTCTATTAGGAAGAATTCGAAATTTATGAAAGAAAAGGTGGGAAAGCGCACTGTTTTTGACTGGTGTTTCAAATGCCAAATTTCCGATTTTTTCACTTTTTCGAGCCATGGGCTATCGCCCCTCCTTCTGTAGCTACGTCATTACTCTGCAACATTGATCATTGATAACATTTTGACACTTCAATATCTAAGGAATCCGTCTACACAGACTACTCAACTGACAAGGTGGAAAGGTATCTGATGATAGGTGTGTATGAGGGCATAAATTGCGACCCCTAAGAGAGCCGATCTCGGGCTTCCTGATTTGGTATAAAAGTTTGCACACTCCTGCTCTGAAAACTGAGACAAGACTAACGTGCCCACAGTTCACAGCAACCACGGTACATTGCACGCATGGACTGACGTGCGACGGTGTGAACATAGTTCAGTCGGTAACGCTCATAACGTCATGGCATAGGCCTATTGGCCGACAACTATTCACATTATTTAAATCTTGTTGTTGTGGCCAGGGAGTTGCAGCTCCTTGTTATGGCGAAGGCAAGGCGGCAGGAAAGTATTAACCTATTCACCTGGGCTTATCATACGAGGTTCGTTTCGGTGTATTTGGATTTTTGTTGTGAGGGACTGGATGAGGCTGAAATAGCCCCTTGAATATTGTCATAGATAGACATTTAATGCATTTGTTATTGTTGATTTGAGGAAAAAGGGGGAGGGGGATGAAGCCTTAAATGCCCCCCCCCCCCTCTTGGATCCGCGCCTGTTTGAAACATGGAATACAGGCCATTCTGCTGATTACCTATATGGGGCAAAATGTGCATTAAACGCTACCGTACTACGTCTTACCTACATGTCTATTTATAGTAACATAGTCTGCTTAGTATGTACAGTACAACTGGTTTCGAAGTTATGGTGCAACAACTGTTGATTTGAGATGTTTTGTTACTAAAATGAAGAAATGTGGAGTCGAGGTTTCCATTGACAACTTTTGTACCTATTCCGTATTAATTGGCAGGTTTTCATCCCTCCAGTATCAGTTTATCAGTCGGTGTCTCCTGCTCTCGACCTCGTTCCTCACACTCTGTGGGAAGGTGTTCCGCGAACTGTAACTTACATTGTCAGTCAATGAGGTTGAGAACTTGAAAGCTGTTGATATCAGCAAGACATGGCGGCTATCAATACTTACGGGAACAAGTTTACTTTCTTTTACACGAATAAGTCCCCGTTTAGTCAGTTTCATCCTGCTGAATTTGAAGTTGCAGAAACGAAATATACATGTGCAGAGCAGTACATGATGCATCAGAAAGCCAGTGAGTATACTATAACAGGCCTCTAGGCTAGGCCTAACTACAATAGGCCTTCAGTGTCAGGTATTCTGATAAAAGACACATGCGAAATTCGAACTATAGGATCAGTTGATGTAACAGTTATAGGATAAAATCCCCTAATTCACAATATTTACTTCAAATTTCAGTAATATGGTAAATTCTTTGACATCCTTTACTCCCCAAGTTGAAGAGAGACGGACCTATGACGTAACTCTAAATTATGTGTTGCACGCACGCACACAAGCACGTATTGTATCTGTTTGGGAGCATTTCCGCCGGGAGTAGGTTACATACAAACAACCTATTTCTTCTGTGACCGCTTTTGTAATTTGAAGCCATCCTGCGGTCAGTTTTGTTTACTTCTGTCCGAGAATGTAACGCTGTCCGAGAATGTAACGTTCAACTTCTCGACGTGGACTCGTCTTGGCATGACTAATTAGTAACAGTTTCATTAGACTTTCTTTTCTCAGAGCAGAAGATGAATTTCCAAGGTAGGCCTAATATGTCATGCCAAAAGAAGACACTGTAATCAAAGGCCTTGAGTTTTATATTTTCAAGGTGTGCTACAAATCACACTCCTCACAAGTTAAGGAGTGTGGTAGGTATGCTGTGTTATTTAACTTAGGCTATAAAGATTTATATGAGCTCCTATCCTTTTTTTAGTGTAAGGTGTGTAAAATATCACACTCTTTACACTGATTTCAGGTGAGTGATGTTGCTCATATGCCTCAAAATTCAAGGCCTGTTATCCACGCCTGACACGCAATACAATTATATAAGACTAAAAAAATTGTGTGTCTATTGCCCCTATTTATGTGCCTACCACTCAGAAGTCACGCTGTTCAAGTTCTTCCGTGCAATTTGCAAACTATACAGTCTGGGGTATGTTCTTCCTTTTCATATCATTTATAAAGGATCAACTCATTGAAAAAATGCTTGTAAACTGCTATAGGCCTAGCTTAAAAATATGACTTTTCCAACATATCTGAACATGCCAAGTTAAGCCTCCCAAGTTTTGGTAGGATTCATTATAAAATTAAAATAAAAGGGCTGAGCCCATTCAGAATTTTGGTTAAACCCTACAAGAATTGAAGTTTGAGACTTAGGAGGAAACTAAGAAAAGCTCCATAGAGCTTATAAAAGAGTCCTCCGAAAAGTAAAAAACACAAAGTTAACAAAAGGAAAGAAAAAACAGAAAACAACAACAGGAAAATGAAAAAGAGGAAACTGGGAAGAAGGGAGACTGGGAAGAAGAGTCAGCTACGTTTACTCATCAGAAAAAGTTTTAGGGATTCCTTAAATAGTTTTAAAGTGTGACACTGTTGAATGTTAAGTGGGAGGGAGTTCCAAAGAGTGAGTCCAGTAAAACAAATTGTTTGCTTTGAAGATGTACCCTCATTAAGATGTTAGCCTTAGTGAGGGAATGAAAAGAGAATTCATGGAACATGTAAAGTGTGCATGTCACATGCGTCTCATGTCGAAAGTAAAACATGGATTTGAGATATTTAGCAGAATATTGTTACAGCAGGAGTACATAAAAATACCACTTTGATGGCAATGAACATGGTAGACATGGAGAATGTTGAATTTTGTAAACAATCCACACGAATTTTGAGACGGATAATAATTAATGAGAAATTACTTTACTTACAAAGGACAAACAACATGTATAATTACTCCAAAGGACAGAGTCCAAAAGACAATCACATTTTTATTTAAATTGAAATGGTTCAACCATATAGTATGGTGCTGCCCATTTGCAGTTGTCATAATTTTTATGTGCATGCCAAAGCATATTGTACAGTATGTACAGTACAGTAGTGTAAAATGTATTCAGCTGAAGTACAGTATTGTAGGCCTATTGATTTTGTGATTTATGTTTTTTCTCATTGACTTTGTTTTAGAACTTTTTGGGGACAATGAAATAGCACATCAGATACTTCTTGCTGAGAAACCGATGCAGATGAAAGCTTTGGGAAGAAAGGTGAAAAACTTTAATGAAAATGTTTGGAAGGAAAATCGGGAAAGAATTGTACGGGAAGGTAACCTAGCCAAGGTATGCTAAATATGTCTGTTTTGAATTTTCTTACAATTTGGAAGATCATGCGTTGGGGTATTTTGTTGATATACTGGTATCATTATTCATTTCTGTACAAGGAGTTAAATTTTTGATCACTACTGTGCAGTACCCTTTAAAGAGGCTCATTAAGCTGATATTGATAACATCATGAGAGTTTTAAAGGAGGTAACTACTGTACCACATGAGGACGAGCACTTTTAAGTAGCATAATGCGTCAACTTTGTATCCAGTAAAGTTAAAATTTTGAATTTTCTGGAGGACTGACTTGTAGTGGCTTTGTGCATAATTTGAAAAAAGTGTCTATCTCAAATTTTTGAAAACCAAATTGCTCTGTCATCTCACTCACAAAGCAATGTTTGTTTGAAAGACGTGGGGATTGTCTACTGTAAGTTTGACAAGTAACATTGCCATTGGTATATGAACTAAACTTAAAACATTTGGAAAATTTTGTTGAATTTCAAGAACCAGCACAATGAGCCCTTATAGCCAAATTCGATTAGTGCTTGTTTTTAGGGACTGTAGGCTGCCATTGGTGGGGTCTATCAGCCTTGAATTGTCTTCATTTATTGTCTATGTGAATTTCAAGTCCTCATATTCAGTGAAGTTGGAAAAATCACGATACACTTCAGGGTAGAAACATCCATGAAGCAGGTAAGGAAGGAAATTTAAAGATAAAAGGTGATGGACCCCAGTAATGGACGACTAAAATCAGACCATCCAAATCTGTCCAGATTCATCTATATGTGCCCTTTACATAATTTCCCATATCACCTCTGTGTTACTACATGTGATTGTTATTGATTGCCTAGCCTGGTCATACCAAACATTTCGAAAATGGCACTAACTGACGTTGTGTGTACTGTGCTCTGAGGGGAAACAATGCAGTGCCCAACATCTGGAAAACAGCCATTGGCATTATGACTACATTGAAGGGCAAATGCAGTCACTCCAATTTGAAGTTTGAACAAGGATAGTAGTCTATACTAGTTTGTGAATGGCTCTTGATTACAATCATGTGACAATGTGCTTTACACTGAATTGTGAAATTTGCAAGTAGTAATATCTTGTTTTACCTTGAATGTTAAATTTTTAAGCCTTAAAATATTCCAAAATCTTTTATGGAGTTAATATACAGTCATCATATCATTCATGAGAAGCATTACATTGGTTATTCTGCAGTGCAGTATTTTTGTGGGCACTCCTTCTCAGGGTTTTTATCCCAAGGGATGTTTCATTCATATTCAACCATGAACATGTTCAAAACTGCTATCTTGACTGCTCAAGAAAGTTATAAATACAACTGCCATGGTTTCCATAAGGGGTAAGGGGATTTTCCCCTTTCCAGAATAGTAGAGGAGGGTGAAATCTGTAAAGGAGGGTTAAATCCACCTCCCCCCCCCCCCCCACATTTATTTCCATAAAGATGAAAAAATATCAATATCTTTGTTTCTCAAGGAAAAGACACCTTTGCAACAATTTTCCAAAATTCTTACATTTAATTATATGCCTTTTAAGATCTTTCAAATTGCACCTTGTTGAGGCCTTGAATGTTTGTGCCCCTCCTCTCCCCCACCCCTGCCCCTAAACACACAGTGCATGGTGCAGAATGCACTTTAGTAACTTTTAATTACAGCAAACTTTCATTCCCCAATTTGTGAGATTTACTGTTACAGTGTGATTATATACTGTACACTGTACTGAATATGTTTTATAAAGCTTACAAGTCTCAACATGAGGTACTGAAAGTGTGCAATATTTACAAAATTTTTGTAAACAACATTTTGTCAATAGTCATTACAAAAGGATTGTGAGATACAGTGTTTATGATTTTGATACCACAGTACATTTTTGTTCAAAGTAAAAGGCAATGCAATCCCACCCTCTGTCCTACATCATTTGCCACTTCTTAAGACATCGAATCTGAAAGGTGGAGAGCCCAGGAAAATTTTTGGCCTCAGGTGCATTATAGCGCCATTTTCTTAGTTTTCCATTTTTTCAATGAAGATGTGTGGACTGCAGGATTGCAGTTACAGTTACAAGGAGGACTTCTTTGATTTTGTGGCCTGATCGTCTCACCCCAAATAGTACCAGTTCTCACAACATTCATCTTCTAGCTCCTCCATCCATTGTCTAAAATTCATCCTCATCTAAAAGCAATCTTAACTTTTTGCTTTAGGGTGTGTATATAAAAGTCCATTATTTATAATCCAAACACTCTCAGTACATTTCATGCTGTAAAATATGAGCTTCAATGGTACTGTGCTTTGTTTGAACTACTGTAACTGTTAGTCACAGCTGGAGGTGAGCCTATAGGTAATTTCTGAAGACTACTACAAAAATTGCAGTTTGGGGTGCATGAGAGAACAAACCCTTTATCATCAAAAACAACATCAACAGAATTTATTAACCTTCCTCAAAATACTTTCTTTCCGCAGTTTTCACAAAATGACCATCTTAAGGAGGTTCTATTTCAAACTAAAGGCACATTATTAGTAGAAGCCAGTCCTAGAGATCGAATCTGGGGAATTGGTCTTGGAGAAAGTAATCCAAAAGCCATGGATCCTAATCAATGGAGAGGACAAAACCTACTTGGAAAGATATTAACAGATGTAAGAGAAACATTAATGGCAGAAAAAGAGACTGATCACAGAATATGAACTTTACTTGTTAAAATTTACCACCAACTTTGTCAAGCTGTCATTTTCCACTTGGAAGAAGTTGCAGACCTATAGAAAACCTGGAGACAAACAGCAATGATGACCTGTATATTGCTGTATTCACTATTTTCTCTTGGCAATGAGCAGAGTTGAAGTAGCCTTGTTGTAGCAAGTTGTAGTGCTTTATGGTGGTGATGTAGTTCCTTTTATACATAAATTGTCACAGATTTTTCGGTATACAGTATTTTTCAATACTTATATATGATGTATTCTTTTATATCTGTATTTATCATAAAATATTTTAAATGTTAGTAGAGACTGATCTATTGGTATTAGTTCTAAGCTTGATTTGCTATTATAACAGCTAAAGAAAGGTGGATTGTAATACATCTGTTTTTAGAAAAAAAACTTCTTTAAAGAGGACCTTACATCTACAGTAGCCCAAGACATCCATGTTGTTCTGCACCAAAAGTTTGAAAGGGAAGGTGAAGCATACTTGTTAAGTTTATGTACAGTATACAACCCTACTGTATGGGGACCAACCGCCTGAAGTGTGATTTTTCCACACAATGTGATTAAACTTCAAATTCAGATACTGTATACTGTATGCACCCAACATCATACTGTAATGCATGTTTCAAGGTCAATGTTCAACTAAGGAAAGAATTTGCTGTAAGATTTCCTATTTGGAAAACTTGTGCTGCATCAAGATCCTTTTCATTAGATATTGAAATTTTTTGCTTATGGCAGCAAGTACTTGTGAAAACAAGGAATAGAGGGAGAAGCCTAAAAACAGTATTGAAATTTAGATGCACCCCAAATCTGAAATTTCAAAAAATATTAAAAAATGAACATGAAATTGAATGAAACTGGTACAGCCCTCATCCTTACAGAAAATTCTAATGCTGGGAAGTGCTAATGAAGTGTATCCTCTCAATTTAAAATGGTAGATTGCATAATAATGTGTGATGTCATTATCTACTACTCAAATTACAATCTTTGTACTTCTTTCTTTTTCTAAAAAATTCTGCACCTTGTGCCCAAATGTGAGTGCTTCCATACTGCTTTGGGATGACGTGACTCTCTAAGCATTCTCTGTTGCACATTTCATGGAAGAAATCAGGAATTGCTCAAAGCCATGTTAACATTTTAATTTCAAAAGAAAGCAAATGAAAACGTGTGAATTTTACAAGGTGTACAGCAAAAATTTGTCTGCAAATGCAATGTCACACGCACAGCTGGAAAAAACCGGCAATACGGGAAGCTCATTGCCGGGAAATCCAACCCACTCGCGGGAAATTTGCTCAAAGGACTTTAAAATGGGTGTCGGGCTGATCATCGTATTGTCAGAATAAGTCAATAAAAGCTCCTTGTTAGCTTTCATGCTAAAAATTTCAACACATTCTGCACTCCCCAACTTGAACTACCAGAGAATATTTAAAAGTTTTTCGTTCATTTATACAAGCAAATTCAATTGGGATATCCCGGGGATAAACTACAACTTCCAAACACTACGAAGAGAAACAGCGTGATGCTGCCATGGGTGGGTCAATAAGTACCGTACACTGTGTATATTCTGCATGTTTTGTACACAGTCTGTGCTGATAAAACAACCAATCAGAATGCGCGACATTTTCTTCGGCCGAGCTGGCTGACGAATCTACACTGAGTTATAACAGATGAATGAATGCACGTGGTTGAACGTTCGCTGTGTGTAGTACATCTGAAGTGATAATGCATGTAGCCACAGTTTGAAGGAATCTCCCTGTTCTTAAAAATAAGAGGCGTGTTATTCTCCTTTGTTTCAACAAATCGGTGCTCAAAAATCAGTAGTCGGGCCACATGTGTAATTGTTTTTTGATGGTGCAGGTGAATATCGTGAGCGTTTAATAGAGCGGGTAGTCATTAGCGGGAATAGCGGAGAAGTTTGGTTCAAGAATATGCCAAGTATATAGACCTAGCCTTTGTGCGTATCGTAGGCCTAAATGATTTCTTGAATGATTATGTTTTGCCCCTTGTGAAGCCTGAGTAACGGACACATTTTACACAACACAGTAACAAAGTTCGTCCCATCCTCGTTGCATAGCTGTATTAAACAATCATATTGCCATTCTGTCAGGCTATTCGGGGCGACCAGTGAGAGAGCTACATTTGGGCTATTTGCTTTCATTTGTGCAGCACAGTACAGAACGTGATACCGACGTAGTACTGTAGTAGCAGCGGTGACTTGCTGCTGTTTGTGAAGGAGTGTTTTATGTATGCACACAACAGTAGTAGTTACTGAGCTGAACGCGACGGCGCTCAATGGACAAGTTGCTTGGCTAGAAAGTTAATTAGTTTGTTTGACAGAAGAGAAGAGCAGGACAAACTTTGAAGGAAGGAGAGATTCAGTAATGGAATTCAACTTTATTTCGTTCGGAATCTACATAATATGAAAGCTTAGTTAGCAACAACAAGTTTCATTCCCAATGCTTGAATTCATGATTAGGTCGGACTCAACAAAATCGTGTCCAAAGCTATCAGAAAACCCGATGGGCTACATAATTTTCCCGCCACGGCGTTCATTGATCAGGGGCTTTCAGGGCCAGGAAGGGCCGTTTCCTGCAATCTGAGAGACTTCATTTTTCAAAATTTTTTCTGTACGTTTCGTGCGAACCCATGGTCGCGCTCCTCTTAGATAGTAAATAATTACAATCACACGGGAAATAATTCTTTCATTGCCAGGAAATTTCGGTTTTTTTCCAGCCGTGGTCACACATTGTCCAGCAATTGACTACTGTATTTGGATTTAGTGAATACATTTCGACATTTAATACCTAAGATGAAACAAGCAACTACAGTACAGTGAAAGTTGGATCCATACGAATCATTCTTCAGGTACACTTTAAACCATGGAGAGTTTGTTGTGAAGGGTTGACTAAGAGCATTAGCTTTTTTGTGAGGGGTTTAGAGTAGCTATAAGCAGATATAAATTCTCAGCAAAATGCTTTTAAGTATAAAGGTCAATACTGCCAAGATCACACAATAATGTGTCTCCTGTATTGTTATTTCAATGGAAAGTTCACCCTCACTCCCTTTTTCTTTTCATTTGTAAAACCAAAACAGAAAGTTAAATCACAAAGGTTCATTTCTGTTTCCATAATCAAATTTTTATTGAAGTATACTTTTTTAACAGTTAAACAAGCTTTTGTGTCTTTCACTACTGCAATGATTTTGTGGAATCATCCATCAGGCAGCCAGCTGTATATGCCTAGGTATTTTGAAATACAAACTTACAATTTTATCAAATATACAGTTTACTCAAAATGAGGAAAAGCTCAGAAACATACCAATATGTGCAATGTTGTAGACTGAAGATTGATAAAGTAGTTTATATTTATGACAATGAGTAATTTACAATAAATAACCTATACAATTATTGGAACAGCTGTAGTTCCTATCTTTTGTAATAATACTTCCATTTACTTTCATTTAAGTGGTTCCTACTGCCACTGTGCTTGGTGTTCAGCATAAGCAATAGAGTAAGGAAAACTATGGCATGCCAAAAGGCTCACCACATATGATGATGTTCTAAAAATACATGTTTATGTACTAAAATTACACGTTCATGTACCAAAAATATACGATGATGTACTGTACTCACCTCAAACGATCATGATGTCAATTTACACCATCATATACAAAAACCATAAGTTCATCATGTTAAATGTTATGATGTACATGTGAAAACACACATTGTACATCATAAAATACATGTTGCACATCTAAAAATGTAACATCATCATGTTATTATTATTATCCCTTCTTCATGCCATATTGAGTGAGCCTTTTGGCATGCAAGAAGTCCGCTGAAAGCACGACATAAGATGACATCCAAACACATGCAATTGAGTAAAAGTACACGTTCATGTAATAACTGCTTACGATTATATATACTGCTTGCATATGATCGTACTGTTTTCATATTTTCATGTACTGATTGCTTACATGCGTGTACTGATTGCCATCTTTTGTCACCGAAATTAGAAAAAATTTTTTTGTTCTCTTTTGTGGACTTAATTCAATGTCACGGTACCATCGAAATTTCCAATTGAATCAAAAGTTCCACAAGTCGTAGCTTCAACATTACTTCTTTGGGCCTTTAGTATTGACAGGGACCTTTTTTACCATTCAATACCCACATGGGCCCTTCAGTACATGAACGAATACATTTAGTACATGATCGTATGAATTCATAACATGTACGTATGCAATCAGTACATGTACGTATGTAATCAGTACATGAACGTAGGAAATAAGTACATGATCATATGCAATCAGTGTATATCATCGTAAGCAGTTAGTACATGTACATGAACGTGTACTTTTACTACTTTGCATGAGTTTAGATGGTCATCGTATGTCGGTAAAGCTCACTCATTATGGCATGCGGAAGGGACAATAATAACATGATGATCATATGTTTTTACATGTGCATTGTAACATTTAACATGATGAACTTATGGTTTTAGAAAATGATGGTGTAAATTTACATCATGATCGTATGAAGTTAGTACATCATCGTATATTTTTGGTACATGAATGTACAATTTTAGTACATCACTATATGTGGTGAGCCTTTTGACGTGCCATAGAAAACAACCCATTGAGCCACAGCTGTTTTTGCATCAGTATAATCATAAATTAGTGCCATTCAGTTGTATGCCAAGGATTTCAGTCAGCTACTTTTAGTTAGATGAGGTTTGACAGCTGTTTTTCTAACTGATTTACGTCAGGCAGGTCAAAAACAATTTTTCCAGCTGTTGCTCACTGGCTTGTTTTCCCAACTCTGTTGCCTATGCTGAGTACCTGGCACAATGGCAGTAGGTTCAGGACGCAAACTCTAGACCTCCTATCTGCATGCTGGATGCTCTAACCACTACCTGTTAGCTCCTTTTACTGCAGCTGTGCATTGTTTCATCAAGCATGCTACCATCCCTGACTCTGGAATGGATACTGATCAAGTCTGCTATTACAGGCTATTAAACCCTTCAAAAAGGAAATTTATGCTGACTTGAGCCTAATGAGCAGATAAAAACATTTCTTACTAAAAGGAAAACAATAACTTCAAGGTAACAGGACTCAGTTGGATATTAACTCTTTAAAACTGATCAAACTTTTTCTGACCTTTGGCTAGTCACCCACTCTGTCTCTGTAATCTCCCTTTAAACAATTACCTTCCTCAAATTCCTCCTCCCCCACAATGAGTAATTTTTCCCTAACAGCCTACTCAAGTGAGGGTGGACTATGCCTTTACAATTCTTATTTCATAATTATACTGTGAATTCAATGTCAGTGACTGCAGTTTTTTGGCAATTTGAGAAACCACCAAATGAAATTGAAAATGCATGATGTCCACAAAATGAACACAATACCTTACACCACCCCTCTTTCCCCCTCCCCTTTAAACATTCTGTTGAGATGAATAAGCACAGGCACATAGCCAGGAGTTTGCCAATAAGGCAGAAAACCCTGTTAATAGACAAGCCATGTACTATCATGATGAGTGAGTTGACGCCAACCCAAAATACCTTGCAGATCACTGGAAATGGCATTACCAGGCCTTGCAAGTTGCATTTAAGCACGCAAGGCATACTGGAATGCTAGCAATATCATGAAAAAACACATTGACATATACAAAAATTATGCTAAATGAGGGGAAAATTCCCCCTTTGTCCCATCTTTAGTGCCTGAATAAATATAAGGTAAGTATATATCTCCACATTGCTTGGGTAAATTACGGTCTGGTCAAAGTGAGGAGATTCCCTTGGCATGAGGCAGATCACCCCACAGTGAACTCCCAGCATTTAAAACTATGCAGGCTTTCAAGTGGTCCTACTTTTCCTACTTTTTTGCTTAAAATCTTACTTTCTCCTACTTTTTTCTCACATTCGCCTACTTTTTTGTGGAACAACCCCAGAACTTTCTGTGATACTCTCTTTCATCTCTAATTGTTCCCAAAGGCCAGTCACTACCAAAAACGTCAAGTACAATACCGTACCAGTATTTGTTGATGGGGGTGTACTGTGAGATTTCTAAACAGTTTTGCTCACATTTCAATGCCAACCCATCTGCTGTTTTTGAATAGCATGACCTATAAGTGAAATGCAGAGATAATGTGATTTCCAATAATGTTGATGATCCTCTGAGGGAACAGATTGTTTTACATGCAAATTCTAAAGTAATTATCTGTTTCAGATAAGAACTTCAACTCCCAAAATCCTCTGTCATCATACTCCTTTTTGTCTTGAAGCAATTCGTGACCTGCATTAACAAACCGAATTAAAAGTGAAATGTTCACGGAATATGTTGTATTGAACATCAATTTCATTATATACTGTATGAAAAATCAGGCAAAAATTCAAGGTCTTGTGAATTGACTGTCGTAATATCATATGATTCTTATTGCCTTGAACTTGATTGATTTTCAAAAAGTGGAACAAAGCCACATTTTGTATGTTTGTCTTAGATGGAAAATTTTCCTATTGTTTTTGGATTTTGTGGGGGTTCATCAGTGTCCTTGTGCCAAATGTTTGGGAATATTTGCAGAAATTGAAGGTGACTGATTTCCAGCCTACAGTTGTTCCAGGAGGTCCTGCAAATGTGGTTGAAAAAATTGTAAAAGATGTCACCTAAAGATACCCATTCAAGCATTGGGTGGCATTGATTATTTATACTATTAAAGGCAGTTTTCTTTAATTGTTTGATTCAGTGGTAAAAATGTTAAACTGTTGTTTACATAATTACTTATAAGTAGTGTACATTTCTATTTAAAGTAGAACATTTAAGATGATGTAATTGGACAAAACAAATATTTCTGGTCCTGTTGTAAAACACTGCAGGTTCTTACCTAGGTGCACACATTTCTTCAATCTGACATCTATCAAAACAAACTGTGAAATATTTTGACTACCACTGCACATCATACCTGTTCACCTGTAACTGCACACTACAAAAGGCTTTTTGATATTGTATTCCATAAAATTCACTCAGTTAATGAACATGCTAGTTAGCCAAACTGTGATTGTGATATAAAAAGATTGAATTTTGGAATGGTTTTCACCTGCATACTGGATATTGTCTGATTTCTATGTAGTACTTAATATTAAATATATGTATTTGATTGTTTAGGGTCTGTGTTACTGTTCATGTGTTATATGGAAAAGCAATGATCTTAGACTAACCAGAATGCAAAAATGCATTGAGGTTTCGATGATACATAAATGTACTGTTTTTCAAATTTGACATCATGCACCATTATCTTCTCACTCAAATGTTATACTAGCATGTTCAAAAAATAATGTTGTTATTCCAGATGCCCTTTTGACCTCCACAAAAGCCATACATAGATAGATAAACCAACATCTTGAGATATAACTTTAACAAGATTTGAACACTTTGACCCCTGGTGACCTGAATTGACCTTTGACCTCCGCCAAAAAAGAAAAAGGGCACATCTCCTGACTAAACCGCATCTACATACCAAATGTGAAATCTATCCAAGTTTCCTATCTTGAGATATCATGTTAACAAGAATTTCAGACTTTGACCCCTGGTGACCCAGATGATCTTTGACCCCCACCAAAAACGATAGGGACCATCTCCTGACCATAACGCATCAACATACCAAATATGAAATCTATCCAAGTTTCCTATCTTGAGATATCGTGTTAACAAGATTTTCAGACTTTGACCCCCAGTGACCCCAGAAGACTTTTGACCTCTGCAAAAAACATTAGGGACCATCTCCTGACTATAACGCATCAACATACCAAATATGAAATCTACACAAGCTTCCTAACTTGAGATATTGTGTTCACAAGATTTTTAGACTTTGACCCCCAGTGACCCCAGATGACCTTTGACCTCCGCAAAAAACAATAGGGACCATCTCCTGACTAAAACGCATCACCATACCAAATATGAAATCCAACCAACTTTCCTATCTTGAGATATCGTGTTAATGAGATTTTCAGACTTTGACCCCCAGTGACCCCAGATGACCTTTGACCTCTGCAAAAAACAATGGGGATCATCTTCTGACCATAACGCATCCACATACCAAATATGAAATCTACACAAGCTTCCTAACTTGAGATATTGTGTTCACAAGTTTTTTAGACTTTGACCCCCCGTGACCCCAGATGACCTTTGACCTCCGCAAAAAACAATAGGGACCATCTCCTGACCATAACGCATCAACATACCAAATATGAAATCCAACCAAGTTTCCTATCTTGAGATATCGTGTTAACGAGATTTTCAGACATTGACCCCCAGTGACCCCAGATGACCTTTGACCTCCGCAAAAAACAATAGGGACCATCTCCTGACTAAAACGCATCAACATACCAAATATGAAATCCAACCAAGTTTCCTATCTTGAGATATCGTGTTAACGAGATTTTCAGACTTTGACCCCAGTGACCCCAGATGACCTTTGACCTCTGCAAAAAACAATGGGGATCATCTTCTGACCATAACGCATCAACATACCAAATATGAAATCTACACAAGCTTCCTAACTTGAGATATTGTGTTCACAAGATTTTTAGACTTTGACCCCCAGTGACCCCAGATGACCTTTGACCTCCGCAAAAAACCATAGGGACCATCTCCTGACCATAACGCATCAACATACCAAATATGAAATCCAACCAAGCTTCCTATCTTGAGATATCGTGTTAACGAGATTTTCAGACTTTGACCCCCAGTGACCCCAGATGACCTTTGACCTCGGTAAAAAACAATAGGGACCATCTCCTGACTAAAACGCATCAACATACATAATATGAAATCCAACCAACCTTCCTATCTTGAGATATCGTGTTAACGAGATTTTCAGACTTTGACCCCCCGTGACCCCAGATGACCTTTGACCTCGGTAAAAAACAATAGGGACCATCTCCTGACTAAAACGCATCAACATACATAATATGAAATCCAACCAAGCTTCCTATCTTGAGATATCGTGTTAACGAGATTTTCAGACTTTGACCCCCCGTGACCCCAAATGACCTTTGACCTCCGCAAAAAACAAAAGGGACCATCTCCTGACTATAACGCATCAACATACCAAATATGAAATCTACACAAGCTTCCTAACTTGAGATATTGTGTTCACGAGATTTTCAGACTTTGACCCCCGGTGACCCCAGATGACCTTTGACCTCTACGTAAAACAATAGGGACCATCTCCTGACTAAAACCCATCAACATACCAAATATGAAATCTATCTAAGCTTCCTATCTTGAGATATCGTGTTAACAAGATTTTTAGACTTTGACTCCCAGTGACCCCAGATGACCTTTGACCTCCGCAAAAAACAATAGGGACCATCTCCTGACCATAACGCATCAACATACCAAATATGAAATCCAACCAAGCATCCTATCTTGAGATATCGTGTTAACGAGATTTTCAGACTTTGTCCCCCAGTGACCCCAGATGACCTTTGACCTCCGCAAAAAACAATAGGGACCATCTCCTTACTATAACGCATCAACATACCAAATATGAAATCTACACAAGCTTCCTAACTTGAGATATTGTGTTCACGAGATTTTCAGACTTTGACCCCCGGTGACCCCAGATGATCTTTGACCTCTACGAAAAACAATAGGGACCATCTCCTGACTGAAACCCATCAGCATACCAAATATGAAATCTACCTCAGCTTCCTATCTTGAGATATCGTGTTAACAAGATTTTCAGACTTTGACCACCAGTGACACCAGATGACCTTTGACCTCTGCAAAAAACAGTAGGGACCATCTCCTGACTAAAACCCATCAACATACCACATATGAAATCTACCTAAGCTTCCTATCTTGAGATACTATGTTAACAAGATTTTCAGACTTTGACCGTCAGTGACCCCAGATGACCTTTGACCTCCGCAAAAAACAATAGGGACCATCTCCTGATCATAACGCATCAACATACCAAATATGAAATCCAACCAAGCTTCCTATCTTGAGATATCGTGTTAACGATATTTTCAGACTTTGACCCCCAGTGACCCCAGATGACCTTTGACCTCTGTAAAAAACTATAGGGACCATCTCCTGACTATAACGCATCAACATACCACATATGAAATCTACACAAGCTTCCTAACTTGAGATATTGTGTTCACGTGATTTTCAGACTTTGACCCCCAGTGACCCCAGATGATCTTTGACCTCTACGAAAAACAATAGGGACCATCTCCTGACTAAAACCCATCAGCATACCAAATATGAAATCTACCTCAGCTTCCTATCTTGAGATATCGTGTTAACAAGATTTTCAGACTTTGACCACCGGTGACACCAGATGACCTTTGACCTCTGCAAAAACAATAGGGACCATCTCCTGACTAAAACCCATCAACATACCAAATATGAAATCTATCTAAGCTTCCTATCCTGAGATATCGTGTTAACAAGATTTTTAGACTTTGACCCCCAGTGACCCCAGATGATCTTTGACCTCCGCAAAAAACAATAGGGACCATCTCCTGACTAAAACGCATCAACATACCAAATATGAAATCCAACCAAGCTTCCTATCTTGAGATATCGTGTTAACAAGATTTTCAGACTTTGACCCCCAGTGACCCCAGATGACCTTTGACCTCCGCAAAAAACAATAGGGACCATCTCCTGACTAAAACCCATCAACATACCAAATATGAAATCTATCTAAGCTTCCTATCTTGAGATATCGTGTTAACAAGATTTTTAGACTTTGACCCCCAGTGACCCCAGATGACCTTTGACCTCCGCAAAAAACAATAGGGACCATCTCCTGACTAAAACGCATCAACATACTAAATATGAAATCCAACCAAGCTTCCTATCTTGAGATATCGTGTTAATGATATTTTCAGACTTTGACCCCCAGTGACCCCAGATGACCTTTGACCTCCGCAAAAAACAATAGGGACCATCTCCTGACTAAAATGCATCAACATACCAAATATGAAATCCAACTAAGCTTCCTATCTTGAGATATCGTGTCAACAAGATTTTCAGACTTTGACCCCCAGTGACCCCAGATGACCTTTGACCTCTGCTAAAAACAATAGGGACCATCTCCTGACTATAACGCATCAACATACTAAATATGAAATCCAACCAAGCTTCCTATCTTGAGATATCGTGTTAACGATATTTTCAGACTTTGACCCCCAGTGACCCCAGATGACCTTTGACCTCCGCAAAAAACAATAGGGACCATCTCCTGACTAAAATGCATCAACATACCAAATATGAAATCCAACTAAGCTTCCTATCTTGAGATATCGTGTCAACAAGATTTTCAGACTTTGACCCCCAGTGACCCCAGATGACCTTTGACCTCTGCTAAAAACAATAGGGACCATCTCCTGACTATAACGCATCAACATACTAAATATGAAATCCAACCAAGCTTCCTATCTTGAGATATCGTGTTAACGAGATTTTCAGACTTTGACCCCCTGTGACCCCAGATGACCTTTGACCTCTGCCAAAAACAATAGGGTTCTTCCTCTCAATATGGTGCATCTATGTACCAAGTTTGAAAACTGTCGGACATTCCTATCTTGAGATATCGTGTTAACGAGCAAAGTGTCACAAACACACCCACACACACACATACACACACACATACACACACGCACATACACACATACATACACACACACGCCATCATGAATGCATAGGTTTCTCTTTCATCGAAACCAAAAAGTACTCCTGAAAACTCACACTTTTATCCTATTTATTATTTCCTAACTCCTACTTTTCTCCTACTTTTTGCAAAATACTGGTCCTTCTTTTCTCCTACTTTTTTGTCTGGGTCTGCTTGAAAGCCTGACTATGGTACATTCTTTTTACCAGCTCCAGCTGTTAAAGTTTGTTTACCACCAACCCGAAGCAGATACGCCTTGGGATCCAGAATGGCACCCTACAAGGTTACAAAGTTCATCTGGTTAAGAAGGAGGCTGCATGACCTCAAGAAGGTGCAAGCCTGGAAGTTTAGTTTACTTTGCTTCCCTTGAATGCTTTGACTTTAAAGTAATTTGAAACTGGTACCCAGTGCCAGATTGAAACAGAAATATTGATGGCCCTTCAATAGATTGTCTTGTAAGAAGACAGATCCAAAAACAACTCAGTTCTTCATTGTGCAATTTAAACAAAGAATAAAATTAATTCCAAAGCTACAGTAATAGTGAGAGAAATTTCTCCTGGTTCCCAAATTGTTTTTAAATTGATCATGGCAATAAGGAAATTTTATTTTTCTGTACATAAAAGATATAGGTAGAATTGTGGGAAATTTCACTTCCTTTCCTGGAAAAAACCTCTTATACAGCCCTTCTCACAATTTTCTTATTTCTCTTCAAAGTACCGTATCCTATGTAATATTTCAGGACTTCAATATTGCATTCAGGTAAACCAAGAACGTTACTTTTAGTAACGTTCACATGTTAGGAGAAAAAGATTGTCACATGATGCTCAAGAGCAATAAATGAAACAGAACGTTCTACTACTCTACTTTAAGTTGAGGTGACTGCATTTTCTCTTTAAAGAAAGTAGCTCTCACACCAATTACGAATGAAAATGTCGGATATGCATGCCAATATAGATGATGTAATACTGTGCAACAAGTCCATCCATCATTGCCAAATATCGGCCCCATGGACATGGGCCTTGGTCCCAATTAGGGCAATCATGTAAGTCTTGTCTTGCACAGAAATTGTTGTGCAACCACAAACACAGCTTTTATGGTTAAACAGCTGACAACGTCTTGGGCCAGAGTTCAGGGCATCCACTGGAATACGTCACTCCAATCTGAAGTTACTTAACCTTTAAAATATAAAAGAAAGAATGGAGAAAATGTGAATTTAATATTTCTGCAATAAATTATGTCTGAAGAAAAAGAAAGCTATCAACTGAGGGAAATTCCAACTGTGTTTAGACTTGACAGTTTATGAGAAAAGGAGGGGTGGGGGGTATAACATGTACCTGTACATGTCAGGCTATTCATACCTTCTTGAACATTTGACCCAAATGTTTAAGAAATGTTCACACTTACAGTATTACCAACTCTACAAACTAGGCCTTTAGCACTGGATGTCACTGTGTGAAAAGTATGCTTCTTAGTAACTTGGCCCTTAATTCTCACCTAACTAACGATGACCAACAAAAGGATTTTGTGCTTAATGGCGTCTTCCAGAGACAAAATTCATTAACTTCAAAATATGCAAAAAAATTTTCTCTTTCAGGAGGTGAAAAAAACTACATCTGAATAGTGGGCATTGAAAAGATACAATTTTTAAGTAATGCAACTTTGGCTTAAGATTTGGTGCATCATGGGAAATCTGTGATGTCATCGAAGCACATTCATTTAACACTGCATTCACTTTATTTATAATTTTGATGCTATTGCAGGCAATATAAAAGCAATATTGTTGATGGTACTCTATGTGTGCTGAAGGATAGTGATTGATCTACACAACAAGGTATTCAAACATTCTAACAGCATAAAAGTTCAAGGACAAACAGGATGTTCAATTATAAAGAAAAAAAAAAAGGAATCTGAGTCAATGTGCCCACATTAAATTACATGCAGAGGTATTTTTTTAACAAAAATTGGCAATATTTGAAGTCAGATACAGTATCTTGGGTTAGGAAAAGGTTATTGTGACTGGGTTTGAAGGACATGATATGGAATTTGTTGTTTTGCTGACAAGGCCCAGGTGAAAAGCCACCAAAATATGCCTTTAATAGTAGAAAACTGTCGTATATAATGAAAGAAACAGTCATGTTTATACAGCCTCAAAGCAAAACATTTGTAAAGCTCCATATTCAAAGCTAAACATTTGTAACATGATGAAAGATAGGTTAGATGGAGTTTGACAGCCCAGTTTCTAACCAACTATAGACGAACCCAGAGAGCAAGTGATGGTCTGGTTTTACTATCAGCCACTGGGGTCTGTCACCTATTAATCTTCAAATTTCTTCACTTATTTGTATCCTGTAATTCTTATTGGTTCCTTCAATTTCACTCTATATGAGTGTTTGATATTATATATATATACAATAAATGAAGAAGATTTAAGGCAGATGGACCCCACTATTGGCTGCCTACAGTCACTAAATACAAGTGTTGATCGGATTGGTCTATAGAGATGTACTGTACCTCTTGGATTCCAGCTTAACTTGACAGGAAGCTTTTCATTAATAAACAGCACAAAGAAAGATTTCAATTTTTTCTCAAAGATTTTTCTAAAATTATTCTTACCACAAGGATGAAGCAGAAGCATCTTCAGTTACACATCTTCAATGACATTGTGATGGTTTTGTCAACTTCTTCTTTAGAAGGAAAGGCCAGGTGACACAGATTTAGTCACAAACTCTGTTGATATCTTTAACAGAGATGACACCTGATTACAAAAAATATAAAGTACAAAATACTAAATTATCCTCAAGATACTGTGACAACTGAAAAACTTATTAATACAGTACAACAATTGGTATTTTACAGAGCAAATTATTTACATGAAACTTGCCTTTATAAAATGCCTTTCTTTCCAGGTTTTTCTTAGGGTAAAGCAGGGTTCTTTTTTACTGTATTTTCACAGTAACTGCCTTCTGACAGTTTGTGCCATTGCATACGTACAGTACCAGCTCTTTATTTCAACATTGCAATTTTACCATACAGTTCGTATTGGATAGCCCATATTGTTGTGAAACTGATGAGAGAAACATTGCTCATTTGATAACCTAATAGAATGAGCAACAGCGTGCAATAATGGTTGCATGTTTTACAAAAATTTACCCCTGTACTGGGGCTCTTAACAAGGGCTCAATGGCAGCACTGTGGCTCATTGCTAAATGTAATAAAACTGAGCCATTACTACACTAGCATGCAGACAAAAAATATTTATGTGAAATTTGCCTTTTGTCCTTGGAAACCCCTACATGACCTTAAAGTTGTTGACCATGACTTTGTTTTCAATGTTTACAGTGTTCACCTCCAGTGATCCTAGATGACTATTGCCCTTCACATAAAAACAAGAGGACATTTATTTATCTCACAACACTACCACATATCAAATATAAAATCTTTGCCAGCTTCATAGCTTGAGATAATGTGTTTACAGGGATTTCCATGTTGAAAATCCAGTGACCACAAATGACTCCCAACCTCCACTAAACACCAAAAAATTCCTCTTCTTGTCATAACACTTCTATGTACATATCTAATATGAAATCTATCCAAGCTCGGAATCTTTCGATATATGTAATTTTAAAAAGACCTACGGTGATCACAAAAACAAAAAGGCAGACTTTCTCTCCATCGCAGTTCTATACCAAGTTTAATATAAGTCCAACATTTCCTTGTTGAGTCAAAACATACCTACACTGTAAATTAACATCACTGACACACTCACACATGTCAACCTGACTACATTGGTTTGTTTTGCTAATCCAGGGAACCACAAAGGCTTTTTGGTTTCAATTTATATAATTAACATGATTGTATGATTGTTGAAACATTGCCCTAGTAGTAGTTATAGGCTTGACAATGACCATTGCTTGAAATTCTTTATTCTTTGATATGTGTACATAGCATTGGGACAAAATTCATAAATATATATAATGTACCAAAAAATCCCAACTTCAGATGTCAAATGTAACTCATTAAAACAGCAAATATGAATACTTGACATTTCAGCCCCTTCACCATGCATGGTTTTGGTGCAAAACCATAAGACTAACCACTGCTATACGTGGTTTCTCTGCAAAACCATAGCATGGCTGCACCATGGAATACTGTACAGTAGCTCCTTATAAACCCACCATGTGAAATCCTTTGGCTGACATGTAATTACCATAGCTTGAAGTCTTTTACATACATGTGTACTTGGGCTATGTGGTCTTGGGCTATAGTGAACGCAAATATGGCGGACTCTATACAACTGCACGAGCATACTGTGGATACATATACCATAATGTATAGCTCAGTATGGTGGGATGGACACCCCTCCATAGAAAAGGGGTTATAGGTAAGTACTGTAACAGAAAATTACTCTATCTCCTGCAGCAGTACTGGGAAAAAAAAAACAAAATGTAGGAAAGTACTGCAAGGTTCTGGTGTAAAATAAGTATCCTATTTATCAGGTAATTTGAATGGAGAATGTGATTTTTACCTGTTTGAGTTTTGCTCTTATTTTGGTGATTTGGTCCCAATAGTCTTCACTGCTGATGTCACGTACATTGAATTCTGTCAACAAGGTATCCAACGATGACAAGGCCTTCAATTTCCTATTAGAAAAGAAGTACAGCATTTGTCTACAAATAATGGTGAAAATTTTAGTTCCATGCTGCTGTTTATATAGATCCTAGTGAGGAGGAAAATGGGCGATGTGTACCCCCTTTCCAAAAGATGGTGGGTAAATTCCACAATTTTTATTTCCATAAAAATTGTAAAACTGATCTCAGTGTTTCCCCTTGAGGAGGAAAATGGGGGATTTGTACCCCCATTTCCCAAAGATGGTGGGTAAAATACCCACTTTGATTTCCATGAAAATTGTAAAAATTGTCAATAACTTGGTTTTATCCATAAGACATCAATGTTAACATGAAAAATCTGAAAATTTACACTTCAAACGACATTCACGTTTCATCAATTTTAGGGGTGGTTGCTAAATGGGTGGCCCTTCCAGCCCACGGACTATTAGACTGGGTTTAATGGGTCAGTCTCTACACCAACTGGTTTAAGCCAGGCCGGCCAGTCTTTTTTCCAGGTGTGACTCATTGGTTTCTTTTTCCTGCTTCATACTTATGTTGGCACAATGGCAGTCTTATTCCAGACCTCCTGGCTGCAAGTAGCCCCCGGGGCGGACAAATTTTTTTGTCCAGCTCATCGATACGAAATAATCAACGTCCCCCGGCGCTGGACACCAGATCTGTTCAACTGCATAGAAAACTTACGTAAACTTCATTTACATAACTCTGCGTGGATTGGTTGAAGCAAGGCTGTTAATGTTTATTTAACAAGCAAACACTTGTACAACAGAACACTGAGTCACTGTGGTCAATGTTATTCGACACTGGTATTGTGTGGTACCGTGCAAGCATACAAACACAGTAAAGAGGTTAATTAAGAACAACCGATCTCACAGCCACAGGAAAAGATAGTTCGATACTTTTCAACAAAAGATTACTGTTTTTAAATCCACTTTTACATGAAAGTTGTTATTGTTTGAAAGAGGCTGTCCACGATCAAGACTTCGATCTAAATTAAAAGCTTTTAACGGATATAATAAGTCTATGTTATTGTTTGGTTTAAACATCCTTGTGTTCGACGTAGCATTGCCAAGATTTAGTCGCTGAGCACCGCTTACCTCAGGAATAGACCAATTGTGGTGAGTGCTCATGAATATTAAGACGATCAACTTTTGGGCTCATTGAACGGAATTTCTGACCATCGCCGGCAGGCTCTGAGGGGCGGCAGCCTAAAGGGGGCTGCAGCCACAGAGGCGCTACGCAGGCTAGGCTGCAAGATGATCTAGAACAGGCTTCCTCAATTAAATTTTCTGAAGCACCACATTGTTGAATGTTATGATATAACGTGCCGCTGATCGCTGTCCTGGGGGAGGAGTATATAAGGGGAGGGGATGTCCCCCTCCCCTTTTGAAAATTTTTGCTTACAGATGGGGCTTACATGCAAAATGGTGCAAAGTTTGTTCAGTTTTCCGGGCCAAAGTTATTCACAAACTTAACAATTTTTGTTGGTTCACCGGTAATGGTGAATCAACAAAGCACTCTCTTTAATGAATGTAAACAGTGACAGTTATTTCACTTTCTTGTGAGAACAAACAGGACGTTATTATATCCACGTCTGTGTGTGAAGTCAGTCTGTGGGAAGAACTAGATTTATTTACACCTATTTTTGGGATAGAACAATTCCTGTCAGAAAAGTTATGAAAAGTTAAAATTTTTCAATAACCTCCCAGTAATCATTTGCGCCACTCCAAACCACGTCACGCCTCACAAGTGGCGCATGCACCACTATTAGAGGAAGCCGGCTCTAGAACTACTTGACTATGCAATGGCATGAAAGCAACTATTGTAGTACAAGTAGTGTCCCTGGTTTTGAGAACCAGTGCTTACTAAAGGACACATCTTTTCAAAGTTCTTCAATACCTTTTCAAAAGTTTGTCTAATTACACAGCTTCAAAGCATAACTTATGAAATGCATGAGCATGGGTTATCAAGTATGAGTGCAGATCAATTCTCAAGTGATACAGTATGTAAGTGCCGTACATGTACAATACCAGTACAAAAAAACTGTCCAAAACCATGAGTATGAGCAAAACTGTAAGTACTCCCTTCAAAACAGTCGGTACAGGCCTAAATACTGTACAATGGTCATAACACGTCCTGTATTCCCAATTACATACTCTTACCAGATCTGCTAATGCCAGCTTAGGTACAAGGATCAAACTGCCTTATTGATTTGTTGGGGGAGAGTCTCCTATTGGTGCAGCACAGCTTTTCAGTGTCTACTGAAATGCACGGGTGACTTTAAACAATTGGTGCAAGTTTCTGGAATCAAGATGATGTTCCTGTCTGCTGGGAACATGAGCTGCATAGAGTAAAGTCGATCTCATGTCTTTGAAGTTTTTCTAAATTCCAGCTACTTAGAATCTCCTCTAATGTTTGCTTAGAAATGGTTAGTAAACAGTTAGTTCTTACAAAATGATCAAGAACATTGAAACCTACTTTTCTTTGCCAGCGACATTTTCCTTTTCAATGACTATCATCCAAGCTGCTACACATCCCTTGTAGAATCCAATCTCATGGCCGATTTGTCTGCCCTTCTCTTCTCCTGTCACTTTGGAACCCTGCTAGGGATTTCCTATGACATCCTAGGGAGCTATTTTGGCTCATCTGTGCCTCCTTTCATTCATGACAATTGATTAGTTTGCTTGGTGGGATGGTTGGCTGCTCAAGTTTCTCGTCCAATATGAAATGAGCAGGGCATGTGGTCACCTGTCCTGCACAGTCCATGGAAGCCAGATAAATAATTGAAATTTCTTATAGCAAGCAACAGAGTATTCAAAATAAAAACCAGGGCTGATTTTGAATGCACTTATCTTGAAGTATGCACCATTTGCCAAGACTTTTCACTGTTTAAACAAAATCATAGAGGTTATTTTTGTTTAATTTATAGTTCTAAAGGTCGGTCTATGTTATGCAATGATTAAATTAAAACCGCTTTTTTACCCTGAAAATTGGTATGAGAATGGGGTATAGTAAAACAGGGCCCAATGAATTACAGTTACATATGTACCAACATAGTTCAGTACCTTACAGTAGCTTAACCCACTATAGGCTAACACCAAACTACCAAATAACATATCTGTCACCACAGTGACAGAATACTGACTGTGAAAGGTGCAGCTTGCAAAAGGCAGGAATAAAGTAGAAAATAACTGAAAAGGTAAAAGGATAAAAAAGAATTTTAATTTTTTTTAAAGCCATAAAAATGACATTGTTTCCTGTTTACCCATCAAAATTTTTTTTGTTTACTCTAAAAGGTTGGAACTGTCTTGGAAGAATATCTGGAACAACCACACAACCATACAACTAAGCAACCATATTTACTTTGCTTTGGTACGCGGAAAAGTCCTTCACAGTTCTTTATCATTGTTGATCAAAAAGCAATGCCGTGTGGGGGTGATGTCATTGCTGCCATTGATAAGTTATTTAAACTTCATTACACATTTAATTTAAAGTATGCGACTGACCTGCAATTATTCTTTACGTTCCTGGAGGCATATGTGTTCAAATTGTCTTTCCCTGGTAAAGTGCCCAACAAAGTGGTGGAGATAATCGCTGCAGTAGAATCATTTTGCTCTCCACAGAGTAGCAAGTGAAAGGTTTTTTATTTAAATCTTCATGGACCTAGCTGCCATCAGCTTTTCGTAACAATTATGTTTTGTGAAGGTTAACCTGTATTTTCTTTTATATTTTTACTTAACTGAGCCTTTGTGTATTACTGTTCAGACTTGATACAATGTTTCTTTTATTTAGTTACCTGACTTTATCAATCATTTGATTGCAATAATCAAAGAAATGATCATGGTAATCATACATGTTCAATGTCATCTGATTGTGTTTAGTGTTGTTATGCTATCACCATATAATTTCTACACAGTAATTTGACATTTTGGAGACAAATGTTAAATTTTGCTGTTTGACTGTTTGCTACTTTTCCTTGTATTGTACTTGGTAAGGGCTGTGAAATAGGTTAAGGTTGATGCCTGTTCCTTAAATGGTCGTCTCATTTTAATTTCATGTTGATGAGGTGCATAAGAGTTGTTAAATTAGCCAGCTCCACCTGTGAACCACATAAATCATGCCTACACTCTGTTGATATTCAGTTGTGGACCTACACATTGATATTTAAAAATTTAATTGGTGTTGGTGTATAGATCCAATTGCCTTAAAACCACTTCAGTTGTTACTTGGAACAGCTAGACTTAAAAAATTGAAAAAAAAACCTTGCACAACTCTTGAGAAAGCACGATTGACTCCCTGTGGTAAAGTATTTTTTTGAAGTGTGGATCATTAAAAAAGGTCATTTAAAAAAAAATCAGTTAACGTTTGTTGTAATTCAGTGAAAATAGTAACCATTAATTGTTTGTGAAATACTTAAACTTCATTTCAGAGACAGCAGATTTTCTCAAAAGCGAAGAAAATCAAATGTTCAAACTTACTATTTGGCAATTAAGGTGAGAGATCCTTTCCTGGGGTTGTACTGTTTAAGGACTATCAAGTAGGTAATGGTCATTTTTCCCTGTCATTCAAATGGTTTCTTCTCCTAATTTTGATTGAATGATCCTTGATTATCATTCATTTTAATAACTATAATGTTTGTTACAGTTAAAATATATTAGCAATGGCCATACAGAAAATCATTTTTAACTATTTTAACATTGTTTGTCCTTTTGCATTTGCAAAACAGCACTTTAAACTTTAAATATTTAGAAAGATGGTGTGAGGATTGATCCAGATTGCCTTAAAGCAGTTTAATTGTAACTTGCAGTAAGGCCTTATAACTCAAAGAAAGCAAAAGAACTGTTGGAAACACAATTGTTAAGTAAGTGTTTAATGTTACTGTGAAGTGTAGGGAAAAGTTCATATTGAAGGAAAAATGGCTTATTCTGAAGTGAACGTTAAAAGTATGCTTGCCTTGTTTTAAAATAAAGTTTAAAATAAATATCAGCTAGTTTCAAAGAACTTGTTTTCTTCTTTATGTATTTGTGTAAAAGTGTTCATATTTTGGTTTGGGAGATGATTATCAGAACAACATGGTTACTTAATTGGAATCGGTGGATTTGGAATTTAAATCATAATCAGGCATTTTGGTTGGCCAGATTAATGTCAACACCATTATTGCCACATCCTCAGAAACCATGAAATGATGATTGGCTGTACCTCAACGTGTAATTCATGGAGAGTAAAATTGGAATTAAGTGTTTTTCTCAACTCCTAATGGTGTTATAGTAACACGGGTCCATGTCATAGATTCAGCACCCAAGGGTGTACCAATTGTTATTTGGTACTTGCAAAGGAGGTGGGCTTTATACCCCTAGGTGATATTAATGCAAGAGGAAGATTTGATAAAACACTCACAAGTGTATTTTGGTACATGGAATGATTGCTGGGTTTACACCCCAAAGTGTCAGCTCATGCAAATGGAAGATTTGATATTACACTTACAAGTGTATTTTGGTACCTATAATGTTTGCTAGCTTCACACTCCCAAGGTGTAAAATTCATGTAAGCTGAAGATTTGATATAACACTTGCGAGTGTTACATTATGGAACGCTTTGGAGTGCTTCTTTTACACCAACAGGGGTGTTAAAAATCTGACACTTGAAAAGTGTTCCATTAGCCAGGCGGGTGTTGTCCCTCCTGAAGCTTGGGCGAAGTGTTAAATTCAACACTCTTCGAGTACAATTTTACACTTGACTTTTTTGTGTGTAGGTAGTATGCGTAGTATATGTGCACGATTAACAGAGTTGGTTTTGGTTATTTATTGTACGGAGTATCCATCGAAACTGGAAAATTTTGCTATTCTTAACAATCTTATGCTAATATTGGAGAAAAATTGTAATTTTATGACAGTTTGGGGGTTTTATGGAGGAATCTGACGTTCTCATGAGGAAAATAAAGTAGGGGTGATCTGTAGTTTTGTTGAGGTTTCTGAATATCATCATGCAGATTTAAGTCCTCGGACCATATTGGAGTATTCTTGACTTCGCATATATTTGAAGTTTTATACTTATTTATTGTCATGGGCGTACGGGAGCGTGTCAGCTGAGTTTGGGAGGGGCAGAATTGTTCTTTTGTCCGAAAAAAATGTAATCCTGCCCGAAAGATTATCTAAGTCGAGCGCACAGAATTTTTTGAGAAATGGAGAACCCCCGGTCAGCAGGAAATGGCATTTCCTGGGCTCGTAACTAGAATTAAAGAAGTGCTTTCTTTCAGATTTCCTTCGCAATAAAAATATTTTCACTTCAAAATACTGCCCAAAACGAAGAATAATTTACAAACACGCATTGTTCTGTTCAGTTATCTGTTCGACTAAAACACTATCTATGCGGAGGGCCACCATCAGTTAGCGCGGAGCGTAAAGAAAATTGCTAAGAAATCTAACCCCTAAGATAGCCGGAATGGCATTTCCCAGACTTGTAACTAGAAATGAAGCAGTCGTTATTTTGAGCTTTCCTTTAAAATGAACGTTTCACTTCAATAGAGAAAAAAACCCAACTCGCCAATGATCAGAAAAGTATCAGGTAAAAGGTCATGATACAATTAGATGTAATGGTCTTGTCTCTTCAAGTTTTCGGGGGGGGGGGGGACTATGCAACGGAATTGAAAACATACTAAAATGTTTTTGACTGTATTAAGAATCTTCCTTGAATTCAACTGCAAGGTCCACTAAAAAGATGAAATTTTTAACGTGACTGCCCGAATACAAGACTATAAATGGTTTTGCCCCCAACATATTTAAAAATATGGCACGTTACAAGCTGCCTTCAAATAAGTTTTCAGTCAGACTTATGGGGAGATTTTCTCACACCACTGTTTATCATTATTTGTAGCTGAAAACGACATGGCCGATATTCATTACCTTTGCGAGAATTCGGCTGCCCGGGCAGGCCAGATGGCAGACCATTGGGGTACTGTTCGCATATGAACAACCCCTAGTCCGTTTTTGAAGGAGAAATCGGAATTGTGAGTTTCCTTGAAGAATATGGTCTTCCAGTAAGCAAGATCAAGAAGGTCGTCCGAGTGACTACAGCTCCACATCTTTTATTGTAGGTCTGTAGATGAAGTCGCCCCGACGAAACTGGATTTTTTCGACAACAGCTAGGGGGTGGGTAGCCCGTCCCCGACGGAGGCATGAACTTGCGCGCACAGGTTGAAGATGGGATGAGGGATAGGAGAGTTAGTAAGAAGTGATTAAAACCGATTCAGATATGCATTAAAATAGCGTTACAAAAAATAGTTCAAAAAGAAAAAATCATGGTCATCCATCCAGTAACTTCAGTCCTTTACGTTTTTCATGTTCAGACCTCCCCGAAAAATTGCCGTCCTCCCCCGACGGGGGAAGAGATAGGACAAGGTACATAGGATGGGGTTTTACAGAATTAAGAAGAGATTTAAAATCGATTCCGATATGGATTAAAATAGCATTTCAAACAAAAATATGTTCTAGATCACCCATCCAGTAACTTCAGTTCCTGTGGGGTTTTTTATTATTTTTTATTATTATTTTTTATTTTTAGGTCTCCCCGACGAAACCGCCGACCTTCCCCGACGGGGGGGGGGATGGCCCCTGCCCCCCGCTGGCGCCACCCCTGTGGGCCAGTGGAAGCAAATCGTTCGTTGCGCGGTTGGTACAGCTTCCGTCGGTGCCCCATTTTTCCGTTTAATCAGTTTCAGCTTTCTGAACCTCAACCGGATTATGTTTACGACGATTGACATTAATAGAGAAAATTCACTTGTTCCTTGACATCCTTGCCGTAACCCTAACAACTGCAAGAAAGCAATTGTTCATTCAGCCAGAGTGACTGAATATGCCCCTCCTCTTCCCAGTGGGTCGCAAAAAAATTTCATCCAGGTAATTGCACTTATCGACCGTATACCTTACGATCACATGATTATATCAGTCCAATTACAAACTTCGTTGGTTCCCTAAGTGTACTGTATCTTTTAGCCCAGCCATAGCAATGCATCCCAAGAAGATCGGGCATCATGCATGCTGATAAAAACATGCACTTGATACGTACACACAGTACTGAGCGCTCAAAATACTGTACGAGTAAAGCGATGGTGTAACTCAAGTGGGTCTCTCGCTGTACTGTATCATGTACACTGTATATTTGATTAATGCGTACCACTGTACAGTGTATAGTGTATGTAATGTTGCTCGTCGCGTTACGAATTGCATTGATCAAGTGTTATGATACTCAAGACTTAGGCGCGGCGTAAAGATTTCCATTGAAAGTTGCTCACCCGCTCACTTGTCAGGGATCTGTTGTCATTTAGACTGTCAATCCTCCACATTTGAAAACAGGAAGCACCGAATCCATCGTTTTTGGTTGTAGCTTATGAATCAGAATGTTCAAAGGAAGTCAAAATGCCGAATAAAACGAAGGGCAAACAAGAAAAGGTTGGTTTGCTACATCCTATAAGCTAGGCTAGGTCATAGGAGCCTAACATGTAATTAAGTGAGGAATGTCAGTTATTACTGCTTGTTGTTGATACAAGTTACACCAACTGTTACAGTAACTTACAGGGTCATTGTTGAGTGTTGTTACTACTGCTAACTGGGATCTGTGATAATCTATCAGTATTTATACAAAACTCTGAGAAGTGTACTTCAGTTAGTAAGCCAATTGAGTTGTGTGTGTAAAGTACTATTACTGTAGTCTAGCCTCAGGTCGCCCTAGCGTATTGCGTTCAACTCAAGTATACACATAGGCCTAGGCTAGGCAAATACAGTGCCATTCTGCCATCGGTACATTCCACCATAACATTCTGCCATAGGTTTTGCACCTTTCTGCCATGGCAGAAAGGCACTTTCTAAAATCTGCAAAACTAGCTCTAGGAATTGTTGTCATTACAACTATGCCTAGGCCTACCGAAATATTTTCAGAAGTGGCCTGGGCCTAACGTTAGGAACATAGTTCGTTGAATAGATTGAATGGAATGGTGTAACTTTAAGAAGGCTTAAGAAAGTGAGAACTTCGAATAGAATTTATGTGTACTTACTAATGGATACTAATGGATTTCATTGTAAGCTGTTGGGAATAAACTTTTCATCCTTTTCAATGTATGAACGGTGACTGAATAATGTCAATAGGCAAAGCAAAGATATTAAAATCACAAGTCCTTACGTGTGTACATGAGTAGGGTATAACAATCATTTAACTCAGTAGAGACGTACATGTTCATTGACACTGACCACTGTTTTAATCCGTCTGATTCAAGTTATTGTTTGCTACCCCACTTCGTTACTTTGTAAATACTCCTGTGACTTATTTTAGCCATTACACAAAGAAACCCAATCCTGTCTGTTTCATTCAACTGTCACCTGTCAATAATGCTTCCAACAAATTTCTAAACTCCATTCATCCTTGTACCTGCAGTCTGGTAATTTGTGACCTTTCCAACCTCCTGCTTGTGTCTAGTTATTCTTTGTTTATAGGCATATTTTCGTCAACAGGTCGAGAGCAAGTGGTCAATCATGGATTCAGGGGCATCCTTAAAAAGGTATAAAGGGGGGGGGGGGGGTAAATATTCGTCTCTAGTTTTGAATAAAACTTACTTCAACCTAAAATTCTATGAATAAACTGATATTAAAAGAACTGAACATTAGGATCTCTAACAGCTTTGAGGGCAACGGCGGAAGTAACTCACCAAGAGTACGTAGAATAGCTGTACGATTCCTATTTTAAGATGGAAGTATAGCTTTTGATGCCTTTTGATTAATGAAATAGTTGTAAACCACTTTTTTGCCCCGCGTGCAATTGAAATAAATATATTTAAACGCTTTACGTTATCGCTGATTTTATTAGTGGCATGTACTTTCAATTTCCACTTCCTCGGAAAGGCAGAAATTATACATAGTACAATGTGAACGGATAGAAACCAGTAACGTTAAACTTGTAACAAAATACATTATGATGGTTAAGCATTTCCCCGTCCCATTTAAAAGTCACTAACTTTGTAAGCATTGGTATTTATGAATGCTGTTGAAAAGACAAGTTTCACAACCACTCAATTTTGGAAAGACATATCTTTTATGTGATTAAAATACGATCTTGAATTACATTAATATCAAATAAGTTTTGGTTTCGTCGATGATGATACCCGGCCATCAACTCCTTTTTTGCGTTCTAAATATCATATTTTTAGTTGTAAGCTTTTGGAAAGACTCCCTGACGCTGATACCTTTTAATTTAAATTTCTTTCTTTCTTTCCTCGAAGTAGCTAGAATACTTTATATTGCGAAAGGATAACATGGAGGTGAGGGAATTCTTGTTCAAAGAATATTTGTTATAATTTATTTTATGATTTGTAAGTGTATTTTGCATGTATTATATATCTCCGGATATTACATAGTAACATTGTCAATAAACGCTGTGGTGGGAAAAATTATCATCAACCGGATTTTTCAGTTTTGACCTTGAATAGGAAACCTGAAGCAGGGTAATGGTGAGTCACAAAAAAGGAAAGGAAACGGAAAGGAATCAAGTTAGATGCATATTGAACGTATGTCTACAACATTTCATCCTTAGTTTCTAGTTATCTTTACGTAAACTAACACAATACTTAAGTTTCCTACTAAATTATTACTTAGGTTTTCGTCATACCCTTTTGTTTGTCTTCATTTCCCAGCAGGAGTGTCTTCACCAAAATGCGATCATCGCTACAAATTTCCCCTTCACAATTGGCCTGTATACCTGTAATTTTTCTTCTTGTATTTAAATGAGCGCGAAGAAGAACGTGGTAGAGAATTATACAAATAAAGAAGGACTCCAAGAAAAAAGAAATGAAGGCAAATTTAGCTCTGTTTGTAAGCATTTTACACATTTTTCTCAATTGCTATAGCAGTTACTGTAAGTCACACTCATTAGAGTTACTGCATGTCCACAAGCCCATGTTTTGACTCCTCTGAATTAAACGTGTTTTTCTTTTAATCAAAAGGACTTCAACTAGCATAAGGCACCTTGCAAAGGCCGAAGTAAAAATTGTTTTAAAATTGGCAACTACAGTGACGCAAGAAAGTGTGAAATTGTCTGAGGGTTCATACTGAAAGTTACGCTTGGCTAATCATAAATAAAAAAGTCACTTCTTGTCAAGGTCAAGACGATGGATGAGTCTTAGAGTTAGAATGGAAACCGGGAGTTGTTTATATAACACCAACTATGGCCACCTTCTTCTTTCTCCCATCTGATTTTACGTCATTTTAAATTTGAGATTCTTGTACAGCTTTACTCAAATATGACAATGATTGCAGTCGTTACCTTGGCAATCAATGATACCACCCTCCCTTGAAAAGAACCTGCTCACTTAGGTGTGCTATTTATCATCTACGATAAATCTTGAACGAAAGTACAATTCAACGTAAATGGTCAATATTGTTTCCACATTTTAGTCACAAAATGGGCAAGATATAGCAGTCAAGATATTTAAAGGCCCAGTTCTCTCACCCAAAGCGGTACCAATTCTCTTAGCCTTCTTACTTAAGCCCTTCCCACAATTGTCTGAAATTCATACTCATCCAGATACAATCTCAGTTTATTATTCAAGGTGAGTAAAGAAAAACTCAATTTATACAATCAAAAACACTCTCAGTACCGTTCATACTGTGTAATATAAGCTTTGGTACTCTGCATTGTTTGAATTAGCCGTCAATCAAAGAGCTGAGCCAATTGAGAATTTTGGTACCCCCGTACCGAAATTGTAGTTTTGGGTGAGAGGTTTTGCCCTTTAAGGAAAAAAGGAACTTAGCTGTATGCACTATTTGATGAAGGAACGTCAGTTGAAAATACCTTAAGTAGTTACTTAATTAGATGGAGTTTTGTGACCCCAATTGGTTCAAGTTGAGCCGACCACGGCCTCTTTTTCCAGTTGTGGCTCACTAGCTTGTTTCCCCTACTCCATTGTTTTATGCTGAGCACCAATACCGTCAACAAAACTTTTACATGACATACTTTACGGTAAACACAAATTAGTCAAAACAGTGCCTGAACTGACTTATGACGTTGGTCAGCAATATCGACTAATATTTAATCCAGTTGAATTAGTTTCTAACAAATATAAAGCCTCTGTGACGAAGTTTGGACTGATATTTTTTAGTCCATTTACTATAACTGAATAAGTCAGATATCATCACAAATAAGTTAGGTATGAGTGACTATCGTGATTAGTCAATTCAGACACCACTTTAAGTAATTTGTGTTTACAGTGTTGACTATTACACAGTCAGACTATTACATAGTCAGACTATTACATAGTCAGACTATTACATAGTCAGATTATTACATAGTCATGGTTCAAAGTAACAACAGTAGCAGTTTTACGAGAAAGGATAAACAAACGAGACAGTCAGGTGTTAGATACGTAACCTCCCGTCAAAATGTAGCATAGTAAGCATTCGAGTGACTACAGAACGAATTCCGTAGAGCGCCTATATTAGATAAACTTGAAATCTGTGAGAGTTTGAAATTTGAGTAGTCTACGTTAAAATTCAAGACCGGTGTTTAGTATATGCTCAAAAATTTCTCTAACGTGAGGGGACACCCCCATATGGAAAAGTTTGAACTTCCAGACGATTATTTGAAGTTTAGTGACGTATGAATTGGTGGATATTGCCCCAAACAATGCCTCAATTTCCAGTCACCACCACGCATTTTACGTCAAAGCGATAGATAAAAACTCCATTTCTTCCCCCAGGCTGCCTATGACACAAAGCTCCTAGCTAAGCAACACGCTTAAAGTCTAGAATTTTAAAAACATGGTATTTTAGAAGCCGCAAAGTGAACCTATTACTCAACCGACTCCCACTGCCATAGTTTGTTCCATTGTTTAGATATTAACTTTTGAAATTTTTTCATTTCAAACAAAGTAGTCCATTGCTCAATAATTTGACTTTCTTGTTGTATACGACTCACAACACCTGCTTTGTTTCTCTTTAAAATTAAAAATGTTTTATGACCTTGAACGCTTTCTGTTCGTTGCTTGCACAGAATGTTGTACAGAGAGGGCTAAATTAATTAAACCTCCCCATTATAGTAAGGGTGCTATCACACCTTGGTACAAGGTGCAGTAACTTTCAGAAAAACAAAAGAAATACAGATATTGTATTTTGAGTATCACAATAATGACATCACCAATAATTGCGCAATGCACCATTTTATTGCTTCATTTTATTTCTCAGCTCAGGAATGTCCTAGGAAGATATGAGCCGTAACGATTTTTCGTGCTCTTTAAAAGAATAGCCCCAAAAAGTTTGTGTATTATATTTTATAATAGTTTATGTTTTATATATTTAAAGATTAACATATTCTACGCATTCTAGTGAAAGTTTCATTCATTTACCAGTTTGTTTTTCGAGATATTAACAATTGAAGTTGACACATTTTCAACGAAAAGTGAACCTTGAAGCAAACAGGTGTGATTTCATGGATTCCCATTGTTGTTCTTTTTCTTTAATTTTCATCCTTTTTGTTTGACCCCCAATTGATTACGGATACTTCTTTACCCCTAAGGCATGTCAAGTTAATAACATCCCATTGCTCAGGATGCACCTATGGTATCAATATAACAAAGATTAGTTGCATAAAATTGGTGAAAAATTAAAAAAAAAAAATATTGGCCAAAAATGCGAATCCATGACATCACGCATGCTTGCTTCAAGTTTATTCTATGTAGAAAATTTACCACATGCAATTGTTAATATCAAGACAACCGAACATGGGACTATATTGACTATTCTTTTAATATATATTTTTGAAATGTTAGACTTGAGGTATACTCTGTAACCGTGTAAATGTATGTGTGACTACAAGTATTTAACTGGTTTTGTGATGTT
The DNA here is from genome assembly GCA_037179385.1 of Holothuria scabra. NCBI lineage: Eukaryota > Metazoa > Echinodermata > Holothuroidea > Aspidochirotida > Holothuriidae > Holothuria > Holothuria scabra. The sequence continues at coordinate 48,355,316 of CM074181.1, forward strand.
CATACTATTAAACGCTCAGTGACTTTTGATTGGGCACGCCCTGTTTTTATTGTAAATCACCAATTTGGGGAATTGATGACTATAGGGCAGAGAGTAGATTTTTCCTTCCAAATTAAAACATTATTTGTAGAATTTATTAACCAGACCTTAACCCCGAATACTACATAAAACGAAAACCACAGGGTTTACAACATCCGGGCTCTTGGTAAAGAAGATCTCCGAGACCTTTCATACAATCAAAAAGACATTTCCTAGATTTATAAAGAGAATCCAACCATTCGGTTTTTACGTCCCCATTGTAAATAATTTTAAATTTTGTTCCAAATTAAAATGAAAAAAAAATATAAAGGTCACGAGAACAAATTTCCAAAACTTTTGCGACTTAAAAAGTCATGTTTAAATTTAAACATAACCAAAATGTAATAGGAACAACCGAAACTAATGTACTTACTTATAAAAAGTTCGTTTGGCCACCTTGTGTTATTGGAAAGCCATGACCTTCAAAATTTCTTAAATAATTTATCAAGCCTCCAAGATACCAGACTCCTCCTGAGACCCCGCTTCTATCGTCTATATGATACTGTCAAATCTTTCAAACTTAATATTAATATTATACACCTGCCAAAACATGTACATTAATCTGTCACGAACCCAAAATTTCTTTAAGCTTATGCATACACTGATTATCGTAAATCATATTATTTATACAAACCTCAAAGGTCGATCCATAATTTCTCTAATCACCCTTGGCCTCAAAATGGATTTTTTTTCAGGACTATGCTTCCCTCTTCCTGTTACTATCATCACAACATGGACTGTCCCATCTTCCACAAATTCGTTCAAAAATAACTTTGTTGCCGATAAAGCTTCTTTACATGTGGTATATTTGTGCAAATCCAGCTTCTAGAAAGTAAAGAAACAAATACACATTCTTACTTCGATCTGTTAACTTCAACTCACTGATATCGTGTTTTCAAGCGGACGCCCCACACACACACACACACACACACACACACACACACACACACACCTATACACACACACGACATCACCAACGCATAGATTCCTTGCCTTCTTTCGGCAGAGAATCACAAACAAAAAAAGAAAAAAAAAAAAGGAAAAGAAAATTAACATCAGAATTCCTTGACAGTTTACTCAATGGTTTCCCTACATGTATTTAATCAATGAGTTTTTAAGAAGGCCATTTCTAACGATCTGCGGAAACATTTTATGCCAAAATGTCGACACTTTTTTTCTACGGACGCCTATGTTTACTACCAGTATACCACTATTAATTGAAAAACAGATTTTACCAAAACTTATTAAAGATTTATGCATTTCATCTTGCCATACTATCCCCTAAATTACGGTAAAATACCTGCATGAATTGCTATGATTGGCGTAATCCTGACAATTCACTGTCCCCTTCCAGTTTTCTTAAAGACAATGCGTGATAATTTATAGTTTTAAATTACACCTATAAATACATTACATTTAAGATAACTATAATCTAAAAAGTACCCGCCTACTCTTCCAAGACTACTTAAAGGTACAGTTTCCTAACCCTAACACGGTATCCATTCTGCTAACTTTCTTACTTAAGCCCCTCCACAATTGTCTAAAATTCATTTTTGTCAAGATACAATCTTAGCTTCGGGGTTCAACTAGTGTATAGAAAAACTAATCAAAACATTGTCAGTACCATTCATGTTATGTAATATAAGCTTCAGAACTCTGCATTGTTTGAATTAGTTGTCAATCAAAAAGTTACACTAATTAAGAATTTCAATACCACCGTACCAAAATTGTAATCTTAGGTGAAAGGTTTAGCTATTTAATCAGAAACAGCACCAAGCAGTTGCATGGAGGGGGGGAAATGTCCCCCTCCCCCCGAACCAGAGTCTCGACCCCAGTTGCCCCCCCCCCCCCCCCCCCCACTCAGCTCCTGAAATATAATGTCCTTTCAGGAGTTTTCAAGACAAAATAATTCCAAAATGATTTCCCTCCCTGTTTGAATCATTTGTAATCTTTTCAAAGTAAAACCAGCCTGAGAGCTCTCCGTAAAACTAGGGAAGTGTTAGGATATCCCTGGTAAAACTGAGCAAGTCACATACAGTAACTTCCTGTCACTGAAACTTTTCACTGCAGAGGAAACTCTCATAAGCATTAGAGTACGTAGGAGATTGCATTGTTTATTTGACCTTAAACTGCTATCTCCAAGAGTCAGGGCTATTACTTGAAGGATTTCCCTGTACAGCCGGTGACCTCACAGAACTGATGATGTCATTGTAAACTTTTGGAGTAACTATTCTGTGCAAGATAGATAAACTTTTTAGGGATGCTTTCCACCTTTTCATGTTGTCAGCTAAAGAGAGTATTAGCCAAATAAGCCTACCTTGCATTATCATTTGGAATATTTGCTTTAGATAATGCATTATGGACCCCAATAAACTTATCTTGAAACTTAATTTTTTACCCCAAAAGTTGCTAAAACTTCAGAGCATCCAGGTGCTTGAGCTACCATCATATCCATAGTCAATAGAATGGTAATAATGATCCTGCCCACTTGGAGATTCAGACTTTGAGTGTCCTTGCAAAGAGGCTCTATCAGTATAGTCTTCAATTTTAATAACTGGAATGCCCGGCAAAGGAACCACATCATCATCCTCAACCTCCTCATCCTCCTCTGTGTCAGCATCATCTTCATCTTCTGAAAAGGGATCAACACTCGTCTGAGAGTAATATCCAAACTGACTTGGAGAAGACAGTGCTCCTGGGGATGGCTCAAAATCTGAATCTTCTTCTGCAACTTCTACTTCTTCCAATGTTTTTAAACGTTCTGTTATTGTTTCACCATCTGGCAAGTCGCCGTCTGTGCTCATAGATGACACAGAGTGGTCAATATAAGTTTCTTTGAAATGACCTCTTTGTCTGGGATCTTCATGTATTCTCCTGAAGGGATCTTCCAACTCATTTTCAAAGGAATGACCATTTTTGCTAGATTCCCCCAACCCATCAGATGAATCAACCCCAGGCTCAGGAATGTCCTCCAAAAGATTACCTGAATCAATTCTATTTCCCCCAATTAAAGTATGATTTACATGATCTCCACCAGGATGTTCTTCTCCTTTCGTCTGCTGCATCTGGACATTTTCCACGACAGCAGCCACTACCAATTTATTACCTGCAACAAGGGCATCTGGTCTTTGTTGAGATTTAATTGGTTGTGCTTTTTTGGGGATGACTGCTTCAGGTTCATTTTGAAGGGATCTAGAAATAGTGCTGTAATCATTCTCAACACTACCACTGCTGGTGTCACTTTCCTCCTCCATTTGTGCACTGACAACATCATTTGGGACTGATGGAGCTAATCTCTTTACTCTCATGACACTGTTTCCACCATGTATTGGCTTAACTGAAGGATCTCTCTGCTCCAATTGAGGACTTCTCTGCTCAAATGGAGAAGATCCCTGTTCCAATGAAGGACCTCTCTGCTCATGTGGTGAACCCACCTGATCAATCAGAGTGTGTCTGTTCTCAAACGGACGATTTCTGTGCTCAACAGGAGGACCTCTCTGTTTAACTGGAGGACCCCTGTGCTGAAATGATGGACCTCTCTGTTTAACTGGAGGACCTCTGTGATTGACTGGGGAACCTCTCTGGTCACCAGAAGGGGGCAGGGTTTTTGAACTCTCACCCATGGACCTTCCAAGTTCCTTGATAACATTTCCACTTTTCTTTTGCACTGGAGGAGGAGGTGCATGTCGTTTTTGTATACTTTGTTGTTCTTCGTTTACAATCTTTTCTATCTCCTGCATAACATCTTCATTTCTCGTTTTCACAGGAGGTGGCGGAGGACGGCGTTTCTTCACATTTTGCTGATCAGCTGTCACAAAATTTTCTACTTCTTTGTTCACATTGACAGAAAGCACTGGCTCAAAAATCTGTAAGTTTTGATTAATATTTGACCTCGGACTGCCATTTGAACTCTGACCTTTGTTGGTGTGATATCTACCATGTTTTACAATAAACTCCTGATTTGGACATACAGGTGTTTCAGAAGCACCAGGATTTGCCATAGCTTCTTCAGGACGAACAGCAATATGTCCCTAACAAGGTTAATATGGGAATAGGCACTCTTCCATTTATTTTGAAATAGCTACCATGTGGTACTTTATACATCACTGTCAAATATAAAGAGTAGTACAAGCAGTACTTAGAACTTCATCACCAGGCCACTGCTGCTCAGTTTTCAAAATGACCAGCTATCCCTAGGTTGCCAGCAACAGTTTCTACATGCAATACATCCCTACAACGTTTTGCTAAATGAACTAAAATGAAGGCAGATGGATGAGAACAATTTACTGTACAGTAAATCAGATCCAAAATGGACACCAGCATTGTCCAAAACGACAGAAATTCATACACACCTGTTGATGCTAATGATACAGAATATAGATTTGGTGACTTCTATCATTCACTTACTCTTGATGTCGTTCACTTCCACAAAAAGATATAATGTGTGATCCAAAGGTGCATATCTTCATTTGTACCACACAGAAGAAAACATATGATCACTCAGCAAACAAAGAAATTCCGAAAAAAATCTTAGAGCCACACACATTTTGTATTTTGCATTGACATTTTGAGTCAACTCCCTGATGAATCAGTAAAACCTGACATGCATGAAAGTTCTAGAAATCTCAAAGTAAGAAAAACCTTCAGTTCACAACAACATTGAGCAAGTATACAATATATTCCTCCTTTTAAAAAAGCACCATACAAAAATAGGTTCAAGCCAACTGTGTAAAATGTATGGGAAGACAAACTTGATATTCTCTGGAGTTACTGTAACAGTGAGCCTTTATTCCACACTGGGCCAGAAATAATTTTGCAGTGCTCTTCTCTAGACTGAAGTGCACAGTACTCTACTCAAATGACACTATTCAAAATATATTCACAGAGTACTAATATAATCATTAGGGTTATATGATATCAGTCGGTAACCTGACAAAAATAGGAAAAAGAGTTCGTAACAGGTTTGACAGAATCAATAATTTAACACTGATTTCATTTTCCCGGTAACTACGCCCTTTATCTTTTTAACAATTTTAAAGAATGACGTCAAATATAGTGATAAGCAGGCCAACATAGGTTAAGTTTGACACCATTTAGTACAAACAGCTGACAGAGTGCACAGGGTAATAGGAAAAGAAATGCTCACTTGTGAAGTTGTCATGGAAACACAGCCCTATTTGTGCATGGGGCTGTATTATGTGTACTTCACAAAACTACTCCTAAGATGGCAAGGAGCTGCTAGAGTAGCAGTTCCATGTTGTTGGTGAGAAAAGTGGAACAACATAGCTGATGGAAGTAAACATTATAGAGGTACTATACAGTATTCAAACACTATACACATGTGACCTTCACTGCAGGTGTTCAGGACACGTGACCTACTGTATGAGTATGACAGACAACAAACTGCACTGCTGAAAGCCTGATTTACTCTGTAACTGTTTTGAGTCCAAACCTTGTCATACTGAAGACCTACTGCCATTGTGCTTTGTGCTCAGCATACTGCAAGCAATGGAGAAGGGGAAACCAAGCCTAAGTATGAGCCACAACTTCAAAATGGCTGTGGCCAACCAACTGGTTGGAAACTGGGCCATAAAACTCCATCTAAGTAAGAACTAACTAGTCAGTACCTGGCAAATTTTTTGTCACAAAAATGAGGGCTGCAAACTTACACTTTTCTGAAATGAGAATGTACCCATTGTCTCAATTACAGTGGAGGATAAGTACTTAAAAGGAATTTTATCTTTCAGAAAACTTAACACTTACAGTAGACACAACTTTAATTGAAGGTGTCATACAGTAGCTGGTCACAATATTTTATTAAATTTTGTTCATGTAGCACAACTACAGTATAACTCTGGACCTTGTATTACTGTATGAGGACAATCTTGTGTAAAATAACACTGTGACACAAGTTTGAGTTTCTTTACTTATCATTGCAAACTGTACACATGAACACAAGTCCTGTAAATAAGACTAAAAATCTGTCCAAGTTTCCATGCCTTATTTCAACAAATTGTGAGATTTCAAGACAGTGACTCAATGTTGGCTGACACAGTTCCAATCCTCCTAACATAAATTAGTCCCTGTCACAACTGTCTGACACCCATTTTAGCCAAACAAGGTCCTAACTAGTCTATTGCTTCAGGGCATACCCTGGTGAGCATTCAAGGCCCAAAATGTGATCAGCACACTCTCTGTACATCATGTGTGATATGAGCTACTCTACGTTTTTTCGATTTGATGTCAATCAAAAAGCTGAGCTAAATTGGGATTTCTGTAGATATTGAAAGGCTACTACTAAAATTGTAGTTTGGGGTGAAAAATGACTCCATAAGCTGTAGAGAGCAGAAGGTCCTCAAAGTATCTTAATTAAAAGGAATGAGGTACAGTAAGAGGCTAATCAGTAATTTCCTCTCAATGACTAGATGCAGACTCCTCCCACCTAACTGGTTTGGGTATTCACAAACAACTGAAGTTTACTCCTTGCTGCAGTACATCAAATTTTAGCAAGGGGTAGTACACATCTGCAAAGAGAATGGAGAAATCAATTCCATTCTTTCTAGTTTCCATCATACTGTAGTATCAAACTGTGGCAGGGTTTCTGTCCAGAAGAAGGTGGAAAAAATCCCTCTCCCCTCCTTTTTTATTTACATAAAAATTAAAAAGTTGTCAATATCTTGGTTTAATGACACTTTTGCAACAAGGTTTGAACTAAAATAAATGACCTTTAAAATCCCTTCAAATTGCACTTCATAGGGCCTTGAAGCAAGAATTTTGTCCCCCTAAACTCATTTGTAACTTGAGCCTAGGACAGCATCAATTTGGACTGGGGGTTTAGCAGTAATAACCCCCCATTCCTCCAATTTTTGTAGCAGTATCCCTGCATACTGTGGGGTCTTTTTCTTCAGGAGTCAAAACTCAGGGGGCTTTTGAAAAAATGGTGTGCTAAGGGTATTACAGGTCAGTACATTACATGATACCGATCTCTACCAATAGGGAAATTAATACCCATGTATCATCAGAATAATTGTCACAATCACTCCTCTTGCAGTTGCCAACATGTACTGTACCGTTGGTTGGAAATAGGTCCGTAAAACTCCAACTCACCTAACCTAACAGTTATGTTTGAAACACTTCCACACCTCCATCTCTTACATGCCCCTATCTCACATTGTGAAAGCATGGGGAATTGAATGGAGAAGAGGGGTCACTGTTAAAGTTGAAAGAATAGTATTAAAATGTTGACTATGTGACATTATGCTTGCTTCAAGTTCACTTTGGGTTAAAAACATAAGACATGATCTCTTAATATCTCCAATAATACTTAGGCCTGAAGTATTAAGAGCAAAACTTCTATTTGCTTCATCCTTTTACTGAAGAATTAGACATTTCTGAGCAGTAGTACATTATAGAGGTTCTTCAAGGGTTTTCTTGACTTTATACTGACGTAAAGTGACATCTTCATGCTTGGAAAAAATAATAACTATATCAATTCAACCACCCATACATACTTGACTCTCTCCTCTTCTCTCAGCCTCTCGTTCTCATCTCGGAGGATGACACGTTCGATGATCTCCCGCTCTTCATCGTTCAGGTGGTCTAAGTTGATCATTTTTGTGTTTGCGTAGCTACCAGGGCATTTTCCAAAGTACTACCCTTAATATGACCTTCAAGGTGTGATCTGAAGAAACAAGAAAATAAAAAGCTCTGTGCTTTAAAACTATGGGGAAAAAAGTACAATCTTCTCGATCTCATAGAAACATTTATTCTATGTGAATTTAGTAAGATTCATGATATGAGGGGAGTTAAAGAATAACATACCTCTTGTGTCATCCAATCATACCCATAATTTAGGGATGGCAAAAACATGGGAATAAAGGGTCTTTAGCCTCACACTTTTCATGCTGAGGAAATTTACGGCAAGTGGCCTGTATATTCTTGAACACAGTGGGCCCCAAAAAGTGTACCTCAAGATTTGATAAATTGCTGAGTTTGATTTTAACCCTTTTTGGTAAGTTAGTTAAGATGGAGTTTTATGGCCCAATTTCCAACCCTTTTGATAGAGGACAAGTGTGCATGCCGGATTTTCCCTCACTATAGATCCAATTATGCAGGGGATTCAGAAGACAACAGCAAGATTTACACAATCCTGAACCTTAGCACAAACATTGCCTCCAGCCTCCTTTGCCTGCCACCTCAGACCATCTTGCACCCAACTGGCACATGTATGAAATTTGAGGAAGCGTGCTGTATATGCTTCAAGGCTGTTTTAAAATGAAGCTGAAGCAAGCTCTCAGTACTACATACTATCTCAATCCCAATCCCAGGTGCTATTCAATTTGATAATCTCCATGCACAGTTCTGAGAAAACATTCAGACACTATTGTCAGTCAAATTCTTCAAGGTTCTGAAGAACACTACACTGAAGCTAGTACAGTAAGTACTCTTCCAGTACTTACTGAACTACACCTACAACATAGTACGGTACACTTGTGAATGAAGGCTACCCATTATTGTTCAGGAGTACCAATCTGAAATGAAGCAAACAAATTCTGCAAAATGGAGTTAGTGAGGTACAAGTAGGCCTTGAGCCACTTCAGTCAACCCTAGACACATAAATACCACTCCTCCATTCAAAGTTTGCACAAGACACACACCTCTCTTATGCAATTAGTCATAATCCTTTTAGTTACCAAAGCAATTATGTCACTCACTGATTCAAGTATCAGATGATGGTCAGGGCATATCACAGTTTACTAGTGTTAAAAGCATATTCTTAAATTTGTAGACTTGTTTCATTCTGCAATTTTTCTGTTCTTCTGCTTTTTGTTTAAAAGTTGGCTTTAGTAGGCTATTTGATAAAACTAATGGTTCCTGTGTACAATGTTACTTCTGCAGAATACCCAATATAAAAAGAGAGGTAATTTACAGACAGAGAAAATCACTTCCTTCTCCAAAATATGTCTACAAAACTTAATTGAATAAAGAAAGCAACATACTTCTACTGTAGGTACATGTCATAGGCAAGGGTTGTCCAACCTTTTGAAGTGGTGGGCCACATGTAATGGTCATGATGGATGAGAAACACTGCATGCTTTACTCATTTTTTTTCTTTTTTTTCAGTTTTTTGTCCAGTTAAGGCAACATGATGCAATTGTTGCACCTGTGGAGCAAAGTATATACCCAAATTTCAGCAAAAAGAATTAATGATATTTTTTGGTGTAGACTATGCAGTCTCATAGAAGACAGGAATGGTTAATTGCTTGCTATAGCAGATTGCCTAGTCTAAAGTTGTTAGCAATGAATGGAAATAAGAGATACATTTTCTTTTTATCATAAAGCATGGTATTCAGTATAACAAATTTGTCAGTCTATCCTTTCCTTAAGACACATTTCATGAGACATTCTCTGATCTATAGACGAATCCGGTTAGCGCTTGTTTTTAGTGACTGTAGGCCGCCATTAGTGGGGTCCATCAGCCTAAAACCATCTTTATTTATTGTGTTTACATGAATTCCAAACCCTCATATTTAGTGAACTTGGAGAATTTAAGACACAAATTAGTGTACAACCATCCACAATGGAGGCAAGCAAGGAAATCGAAAGATTAAAAGGTGATGGACCCCAGTTATGGCCGACTAAAATCAGACCATCACTTGCTGTCCGGATTCATGTGTAATTAAACCCCATTACTGAAAAACATGCCACCATAAGATACAGTACTGCATGTAAGCCCACAGAAAGTACTGTACCGTCCTTGGCAAAATGTGTCTGTCATGCAGAGACCTTTAGTCTTCATTTTGAAGGCGTTCAACTTAAAGTCAACTTCAATATTTCAACGACCTTTTCATCACTTGTACATAGTGTAGGCAGCTCCACCACTCCTTCCATTCTGTTTACCAACTTCACCCCCAAGTTATTCTAAAGTTCACCATATCTATTCTGCATACCAAAACACTTAAAATTCACTCAATCTTATCAATTTTGCACTTAGGACTTGATTGCAAAGCACAATATGAGGCAAACTTTAAGGGCACTTTTAGATAAGTTTGGTATCACAATTACCAGCTAATCAGTTCCGTACCGTAAATAACAACAAGACTGGCGGTATAAGTACACAATGAAGCAAAACTCGGAAATAGTGACAACGTATTTTCATGAATTTGGTCACGTAAGCTGTTTAATTGTTCATACATACAAGTAGCTCAGTGCTGTGGAGAGGAAAAAGGCTATGAAGAAATCTCTACTTTCCATAGCCAAAATTATTTTGGCAATTGAGGGAAAATGAGACTTCTCTTTACATACAAACATGCAGGTGTACAACCTGTACAGGCCTAATTCTATTTGCATGAAGATTTTTCTAGCACTCTAACTGCACATATACAATAGTGAATAGTCCCAATCACATTAATACGATAGAGGGACAAGCATTAGTAAATGTACCCTACAGTCTAATTGTGATACTGTAGTACCATCTAATGGGCATAGATAGTCCTACATCTTGGTACAAAAACCCAGAAAAGAATTCATTTTCCTTTATTTTACATACTTTTGAACACTTGCATAGTATCAACTCAATCTTTTGCATATATTGACTTCTGCATTCTTTATCGGCCAAAACAATATTTCTTTCCTCTCGTTTCAGTTGTCTTTCATAGCTTTTTGTTGTTCATTGGCCAGAGTACCATATTATAACTTTCTTTCTATATTTCTCTTATTTCTGCCCCCCCCCTTTTTTTTTTGAAAAAAGTGTTCATCTCTTTTTCCAAAAAAGGGAAAATGAATTTTAGTCAGCAGCATTCAAACAAAATAAAAGAGAGTTAATAAAAGTGTGTTTATATGTAAAGTACAGTACTCATGGTTAAGATAAAAATACAGTAAGATCCAGTTATACACAGTACTGTTTCTTGATTGGCTCCTGAAAATCATGTGACAAGAAGTGTTTACCCTATGTTTCTATGACATGATTTTGATGCGATGCCTTGTCAATTTGACAGTGTTGGCGCACTGATGTTTGTGGGAAAAAATGAAAAAAGAGGGTTTAATTTTTTCCCTTATTTCATTTATGTACAGTTCCACAAGACCGAAATTTCCAATGAGTCACATTTTCTCATGCTGAGTGTACAGTATTTACCCAATGTATAATTTCTCACAGGAAACAGCTGTGACAAGTTTTTCTCAACTGCAAAAATTCAGGGAGTTTTAGCTGCTTGTTTCACCTTGAAAATGCATCAATTATTGAAATCCTAAAATGTTATGAAAGATAATTAACAGGAATACAAAAAATGTGGGATTTAGAAAAGGGTGAAAAACGGGTTTGTGACCACTGCCAATAAATAGAATAGAAGGCAGTAGCATGTTGAAAAGGGGGGCAGGGGGCACAGCCCCCCACCCCGAAGTCAGTCTGTGAAAAACACTCGGAGGGGGGATTTATGGGTTTGAGGAAGAGGAAAAATTTGAAGAGACACACTTAGCATTGAACCCTTAAACATACACCAGCACAAGTATGCCCATGTGAACTGGTCACCCAGAACTGAAGAAGGGAAAAGCAAGCAAAAGGTGAAAAGAAAAGCAAAAAAGGGTAATCAAAATCTGTTCCAGTTGGGGGGATTCAAAGCTTGTGCCCCCACCTTTGAAGTCCTCCACACACCACTGATAGAAAGTATACATGTAGAATTGCTGTAGACCATAAATGAATCTTCATTTACTGATTGTGATTCATACAATTCCTAGGATTTGACAGTTTAATTTACAAATCACATATTTAACCTGTGAAATATGCAGCTCAGAGGTTATAAATGTTTGACAATCAAATACATTAAAATGTCAACAGGTCTATTCCTTTTGTAATGTTTGTTTCTACTACTGTTTACTTTGACAAAATTTCTTTTAATCCAAACTCAGCTTACATCTGCCAGAGAGAGGTAAACTTTGCTGAGCACAGTCCAAATACTGTCTGCAGGTATGTCAAGATAAGGCTCAACTAGACCTTGAACAATTATGCGATTCTTTGTCATCGACATGTGTTGCACAAAGTCTGCTTTAATTGGTGCATAGATAGCTTACATATGGTTTCAATATCTTTCCAACATTTGGTATGTACAGTACCTGTGACCTAGAACAAACTGTAAATGATGATAATCATCAATCCATATACAAGTTGTTTAGAACAAGCAAGCAGGATTACCCAATTCCCAGCCTTGAATTTTGAGGCATGCAAGTGTAAGAAGTACACTACTACTCACCTCAAATCACTGTGAGGAAATTAGAATTTGCACACCTAATTAAGAAACCGAACTCAGGAACACGTGTCACTGTTTAATGACTGTATTCTACTGGACATAGCACACTTAACACACTCCTTAATTTTCAAGGAGTGTGATTTGAAGTGCTCACACCTCTAAAATAGAAAACACAAGGCCTGCAAATGCATCACCTTTCTGACAATCTCAACAATCCCCAAAGATTTACAATCCCATTTTGATTTTTATTACGAGGGAACATCCTACACCTGCTGCTTAAATATGTTGGAAAAAATTGACTTGATCTCCTTGGTTTTGTTGACAGGAAATCACCTTCAAACTATACTGGCAGTTGGGGCATTTTTTCATAGTTTTTGAGGCCTACAGTAGTGCCAGAACTAATTGATATGCTTTCAAGCCTACACTGAAAGTTGAAATTTTCTATAGATGAATCTGATTAGTACTTGTTTTTCGTGACTGTGTAAGTCTGTGCGCAGCCATTAGTAGGGTCCATCAGCCTTTAATCGTCTTCATTTATTGTCTACGTGTATTTCAATACTCATATTCAGTGAAGTTGAGTAAAATCAAGATACACTTTAGTGTACAACCATCCATGGAAGAGTGAGGAAGGAACTTTAAAGATTAAAAGTGACGGACGCCAGTAATGGCCGACTAAAATCAGACCATCACAATCTGTCCGGATTCGTCTATAGTTTTGTGCACTCCGTATTTGACATCGTCATGGCATAGACTCCTTGCATGCCTTCAGCAAGGAATCAAAAACATTTTTACTTTCAAAGGGAAAGAAAGCCAAAAATGTGTACGACAAGAAAGTCACAAATTATTGCGCAATGAACTATTTTGATTTTAAAAGAATAATCTTCAACAAATGTCTCTGCAAAGGAACAAGGTATGACAAAGGGAGTTGGATGAGTAATATTAATTACAGTATGCAACCTCTAAAATAAACAAATTTTTAAAATTCTAGACTTGAGGACTTTAACCCGTATTTACAATGACTAGCCCATTTAGACAAATTATGTAGTTCTCAGTGATGAACATACATACTAGAGTTGCCCTCAAACATAGCTAAAGTACTCATTAAGTGTCAAAAAATTTCTAAGACGTCATATGAGAACTACTGCATCTAAAGGCTGAGTCATTGAAAAACTCCTCTTGGAGTTACTGTACTTCATTGTGCAGTGCAACACAAAATTTAATGACAAGCATACCTGTGCAGTATTTATAATCTTTGCCTTGTATTATTGTGCTAAATGAACCACCTGAAAATCAAACCAGACTTACATTATGGTAAATTAAGTGGAGGAATTTTGAATTACGTAAACTTTATCCAAAAGCTTGCTACATAGTAAATTGCAGCCACAATAGTTCAAAACCTTATCAATAAGCATCTTAATAGGCAAATATTGCTCAGTCACAAGGGTCTTAAGCACTGCAAATTACCTTAGACAAAGTATACACTTAATTGGAATGGCCATTCTTTCCTCATTTACATTGTTGTCAGGTAAACCAGTGTCTCCTGTTTTCTTAGTATGATCAAGACACACAACAACACTAGAAAACCAATTAGTCTCATTAGAAGCGGATACTATAAATTCCTTTACCAACACATGTACTTCCAATCAGTGTTGAGCACTTCAAGTGAAACTATGTAGCTCACAAAAGGGCTCAATTCTGCCTGCTTATGTAACAAACTTGTGTATATATATGCCTATATTCAGCTAAGTCGGTTGGATATTACAATTTTTTTTCACTTTATGGATACCAAAAATTCCTTTACCAACACATGTACTTCCAATCAGCGTTGAGCACTTCAAGTGAAACTATGAGCTCACAAAAGGACTCAATTCTGCCTGCTTATGTAACAAACTTGTGTATATGCCTATCTAGATATTCAGCTAGGTCAGTTGGACAGTGGTTTTCACCTAAAGATGCTTCAGTCCATTGCCCTGAACTTTTTTGGACAGACAACCCATTTCATTGCAAAGCCAAACGTAAAGAGAAACTTGTATTCAAAGAAAAACCCACAAAAATCTAGTGGGAGTCAAACTTACACATATGTTGTAAAAGTGCTGGTGCACAGCAGATGGATTTAAAGGGAAGCAGCAGTCCCCCCAAAATGAACGTCTCTAGTAGTCTGATCGATTTTTTGATTGTACGAACCATTTTTTGACGTCATTCATGATTGACAGTTAGTCTCCGTCTCAATTCAAAACGAAGGCTATGCTGATTGGTGGATATTGGTCACATGGTTTTGTTTACAAATGTTCAAACGCACGGTGGTATACACAACACACACAATCTCAACGGTACGTTGTTGTATTACAGTGGGTAATGCACTACTGTAGAGTATATACTGTATTCATTGAACCCATTCGAAGCAGAGCTAAGTACCCCACAAACGAACGTGAAATAACATACTGAAATAGGCTATCGAAAAGAGAAACTTTCATATTCTGTGCTTACTAGTATTACTAAAATTGTTAGTGACAGAAGGACATTTACACTCTCTGCTCGGAAAAGGCATAGAAAGACAACCGAAAAGAAGTGCAGGTTGACCAAGTTGCAAGATCTCCGAATCGTTCGAAGCGTGCGTGGAAGGAAGACAGCGGTAGCGGCGAATTCCCTCAATATGCTGCCCATCTACAGTATTGGGTGTACATCGACGAAATTGTGGCCACAGAACCGAGCTGTTAAGGGTGAGTAAGGTCTATATTATAGGCCTTTACTAGTCTAAACAAGTTTTCATATTTTAGGGGGTTCCAAGTATGAGCATAAGCTTAGGTCAGAGGTTACCTGTTACCAAAATATCATACTCGTACAGTAGGCCAACAGTATCAACTATCAAGTATGCCTAGTAGCCAGTACTAGTAGTAGTGTTGTTACAATAGCATTTTGGTCATGATAAAGCCTAAGCCCAGCCAAAGCTAGACAGAGTAACTCTACTTACTTTTGTGTGCTTACAGACCTACAGTATAGGGCACACTAGACACAAAATTACACGTAACAACTAAGTTTTTGTTCACTTACAGTATGTTTGTAGCCAAACACATACTGTACGAGTAGTAACGTACTAAATTCAGTTATCCAGTGTTCAGCTAGACCTGCCAACCTCCAAATAACAAACATTGAGATTTACCGCAGTACATGAACTTGGAAAGATGGAGATTGGTTTCTCAAACCTGGAGGTTTTTTTAAATCTTTTTTAGTACCGGCTTGGAACTACCCAACTTGCATTTGCATACCAGAGTTGCCAAATCGAGGGGTGGGCCCAAGGTTTGCCGGCAGGTTGGTTAAGCTCCACGACAGCATCTTGAAGTTCTGCCAGAGAATAGACAATGGGATGAGATCTGGTGTGGCAGGCAAAAATTCACCTACCCTCCTCCGGTGAAAAATTCCCATATGACCATGCATTCGACAGATGCCCCTACCCTGTTCACTCCGCTGATGGTGCAACACTGGCCAAATCTACTTATTGAATACTGTATGATTGAATTAACATGAAAAAATGTGACTACATTGTCCAGAGAAATATGCCCTGGTCAAATACACAATTTTTTTACCAAACAATGGTATCATAACCTTGTTTTAAGAGTATGCTTCAATTTAAGTGGAAACTAAATACTGTAGGGCATATTATTTGTATTAGGGTCAGGCTGAATTTTAGGCAGAGGTGGCAGAAGAACAGATAATCTGTATTGAACTACAGTATTATTCTTCTGTAGACTGTAGAAAGTCAGTGGCTCTATATAATTCTGAGTTCTCCCGACTCTCTGTTGAAGAGCCGATTGGGGATGACAAACAAAAGTCCCGAAGATGAATTAAGTAGACCTGTTGCAACGATTTGTTTATGCTCCATAGGGTACTGTATATACTGTACCTGTGTGCATAAGAAATTCACTGTGAGATCGGACAAATTATGTAACTGTGAGTGGACGTCTGAAACTGTGACGTCTCACGGTGAAACGGTGAGAGTCCCAACTGTTATTAGAGAACTTCCTGTTCAGGTATTTTGAGATCAATATCAGTTGAAGCTGTTCTCCCTCTACAAAAACTATTTGCTCAATAGAACAAGGTTGGTTTAAATGGGTTTAACAGAGAAGACGTGCAGAACTGCCAACTGTTCCGATTTAGGAGGAACAGTTCCGCTTTTCTGCATAAAAATTTGTTCTGTTCTGATTTTCCAGTGTCATGTTCTGATTTTCAATATCACTTGAATCATGATCATGTACAATATTAATCTTAAGTTGGGTTTTGAAATCTGACAGGCTGAATGTAGGCATTGTAGACTTTGGCATGGAAATAATCTGTTATTGAGGGCTCAAAAAGTCTTCCATACAAACACTTAACTACTCAAAATCCAGTGCTTTGCCCACTACATCCCTCCAGGGGTCCTAAGACAGGTCCTTCACCCCACCTCTTGAGGTTTACCTTAGCATACTCACGGGTGGCGTTCCTCTTTTTCAATCTGGCATGTTGGCAGCTCCGATCTGGACGTGTAACATTGGCTAAAACATCCCATTCAATTCTAGCAGCATGGGCTATGCCACTGTACTGTTTGCATGCACACCCCTCCAGACCACGGATGCTATTTTTTCAGATCCTAAAAATAATGTATGTAATTTACTTTTAGTAACACAAATTTTGCTTCATAATGTACAAAGCATAGGCCTACTCTTTGTGGCACCAGATTGCATGTGGGATACCTAATTTCTGAAAAAATCAAAGGAAAGGATTTGTCTCCCAAAAGCCCTTTCACCAATGCCAATTTTTTTAAGGTCCAAAAAGTACAGAAATTTGGAAACACTTCAAAATTTACTTCAAAAGGTAGCATACTGAGATTGCATTTTCTGTAAGGACATGACCCAATGTCAAAATTTGCAAAGGGGTAGGGGATCTGGATTAACCCTCCATTAGATCCCCGATCCCCCAGGCCAACTTTGATTCAGGGAAACTTATTGCATGAAATTGTAAAAACCCATGACAACTTCACAGCTGTGATGCATCCATGGAATTTACCGTCACAGCTCTCATTGCTTGTTTGCTTGTTAAATATTTCCATCACAGGGCTCTGGTTTGGCCACCACAACAATAATTTGCCGTCATGTCATGGAAAGTCGAACTTTGCACCTACAGTATGCCCAAGGAATTGTACATTCCAAACCCTATCCCCACTCTGTTAGATGCACTGAACCAGCATGCATGGGCACACAACACATAACTCTGTGCATATAGTCTGGGGTAACTGAGCATACTGTACTTCTGCGTGCTTGGAAAATGAAAGTCTGTAACTAAGGGATTTTTCCTTGTAAAAGTGTAAATGCCTGCAAGATTTGCAATGTTTTGAAATCAGATAAGGGAAAGTTGAGCTTATTTAAAGGGCCAAACCTCTCACCCAAAACTACAATTTTGGTACAGGGATACCAAAATTTACAATTGGCAGTGGCTCAGCTCTTTGATTGACAACTAATTCAAGCAGTGCAGAGAACCAAAGCTTATATTACACAGCATGAACGCGGTACTGAGAGTGTTTTGATTATATAAATTGAGTTTTTCTTCACTCACCTTGAAGCAATAAACTGAGATTGTATCTGGATGAGCATGAATTTCTGACAATTGAAGGAGGGGCTTAAGTAAGAAGGTTAAGAGAATTGGTACTGTTTGGGGTGAGACAAAAGGGCCTTTAAAAAGGATTGCTGCAAGCTCATTTTACTAGTATTGTGATAAGTCTTCGTCATCAAACTTCAAAGTTACTGTACTACCACAGATTTTGGTCCTCCTCACCAATACAAAATTCCTCATGTATGTCATGGCGCTAAGGTGTCTCAAATTTTAGACGATTCCCACATTGCATGCCCCCTTTTCAGAGAAATATGTACATCACTGTTAAGGATAGTAGGATATATTTAATTGGAAAATTTGGGGTTGTTACTGAAAGATTGTGTTCTCAGTTAAATCAAGTCCATTGTCAGTTGTTATATTGATTCATATTTTATGTGAAAAATTCTGATAGGAGCTATATTTTTCAGACAAAGACTTTGAAACCAAAAGGCTTCATTGTAGAAATGTTGAGGCCCCTGAAGTTTGTGTGGCATTTTATCCTACTCAATTGAAAAAATACCCCTAACTGTTTTGCCTTTTTTTATAAACAAAATAGTTGTACACCTGGTGCTATTATGATTTTTTTTTTTTTTTGGGGGGGGGGGGGGAAGGGTTGTTGCTGTAGCATTGTTCTGCAGTACTGTAGACTGAAAACCTATAAATCACATACAAAGGCACACTGGGGTCATAGGTTTCTTCCAAAGTGGGAAATGAAACATTTTTTTTTTTTCTGCAAGAAACAGGTTTCTTCCTGATTCATGTTCCACTATAAGTGTAAGAAATTGGGAGAACTTAACTCATCAGTCATTCAATGAAAACAGCATTTAATTTGCATGTAATCTACAGTCATGTCTTGAACAACATAGTACATGCACTGAGCCTGAGGCTTCTTGGGTCTTCCTACTGTAGGATACATGTTTAGTATATGAGTGCACACATAAGTACAGTATATGAATTCAATACTGTGGGCATAGATACTGTACACTGGCTTGTTAAAAGATACAGGTTGTCTGCACATGTACAGTATGCCAGTAAGTTGTAATTTACTGACCACAGGTTGCTTAGAGTTTGTAAATTGTACTGTACAAACAGATGTAACATACTGAACTGTATACTGCTTTTGTATGGACTACAGAGTCACTATCATATGTACAGACCCCTGGCTCTAATGAAAAGAGAGTTGGCATGGTGGTGGGAGGGGGACATAGCCAAAGAGCACATTACTGTGTGTACTGCATGCACATGCTGAGAACTTTCTTGAAATGTACTGAAATGTCAGCAGTTCACATTGAAAGGACCTACTGTACTGTACACTTCAACTACTGTACTGTATGTTGATTAAATATATTGTAGTCTGTACTCTACAGGGCAATTATAGACCGTTTTAGTGTATCCCTCAATACTTTAAAGCCATTCCCCTTCAAGTTTTACTGTAGTTTGGTCTGGTTTATTACAGTTTCTTCCATGTATTTTCTGAAGAAACCATGAAACCTTGCATGCACATGCACACTGTTCTTACTGTAACTTTTTTGTTCCAGGTTTGCAGAGAGGCCAGAGGGGGATGCAGCATTGACAGAGACTCCACTTAAATAAACCTGGGGTAAACCATCATCCTTCAGGTAATGTAATCATACCCCAAATTTGATGCATGTCTATGGTATACTGTAGCACAAACAGAAAATGAACGTGACAATGGTTTCCACCAGAAAAACCCAATACTACAAAAAGGACTTTTTTGATAATCAGTTTAAGGGTATACTTGCAACATCCTCAAAAATTGACTGAACTGATCTTACAGTAGATCTCCACTTTGTGTATGTTTGTAACCTGAAGCTAATGAAACACAATGCAACAACAAAAATGAAAAAAAAACCCAAACAAAAGCCAGACCTGTCCTATCTGTCGTTTCATAAAACTGGGAGATAGCCTATCTGCCAGTTTAATGAAGCAACTCACAGTTTTTACTCAGATCTTCTGATTTCCAGGTGTCATGTGCCACAGTATACTCCCAAATTTTTAGTGTTCCATTTTATTTGTGACTTTCTGAACATGATGGCGATTGCAGTCAGTATTATTTTACTAAGCATACAGTTTGGCTTATTTGAGCAATCAAATTGACCATAAAGGAACATATTTTGAGGACCGTTTATCTAATGCACGGTAACAACACTTTGCCATCTTTACCACAATTTACTGCAGTATACAGTACGGAGCTTCATCACTATGATGCATGCCTCACAGGGGGATGTTCTCTCTACTGAGCATGCATGTACCTGATACACCTTCAAGCACTCCACCAAGAATGAAACCTTTAATTACTCTTTCACTCTTTTGGGGTAAACGTTGTAGCCTCCAGCTTCCAAATAGTTAAATTTAACTCTTTTTCTTTTTAGTGTGCATTTAGTCTACTGGACAGTGAGCAGAGAAAAATCAATTCAATAGAGCAGGGAGATGGTATCATTTGTGGTTTTGATGAAAAGAGTAACCTACTGTATGCATTCATGATGGCGTGCATGTATGTGTGTGTGTTTGTGACACTTTGTTTGTTTACACGATACAGGTATCTTAAGAAGAGAAGATCTGACAATTCTCAAACTTGGTTAACAGATACCCTATACTGAGAGAAAGAACCCTATTTGTTTTGGTGGAGGTTAAAGGTCATCTGGGATCGCAAGGGGTCAAACCTCTAAGACCTTGTTTACAGGATGTCTCAAGGTACTGTAGGAAGCTTGGATTGATTTCAAACTTGATTTGTTGAGACATTATGATAGGAAGAAAAACCCAATTAATTTTGGTTGGGGTCAATGGTCATTTGGGGTCACAAGGGGTAAAACCTCAAAAACCCTGTTACTGTAGATACTGTATTTCAAGGAAGGAAGTTGGATTGATTTCAAGCTTGATATGTTGATGCATTATGATGTAAGGAAGAACCCTATCGATTTTGGTAGGGTCAAAGGTCATTTGGGGTCAGAATCCAAAAACCTTGTTTGCATGATATCTCAAGGTAGGAAGCTTGGATCAATTTCAAACTGTTGTTGTAATGTTGATGCATTACATGTATAATGTGAAGGAGAACCTATTAATTTGGATACAGAACAAAGGTTGTCTGGGACCAAAGGAGGTCAATCCAAAATCCTTTCTTGAATGATATCTCAAGGAAGGAGGAAGCTTGGATTGTTTTCAAACTTGTTTTGTTGATGAATTATGATGAGAGGGTGGCCTCAATTAATTTTGAGCAAGGTCAAAGTTAACCTGGAGTTATCCAAGGTCAAACCTTGAAACCTTTTCTACTTTGTATTTTACTAAGTTACAGTAAGAAAGTGAGATAGAGCTCAACTCTCAGATGGCATCTGTAGTCCTTGGTGGAAGTTGAAGGTTATTTGGGGTCATCAGTTCTAAGTCAAACTATGGAAACATTGTTAATAGGATAGCTCAAATGTACAAAAACTGGATGGATTGCATAATTAGTGTGGATGCGTTATGGTGAGTTGAAAGTCCCAGTTGTTTTCAGTGGACTGAGGTCAATAGTTTTCTACAGTAGTATCACCTGGCACCAAACTCTGAAAACCTTGTTTGCAGAATATCCAGGTATCTTAAGGCACAGCTTGAAATTTGGCTTTTTTGAATGTAGAAGTGTAAATGGTTAAAAGAAAAACCAGTTACTGACTGGTGGAGTCAAAGGTCACTTTGGGTCACCTTGTTTTACAATAAATGTAGCATTTTTTGAAAAGAACATGGACTGTATGTATCATCAAAACTCAATGCATTTTTGCATTCTTGTTATTGTGTTGGGAGAGCAATTTCCTTCAGCAATGTTTCTTTCTTCTCTTCTGGATAGGTTTTTTGCAAAAATTTAGAAAGCAGCCAAAGGATTATAATCATGTACAAGAATGCATCAGAATGACACCTGTAATAGAATCAGATACCAAGTGAAACTGTACCAAGAACAAGTGGACTGCTGGTCGCTAAAACAGATGGAACAAGTCCAGTGTAATGGCCATTTGGAGTAGGATTCCGGTTTTTGCATTGCCCAAACAGCACAAGGAGGAATTTTGTCATAGAGTAATTCTTCCTACAGTACCTGGAGTGGATTTCATCATTTCCAAAACATGTTGTGCCTGTACAGGAGCTCACATGTGTGTTAATGTTTAGTCTGTCATTGCAGAGTAACAGCTACACTTCTAGGTGATGGCCGAGGTCTAGAGACTCAGGATCCAGTATAAGGTTCCCAAATTGGTTGGTGACACATTGCTTTACTTTACGTGAAGGCAGCAGCAAACATTCTCAACTTTAGTGCTCATCTCTACTCAGTTGCCACAGTGACACCATTCTGGTTGGTTTCCTTCAGGAACATCAGAACTATCACATTCATTTTCTTGCAACCTTTTCGATACCTTGGGATGTCTCTGTAACAGCTAAAAGCAATGGGCTAGTTGACCAATTTTCACACTTTCTACAGTAGGTATTCCTTCATAAATCAAGAAGGATGAAGACTGATATGTGACAGCCAGAGCAATAGTACGGCAGCCATAGGAATAAATTAACATAGGCCTTCTTTCTATTGGAATCGTAATTATTTTAGGGTCTTTTGTTGATACAAATGACTGATACTTGTTCTATTTAGTGGATACTGTAGATTTTTCATATTGAAAGGATAACACAACTGTATTCAACAGAGGTAAAACTGAAAATCTTGTACCTGTAAATGAAAGCAATGAAAGACACTTTTCACATTTGGTATATGTTGACTTGCTATGTAAAGAGGAAGCTGATATATTGTTTTTGGTGGAATCAAAAGGTCTTTATTTTTGAGGTCAAAAGAGGCTGCTTACTGTAAAAATCGTGCATTTTTTATCGTAATGGAAGGAAAAGCTTTTATAGCTTGCAGTGAAGATCAGAGGTTATGTCAAGTCATTAAAGAAGAAAGGTTACAGTCCTGTAGGTCACCAGTGGTCAAAAAATCTTGTAAACAAGATACCTTTAGACTGGAAAGTTGGATACACTTAAAATTCAACATGTAGATGCAGTAAAGTATGGTCAAGAAGGGGTTTCTCCAGGGGTATACAGTAGTTGCATGAATTTCCCAAATTTTCCTCACATCAAGAAATCACTGAGCCTTCGGGCTTTTGGTTTGTTCTTACAATCTCAATATGCATAACATAGTAATGTAAGTGTCTTGTGAATTTTCTGTGTTATGTGAAGGTAGAGGGCTGAACTGTACATGGTGGGGACAAATTAATTTCTCAACTTGATGATCATCAAGATTCTGCCAGTCTGTTATTGAGCAATTTAATACAAATCAGTCAATTACTGGAATTAATTCTTACAGTGTGGATTTTAAATCCTACCCATACTGTATGATATATTAATAGTAGCAGTGTGGTTTAGTTCAATCATATCTTCTATACAAGCAGTTGAAGGCTTAGTTAAAGTACAAACCTCCTTTGTGCATACTACTCCACTTACTGAACATGAACAGCATTCTGGGCATACAGAAGCTGTTGTCCATCAGCACCTCCTCTGCAATGAAATCTGGGTGTGTTTGAACCTGTCTAAGTGGGCTTTTCTCCTATGATGCAGTGTGCATCTTGTGCATTTTGTTCTTTTTGTGAGAAAGGATGAACAAGTGAGATGAACATCAACAATCCCCTTTCTGAACTTTGCAGGCATTGAGGAGTGGGCAGAGTGTAAAATCTCCATTCTTAAATGGGGAGACGCTCTCTTCCCATTCAAAAATGTTTGCCTTTCGGGGGAACTAAGATGTAAAATGGTGCCTTCCAATGCCCAATTCAATGGAAGACACCTTAAAAATAGAGATGGTGCAGGGTGTGATTGTCCTATTGTTAGGGAGGGGTCTAAGGGATGTATGTTCCATTCAGTTTAGAAAATCATTGCTTTTTGGTTTCAATGATAAGAGAAACCAATGCACCCATGGCAGCATGTATATTTTGGTGTGTTTATGATGCTTCATTCCTTTAAAAAGGATAGTCCAGAGTCAAATTTATTTTTGATATGTTAAAGAGGAACACATTCTAAGCATTCTATTGAAAGTTGTATTCATTTCCCATGTTCGGTTCTTGAGATATTACTGTAGCAATTGAAGTAAGCACATTTGCTGTATGTAAATGTAAACTTGAAGCAAGCAGGTGTGATGTCATGGATACATGTAGTTGTTGGCCAATGTTTTGTTTTTCTTTATTTTTCATCCTATTTGTTTGACCTTGAGTTGACTAGCGATGCTATCTTGTCCTGCAGCCATATAAAGTTTTTAAAATTCCATTGCTTCGGATGCACATATGGTGCTGTGTCAAAATTTAGTTGCATATTATTGTTATGGTAAATTATAACTAAAAACAAAGCATTGACCAACAATGTGAATCCATGACGTCCCCTTGATTTGAGTTCATTCTGTGTAGGAAAGTTTGTCTCATTCAACAGCTAATATCTTGAAAACTGAACATGAGAAATAAATAAAAATTTGACCAGGATGCTCAAGATATTGAAACACAAATTTGTGCAAAATTTGAAATATTCGTTAGCACATTCGTACTTACAGTATACTGTACAACCAAAAGGTCATGGTTACATTGCTTCTGATTGATTTCCCCAAATGGCCGATAGCTGTGAATACTTTAGGGGTTGGGATGGTGTATCCTCCTCCCCCTTAGAAAAGTTACTGCATCACCACACATCAAGGCTTAGCTCATTTATTGCAACTCATAGATTTTGTGTAAAACAAGTGTGCATTTTGTGGGGAATAAAGGTAGGCCATGTGTACAGTATGTTAATATGATGCATAAGGTGTGCGGGGAACGACTGCATGTGCAGCAATTAATCATTGGAAACGGATTGTTTCCAGAAATTTTCAAAAGGGTTGACCCAATTTGTTGGTGTCTAGAAGAGATACTTCTGTTAACAATGCCGAGTGGTTGTTTGCAGTTGGCTTATATTACCCGTATAGGACTTTTTGTCAAGTCCACGGCATGCGTTATTTTTGCTCATTTAGCATTTGTAGTCGTAGTTATAAAGTGACATGGTGGTCATGTAGATTCTACCTGCTTCGACTAAAAATTCCCAAATTTCACGATTTCTTCTAAACAATTTTGGCGTTTGAGAATTTCCTTTTTACTTTGCCGCATACTAGGCTATTTTGCTAGAGGGAACGATATTTTTCCCCCAATATTTTCGCGGATAAACATATTCCCAAATAATTTTATCAAGGCCACGGTCTATCCGAAGTGTATTTGTCAAGCACAATGCTGACCACATTTTGGGCCATCTAGGATCGCTCGTTTCATTGCCTGTTGGTGTCGCATTGCTCATTTATACTTCTTTTTTTATTAATCTGTTTCTTGCTGACAAAGAGAGTGATGACGATTTGGCAAATTCGACGTATTGTAACAACTCTTTACCGCCCTTCGAGTATGTAATTATAAGGAGGGATGTTTTCCTTCCCTGTTTGAAATTTCTAGCTGTCTCTAAGGGCTTAGGTGCAAAATGGTGCTATATTTTGTTTGTTTTTTATGCACAATCCTGATGCTGGAAATGTCCTGATCAGTCGCCCTTCAGTGACAAGTTGTACCCCATGTTAAAGAAAAAAAAATGTGAAAACCTACATTGCTCTAGAACTGCCATTCATTTCAGTTCTTGATTTCACAAAAAGAAAATACCGTGGACCAAGTGTTCCACAATTGGCGAGTTTGGTAATTCATTCGTCGCCGCATGGAATTGTGGGGAACCGTGCGGGATATACAAACCGAGCTCAGCACGTAGCGTACATTGTTGCCTTATTTCGTCAGTATGTGCATGCAACACTAAGTATCGAGTGAACTCGAACGAAAATAGGGGTCTCAGTCCTACTTTAAGGCAGGTTTAAATGCAAATGTTTACACCCAAAAAGACAATTTAGACACAATACACTGCACAAAGCCACACTACTGTAGATTCTTCTCTTTATGTTATGGATGGATTGAGAAAGAATGATTTCACGAAGTTTTCATGTAAACTCAAATTTCGGAATAGGTTACATGCTGTAGGTGTGGGATTGGTTTATCTCGACAATTTGGAGGATGTGCGCACGTGTTTAGCCACCAAAATGAATTACCGAACTGGCTTATTATCCTCTATTCCTCTAAACTCTGCTGGCAATGCTTGGGCTAAAATTATATTTACCATTCGGTGAAATGGTCATGTATCGTCTCAGTAGAAAACAATACACAACGGAATTGAAACAGTTTGTGTATGCGACGCTGCAACCCAAATTCAAGGTCCAATTTTTTTGCCAAGGAGAAGGGGTCAGTTTAAACCGATAAAAGGGTCCGTTGCGCGAATTTTGAGTCCACAGCACTGTAAGGTATCTTAGCAGTTTTCATCCATTCTTCAAACTGAAACTGCAACAACCTAACCAACTGACCACAGGCTGCCAAAACATTCCGTCACTCTCAGCCTTCTTGTGACCATTGGTACCGTCATTCACACGATGACATGTGATTGATCTTTAGGGGATAACTTCGGGCACCTTCACGTCTGGCAATGGAAAACATTCGCCTGAGATTCAGAAATGTAAAGCCTGGCTAAAGAAATAATCTGCCCACATGTGTCGAGAATTTTTGAAATATTTTTTATTCTTCGTAAAGATTACCATACTTGCATTACCTAATTACGGTGCTTCTTGTTTTCCTGCCAAATGTATGAAAGGATTTGTTTATTCGGTTTCCAAACTCTGGAAAATCGTAGAAAAGACATAGAGTCTATGGAATAACTGTTTTTTAAAAGCTTCCCCAAAATGTTGCGAATTTTTGCAACCTTTTCAAATTCGGAGGCTATTCGGCCACTTCCGAAAAATGCTGGGAATGACTTGGAGAAGAGAATGATGACTGTTTTATGAATTCTTCAAATATGTAACACTTTTTTTATTCTTTAGTTGTCATAAAAAATCTCTATGACGACTCTTTCGTCTGGCAAATTTTTAAGAGAATTCGGGCGAAGTTACGAGTTTACTGTGTCGTTAAAACACACTCTTAAAAATGTCTGAATGTGTTCAGAAATTAATCGTTCACACACTTTTTTCCTCGCTTTGTTAACACGTTTAGATGCTACACACACCGTCGTGTTTATTCCAAGACGTTTCCCGGATTTCCGAGTCAGTTCTAAACGCATTCAATTGTTGAACGTTTAGTGTTTAATTTCTAAACATGTGTAGAGTTAAAAGGTCTTAGGTGTTTTAAGAAATGCATGACAGATTTTTGAGATTGAAATAGCTAGCCGATTTTTCCATATCCATGTCCGGATTTCAGATCCTTTGCAAAATTTCTGGGGCTAGCCTGTCCCCTCAGTGCCCGGCTTCCCCGCCTCGTACATCTTTGCCAACCACTATTGCCGCTGTCGGCCGGTTGGCCCCAGCCAATTGCTCCAAAAGTAGTCTGGATAAGGGCCGGAACTCCCTGCTTATCAATTCCGTGATTGAGTTTGCGTAAGGAACTTTCGCATGTCATCATGACAAGTGCATGTCTTGCGATACCAATGCCCACATATTAAAACCATTCAAAACCCATTTTTCACTGTCACGCGCCCAACGTACCTCGGAGAGCTATTGCAAATAACTTTTTTACGAGCAATCCAAACCTGTAGACAAATACAATGCCTCATCTTAAGGGGGGTGCATAAAGATACATGAGCCCCACGGCAGTGGTGTAGCTAAACTTCTTTCAAGAGGGCAAGCACCAAAATTTTCCGATTTTTCCTAAAGTGTGAACACAACGGAATTAGAATAATTAGGGTAATTTCCGTCGAGCAGAGTGCGCCTAAAATTTGTGTTCTTTCAAACAAATATTTGTAAATATGGAGCTTGTATTGCAGAACATAATTTAGATTCTGGGTTTCCTGTGAGGACTGAGAAATTTGAAAATTTTTGGGACTATTGAAGAATCTGCGTTTCCTGTTAGCATATATCTGAGATAGCATGTGGCCTGAAGATTGTCGTTGTTACATTATAATTTTATCTAATTAGTGCGGATTGAGGCTTCCTGGGGGCATTCAAACTTTGTTGCCTTTTGTAGACAAAGTATTTCATCATTAAGAGCCTATATTGAAGGAAATTTAGGGAAACGGTACTATAGCGACCCGGAAAAGTTTATCACTGAACTGATTTATGAACGACCACTTACTGCAATAGAGGTTGCTATTTGGTGCGCTCAAAGCGATACGCGCGGAAATTTTGCCCTTTTAAACCAAATAATAACAAAAATGGAGCTTTTATTAGACGAATTCGAAACTTAATGAAGAAAAGTTGGGAAAATCGCACTGTTCCCTTGTTGAATGGTGTCTCAAATGGCAAATTCCCGAATTTTTCATTTTTTCCAGTGGGAGAGGGCCATGCTACTGCCCCACGGTAAAGCCTGGATCTAAGGTGTCCTCATTTGAGAGTTTTGAAATGTACAGTTTCGTACCGTGGATCAGTGTAAATAGATTTCAAACTTTATGCCTCCTTAGAAAAGGTTTGATGTACCTCCCATAGGTCCCTGCTAAAATCCTAGATGCACCAGCGAAGATATAAAGTGAACGAAGAGAGGAAAAATTCCCAGAAACAGCATAAACTTGAAGGGGCGGGTAGGTTTGGACTGGAGGTATTTCCCTGTTAGCCTTTTAGCTTCCCTGTTGCTTATACACGGTCCCAGAACCCAAATAATAACATCTGGCGATTTATTTTCTCACCTCGATATCTACGTCTTAGCCTCCATGAATTCATGCTCTGAGCTCTCACTGATTTCTCCCCCGGACCCACCCATGGCCTAACGGGACTCCTTTTTCTGGGGGGTGACTTCTTGCTCGACGCCAGATCCCCACCAGGGCATAATCTCTGCCGGGGAGGGGAGGGGGGCGACATGTCCCTTGACCCACTATAGTGTCCCTTAGACGGTTTTGTTATCTCCACCATTTCTTGTCCTCATTTTACGGTCCCGCCCAACACACACCACCCAAACAATAATTTTCAAATCCTGTAGCTTCAACCGATGAAAACTTTTTTGGTATTTTGTCAGTGGGGTTTTCGGGGAGTTAATTTTTCCTTCAGAAGCCTTATGTATGAGCTTGCAGCAATTGTTGTCGTACAGGCTAGCCAAAAATTTATAAAATTTACTTGTATAATTATAGTTCTTTCGAATTACAGTCCTTTACAGTGCATTGACCGACTATCGCTGGTAAAGTTATGCTTTGGATAATACAGAATAATGCTGGCCTTACCAGTGAAAGGAGTGAAAACGTGGGAGAAGTGAGGAGAAACAACTGTATTGCCTCTGTGCATGCAGCTAGGCTGTTGTATTACCAGACACTCATCTAAATCTAAACAGAGAGTTACCATTCCTCCTCAGTGCGTTATAAAGTGACAACGTATAAAAACGTACTAGCTTTGCTGAGTGTACATACAGCTCTTTGGTGTAAACAAGCACGTACACAATACTTTTACACTGGTTTCTCATAATATAGCACTGCTTTACAACAGTCAATGCTGACCACTGCTGAAAAGAAGGTTATTAGGCAGACGAAGATGTTTTGATTTGGGTTTCAAATGACATGAATGAAAACTTCATGACCAGACGCATGTGGCACAGTTGTAAACTGGGCAACCAAGGACAAGCAAACCAGATGTAATTAGCTGGTCCGCCTCAGGCCGATCCAAGGACACATGATCCTAGGCTTTTAATAGCTTTTATGATCTGTGTAGTGAGCTTAGTTTACCAAGTGGGTTTCCCCGATCAAAGTGGGGAGGAGATTCAAAAACTTTTTAGTGGTGGCAGCATAATCCTTTGGGGGGACTGCGGCTGACCTTTAACCGATCTGCTGCTCAATTGCCACTCAACAGTCCAGCATGCCTTCTGAGCTTGAACTATACTGCCATTCTGGTCAGGGCAAATATTTGTAGTGAAGTGGTAACAAGTACAGACTCTTGTGGACACAGGAGCTGACAAGCAAGAGATTTTAAAAAGGAGATCTCTTTTTGTGACCAAATTGGTCCTGATGACAAATTTTAGCTTTTTAGGACTTCTCATAGCAAAGATGTACTTTGCACATCCCACTCCCACACTTCTGCAAAATCATTGCACTTTGGCCAATTAAAAGACAGGTCTGCAATTTTGCCGACTTGGGCTTCATCCCCTCCACTTTTCCAACCCACTTGTCCGCCTTAAATCCCTGTCCCCAATATTTCTAGTTCTTTCAAAATTTTAGTGGTCAAACTGGAGTCCATTTAATTTGAAGAGACAGAAGCAAGGTCAGTCATTTAAATCAGAACACAAAATTTGACAAAGTTATTTTCTTCTAGGTTCTATTTAGGCCTATTTAATAATAGTCATAGCACATAGCCCTCCCTCACCTCCAAAAGATCAAATTCTGAAAAATAAAAAAAAACTAGTAATGGGACAGAAAAATAAACTTCAGATGATGCAAAAATGTTCCACCGTTGCATTTGAGTGTACTTTAAAATTGTACAAACTCAAAATGTCTTTCCCTAAGGCTGATAATCAGCCCTGCAGTTAGCCAATTTGGAACATCAATTACAAACAACATGAATGTTTTTGCTAGTGGTTTAAATGAGGGGAGCTCTCAATAATGACCTTTGTAATGCAACATGTGAACCGTTCCATCTCATTTTTCTTCTAACTAACCTCCCAAGTGAACCCTGGACAACCTTTTTACTTAAAAAGATTGGGGGTATACAGAAAGAGATAAGGTTTTCAGACAACACAGGAAGGGAACAGTCATTCCACGGAGAGTACAACTTTATGCAGTACTGTAAACAATTCTACGTCCTACCTCAATGGCTACAGTGAAAGAACTGACTAAACAAGGCGGCTTAGTCTGCAGTTCACTGTCATCTTTAGTTAAAAACCCCAATGGTTGCATTTACCAAACTGTTTTTTTGTTAACAAATTCTTACAAAGCCCCAAAAGTGTCCACAATTTATCCCAGGTTCAGTAAAATGCCATTGATGGCCACTGATGCATTTTCCAAAATCCCTTCAGGTTGCTCAACTAAAGGAGAAGTCCTTTATGGCTACCAACTGATGTATAAATGTAAGGTCATATTGGAGGCATGCCATTGTTTTCATTCCCAGTTGCCCTAGTAGTTAGTCCTCTTTTTACAATAGCTTTATTTTGAGTCAAAAATGCCAAGCAATCTTTAGTTTATAGCTGATCTGACTTTTGTCCTCATACAATTTTAATACAAGATTTATAGTTAAAAACCAGTCCAGGGTTATTCTATCTGTGTAATATAATTGTGCACAGACTCAGTGTGGTGGTGTCATTGTCTGGCACCGCCCAATGCGCTTTATGATGAATGTACAGTATAATGGAAGTACTTCTTAATTTGTAGTGCTACAGTATACCATTTTGCACTTAGAACATGTGATAGCACTTATACCATACTACAGACTACAGTACTGTCAAGTAAGAGAAGTCTGTAATTTTATCAACAATACCAAATATATCAGATATCACCACACCAAAAAAGTTGATGTGTCCATAGCATTGTGGCACCCTTACTTATCTATGGTATACAGTATCACATAGGTGTGGGTGGAGATGGCTCGGTGGTTTGAGCATACTGCCTTGCATACTGAAGGTCCCCGGATCAAATCCCGGTGGAACCACTTGGAAATTTTCCGGGGTCTAAAAATTAGCTTGTTCAGCATAGCTGTTCAAGTAATGCTGAGGGAGTTTAAAATTGGGAATTACAAAACTGGGTATTTGGTTGTCCGTTTCAGGAAGTTATCCGTTTCAGGAAGTTGTCCGACTCGGTTCAGCTGTTGAGCAGTGGTGCAGAGCAAGTATAACCTCCACTAAAGGATACGCTCACGTCCGTCGGATGGGGAAGTTAAATGGCGGTCCCGGGAGCAGGATTGGGAGCTATTAGTACACGCCTGCCTCGTTTCCTCTGAGCACTAGTCGAAAAGAGAAGGCCAAGTTCGCCAGTGTTCATCCACACTCACTCTGGCATTGGATCTTCGAAGAGTTAAATGATTAGGGTCTGGACTTCAGGGCATCTTATGGGGCTTCGGCCCTCCTTTGCCCTTCAACCTGTTATGTTATGTTAAACAAAACACAAAAATTTGCCACAAATTTGCCCTTGGTAGACAAGAAGTTACACCAATTGGAGACAAAATCAAGTTGACCTGAATGTCTAGCACATGACTAGGAACTTGACATTTTCCAGAACGGGGAGGGGGCTGAGCACAGGTATAAATAGGCAGTTAGGGATATGTTGCAGTAACATGCATCCCAGCTTAGGAGACAACCAGAATTTCTGTCCAACTATCAACATTTCAAAAATTGTGTAGCATGTTCTCCTTTGGACAACCAAAACTCTTTGACCATAGTGAATTTGAATGTAATTTCCATGTCAACCAATTTGTTATTGCCTGATTTTCAATACAAAATGTGTGGATTAAGCTTCACTGAAAATTCTACTTTTCCTGGAAAACCAGCGGGACTACTAGATTTCCAGCAGGACAACCAGTTTCCACTAAGTGGTTGTCCTTCTTGGCAACCATTTTATTGCACTAGAAGTAACTGATATGCCCTGATATTTTACCAGCTTTTGAAGCAACTCTTCCCCAGGATGGTGATTACAGTGCATCTCGAATGCCTACCCCCTTGAGAAAAATGCTTCATACCAATGCCGCTGGACCTATGCTATTTATCGTTGGCATTTTAACCATTCTCATCCCCATTCAGGCCCCACTCATTTAGGTAATGCAAGATACAACAAGCTACAAACAGGGCAACTTCCAAACTTGTATTTAGTCAATCTGCCCAGTGTACACATTAAAAGTCGCAAACTACCAACTGATGCAGAACAGATGCATTATAGCCTATAATTATTGCACTCAGTGAACATTTGAGTCTTACTTAAAGCTTCCCATAAATCCATCCTCATAAAAAAGTTCTTGTCATTATAAACATGAAAATTATGTAAAATCTAAGGAGGGTGAATACTACATAGATCACATAGTGATTTGGGAAAGAATGACAATGAATGTCTACCAGATGTCTGAGTGGGTCATTCTGATGATGTACAGTACAGTGTGCATCCTGTTATACCATCAGGCACTTAGCCTATAAAAGGGTTTGGGAGGACTGAAAACCTTTCTCCTGTAAAAGAAGTTCAAAAAAATAACAGCAACAGAGTTCAATAAATTTGGCACACCCCTTACGTTGGAAAGTCAAATTTTGCACCATTTTGCATGGAGCCTTAAAAATCAAATTTTCTCCAAAGGAAACTCTCCCATTTGAAACCCCTCCCAAAGTCACAATAAGCGAGTTCGGTAATTCGTTGCTGCATGGAATTGTGGGCCATGGTGTGGGATGTACAAACTAAGCTCAGCACAAAGTGTACATTGTTCCCTTCTTTCCGTCAGTATGTGCATACAACACTACCTAAGTGTCTAGCCAACTCGAACAAAAATAGGGGTCTCAGTGCTACTGTACTTTACTGCAGATTGAAACGCAAATCTTTACACCAAAAAGACAATTTAGACACAATCCACTGTACAAAACCCCACTTGAGATCCCTACTTATGTTATGGATGGATTAAGAAAAAGTGATTTCACCAAATTTTTATTTAAACTCAAATTTTGAAATACGTGTTATAAGTGTGGGATTGGTTTGTTCATCCCAAAGATTTGAACGATGGGAACATGTGCATAACCCCTAAAACAAATTACGGCACTGGCTTATTGAAAAACCTGTCTCCTCCCATGACAAAATCCTAGCTATGCATCTGCATACCATAGTATTGAATAACTACCTGCATATTACCTTTTGCATTTCTTTTTGACTACCAGTAACTAAATTATTTTGTGTACTGTACTAGCTACTACTGAGTATGTACATCACTGTGCACTGTACAATGTAGTTCACACAACCCACAAATTAACTTCATGGGCAAATACAGTAGTCTACCAGTTTATTAAGTACAGACAGACCTATACGGTAAGCATGCTGCTATTGACAAACTGCATACACTGAAAATAGTACACATTCAACTCAGCAGCTGATGTCATCAAATCTGCAAGTATATCCTTTTTTATAGAATTCCAACAACCAAGTCTTTCCAGTCTATATACACTTAGCAAGAACAATAAAACCACGGATCACACAATTAATCAAAAATTACAAATACTGTATTCTTGCCCTGATGTGTAGGCCTAGCTATTTACAGATCTCTCAAGGCCCATGATTGCAAAAAAGAAATGTGCTTAAAGCATGCAATACAGTACATACAAGCCTCAGGTACTGTAATTCGGTTTCATTGCAAATTGTTGATCAGGCTAGCAGACGGTCTTAATGTTCATGTTTTTGTCCACTCTCGATGCCTTTGAACCCTTAGGAGGTACAGTACTTGCCAGCTGGATGCCATACTGAGAAGTTCAGGTTTGTAAACTGTAGCTTTTTACTTGTCCTGCATTGTTTGGGGAGGGGGTGGAGATTTGCTTCAGTGCATTTCAGTTTAATTCAAAGACACCCACCACCTCTCCCCTTCCCCTTTACACCTAGTCTGGCCACAGGTTCAGAGGTTTGCTAAGTCATGATTACAAAAAATTTCAGGTACTAAGGGTGGCTCTCTATATAATGATGTCTCTATGATCCAAAAAGTTGACTGCATTGAGGTTAGTGTTAGAACAAGCCCTAATCCTAACAGTCATCCATGAATTGGAACATACAGTAGAGACATCTCAACAGAAAGGTGTAAACTTGGCTATTAGTGGTGGTCCTTTTGTATTTGTTTTTTGGTTTAATGCGCTTCCCAAAGGCTATGATGTCCTTGAAAATTAACAAAAAATGGGAACCCTATTAATCTAGAAATTAACAAGATTTGTAATTTGCCTTAAATTGTCTGCTTGTAGGAACACCACATAACAACGTCAAGTCAAGTGTCCTTTGTTTGATACACAGTAGATACTATTGTTTTGATTACATGAACTACAGTACTTTCTGAAAAACAAGCCTTACTGAGAGGGCTAAATAAGCATCAGACACTATCTCTAGACAGGTAGGAAATGGTTAAACCCATGGAGCTGTATGATTCAATGAGAAAACCCCTCAGGACACTGTGGCAGTAAAATGTGATAAATTAGGTAACATAACAGTGACCAGCAATTTTCACAGACTGGTGGGTCAGTTACAATTTGATTCATTCAATTAGACAATCTCAGTTCAAGCATGCTCAAGGGTATTTGATCCAAATGATCAGTTATTTAGTTCTTTTTATAAAACTAATTACCTGTGGTGTATTCAGTTATCTAGTTCCCACTTACATGTCCTTATGAGGACAGTGGCACAAGGTTTGTCTGTAACTTTTAACAATCTTTGATACTAAATTTAATGTTATCTTCATTTTTTCTTGAGGGTTATGGAAGAAACAATGTTTGTATGCTCTAAAAGAAATTTTGG
This sequence comes from Holothuria scabra, assembly GCA_037179385.1. NCBI lineage: Eukaryota > Metazoa > Echinodermata > Holothuroidea > Aspidochirotida > Holothuriidae > Holothuria > Holothuria scabra. The sequence goes on from CM074181.1 coordinate 48,390,709, forward strand.
GCATCATACAGGGCACTTGATCTGTTCAAATTAACACTTATGATGTTCCCCACTGAACAATTCCTCTGATTTGTGGGCATGGATTTTGTTCTACCCACTTACTCTTATGTGTATTAATACTGGCACTACATGTTATAGGGCAAAGCTTCAAAATCAAAATCAACATAAATACTGTACCGAATGCACTTTTATGCACTTTAGACGTTCTTAATACAGTGAGATTGCTTCAGTACATATTTTGAAATTACCCAACTTGATCATTTACATAATGAAGTGGATTCCAAAAGCTTACCTATGCATCTTACGTTACCCATGCCATTCAAAATTCTTAACCCTATGCACGAATGAATATTAACCTTAACAGTTTCCCTTTTTTTAATAAAGTATGTGCAAGGTTTAACCTCTGATGACCCTAAATGGCCTTTGACCCCAGTAAAAAAACAATAGGGATCATCTACTCAATATGGACAATCGACATGCTAAGTATGAGATCCCTCCCAGTTACCCTTCTTGATACTGTTTACAAAGTTTTGATATTTTGACCTCTGGTGACCCCAGATGACCTTTGACCTCCACCAAAAACAATAGGGATCATCTACTCAATATGGGCAATTTGCATGGTAAGTATGAGATCGCTCACATTTTTCCTTCTGGAGATATCGTGTTTACAAGCAATTTCCAAGGTATTTACCATTTGACCCCTGGTGATCCCAAATGACCTTTGACCTCCACCAAAAACCAATAGGGATCTCTACTCTATGTGAGCAATCTACAAGTTTGAGATCCCTCGGAGTTACCCTTCTTGAGATATCGTGTTTACAAGAGGGCGTCACATACAGTACGCACACACACACATACACACACACGACATCACCATCGCATAGATTCCTTTCCTGCTTTCGGCAAGGAATCAAAAACACAAAAATTACTGCCTTTTTTTGTCGAAACAAGAATCAAATGTATAAAAGTCCTATAGTCACACTCTGACTACGGAAGACTGTTTTTTGAAAATATCATGCACATGATTTTCCAAGGGGAACATGCCACCTAGGTCTCCTTGGGCTACTGCTGCACATCCAATGACAAATACATGTTGCCATTAACAAATTTGGAAGCCTTTCCACTACAAATTGATCTTGTGCCAATAGTGCACTGAATTTATACTGTACTCATGCATTATTAATACCTTTTAAGCACACAAGCAATGGAGGAGATTTGTCCTCCCCTTACTTTTTAAGGCCCTGGAGGAAAAATCTCCTTTGCCACCCTTGACGGAACCATTGGATGAAAAAGAAATTTTCTTTCAATTGCAAATAACATATAGTTTAAATATATAGTTTTAATGCTTCACCAAAAAATGTTTTTTAAATTTTTCAGTTACCCTTTTCTTTTTAAAATCTTTTTTTATAAATAATCACTTTGAAAACTCATGTAGTAGCAAGTTTCTTTATTTGCACTTACTGAAGAAGAGAGGAAACAACCAGCTACCTTACAAATGCATGGCACATGTGCTTAGTCTATGGCTAGACATAGATTTATACATGAAGAAATTTTCATAAGTTGGTTAACTCAATTAGCATACTAAGTTACAGTATCATTGAAGGGAAAGCCTCTACCACTTGGTAACAAATCACAACGTTTTGTGTATCACGGATTAAGTTTTCTTAGTTTTTAGTCAATGAATAATAAATGTGGTGCGGAATGGAAGATGTGAAAAATTAAAAAAAAAAAAAAAAGATTCCCAATTTAAGTTATCAATATCCCCTCCTGCAGACATGCTGGAGAGGTCAAAACTCCTGCTCTAAAAATATTTTTGCTCCCTCTAAGGACTATGAAAATTGCCACTGACTTAGGGCCCACATATGGCCCCTGAAAAAATTTTGCTCCCCACCCTGGAAAAGTTTTGGCCCTAACCACAGGCCTGCCAATGAATGAATTCACAATTCACTTAGGCCTGCTAATAGGCGGACCCAACTCTACTTGTGTGCTTGGGATTTGAACACCATTTCCATTACAAGTGGTGAGGGCAAACTTCTATGAGCTACTACAGTAATATTGTAAACATGTTCACCACTGTTTTCACACCGGTTTGACCCAAGGTCACACCACACACTCAGCTTAAACTTGTTGTATCGATCCTCTAACTAAAGCACATTGAACATGACCATGTACTGCGCTTAACAGTAGGACCTACTCTGTACACAGTCCTCACCCAGGATACATTTCCTGAAATCAAGAAGTTTGTGTGCCGAGCCCAGTGGGCAACTCTATATTGCCTCACTGCTTCAAAAATCCACCTGTAATTACCATACTTGCCATGACCTTTAACACCATGCCTAGGCTTGTAAAGAGGCTTATTTTCAAACGGGGTAATAAAATGGTGAAATTTGGAATTGAGAATCCACTCTATGACGGAGTATGTCACACAATCTTATGCCTGTAACTGAAGTGTAAATCATATAACGAGGAGCAATCACTTCACATAGTCAGGGTAACCATTCCATTGGTGACCCTGCCTTACTATACATAGGGGTGTGTGAACAAGGCAGGGTCACTAAACAGGAGGGTTTCACTGACAACACTTAATGATGCTCCAGAAGATATTCATCTTAAAAGTTTCCACTTTATAATGTGTCTTCATTTACAGAAAATTTATATAAATTGAACAAATTTTGGAATGTATTCTAAAACAATTTTTATTAATATACTGGATGGAATTGACCTCTTTCTTTTCGAGTTTTGGAAATAGACAACAGATTTTATGATATTTATTGGAGAATTTCCACTAATGTAACTTGTCCACTAATGTGGAATTAACGTGTAGCGCCATCATTGCACAAAACAGCAAAATGGCTGCTGCTCAAGCACCACTTCTGCTGACTGTTCTGCAACATTTTGTCCCAGAAAGTAACTTTACATTGTATATACTGTATGCATATTTTTTAGCTATAAATAAACATAAAACTTTTACCAATAGTTTCAGGACAGCGATGGTAAAATTAGCTGAAGAATAAGCTATTTATGCCGTGATCAATTTTCCTCTTAAGTCCTGGTATTGCATGGGCTGGGTTTGTAGCACTGTGGCCAAGGACTCTAGTGTGGAGTAAAACGAAGTGGACATAGGCTAGCATAGTTTAAGGACTAACCATGGCTGACCAAGCCAAGCTTGGCATAATGATTCTAAAGGCCTATCCTGAGGACCATACTAGAAAGTAGGGTCTTTCACAGAAAGATCTTTGGCGTATGGAAATGTAAGCCAACAAATTTGGCGTATGGTGTACCCAGCTGCTACAGGAAAAATCACAACAGTTGGTATACAATTGCAACAATTTGTGTACGTGGCATATAATTCCAAACACATCCACCTTGGCGTGACTCTTTGGCGAACCGCAAATGTACTTTCCGGTGTGGCCTGAGGAACGTTATAGTACTGTAAGTTGAAAACTAAGGTGCACAACAAAAATTAGTACTCCATTGGACTACAGGAACAATAACTTTATATCATATATACCTAAATTACTCCTAGGCCAAGTTAGTCATCAATACCAAAAGCATGATACCAGCCTGCAGCCTAGGCTAGGCTAAAGTAACAATTAGGCTTAGGTTTTCACAATCACGGGAAAACCATGTGTTACAACTGGTATAGGCCTAGGCTATGTGTCTTTGCTCAAATTACCTGACCAATATTTCTTCTTCTTTTAACTTACTGTAATGATGTGTCTCTGTTGTTCCCAATGACCCACACAAGGCACCAACAATTTCCTACACCCTTCCTTTTGTGCTGTAGCCTAGGCTAGGCTGATTTTGTAAATTGTAAATTTGTAACCTCTTCTGAATCTTCTCTCGCATCGGTAGATTCTGCACACAAATATCTGCTAACGGTAGTCCTGGCTTAATATGAATGATCGGCAAGCACCGTTCTACAAATGTCACAACAACTTTTCTTCAGATAAAAATGAAGCCACAAAAGGTGTCAACTTGACGCATTTTCTGTTGTTATAATCGATATTATGGCAGCTAATCCATTAATTCTGACGACTAATATCTGCAGTTGTACTGTATTTTTTACACCGATGGATGCCAGGTCAGTTTCGCTTTCACAACCTGTTGTTACAAATTTAATTGTTGTGGCATAACCGGCCGATACCGCGTACAAAAGCTGGCCTTACTTGTCACCACACAATAATTCCACAGGGTTTATACGTGTAATTTGACGTGCATTTTGGTTTCGGTGTCAAAAAGTAAACGGCACCAGTAACTTACTTGGTGCAAAAACACGGAAGCCTCCAGACGTCGTTGTGAAGACCCGATCGCAACAGGATCACTTCTCGGCCTTTTGGCTAAGATCATGCGTAGTATCTGTTCTGTTCATCCACTAGGTTAGTCTAAAATGGGGCCATACATGACAGACCAATAATGCAAATGGTTTGAGGACCGTGAGGTTGATCACGTATTTTACTTCAGTGGACGTAAGAGCTTCTTCTTCGGGAGCAGTTAAAGCTTGGTTTCGCCGAACAGCCCTTTTCAGTGTCGGTAGGATTTTAGAAAAAGGACCGATCACAGGATTTATCAAAAGATATGTTGGCACCATCGTAGTAGTAGCGTAGCCGCATTCATGTGGTCGCGGCCCCTTCCATCCACCCCAAGAGGTGCGTCGTAATCTGTAATTCTTATATGGGGAATCGACACCTGACACACCAACTAGGGACCTACTTAGCAAATTGATAAGATAATTTTTACATACAGAATTAAACCTGGAGCAATTTTTTCTTAAGAAATTGACCAAAAGGCTGTCGAGTTTTAAAGATTTGAAAGGAGAAATTTGAGGAGGACCCACAGTGTCCAGCCTGCCGTTGCGAGCCTTCGGCGCTGGTCAAATAATACTATCACCGTTAGGTGCAGCTCCAATGAAATTGAGGCTACTTCCGGTGGGCGCGCTTTTACTGTAAAATATTGTAAATGATCAACAATTGGGGTAATAAGGCGGGACGGAGGACCATATTCCCAACATTTTAAGGGGGACATCACATCAAATGCCCCGTCACCAAATCAGTGGCGTAGCTACGGGGTGGCCTGGGGGTTTAGTCCTCCAGATTTTCTTCAGGCCCTCAGATTTTTTGCGTCCTGATAAAGTAATTGAGAAAAAATAAAATGTTTGAAAGGAAATAAACTTTGAATTATTTCCTTCAAAAACAGTAAACTTTAAATAAAAAGTGCAACAATTAAGAAAACATGCATGAATGCGTGTCAAACACATTTTGTGCGCACGTATGATACCAAGTACTAGTAACTAAATACCTACTTTCACTAAATTAGATACCGTATATAATATGCACTGTCGTTTATTGCATTTCACTTAGAAGATGTAAGTCTCGACGACAAACTCGAATGTGATTTTGTTAGGTTAAGACCCTTAATGACCGTTCGGATGGCCGGTTGATTAACTAAAAATAAGGCATCATACACTGGAGACCATTCTCAAACGATAATTTCTATACTTTATCATACACAAAATATGCCGCAAGGGTACAGATACTGCACCATTTCGCACCTATAGATACCACTGAAAACCTGAAAACATTGTTTCTTTGGTAGTATGTATGCCACTTGTTAAATCTCTGCAAAGACTAAAAACATGCATTTTGAAATTTTTCATTGCTCTCCAAAAAGGAAAATCCTTAAACGTTGGCCTTTAATCAGTTCAAAATTTTGCCAAACATATAGAACCATTTTCACCGTAGGGAATCTAACGCAAACAAACTTTCTCAGAGGTGGACACAACTACTTTCAGTTTTCCTATTAACACTGAAATCCATTCAAATATTCCCGCATTTGCCATATATGTCCTCCTGAAGTTTACAATTTTTCCCAAGGGAAAGGGAGATCCCGGTTCCCTTTAGTCTCATCCCCTAGGCCACAGATCAGAAATGCCCAGCCTTTTGGGCCCCTAAAAAAGTTTGTTCTACTATTTTTCATAGATTGATTTTTTATACACACTATTTGAGAAGTGGCAGACATGAGATTCGTATTTCAAGGCTGGGTACATCCAGTTAATACACATGGGAAGGGCCGTTTCCGGCTACGACCCAGCCAACATGCCCAGCTGGGCCCCAACTGGGTTTCAGCTGGGCTACTTGCTGGGCCCCAGCTGGGGCCCATCCGTGTTTGTCAGGTGTTCCCACGAGCTGGGCTTCAGCTGGGCTTCAGCTGAGAAAGGCTAGCCCAGTTGGGCCCCACGTGGGAACACCTGACAAACACGGATGGGCCCCAGCTGGGGCCCAGCAAGTAGCCCAGCTGAAACCCAGTTGGGGCCCAGCTGGGCATGTTGGCTGGAACCTGGAGGGTTTGTAAGCCCAAAATTTTCTTGAACGCGCCGCGCCAACCGATAATGGGGCTCCGCTTAGATAGTCTTGCCGCGCCTGACCCTAGGAGGTTCAAGGCTCCCGCCACTTGTTACCTATCCCCCCCCCCACCGCCCTTAAAATTCCATCCTGCCTTCGCCACTGCCCCCAATATTGAGACATGGGGAAATATGTGATCTTTTTTATTTTGAAGTGCAAACCGAAAGTTATAAAATTTCCTTCAAAAGAGCGTAAATTCTTATTGAAAAGTTTTAGTTGCCAGACATGAAATACTTCATTCCTAAACTTGTTTAGAACTTAAAGGTTTTTACAAAGTGGGGGAAAAGAAGTGTCTAATTGCACACGATTTCCCGAAATTTGTTTCAAAACTACACTCCATTCGGAGAGAAATTTGCCGCAAGCGAAGTGCGCCAAACGTTTTGCCTTTCTAAGACAAACTAGAAATTGTTCAAATCTGAGGTTGCAAGGCGATTGAAGATCGTTGTTGTTACATAATGTTAAGGCTTGCAATTTGAGGCTCCCATAAGACATTTCATTTTTCCGAAGCTTTAGTGCTTTTCAAAAAAAAAAATTCAAAATGAAGGGCATGCATTGGGGAAAATCATGGGCGTCCGCAGAAATTTTTGCAAGGGGGGGGCAAGGTCATTCATGGATGATTGAATTGTGTACACTATCTAACTATCTAAGCGGAACGCCACCATCGGTTGGCGCGGAGCGTACAAGAAAATTTTGGGCCTTACAAACCCACCAGATGGCCGGAAACGACACTTGGCGAGTGTTATAAGCTGCGTGTACCCAGCCCTGAAACAGGAATTTCATGTCTGTAATCTTTAGATTGTTAGAATTTTCAATGTAAAAAATTGTTGAAGGGAAATCTGCCTCTCGGTCACGACCTCGCACGCCTATGCACGATAAAACTTACAACTGTCAAACAGCCTATATAGGCCTATATCCGTAACCTAATTAGGAATCATCCCCCATATTCACCTTGTATATCCCAGTTACATTCGCGCGTCGCCACTTGAGATCAGCACAGGACCAAACCAAGACCAACACATTCATCAATAGTCGGATGCCATATGCACACTACATACCTGACAAGTAGTACAATTTTGGCATAGTTTTTACAATTACAAATTTCCAATAGATATCACGAATGATGGTGCCCAAATTACGATTTCATTATCCATCATACCATATTCTCTTTTGCTATTCCTAGTCAAATATCCGCATATTTAGTAGAAACTGACACTGTGAGTGAAGATATTTTGATGATTTGTTTTTAATTTTTTATTTGAATTTTTAATTAATTTTTTCACAAGTTTGATTTTCCGGAGGGGGGCAAGTTCCCCCCTTGCCCCCCCCCCCTTGCGGACGCCCATGGGGAAAATTTGGGAACTGTATGAAAAAGTTAGGAACACAGTACTTTAAGTTGGCCGGTGTCAACTTGTTCCTATGAGGGTGTCACATAGTGAAAATTCCCGAATATTTCTTTTCCATATCTTGCAAAAAGTTTCCCAAACTGATTTATGAGCAAGCACTACTGCATCGGGATTACAATTTGCGGCTTGCAAAGCGCGAGGGACATTTGCTTTTTACAAACAAATAAATACAAGAATGGAGCTTGTATTGGGGAATTTTGTTTGATTTTGTGTATGAAAAGGTGGAAGACCACACTGTATGTAACCAGTGCTACTTGATAATCTGATATCACATTATAGGCAAATGTTCGATTTTTTTTTCATTTCCATAGCTCCGCAAAAGTTTCCCAAACAGAATTTCTAGACAGCACAACTGAAGCATAGGTGTTAAAATTGCGGAACCCCCAAAATTGCAAGTACCAGCCTGCGTGGGAGCCAATCAGGAATTTTGTACTGGCTTTAAACGGCAATAAAAAAGGGGGCTATCCTGACACGCAACCTTTGTAAACGAATTTATCCTTGAAAAGGTTAAACAAATTCTTGCTCTGCTATAGGCACGCACACTAAACAGGTATTCTTTGGGCCCAGCTTCAATAACTAAAGCCTAGCTGGGCTTCAGCTGGGAAAGTCTAGCCCAGTTGGGCCCCACGTAGAAACACCTGACAAACACGAATGGGTCCCAGCTGGGACCCAGCAAGTAGCCCAGCTGAAACCCAGTTGGGGTCCAGCTTAGATGTTGGCTGGGTGAAGATAGGTATAAATGTTGGGAAAATAAAGGTTTTGTGATAAAAAGTAGTGTGGTTATTGCAAGTGATAGTACTAAAATGATGGTTAGAGAACAAATACGTAAGTGTCAATTTAGAAAAGAAGAGGAAAGTCCAATTAGAGAATTGCAACATCGCTTTTGGAATAAAATTATGGAAGGGCCTACATATGTTTGCTTTTATTGTGAGCAGTTATGGTATAAAGAATGTGCACTGTGGGTGAATTTAGTTAGATTTAGTGGAAATACTAGTATTTGTAAGCAGGAAAAAGGTATAGATAAAGGATGGGTCCGTAAAACCTGTTTAAAATATATAAAAGAAGGCAGAGTTCCGTTATTAAGTCGAGATAATAAGATGAAAATGTATGAGATACCAGAAGAATTGAAATTACATCGTCTTGAAGAAAGGTTGGTCGCTTTGCGAACACCTTTTATGCAGTTGCGTGAGATTCCTTGAGGAGGGCAATTTAGTATTAAGGGAAATGTTGTTAATGCCACGTCTGATGTGGTGACAACAATTAAAACTTTACCTATAAGACTTGAAGAGAGCCAAGTAATTCCTGTCAAATTTAAGAGGAAATTAAGTTATAAAACGGCTGTTTTTTCTGAAAATGTTAGGCCTAGAAGTGTTGTTCTTGCCAGTGATCGCTGGCTGATAGGAAATGAGGATATCAAGATACACAACAATGACTTAGGAAAGGAAGACCTGTTTTGAAAAGGATGAACAACTTCTGGTAAGTGGGTCTGCTGCCCCTCTTTTACTAACACCACCATTACTTGCTTACACGATGTTGAGTTCGCGCTAGAAGGGCCTGTATAATAAAGTAGTCAGGTTCCTATTTTGACTCATTCAAAATGCCGTTTTGCATCGCGGAAGGATATATTGCAAAAAATGCCTGAAATACCTTCAATTTTCTTTGAATGATTACTTCAACTACTTTCCTACCACATAGAGATCACAAATTGAACACATCTCTTCACTAACATGGTCTAATCTCCTCCCCCCCCCCCCCCCAAAAAAAAAAAAAGTTTTTCTAGGGTGTTAAATTCGTAGGGTAACCTGCTTCGCCGGGATTCCCCTTGAATTAGTGGTGTGCTACCTTTTGTCTTCACTGCAATGTCATACATATCACTCATCCGTGTCCGTGAAAAACCATGGGGGTCGTCCCATGGTTGTATTGACAGAAGAACTATATTCAAAAAAGGTCACAGCAGGGAGCTGCCTTCAGAAGCAGCTCCCTGGTATTAGTCCCGTTCATATACGTCACTAGTATCCCTTCCCCAATTATTTCTAAGTTCAGCATTTAATGAAACGTGAACGATATTGTCTTACACAAATCAGAGTGTCGAACCATCCAGTAATCAATCATAAAGATACATTGCATCATTTTTACGTCCTATAATGAAACGTGAATACCAAAATGTCGATGTTTATAATTTATAGCTATTGGCTGCGATTCGTCTGTCATCACACGATTAACCAGACACGTTTCTTATTACATTCTATAGTAGCAAGAACTTTTTGTCGCTTCTTTGACGATGTCCTTTTACTACGGAAGAAAATATTGTCATTGTAGTAAGTTTATGTATGGCCATGACTCGCAATTGATGAAACGATTACCTAAAATATGTAAAAGCAATAAGTAAGACAGTTCTATGAATACGAATAAACTGTCGAGTAAAAGATTCCGTAGAAGACGAATTTCATCATTCCAACAACCCGTCTGCAATACAATTGTAGTTTGGGGTGAAAAGTTTAGCCCTTTAATACGGGAAGTTGCAACTTTCTGCTTACTATAAGTTGACCCTTATCAGCTTATGTTATGTGACGTAGACACTAAAATTAGACCGTGCACAGAGGGTACAATTGTTGGTTTACGGACGAAGATTTGAACATTTCAAGACATTTCGTAACTGTAAATTTCTAGCTAAGTGGCTCGTTCGTTTCATCTCTTTGCCCTTTTCGGAAATGGAAAGTTCGCAAGATATTTATGAGCTAATTATTCTCTATTTTGTTATAATTATGTCAGGGGGTTGTGGTGTTATCAGGAAAACGTTTAACTTATTCATCATAAAGTCCATTTTTCTCTTTAAAGTGATTTGTTCAACTAGTGCAACTATTGCCAAATACGGGCAATGGTTATGAGAATCGGGTAATCTGATTTTCGATAATTTAATTATGTAGGGTGAGAATGTCTTCCCGTAAGTCTGCTTGAAAATTCAATTCAACACACCGTGTAACGTGACAATTCTGTCAATAAGTGTTACTAATAGAAGAAAAATCATCTACTTCATTTCATCCAATGGTAGTGGTACATTTTATCTGATTCTTCTGATCAAAATAGCGACTGCTATAAGATCCCCACAGGCCTTAATTTTTTCAAAAGTAAAATCATATATAGTAGGAAGTTGGGGCACACAATTTTTCAATATATATTGAATTTAGCCAAGAGTCGCAAGACTAAAATTCATTAGCATGTTTTAAATTCCGGTTCGTAGTTTCCCCGAAATGATGCGGAATTCATCGATTTGCAGTGATACATTTTATCTGGTAATTTTCTGATCAAATAGCGACTGCTTAGATCCCCCTATAAGTCTGGGAAATGTCATTTTCGACTGTCTCATGGGTCCGATTTTTCAAAATTTTCTGTTCGCTTCGCGCCAACCAGCGGTGAAGTTCCGCGCAGATAGTCTTCCTAGCAGCATTTTAGTTTCAAATGAACAATTTTTGTGCAAACAGACCCTCGAATTAGTGACTTCTAAGACCCCCTATAAGCAAAGGTTTTGACTGTCTGAAGTGGTCAGGTTTTTCAAAATTTCCTGCACGCTTCGTCCCAACTTATGGTGGTGCTGCACTTACACCGCTTCATAGCAGAATTTAAGTTTCAAGTGATCATTTTTTACAAAAAGAAACTCAAAATAGCGAATGCTTAGATCCCCATATAAGCCCGGGAAATGCCATTTTCAACTGTCTGAGCAGTCGGATATTTGAAAATGTTTTGTACGCTTCGCACCAACTAATGGTGGCGCTCCGCTTAGTCTTTCTGGCTGAATTTTAGTTTGGAACGAACGTACGTTTATCTGCAATTGAAACTTAAAAAGGCGACTGCTTGGATCCCCTTTTCAAGCCTGGGAAATGTCATTTTTGACTGTCTGAGGGGTACGAATTTTCAAATTTTCTGGACGCTCCGCGCCAACCAGTGGTGGTGCTTCGCTTTGGCTGTCCTACAGGCAGAATTACACATCTCGGGCAAAAATCTTGTGCCCCAAAAGTGAAATGCTCCCCTACGCCCCTGGAAATACTTCACTCAGGCGTGCACTGGAACAGCTGCTTGCAACATTCAGCAGGATTCCGGATTTGCGATCCTAGGATACATAGTTCAGTGGAGTAATGAACTGAGCTAATCAGTATCTCAAAAGGGTGTTTTAATCTTAGAAAAATAAAAAACTTTCTCACCAGAATTAGAGACAAATTAATCTGGCAAATGCCATTTCTAGCCATCTGGGTGGTTTAAAAATCCAAAATTTTCTTTGTACCCTCCGCGCCAACTGGTGGCGGCGCTACGCTTAGATAGTAAAGTCCAGCCACCCCCTACAAAAGTACCCAGCCCTCCATGGACCCCTACCAGGGTTTTGTCCCCTGAACCCCACCAGGGGCCCTTAAAGCGGCCCCTGGACCCCAGGCTGATTGGGCCAACAGTCTAAACCCTGTACAAACATGGGCCGATTTTCCTAAATTTTTAGCCAAATCGTTCGTTCATCTCTTTGCCTCGAATTAACCATTGATTTAATTAACTATGCACCGATCTAAACAATGGTCAAACCATTGACCTCCAACTTTGGTCAAAATTTACTTATTTATGGTCAAATTTAACCATTAATTGGACACTTTTTGACCATACGTTTGAGTCGGTGCATAGTTCACCATAGTGTTTTTAGAGTGCACTCTGTGGTATTGAGGTGGATTCAACCTCTCTGAAAGAAGGATGATTATTCTAAACAGAGCGCCACCATAGGTTGGCGCGAATTGTACAGAAAATGAAGTAGCCCACGAAGGGAAACCTCCTTGAATATCCGTTTAAAAAGGCAAACAGTGGCGTAGCTACTGGGGGGGGGGGGCAGGGGGGGGGGAAGGTGCCCCCCCCCCCTGGAAAATAATTTGGGGAAATTTGATGAAATTGGGGAAATTTGATGAATTTTCTTATTCTAACAAAAAGTTCTCAAAATTTTTGTTAGAATAAGAAGTTGTGAGACATTTCTCATACATAATTCGTATTTTCTTGCAAAAAATTAACCCAGATTTCGTCAGTGTCGCATGAACCGGCCCTACTCGCGTTCCACAGAAATGTCCTCGCCCGATTGAATGTTCTCTTGTATACGGTACGCACGGGTGTTATGATCAGTGCATTTGAGTGTACAGGAAGCTGTTATTCAGGAATTTAACAACAGCTGATACAGTAAAACTTACACTGAAAGGCTGTAAACCCGAACTTATCCCCTTGTACACAGTCTCTGCATTGTACACTTCATGAATTCAGTACAAGGATGTGAAAAGTGACAAGTCACTAACGTAGATCCCCCGAGGTTATAATATTGTCCTACAAGCTAGAAGTAGCTATACCGATTTTACTCTGTGTACATAACGATGGATGGGGCTGAAACAATCCATGGCCAACGATAAACTTAAAGTTAGTCTAGAAATTAGAATGAACGGGATCCATTGGCATACTTAGATTTTGTTACTTAGCCTAATCCATGGAAGCTTACAGGCTAGTTCGGGAAAATAGCTTTCTGCTCACTAGGGGTGTAACAAAAGACGGGTCCATGAGTACCTTGTAGCCTTCTACACTTAACAGACTGCTGTTCTAACAGGATATCCTGTGTGATCGAGCAACTATCAGGCCTCCTTTTAGTGGCGTACGAAGGTGGGTACCATTGGGCCATGCCCCCTTCACAGATGCCATTTTTTCTTTGTTCTTAAAAATACGTGGTCAAACTTAAATCACACAGATTTTACTTCAAAAAATAGCATATGTGGCACCAGATTGCATATAAGGACATCCAATTTTTCAAAAATTTTTAAAGGGAAAGGATTGTCTCTGCATGGTCCTTCAGTGTTGCCAATTTTTTAATTCCTACAAACAGGCAAATTCTGTCAAATTCCAATTTTACTTAAAAGGTAGACTCTGTATCCCACTGGTGGCATCGATAAAAGTAAAGACTACATGTTCAGATTCTCTTTACAAGCATGAATACACTATTTTTGACCATCTGAGGGGTCTGATTCTTCGAAATTTTCTTTACGCTCCGCGCCAACTAGTTGGTGGCGCTTCGTTCAGTCTTTTGGGCAAAACTACATTTTTGGGGTCAAATTAGCTCTTAACTCTCTGATCACTTTGCAGTATGTGGACATATTTTGAAGGGACCATTTTATTGCAAACGACAAAAGAAGGTAGCGACTTGTTAGATTCTTCGTATAGGTCTGGAAAATGCTATTTCAGGCCATCTGAGGGGTCTGATTTTTCGAAAATTTTCTACGCTCCGCGCCAACTAACGGTGGCGCTCCGCTTAGATAATCTTTATGACAAAATAAAGTTTTGTGGCCAAGAAAAACCAGAAATCCTATACCGATCAATGCTCTTTTATTTTAACTCCTACAAGTGTGCAAATTCAATGACAAGTTTTATTTCGTAAGGTAGCATAAATGGCATAAGAATGCATGTAAAGACACAAAAGTTTCAGTTTTATCCTCATGAACCACCAGGATTCAACCTTTAACACTGCTACTGTCAAAGACGAAAATCTTGCACCATTTTGCATCTAGGCTCCTTGAAAACGTCAAAAAATTGCCAGACACCCCTCCCCTTAGACCATACTGCATGCCCCCCCCTCCCCCATTCAGAGAAATCCTGCATACGCCACTGCGTTAATATATACAAATAAACCAGATATTGTTGAACAAAATAATATACTAAGAGTTGTTATTTCCAATTGTTCTATGTTATAGTTTAAGATTAAAATGCAGGTAATATTACATGTTAATTATGGTAATGTGGTTATACTTGTAAATTTGCATATTCCTTGGGGTAACAATGCCCCAATAGTATAGAAATACAAACAAAAAAAACCTGTGTAATGCTCAGATTAGTATGTATGGTGGGCGAGCCTGACAAAAAAAAAATGGACAAAGTGCACCAAAATAAATTTCCCTTCCATCAACAAAACTAGATAAGGGGAACATGAGCATTCAACATCTTTCCATCCCCAAAGCAATGAATTTCTTACAGGGAAACATCCCCACCAATAACTTTTAACATCGACTTTGTATCCTTAAAGCCTAAACCCTACCATGTACTTCATTTTTAAATACATTCTCCATACCTTCAATCTTTTCTCTTTTTCATACACCAGGCTTCTTGTTATGTTCAGGACAGGATAGACCATAGAAAGCAGGATTAGAAGGGGTAACTGGGTCTGTATGGCAATGAGGAACAAGTCATCTGTGTAAGGAGGGTATGGGTACCTCCTCATTTCAACCTTCATGTCATCTATAGAGACATTATGGTGCTGCATGATGGCTTTATCCAGGGCATGTTGGAGGGGTAGAAAGCCTTCCTGCATGTAATCTGTACATGAATGAGAAAAACAACCACATACATCAATATTACCAAAAAAGGAATATTCAACTTAATTAAAGAGGTATGGAAAGTCCTAATAAAAAAGCAAAACGATTTCCGACAAGTTATCTTGAAGCAAATAAAAATGCACACCTTTCAAATGATAAAATGATAACTACAGGGTTAGCATGTAATAATTTTTGTGTTCATGTTGACTCATTTAGTTGATTATATGCTGCACAATATAGGCAAGGCACAGGTGGGAGCACTTTGTGTTTTTTCTTTTTTTTTTTTGGTAGTATTTTGTGAGGGCAATAAATACATGGGATTGCTTCTAATGGGGGTGGGAGTGACCACTTAGCCTCAAATTTAAATGCAAAACTGTTGCAACTTGTCATTAAAACAAGCACACATCTGAAAGAATGTACTCTGACGAAATGGGAAGCAGGGTCTCACTAATTCTCTTCCAACCCCCCTTAGGCATCCATCTCAAATGCCTGAAAATTAGATGAGACTTGTCAGCTCCAGCTCACACTTTGGAAAGAAGAGCTTGGAAGTCCCAAAATGCCCTAGATGATTTGCTCTACTACTGTGTTTACTTTGCATAGCAGAGGATACTTTTGACTATAAACACAGTGTTAAGCTTTTGTTTCTATTTGCCAGGAGAGATAACACAGAGGCACAAATATGTCTAGTTTCAAAAAACAAAGGGAGGCATTATGTGTCACTCAGCAGAAAAAAGAAAGGTTAGGTAAGGTAACAAGTTACATGCTTTCACATGAACTGGCGCCTTTAACTGATTTACAGAATGCTGTGCATAGAAAGTTAGATGGAGTTTTACAGCCCAGTTTCCAACAAACCGGTTCAAATTGGCCACTACTGTAGACCATTAGCATTGAACTATATTTCATTAATATCCTGACACCTTCCCCCCTCCACCACCCCCCTCTTTCCACTTAGGACAACATTTTCATAATCTAAAATTTTTGAACCCCACCTGGAGTTCTATTCCATATACCTTATGCATTAACATACATCATTTGACAGCTTAGAGGGAAAGAGCAGTCAGCCCAACTTGAAGTAGTGTAATAAACTTCCATGTTTCATGATTGGCTGTGACAGTAGTTTTCCTTCTCAAATGTGATATTTTCCAGGAGTCACTGCTTGGTTTACCTTGTATATGCAATACTGAAGTGATAAAATATGATGTAAGATATTTTAAACTGAAATGAGAAGATAAATGTGATACTTAGCTGTTGTTTCAAAATAAGCTTGAGGGGACCGCCCTTTAACTGTAACCATGGAGCTATCAGTGTTGGTATGGTGAGGTTTAACAACTTTGAACAATGAAGAAAGTGTAATGCATGACAATTCTCAATCACAGTAGACTCAACCAGCTGTGAAATGCAACTTATACATTTATCAGCTGCCTGCATTTTTTGGAGTGACAGTCGCAAGGACACAGCCTTTTCTCCATCTAAATGTACAACATATTCTGTGACATAGACACAATATGCATAATTAAAGTGTATGGATAAGCCACCTTTCCCATTCAATAACATGATTATGGGTGTGTACTCACAATTCAAATGTGAGATGGGCAAGAAACCAAAACTTTTCAAGTAACTGCATCTTGGTGTGTTCAGTATGGTCTGGCAACATTCCTATGTACTGCAAAATTATAGCCGATCAAATCTTCATACTGTTCATCCTTACTTCCAATTCATTCTAAGTAATACTAAGATACAATTTCAGCATCAAGGGTAAAGAAGATCATGCTTTTCAAACCAGGTTTCCTCAAGTCTGCATTTTCTCTAGGAAGTCAATTTAATATCTTTCAATGTCCAGAATTTCTACGATGATTCTGTGAACACCCAAAATTTGTGGCAAAACTTGACTGTACGATGCCTTTAATTATTTCATATGGGTAACATCCAGTCCTGTACTATCAATTCTTGCTATTAAACTTAAATATAACAAATTTTGTGGTCTTCAACTGGAAATTACATTGAGCCAGTGGGTATAACTGGAAAAAACAGCCATGGCTGGCCCAAACTAAACCAATTGGTTAAAAACTGAGCCACAATACCACATTGAACTACATACAGTATTACTCTTATGCAATCATCAGAAAGAGCACTAAATTCAATTTCCTCTAAGAAACTTGTTGACTGTTGTGACCTCCATAATTTTTTCAAATTCTTTGGCACAAAAAAGGGACTACATCCAACAACTATTTCATATAGTGTGCAATATTTGCAAGTTTTAAATGAGATCTTTTAACCTTAGAATGACCTTCGACTCCTTCCAGTTTAAATGCATGCCAAATAATAATTGCAGACTTGACCGAAAATAGACCTGATGACCTTGAGATGATTTCTTTTTTATTCTTTTAACCATATAATTTATTTGGGGAAAAACATCTTGGACTAATCCAAGCTACCACTATGTAATAATCTTAAATCAATGACATTGATCTCAAAATAATTATAATACCTTTAAATGACTTGCACACAGATTTTAACAATGTAATAACCTTAAATCAATGACATTGATCTCAAAATAATTATAATACCTTTAAATGACTTTCACACAGATTTTAAACTTTTCACACTTTTAATAGTAATGACCTTGGTGACTTAGGACTGGAAGAAGCCACAAAGAAACACCCAACAAACTACTTTTTAGAAATTTTTGACAAAATCCCTATGCTCATCTAGACATTTTAGTGAAAAATTACCCCATTTTAACTCTTTTTAGGTAATTCCACCCTAACATTGAACCGTTTTCTTTTCTAAACGACACTTCAGTATATAACATGTCTTGCCGAATTCCATCTAACTAAAAAAACTTCATCTACAGCAAACTTCATATTTAAAGGAGAAACATGAGTCCTGTCATATTTCATGATTTATCTTGATAGTCATGTGACAATATTTTTCTCACTTAATTTACCTGAGAAACTCACAGATTTGTCTTAAATATGCAATGTTTTTAATAAGTTCTTAAGTACCATGAAAATGACACTTGGAAAAAAATAAGAAGGTGATTGTGGGACTGGGCCACTTTTGAATAACTTTGAGGTGACTGTGTTTGTCTAATTATTATCCCTTGAGAATAATTTGGTTATTCACATGAAAGGAAATAATTATTTAGAAACACTTTTGACCTTAAACTTAGAATGGTCAGACATGCCTTTGACCAAACCATCAATATTATTACTTCTAAGTTTCACCAAATTAAGCAAAGTAGCTTCTTATCAGTTTGCAAACATTAAGCCCTTTTTTCCCTTTGATGAATTCAATATCAAATTTTAGTACTTAAATTACTGAATTTTTAATACAAGGACCAAATCCAACCAGACTAGACAATATCAGATAAGATTGTTAAAGTAGACTTTATGGGCAAGAGCAGTTTTCCCAATGTGAAGTAGTGTAGGAGAGTCATGTGACATTTTTTCTCCTCAAATGTGAAACTTATTAGAAGTTACTGCTTAGTTAACTTTGAATAGGCAACAGTTAAATCTTAAACTATGATGAATAATACTTTGAAGAGAATTAAGAATAAAATTGTGGTATTTCCCTGATGCTTCAGAATAAGTGAGAGGGGACTACTCTTGACCTGCAGTTTATGCTAAAAATTAAACAACACAATAAAACGCAGAGGACTTACACGGTGTTCCTCCCCAAGGAACATCAACATAACGTGGAATGCTAATGAGAAGTGGTGTAAATAACTTGTCAGTCTGCCATTCACTTTCCGATTGGCTAAAATCAGCGATGGTGTATGGTGCATTCCTTGGACTTGAGCTCAAGCGTATGCTGTACTTGTACTTTGTCGGATCTCTGTGAGGATCAGATATGTTCAGGTCAAATGTTATTCCACCAAGAAATGTAGTATTTTTTACTGTCTGGTTGCCTAAGAAATAAAGCATCTCTTCTTCTGTTTCAAACCCCTTTGCTGTGTAGGAGAATAAAAGTAAAAAGGCAAAAAAAAGATTTAATTCACATTACATATTGTGTGTGTCTTGCAGTATTGCTACAAAATTGCCTAAACATGCAACACAGGCTTTTACAAGCCATGTGTTCTCGCTGTATAGGTATTTCGGGTCCCAGTGATGTAATGTTTAAATTGAAAACAATGTCACATGTATCAACCACAGCAAAAGAAGTTCATGAATTGATTTGTTAGTGACTCAAATAAAAAAATTGTCAGCTGTTCACATCAGAACCGTTCTATCACAGATTTCTTAAGGGTAACTACTACCCCATTACCCTCAGCCTTCAACCCACCCTCACCACGAATGTTCTTGGAGTTCAAGAACAAGCTCATTGTATTTCATGCCTGAAGTAAAAGGCAGCTAAAGGGGAGGACTTGGAACATAGGCTATTTGAACTGGGAGGATACTTTGATGTCCAATTACTGTACCTCCACAAATATCACCACTGTTATACTCAGGGCTGGTCAGCAGTCCCCTACCAACACTGAACTAAGGAAAAGGGTGAGAACATGCAGCTACCGTGAGTGATGAATGAACGTTCTATCTGTTGTTGACTTTTACTGTTTTTTATTTATTTATTCATTTTTTGGAGGAGGCTTTGTTCCATTTGTTTTGGTGGCAATTGCAGCTGACACTATACTGTATGAAAACTGTAACACATTGGTGCTGGTACATGTTGTAAACCCCATCTAATATTTTGACTAACAAATCATGAATGAAGCCTTTTTGAAGCTAAACTTCACAATGTATGGGAAATCTCCCTGGAAATTGGCTTAGCATTACATACTGAGTACAGTACATTACTCTATGATGTAAGTGCATTGGCTGGATTTGTATGATCTGATGATGATGGAGATGAGGAATGGGACATGAGAAATTTTGCACCATGAAAAATCAAACTGGGTGATAGAGCTTCAAACTGGGCGATTCTTTGACGTCATCTGACCGCAAGAAACTAAATGACCTTGGCTGGTGTAAAGTCGTAAACTCTAGCAGAAGCAGACCGGAAGTCCGACGAATCACCACATTCGGTCTGAAAACATTACTTTTTATTCATTTACTATGCAAATATGAAACCTCTGGAATTTGTCGTTGATATGTACAAAAACGACAAAATGAGGAATTAAAATAAAAAGAATAAATCTCATCGAGATCTGTTGACTTGCAAAATCTGGCAGATTTTGCTTTGAAATGTGATTGTTATTTTCACTACATGTTGACCAATTTTTCCGTTTCAAGGTTTAAATTAGTGTCAATTTGTTACGAGATTTTCACTTTTATGACTAAAAATGCAAAAAATAAGAAATTTTAGGTCAACTCTATAGAGCGCAGTAACATGCTCTCCGACTATGTAAACCGCAAGATTTCACCAAGATCAGGCTTTCATGTCGGTCTCTGAACTGAGGCATTTGTCCAGATTTCATGCCAGCGTTATTTCTAATGGATATGGGCCACAGCATTTTCCAAAGAGATTTCTGTCCACAGCTACAGTACCAGCACCTCTTCTATCACCACCCTCATAAGTTCACTCCATGGTTCATGGATGTCTACACATGTAGCCCACATGTACCTGTATTCTGGAACTTTGAATAATGCAATCTGCTATTTTCGTGAGTAATATGACACAAATTATTATTTTTCTTTTTGTCCAAATATAGATGAATCTGAGCATATAGTGAAGGTGGCATTAGTGGGGTTCATCAGCCTTAAATCATCCTAATTTTATTGTCTACATGCAATGCTAAACCCTCACATTCGGTCAAAATGAGGCTATCAAGAGCTATTTTACTTTTAATGCGTTGTGATCACCTATATTACTGTATATTTAAGAATAAAGATTATGAAGCTGACAGACTCCAGTTATGGCTGACTTCATCAGACCATCACTTGACTGATTAGATTTGTCTTTAACTTTCCTGTGAAATGTGTAGTTTAAAGTACTGTATAGTATTTCCACTTAATATCTAATATCCACTGATTTGCATCACAATCTATTTATAATGTAATATTATCTCCATATACTCACATTGGCTGATACTGACCCAGTTCCATATCCCATCATGAGTCTGTAAGTTTTTCTCCATATATCCAATTATATCCCTGACTTCAGAGTTATTAGGAGCATATGCCATTTGCCATATTGTGAGGAATCCACTATGCTGATAGGTTAAATTGAAAGGCAAATGTTCAATAGAATAGCTATCATAGATAGTTGGGTTTGGAAACTTCGTAAAACCTGCCTTTGCCCGAATAATCATCAAGAGCCCTGCAAACAAAACCGGCAGACCAAGCTCGAAGCATGTAACAAGAACTTTACGCTTCTGTAAAATGAAGTTCTTCCACAAAAGGAGGAGAAGTTGTGATCCTGGTCGACCCATGATGATGACAGAGCTGAGAATATTTTGATGAAAAAAGTCACCTTGGGATGTTTGTCCAATTATTTCTTAACTTTTTTAAAAAAAAAAAGAGAAAGTGCTTCAAATGTTGAATTGAATTGCTCTGGTCCTGGTCCTTGCAAAAAGATTTACTGATGACTTTTGAAAAGAGATTGCACAAAAGTGGGATTGATTGCTCAGTTGCTACACATCATATTATAGATACAGTGAAAAGGCTTTATTTCCAAGATATCACAGTTTCACTACAAAGAGTATAGTCCATGGTACACTCAATAGTCACTCTCAATAAAGACTTCACCTAGAACAAATTCCAATTCAAATAGTGAGCCTGTATTCCAATGTTTGAATAATGACTCTTTTATGAATCCTTCTAAACACACCATAATCTAGTAGATTCAATTTAGCAGCAATGTCCATAGCTTGACAAATAAATTTTCTCACATGCCATAGTAAATTGTTTCCTTAAATGGGTCAATTGTTCCAAGGTGAGTTACAGTAGCAAGACATCCTGACTTGCACCTTCATATCAACTTGTTAATATATTGGATTATTGCACAAGCACACAGTCAGCATGGTTCAGTGGTTTTTATAGAGTCCTGTAGACTATTGCCCACTGTAGGCAAACAACTGCAGCATGAGTTTGTTAGTACCTTTGTATGGTAGTTTACAATGCAGATATGTCAACAGTTGTCACTATGCTTCCACCAATGAGGATATGATGTAATTGCTCAAAATGAAATCTTAAATAATCATGCATATGGCTGATAATATCATCATTCACCACCCTCGTGTGATGTCCAAAGTAAGCACTAAAAAAAGGAAAAAAAAAACTTGATAGCAAATCTTAACACAGTTTACAGTTTTGTTTACACCAAATGATTCTTTTCATCAAATGGCAGTGAACTTTCAACCCTCTATTTGCTGCAATCCTTCACTTTACGACTGAAAAGCCTATTTACTGAGATTGATAAGACTTTTACAGACAGAAATTAAAAGGTAAGAACAAGATAACAATCAACACAGTTATTTAACAAGTTGCCTTGAGGTTGAGATTCATGAAATTTACAGTAAACTACAGAGTAACCATCAGTTCCGAACAGTACCAAATTGGAAGTTAACAATCATTGCACACACAGAAACATCATACTTTATATGTCAATTGCCTTCATTCGTTTATTGCCACTTTCCTCTGCAAGTTCTCAATTGATATTGGTAATATTGTTTTCTTCGTAACCACCAGTCGTATATTTCTGAGTTCACCGTTCTTTGAACAGCACTTCTGATGCATTGTTGTATGTATAGTGTTACACTTTTTCAGCTTGTCAATTTAGTTATGTCACACCTCCACAGTCATTACCTGCACAAGAAACAAAAACAAAGAAAACAGACAAGGTCAGTGCACAATTTCATGAATCATTTCCATGATGATAAATTAAAATTAATCCTTTTTTTTCAGGAATTATCGGGTGTTAGGTACTGTACACTTCTACAGAAGAATTCCCTTGCATCAAATTTGCTGCATAGCACTACTCACTTGTAAAAGGAACAATACACACATTGGCTCACAACTGCCACATTCAGTTCAGCAGAATTAGATGTTTACTAAGACATTACTCAGACATGTTTACTCAGCATTGGGCCTGTAAGCTATGCACAATACATCTGATGGGGGCTTCCGAAGTGATAGGAAAACATTAAATCGGAAACAATAGTGACATTTGAATCAACGCTGAAAGTTTAAGGCAACAACCCATATGATGTAGCCACCACGGCTGGAAAAAACCGAAATTTCCCGGCAATGAAAGAATTATTTCCCGTGTGATTGTAATTATTTACTATCTAAGCGGAGCGCGACCATGGGTTCGCGCGAAGCGTACAGAAAAAATTTTAAAAAATGAAGCCTCTCAGATTGCAGGAAACGGCCCTTCCTGGCCCTGAAAGCCCCTGATGAATGAACATCGTGGCGGGAAAATTATGTAGCCCATCGGGTTTTTTGATAGCTTTGGACACGATTTTGTTGAGTCCGACCTAATCATGAATTAAAGCACTGGGAATGAAAATTATTTGTGCATTAACTGCTAACTAAGCTTTCAAATTATGTAGATTTCGAACGAAATAAAGTTGAATTCCACTACCGAATCTCTCCTTCCTTCAAAGTTTGTCCTACTCTTCTCTTCTGTCAAACAAACTAATTAACTTTCTAGCCAAGCAACTTGTCCATTGAGCGCCGTCGCGTTCAGCTCAGCAACTACTACTGTTGTGTGCATACATAAAACACTCCTTCACAAACAGCAGCAAGTCACCGCTGCTACTACAGTACTACGTCGCTATCACGTTCTTTACTGTGCTGCACAAATGAAAGCAAATAGCCCAAATGTAGCTCTCTCATTGGTCGCCCCGAATAGCCTGACAGAATGGCAATATGTTTGTTTAATACAGCTATGCAATGAGGATGGGAAGAACTTCGTTACTGTGTTGTGTAAAATGTGTCCGTTACTCAGGCTTCACAAGGGGCAAAACATAATCGATCATTCAAGAAATCATTTAGGCCTACGATACGCATAAAGGCTAGGTCTATATACTTGGCATATTCTTGAACCAAACTTCTCCGCTATTCCCGCTAATGACTACCCGCTCTATTAAACGCTCACGATTTTCACCCGCACCATCAAAAAACAATTACACATGTGGCCCGACTACTGATTTTTGAGCACCGATTTGTTGAAACAAAGGAGAATAACACGCCTCTTATTTTTAAGAACAGGGAGATTCCTTCATACTGTGGCTACATGCATTATCACTTCAGATGTACTACACACAGCGAACGTTCAGCCACGTGCATTTATTCATCTGTTATAACTCAGTGTAGATTCGTCAGCCAGTTCGGCCGAAGAAAATGTCGTGCATTCTGATTGGTTGTTTTATCAGCACAGACTGTGTACAAAACATGCAGAATATACACAGTGTACAGTACTAATTGACCCACTCATGGCAGCATCACGCTGTTTCTCTTCGTAGTGTTTGGAAGTTGTAGTTTATCCCCGGGATATCCCAATTGAATTTGCTTGTATAAATGAACGAAAAACTTTTAAATATTCTCTGGTAGTTCAAGTTGGGGAGTGCAGAATGTGTTGAAATTTTTAGAATGAAAGCTAACAAGGAGCTTTTATTGACTTATTCTGACAATACGATGATAAGCCCGACACCCATTTTAAAAGTCCTTTGAACAAATTTCCCGCGAGTGGGTTGGATTTCCCGGCAATGAGCTTCCCGTATTGCCGGTTTTTTCCAGCCGTGGTAGCCACTCTCTGGAATTATCTCATGCAGGTAATAGTACTAGTGTTACCACAACAGGGTGCTCTCTACCAGCAGTTAGCCTTGTTAACTGTTTGATAATGTACAGTTTGTATGCAAACAACAGTGTATAATTATAGGAGTTGCATCAGTATATTATAGGAGTTCCATCAGTCGGTGTAGTATAGTATATGTATAGCAGGGCCAATACTGTTCTGGCCTACTGCTTGCCATGACTACACTCATTTGTGAGAAAATCAAGATGTGCCTAACCAGAAGAGACACTATTTTTCCTTTTAAAAATGTGACAATCCTGATCAATCAAGGTGGATGGTAACTCCAAAGCATATGTGTGTGGTCAGTGGACCCAGTTGTTAACCAATCACATTAGGTTTACAGTAGGTATAGGGTTACACTGAGGGTTACACTTTATGTTCCATCTACTTAACTTTTGATCCAGCCAACCTTTGGTCAAATGGGGTGAACCTTCATTCCATCAAAAATTCCATTAGCAGATCTTCAATCGAACCTTTGATACAGCAAACCTTTGATCTAGTAAACCAATTTGATCTAATCAATGCACCTTCAAACTAGTGAATTTTTGGAAGTAGTGGACTTCAATCAAGTGAACCTTCCAACTATTTCCTTTTTGTATGTGCTTTTCTAGGGTTGACTTACTGTAGGAGAAATGCAATCAAAATGTAATTAAATTTGTCGACAGTCAATCACCTGGTCTTCTTCCATACAAATCCATAAGTATATTTCAAGAATTCTAAATCACAATTTCCAGAAATGTGTGCCCAATGAAGTTTCTGCTTTTACTTTGAAACTAGAGCAGAAATGCTGAGCTGAACCTCAATACTTGGTGAATGTTATGAAGACAATTAAAGTTTCAGATCCTCAAATACACTTCAAATTACTCTGAGGAGTAGATTTTTTTCCATCACAAGATAAAGACATTTTCAGCTTGCTTCTTGGACACATGTAGTGGATCAACTCAAATGGTAAATAAGCTTATTCCTCTCGTAGTTATTACTGGGTAATTGGTAAATATCTGCTACAGAGCCTTCAGTTATGGTCAGACCAATAAGGCTATCTTACGGTTACTTCATGCTTGATTTAACATGGTTGTGAAGCCAAGCTTCTGAGATCTGAAATTTTAGGGGTGATGCGCACTGTTTAACAAGAAATTTCCTTACTGTCAAACGGTAGCCTAATCCCTAACCCTACTTGTAGCAAGGAATATAATTGATACAATACAATGGCAAAAACCAATCAAGAAACACTTTGTTAAAGAGCCCATGAAATGACTCAATGACAACGATTTGGAGTCATTCTCTGACACTATCTATCACCAAAAAAGCATTTATTTTAAAAAATTCTGCCCCACAAAAGAGAAATGCTCAAGTGAAATGGTACCCCTTTCAGCACAACAGCTGCAAAATGTAAAAGATGTAAAAGTGCATTGAACCAAAAATGACATCATCACAGGAACCCAACTTCACAGTGTGTGTATTATAATGCTATGTCTAAGTAACATTTTGCTCACAGATTGCGTAGCATGAGACCGGTACTGGTCAAATAATTTCTGAATTATATCTGAAGAATGTCCCAGTATAAAGCCAAAAATATATTAATCAAAATTTGAAATTTTCACTCCCAATTCCTCAAAAGAGGAATTTTATCATTATTCACTAAAGCTGTCCCATTCATTATGTTAGGCCTATCAGTTTGAATTTTTGGTTCCAGCAAGCTAGTCGATCTATTACTAGACAGCAATTCTTCCAACCAGAAAAAGAAAATATTTCAACTCACATTCATTCAGATTGTTGAAAAAGAAGACTGATATCTCACCCGGATTCCTTTGAAAGACATACCTTCCAAGTAAAATTTGTCACAAACATTAATGTCGAAATCAACCAATGGATCTTGTACTAGCATAGACTTCAAAATGCATGAAGTTGAAATAGTAACTTCATGCCAACTTTCGATAAAATATGGAATACTTCCTTAAATAACCAAAATATCAGCTAGTCTCCTTTCCCGCTATATTTACTGTTCCATTTCTTTGAACCAAGTCAAATTGCAGCATTCGCACATGCATCCAAAACAACACAGAACCTGTTGGTAGTATATAAGCCACTGTGCAGAATGGTATACAGTATTGCATATGGGCCTGTGTAATGAGAGAATCACTGCTTCCTCCCCAATAAAAATAATAGTTACATAACACTGGAAGACAAATGGATTCAGTTACATCCCCCAGGAGCCTGAGTTATTTTTCTGTGTGTATAACCTCTTACCACAGAACTTCCAAACACTTGTACCATGTATTATATGCAAACAATTTCCCTGCTAGTTGGCTCAAGGAATATTGAGAAGTCACAAAACTCCACCTGTTGAACAGGATATTCCTAGGTGTTAGAACTCCCTTTTTCACTGGTTTTGAGAAGCAAACATAGGTTTAGGTTTTGTAATGATAATTTGTTGATTATATCAATCATTTTAGGCCATCTATACATGCAAGATTGTGTAACATCAACAGAGCAGGGTATACTGCAAGTGCACTATAGTACACACACTGTGGAGATGGGTTCCTGTGATGATGTCATTCTTGGTTCAATGCACTTTTACATTTTTCAGCTGTTGTGCTGGAAGGGATACCATTTCACTTAAGCATTTCTCTTTTGTGGGGTGGGATTTTTTAAAATAAATGCTATTTTTGTTGATAGATAGTGTCAGAGATTACCCCAAATCATTGTTTACTAAGTCACTTCATAAGTTTCCCACAGATAGACATTCAGTTGTTTGTTGCTCAAGAATAATTTGTTCACCCAAACTTTCCACATTTCAAATGATGCAATGTTCATGGCTCTTCTTGCACATAGTATTTTGAAGAGATTAAGTTATTGCTGGGGTTTATAATTAAGACTGAATTATTGGATATTGTCTGAGCCATTTTCTTGTACTTTTTGTTGGAGCATTTAAACACAATATTTCTCTTTTACCACCTGCTAATGGGACAATATCTCAATACATGTTATGAATTGAGATAAAAATTAGTCCTTGAACAATATTGTGTACTATGCTTAACAGTAGGATCTACTTTGTACACAGTTCTTGGCCTGCTGTTGGCCATCCCACTTAAACATCCTGCTGCTCCATGAGCTAGAAAGTGAGACCACCAGGGATTCCTCTGTAATTATCGTACACATTATTTGTCACAAAAGATCATTACCATTGCATTTAGCTTTCTTGACCAGTTCATTTTTCACCTGGTTGTGGGCAAGAATGTGAAATTTTTTGGTAAAAATTGACAGAAACACTAACTCAATTGCTGAGAATTCTAGAAGAAACTGAACTTCCTGGTATCAAGCTTTGCAAGACACTTCTCAAGCTTTTATAATACCAACAAATCTGGGGGTCTTTGAGTTGGAACCTTTAAATAACTTCCAGATTCTTGTGTCTTTCTTTGTTCCAGTAGCCTAAACAATTGTACCCTGTAGTTAGTTAGTTACTGTAATTAGTTGGAGTTTTGAAGCCCAGTTTCCAACCTATTGGTTCAAGTCAAGCTTCCACTTGTGGCTCACTGGCTTGTTTGCTCTTAACCATTGTTTGTGCAGAGCATCACAACGATGAGTTGTAATATGAGATAACACTTAAGACAGAGTCAAATCTCTTTTAAATTTCAAAAAATGATTGATTCTTATCTTCTTTTATTTAGTGAGCAGAACTTAAACATGTTCACACAAATGGACTCTGCTGGCTACCGGTACTAAGGCCTGACCAAATCTAGAAACTCCACCAGGTACAGTAGTAGTCTCTTAACCAACTATGGAAGTTCTTCGGTTTTAGGAGGTTTGTTAGGTATTCAGGTCGTAATTTATTGGTTTTGTTGGTCCCAAAAACATTTTAGAACAACTTGAATTAAGATTATTTGGTAACAAAACTATTAGAGCAATTTTTAAGAGCGGATCTGATTGACATTTTGAAGGGAGACAGGTGAATCTTGTACTGAAAAGATAGACCTAATCTTGTTCGAACGGTTACCTGAAATGTGCGCCATTTTCAGTTACCGAAATCGAAACTGTACATAAATTTTTCAAAAACGTGACTTTTTAGACAGCAGAAAATGGCATTTTTTTGGTGTTTTTGCGATACTTTTCGTTAAAATGTATGCAAATTACTGGGTTTTTTATCAAAAGAAGAATTCAATTTAAAAATTTTCATAGTCTCTCATGATATAAGAAAATATATTAGGAATGTCTGAAGAGGAATATATTTTGGTGATAAGGTCTACTTTAAAAATAGATAAGGTGTTTTTAAAACGAACTGTTCAAGAAAGTCGAATAAATGCGTACAATGAGATTATGCTTGAAACATGGAAAGCTAACATGGACATTCAATTTGTCTTAGATCCTTACGCCTGTGCTATGTATATTGTTTCATATATTAGTAAAGGACAAAGAGGAATGAGCAGGTTATTACAGGAAGCTGTGGAAGAAGCTAGAAGAGGTAATTTAGACCTTAAAAGGCAAGTAAGACAAATAGGAAACAAGTTTTTAAATCATGTCGAAGTTAGTGCTCAAGAGGCTGTGTATCTCGTATTGCAAATGCCTCTAAGAAGAAGTACACGGTCATTTATATTTATTAATACTAGTTCTCCAGAAAATCGTACTTTGTTAATAAAACCAATTCATGAAATCGAAATGTTACCCGACGATTCAACAGAAGTTACTTATAAGGGATTAATTGTGAGATATAGCTGTCGTCCGAGAGCTTTGGAAAGTCATTGTTTAGCAGATTTTGCGGCATGGTATGATATATTGCGTGACCAAGGTACTGAAAATGGCAACGATAATGAAGAAGTGTCGGAGTCAGATAGTGATGAGGAAAATTTACCTTTGTCTATAGTAAAAGGATTACTTGGTGAAAGAGTAAAAGTTAGAGTTAAAGAAAGAAACATTAACAATGAAGCTATGTCAGAGTCAACAAATGATGAGGAAAATATGCCGTTGTCTAAATTGAAAGGTGAATATAGTTCAGAAGACGTTTCTGGTGATGTAGAATGTCCAGGTATTAGTGATAATGAAGTTATGTCAGAGTCAGAGACTGATGAGGAAAATGTGCCGTTGTCTAAATTGAGGAATGAATATGGTTCAGGAGAGGGTCCTGAGGAAATTGTATGTCGAGGATTTCGATATAAAAAAAGAAAAAGGGCAAAAATTATTAGATATGTTAAATTTTATAAAGATAATGATCCAGAAAATTTTTATAGAGAACAACTTATGTTATTTGTACCGTGGCGTTGCGAGGACAGATTGAAAGGAAATCACAGTTCTTTCAAAGAACGTTATGATTGTTTGAAGGAAAAGATCGAACTGAAAGAGAAGATGTATAATAAAAATGGAAGAGCATTAGACCAAGCCATGGTGCAGGTTTGTGAAGATGAGGATAACACATTTGATGAGGTAGCACCTAATGCGGAGTATTTAGAAGTGAACGATAGGGTAGAAATGTGTGTTAAAACCAATACAGATGAGAAGGATGTATTGAATTACGATCTCGGTCAAGACATTGGTGTGACTGTTAATGCATTTGAAACAGATTTGGTAAGTGGGCCTATTTTTCCAGAGGGAAAATACTTTGAAATGGTTAGAAATTTAAATGTTAAGCAGAAAAAATTTTTTTATCATGTGTTATATTCTATTAAAACTAAAGAAGAACCATTATATTTATTTTTGACTGGAGGAGCTGGGGTTGGGAAATCTCAGTTATTGAAAGTTTTGTATAACGGTGTTGTACGGTGGTTTAATAAAGAACCAGGAAATAACCCAGATCACACTTATGTGTTACTTATTGCTCCAACTGGTAAAGCCGCTTTTAATATTAATGGCAACACAGTGCATAGTTCATTATGTTTACCTGTTAGTAAAGGATACAATTACAAACCATTATCATA
This sequence comes from Holothuria scabra, assembly GCA_037179385.1. Taxonomy (NCBI): domain Eukaryota; kingdom Metazoa; phylum Echinodermata; class Holothuroidea; order Aspidochirotida; family Holothuriidae; genus Holothuria; species Holothuria scabra. The sequence goes on from CM074181.1 coordinate 48,421,524, forward strand.
TGATAAGTTGAATACTCTTCGTTGTAAATTTGCTTATCTGAAAATGGTGATTATTGATGAGATCTCAATGGTAGGCAATGGCATGATGCGATTTATAGATTTAAGATTACAACATATTATGGGGTCTACAAAAGCGTTTGGGGGTGTCAGTGTGATTGCCGTAGGCGATTTATTTCAATTAAGTCCTGTAATTGATAGATGGGTGTTTCACGATTTGAACAAAAATTATGGTCCACTTGCAATTAATTTGTGGAAAGAACATTTTTTAGCTTATGAGTTGACTGAAATAATGCGACAAAGAGATGATCGTTGTTTTGCTGAATTGTTGAATCGTCTTCGTGAAGGAAAACATATACAGAAGGATTTAGAAGTTCTGGAAAGGAGGAAAATTTGCCCAACTGCAATGTGTCATGTTGTTCGTATATTTTATACAAATGCAAAGGTAAATGAATTTAACCATAATGCGTTTAAATGTTTAAAAGAAACTAAAGTTTATATACGAGCATATGATACTGTAACATCTGATTTGTCAAATAATGTTAAAAGAAAAATCCTTCAAAATATACCAAGCGATCCGACTAAGACTATGTCACTATTTGAGGAATTGCAAGTTGGGATTGGACAAAGGATAGATTTGTGTATAAATGTTTGTGTAGACGATGGCTTGACTAATGGTGCGTCAGGAATCTTGAAATATTTTAGCTATACTAATGTTGGTAATGTTGAAATTATATGGGTTCAATTCGATGAAAAAACATAGGTAAGAAATGTCGTAGAAGTAAATTACATATATATGACAGTAACATTAATCCTAATTGGACACCGATTACTCGTGTAAGTAGACAATTTCGTTATGGATATCATAAACAAGCAGATGTAATGCGGAGACAGTTTCCTATTCGTCCAGCATCTGCAAAGACAGTTCACAAATGTCAGGGTGCTACAATGTCTGAAGTAGTTATAGATTTGTCTGGTCACAGTATTCCTTGTCATATGCATTATGTTGCTTTAAGTAGAGTTACGTCATTGACTGGTCTTAACATCATCGAATTAAATGCTAAGAAAATAAAGGTGGAAAAAAGCGTTGTTAAAGAAATGGCCGAGTTACGAACTGATCGGGCTTTAGTTAATATTTTACCTGCCAGTTATGAGTCTAAGAAAAGTAAATGTACAATTGTTCATCAGAATGTAAGGTCATTAACAAAACATATCTTAACTATTAAGAAAGATGATATGTATTTGAATGCTGATATACTTTTATTTACAGAATGCCACATAATATCTGATTGTCATAGTGATTTTGAAATTAATGGGTTTAATATGTTTTTACACTTTCCGAAATGTAGTAGTCAAATTCATGCGTCGTATGGAATGGCAATATATTCTAAGAAATCTATGTCAATAAAATATACTGTATTGAACACGAATAACATTGAGATAGTGTTATGTAATGTTCATTACAATGGGAAGTATTTTCAAGTGATCAATTTATATCGATCTCCGCGAGTAAGTGATTATTGTCTAATAGAAGCTTTTACAAAAATTTCATACCATCTGGATAATACTTGTCCATTTGTTTTAATGGGAGATTTCAATTTTGATATATTACGTGAATCAAAAAAGAAAGATTTTATGATGAAGTTATGTGATATATTGAATTGTCAACAATTATTAAATATGATCACGACAGATTACCATTCATGTTTAGATCATATATATTCAGATATGGATGAGAAAGATATTGTTGATTGTGGAGTATTAGAAAGTTGTTTTAGTGACCATAAACCTGTTTGGATTTCTTTTAGTTAGAATTTATGTAAAATTGATAAATAGTACTATTTTAGTACATACATATATTACGACCTGATCACATGAATTACTCTACTAAACAGTCATAAATAAGTTAAACGTATTGTTTAGATTTTTATTGTTTACGTAAATTTACTTGAACAGACATCTTCTTTTATATTGCAATTTGTTAGTTTAAGTTTCGGCTCGTAAAAAGTTATTTTTATCTGTAAGATGTTCAAATCTTGGCATAGGCTATTGGTTCTGATCTTTGGTCTATTAGTCGGACGATATTGACGTAACTGTGTGTGTTCTGGGCAGTTATGGACCGTATGCCGTTAGCAACTTTTGAGTTGCTATGCTGCCTTTCACCATCGGAGAAATATCACTATTCTGTTTTGTCAGGCTGCTGTCACTTTATTTGTCGGAAGTGTAGAATTAGACCTTTCATATCGCGACCAGTCCTAATAAGACGTCCGCGACACGTATTGTACAAGTTAAATTGGGGAACGAGTTTACGAAGAACAGAAGAAGACACCATTTCCGGTAACAGATTGTATGTAATTTATATTTAAGACAGTAATTTGTCCGGGATTCCGTAATGAATTTTATTGGAATTGTTTGTGGCCTTAGTTAAGGGGTTCAGGGTGAGGATTAGGATTTGCCGGAGACAAAATTTTAAAATGATTATTACCGCTTATGATCAAAGCGGTAATGTGTTACTTGCACATTGTGTACTAAAAAGATTAAGCCCAGATGTTTTTTAACGTAATGTTTAGGAAACGAAAATTTTAGAGACCATTGTTTATTACTATAACACATCATGACATAATGCTGTAATATTGTATACTAAGGTTTTAAATGCCCGGAAGAAGATACAGAAAATACATTTCCAGTCATTGTTCTAAGCATGAAAGTAGTTTGCATTCGTTATTGATAAAGTGTATCTAAGTTTCTTACTCTGCCTTGTCAAGTGAAAAACTCTGTAAAAAGCAAATTTTATCATTCCGAAAACCCATTTGAAATAGCTTAACGAATCACTTTCATGGCAAAATCGGACTTTTTGATGTGTAAACGTTTTGTTAAAGACTCTACATTTCCCTGACATATAACAAATCAGAAAATAAATAGCTTGCTATTTTACCATTTACGTTAACAAGCAAAAAAATTAAATGAAGAGCGTACGTCAAAACATGAAAATTTTGAATAATAATTTTAAAAATAAGACATTTTCGGCAGAAGACAGATATCCATGACCTCTAAAAGCCTCAAATCACTTGGTTATAAAAAATTCCCCGCTGGTTCTTAACACTGGCCACGACTCGCAGATGGTCAATCGATAGTCTAAATTATATAGAAGGGGCAAGTAAGACAAATATATGAATAAGACTGCACCGTGGAGAAAAAAACTCCATAGAAGACAAATTTCATCATTTCAACAACCCATCTGCAATAGCCTAACAAATTACTTTTAAAGTGTATCTCAAGTCAAAAAATTTAAAAATCTAAATTGAAGAGCATGAAGAACGAATTCTAACAGTCCAATTCCCATCTTCATAGGACATTCGTGAGATGAGATATAAAATGCTGAAGTTTATTCACTCAACTTAAAATGGTATATTGCGCAACAATTTGTGATGTCATTCCTTGACAACCGACTCAAATTATAATCTTTGTATTTCTTTGTGTTTCAAAAAGTTACTGCACTTTGTACCAAAATTTGATAGCATTCTCAATGTAATGGGGTGGTGTAATTAATTAAGCCCTCTCTGTGCCACAACTATGCAAAGAGAACAGGAAGTGTTCAAAATCATAAAAATAATTTTAATATAAAGGGGGAAAAACCAGGTTGTGTGAGTTGTACAACAGGAGGGTCACAAATTATAAAGGACCAATTTATTTAAACTGAATAAACTTCAACATTTTATATCTCAGGTCACGAATGTCCCACAAAGATGGGAGCTGATCTGTAAGAGTTTATTTTTATGCTCTTAATTATATATTTTTGAATTTTTTACACCTACATACTCTCAACATAAATGTTAATATAATGTTTAAATTTCACTATTGTCTTAGGTTACGCTTATTGTCACCGTTTCCCCAATTTAAATTAATCCCGTACACATACGTCACTACTATCCCTTCTCCAGTGACTTTTTAGTTTAGTGATGTATAGTAATTTGAACGATATGTCCTGCACAAATCAGAGAACCGAGTCGTCCAATAACAAATCATTAAAGATAAATTGCAACATCTGTACGTCCTACCATGAAACCTGAATACCAAAATATCGATGTCCCTAATTTATAGCTATTAGCTGCGATTCGTCTGTCATCACATCATTAAACACACACGCTTCTTTCTACACTCTATATCAAGGACTTCTTGTCGCCTTTTTGACGGTGACTTCTTACTACGGAAAAAAACTGTTGTCATTGTACTATTTAAAAATTGTTTTAATAATTCCCATGCACTTCTTTTTCTAACAAAAATAATTATGTAGCAAGTTTATGTATGGTCACGACTCGCAACTGATAACCTAAAATATATAAAAGCAATTAGTAAGACAGGTCTATGAATAAGACTGCACTGTCGAGTAAAAAATTCCGAAGAAGATAAATTTCATCGTTCCAACAACCCATCTGCAATAGCGTAACAAATCACTTTCAAGGCAAAAGCGGACTTTATGATGAATAAACGTTTTCTTGATAACGCCACAGGTCCCTGACATACCTATAACAAATCAGAGAATAACTAGTTTAGAAATAAGTGTCTTGCTTCTTTACCATTTACGTTGACAGGCAAAGGGATGAAATGAACCACCTGACTAAAAAATTTACAGTTACGAAATGTCTTGTACCTGTTCTAAACTTCGTTCTGTAAGCCAACAATCTAAACCCTCTGCAAACGGTCCAAATTTAATGTCTACGTCACATTTAAAATAAATTAAAAAAAGTGATAAGGCAAACATTTTGAAGATTGCTTTACAATGACGCAAATCCCGGAGAGGGCAAGGGGGACTTGTAGGCATTTAAATGATGCATTTTATCTTCAACTTTAAATTAATTTACATAAGACGGGCACTTGACAGAACACAACCATCACAATTTGACTTTCTTAATTCAATTATATCCATACTCCGTATGATTAAAGTCGGCCGGAAGCAGAGGGTGCGGAGAGGGAGAATGGATTACTTAAAATTGAGGTTCTTCAGGCGGGGGCTCCCACCTTGGTTCCCCAGATCTTCTTTTCAGAAAGCTAGGGGGCTTTTCCCCTGATAGCAAGGAACCGGCGGTCCACTGGCGGACAGCTAACGGCACATCCGGCGGGCCAACGTCGGCTGTCGGCGCCGCCCGGATTCGGAGTGTCCGTCGGTTCGTTTGCGGACCGATAGCGGCTGCCACCAACCCAGCCGGTGATGGGCCACCGCTGGACCGATGGTAGAATTTTTAGCTGCCCCTTTGGCGGACCACCGGCTGCCAAGCGGCAATGCCGCTTGGGAACCGCAGGTTAAGCGACGATACCCTGCCTGAGAGCTTATACCCTGCAATGATGCTATTGGAGGTATTATACGCGTACCCCTTGATGCAGTAAGATATCCTTAACCCAGGGTTAAATTCCATTCGAAACCATTTGGAAAAGTTGAATGGTTCCGAATGGTTCTGAATGGACCCGAATGGACCTGAATGGTCTCAAATGGATTTCAAATGGTATATGAATGGAAATGTACATCTGAATGGTTTTCTGATCGCATGCCTGAATGGAATGCAAATGGTTCGCGAATGGTTTTGGTGTTCGCAAATGGTTCCAAATGGTTCAAACTGGAAACCATTCAGTGAATGGTATATATTATGTACATCAATGGAACATGTCCAGTTCAACATGCATGTACATGATGCAAATGGTCAAGTTGTCTGTTGGTGTAAGCCAACCTGTTGCAAATTCATTTGAAAGGATATGTAAAGCTCAATAAAACAAATAAGTTATAACCAACTGGATTTGATACATCTCTCACAATTTGTACACAGGTACAATTGAAGGTGTAGACAGGAAAGTAAGAAACTTTGTATTAACCTAAACCAGTTTAGATTCTTCTCAGCCTGAATATTTCCCTGATCATTTTCCCAGGCACATTTTATTTATAGGAATTTTGGAGGGGGCGGGGCACACTTATCAAATTTTGTGGGGCTCAAATGAATTGGGGGTAACAGTAAAGCCGCCCATAGCAACTCGAGTAGGCAACAACCGCACCCCTGGATTTCCCTGAAAATTTTAGCTTCAGTTTTCCCTAACAGTATAACCCCCTCCCCTACCTTGGAAAGGATACACAGAGATACTGTAATGCACAGCACGGATATCAGCTGGAATAGGAAATTCTTCTTGCCATTCCAATACCCGACCCACGCCCGAGACCTCTTGACTCCCTTCCCCACTCAACTTTCTGGCACTTAGCCCGTACTTGATATCCTCGTATGCCCCAACAACACTTTGAAATTTTGTAGTTGTAGCTTTGCAGCCTGGTATCATCTACAGTCCAGAGGCACAACCTCCTCGATTATTGTACTCATTTCTTCTCTCCATTTTCTCCATACACAATTCCAATCCCCACCCCAAATCATGCTGATGCAAATCTTTGTTGCCTTTGAAGTTGCTCATCCTTAGCCTAGGATAACCGTGACACTGAACAGGATCAAAGCACAATAAAATGCTTGTTTGAATGGAGCTATTACGTAATAGCTTGGCATGCACACAATGCATGATACAGCACTGTACCATACAAAGCTCACAGATGCTGTACACCCATGTGTATATCACATGTACAGTACAATGTAACAAAATAGGCGCGGGCACAGCTGGTACGTATACAAAAGCTTGTACTTACACTACTACAGAGAGTGCTATGCAGTGGTGTGCAGGTGTCATGAATTCAAGAAACGTGAAGTGAAAGGGCGAGGCTGCTTTCCTTAGAGGACTTTCATGATATGCTGAAGCACAGTAAGTAAAGGAATATGTTTTTAAACTATTGCACCAGAGAGACCAATAAGCAATGAACAAATGTTAGTGAAAATTAAGAGCCAAAGACTGCATCAATTAATGGGTGCTGCTGTGTTAACAGTCAGGCCTAATGTTTATAGGCCCTAGTACTAGTAGCGGTTCCACAAGACAATTCGTAGCACTAACTTAGTAGTACTGTAGTAGAATACAGAGACTAACGTTAATTTATGAAGCAGACCGTTTTACTGGGGCGGGGGGGCGGTGGACATTTTATAGCCTACAAGGAGAAGAGGGATGGACATATTATATGCTAATAATACACGCAAAACCCTCTACAAAGACAACCAAGCTTAATTTTATTGGATCCAAGTCCATTAACCAAATTTAGGGTTTTGAAAAGTCACAGGCCTATTACTGGCCTCAGCCTGAGTCATACTCAAAATAGTTGACCCCAGATCATGGTAAAATTTGAAGTTGGAGTAAAATGTTTTTTCTTTTCTTTTGGAGGGGGGTTGGTTATGAAGACTGTCTCTTTCCTTTTGGGTGCTGACTCAAAAATAACTGGATGGAAAAGGAATTGCTTTTTGCATGTTTCCATCTTTATCTGTAAGTAAAGTTCTGTAGCATCGGGCCTAAATAATAAACAGGTACACAATTTGTTGCAGGCCTAGGCCTATATTTATTTGTGTGCGTATGGTAAATAATTAGTTTTTGAATTCAACCAAGTCTCCATATATGGCCTCTAGCAAAATCTGACTGCAGGCCTAGGCCTATACCACAGTCCCAAACAAACAGAGACACCATCTTTAAAAAAAAACAAAAGCAGTCACCCCAACTTGAAGTAGTGTAGTAGACTGTCTTGTTCCATGATTGCCTGTTTAGACTAGAGTTATGTGACAACATTGTTTCTCTTCAAATATGAAATTTACTGCTTGGTTTACCCAGAATATGCAATATTGAAGTCTAAAAATATGATGAAAGATACTTTGAAGATAAGAACAAAATTGTGATGCTTAGCTGTTGCTTTTAAATAAATTTTTTTTTTTTTTTGGGGGGGGGGCTGTTCTTGACCTTAAAAGCTTTCTTTCTTTCTTTTTTTCTTTAAGTTTTCTTTTATCAAGAAGATTTTACCCTTTAAAACCAATTTTGTTGTACAACTTTTTATATACTTTTAAAATTTTATTTTTCATTTCCCAAACAGAATGACATCATAGTGAAACTGTCTCCTGCTTGTCCTGCACAGCTGATGGAGTTATTTTTCAGTGTCTTAAATACTTTTCATTGATGTCTGGACTGCTGTGTACCATGTAGCAGAGTCAAGCATAATCATTTTAGTGAGTGAGCAAATTGTACTGCATACATGGAGCCATGGACTGAACAAGTTATCCTGCTATTGAACTGTGACACCAATGTACTGGTAACCTTTTATGGCCTGCTTCCTTTTGAATAGCGATTTTCTTGTTTGAAACTGCAAAGCCTGTTTTCGTTATCACATAATATGAGCAGTCCTGATTGTTGAATTATAACATATCCATGACATGCAGGCTACTGTACCTTTTGATGTTCTTGCTGTGGAGTGAGAATGAGTCCTGAGGTTGGAGAACTACAGAAAAGTGTTGAAGTAGATACTGTAAAGCAGTTACAGGACAACTTATGAGAGGCATCTTTGAATTGACCACAACACTCAAAAAGATATTTGCTACAGATGGCTACGGACCAGTACCAATTTACAAAGGAAATGCTGGTGACCTAGTTTGGTCCTCCGTGCGGTTCCATTTTTAGCTCAAATCAAGTAAAAGAGCTGTTTGAGCTATTGTGATCCTGTGCCGTTGCTCTGTTTATCTATTTATCTGTCTATGTATCTATCTATCATTTCTGTTCCAAATTGCCTTGTGGCTTTCAAACGTACATTGTTCAACGAATTTTAACGGAACTTGGACAGATTGGTCATTGAACATTGAGTTATCTGTCATCTTCGAAAAGTTGAGGTCAAAGGTCATTTAGGGGTCGTTAAAGGCTGCGTTGTGAATATCTTAAAACTTTGTCTCCTCCCACAAATAATGTTGTATGTTCTGGAAAGGTGTTCACAGTATTCCTGATATAGTGGTTGGTTAGTGTTGTATATCCATTTTGTTGTCTAAGGTTATACAAGGTCATACGAGGTCAAAAGGTGTTCTTGATTTTTCTTGATGTGGTATTGCTTTACACCCGTGAGTCCAATGGTCAGGAAACATGGTTCATTTCATCAATTGTTGAAGGGGATTCAGGAAGGGTGTGAGAATGTAGGTCAAAGGCGATCGAAGGGTTATTTGAGGCCCTAAGGTAGATAATTTGAAATGCTGTTTTTTTCTTTAATGTATCTCAAAATTGTCTTCGAAAGTGTCCAGAAGAATGCGTGGCATGTAGAGATTACAAATTACTCTTCCAATTTGGGATGAAGAATAATATTGACACCTTTTTGACCAATTTTGCATCTCCCCTCTTCTGTATTTTTACCAGTATCACATAATCAATGCACTGTTTTATTCACACCGCACACCCTCTAAACTGTCTATGTACAAGAGGTCAATCCTGTCAAGTTGTTTAGGTTAGTTTAAAGGGAGATGTTTGAATATTTTCATTGCGTGTGCATGCAGGCATTCTGTATAAATATATTCAAGGTCAAGAGGACAAATTCCAATAATATATACAGTAATAGTTGGCATAGTCACATTACATTACTTTGAAACTAGTCTTGTTTGTTGAAGGGATGAGGAGCATCAACTTTGTTTTATTTGTGTACAGGGAAGAAGTTCTTATTTATGTTATCATAGCCTATTAAAATTGCTTTCTGTTTTGTTAAGTACAAACTATAAAGTCACAGTTTTCTGTAACAATAGTAAACAAGGCAGTCAGGGCTTATGACTTTATCTGAGATAAATTAAAATATTCTAAATTGTGGAATAATCAGTTCAAGAACTTAACAGCCATGTATGACAAGTATGTAGTTTCTGTACTGATTTAACGGTCTATTGCATGGGGAATAATTTTCTTGGCATCATAGATCATCATTCTACTTAAATTGTAACGTACTTACCTAATCTAACTGATGTATATGTGTCTTTATTTTAATCAGGGTATCATGTATCTAGGTCCGTATATATTTTTTGTGGCAGCATCAAATTTAGACTTCTTGGAGGTTATTACTATAGTTAATCCATATAGTGACAGCAGACTTACACATGTAGCGGAGATAAGTAAATTGTCTTTTTAGACCAGTGGTTACAAATTGTATTTTTATTATGGTCACTGCCTTATAAACCATAACCTCCAAGTGTTGTCATAAAATTAGTACATGATCTTACATATTTCATGTTGGCACAGATTAAAGCTTTATGATCTATAGGCAAATTGGGGCAAATAGGAAAATTGTCTTGTTACATTGTGGAGAAATCACATATTCTATTGTGTTCATTGACTTATAACCGCTAAGTAATGTCATGAAATTAGTTCATGATGCAAAACATCTATTTCAAATTGGATGCTAGTCAGCACGTCTACAAGTGTGGAATGGGATAATTGTCACCATGGGCGTCCGCAGGTAAGGGCAAGGGGGGGGCACTTGCCCCCCTGGAAAATCAAAAATTTGAAAAAAACATATCAAAATCAAAGCAAAAACCCGAACAAAACGTGTTTTCCGAGTTTCTATGCCAAAAACAGGCTTTAGAAATGCTATTTCCGGTGATCTGGGAGGCATTTTGGGCTGAAATTTTCGCACTTTTCATGTAATTCATGGTGACTCAGAGGTTTTGCCCCCGTCTAGAAATTTTGCCCCCCCCCCTGACTTTTTTTCTGCGGACGCCCATGATTGTCACTGATTTAAATGTGTTTTAAAGATGCAAATCCACACCTCTACTGGTGCATATGAGTGTCACCCACATTAAATAGGTTCTAAAGATGCAAGTCCTCATCTCTACGGGTGAGGATGAATGTCCCCCACATTAATAGGGTTTTAAAGATTCACACCTCTACAGATGTGCACGATTTTGCTTTCACATGTACCACTGTCCTGTTTTATAAATAATGTAAAATGCCTTCTCTGAATACAGATTGTAATGATCCAATACTGAGACTTTGTCAAACACAAATGCAATATTGTTACTTTTGTGCTTTTCATACATTTTCATGGTTTAAGCAATTGCACCATTGATGCTCTGGTTCTTTCTGGTATTCTTCTTTAGCAGTTTATAAAAGAAAAGCAAAACAAACAAACGATAAAATTTATACGAAATTCAAAAATATATATATACTTTCTATATCAATATTGTTTTATATTACATTATATGAAAGTGTTATAGATGTTTATACTGTCGTTCTACTTTTATGTTTTTTTTTCTATACTTTTATGATTTTTCTTTTTTGGTTTCGATGATAAAAGAAACCAATGCATTCATGATAGCCTGTGTATGTGTGTGTGTGTTTGTAAAAATTTTATTTACACAATATCTTAAGATTGAAAGCATGGATAGAATTTATATTTGTTCACTGGCAGGTTTACCCTTTGCCTGGAAAGAAAATACACGGCACTGAATGTGTTAAGCGGACTCGTATCCAATTCCTGTCGAGTACTTTAACGAGATTGTCGTGTGTACTTAAGTTAAGGACTAATCCTATAACCCCCTCCCACAACTGTCTTAAAACCTGTTTTAAATATGATAGTTGTATGTCTATTTGTCTATGTGTTGTTTGTATGTCTAGCTATGTATGGCTTGTGTTGTTTGTATGTCTAGCTATGTATGGCTTTTATGAAGGTTAAAAGGTTATCTGGAATGACAAAATTATATTTGAAGATGCTGGTATAACATTTGTATGAGAAAATAAAGGTGCATGTGGCACTCTTGAACCAGAACATTTATTTATCATCGAAACCTCAACGCATTTTTGCATTATGGTTATAGAAAGGAGTAAATATGTATATATTTTGTACATCAAAAGGGTCTTATATTAGTTTATATAGAAATATCATAGATGTTTATAAAGTATATAGAAATATGGTAGATGTTTATATTGTCTTTCATTTGTAAATACAATTTGTTTGTGTAACTTAAATAAAATAATGCAGTCATATCGTACTTATTTTATCTGATGCGACTTTTATGACATAGTTCCATACACACGTGAGATAAGTGTAACAACTGAAACATTTGCAACCGATTTTTCTAAGTATTTGTACATTTCATTTTTTGGTCATTGAAAGGGAGTATTCCTGCACAAATTTAGATTTGGCGTAAATCGACGTTTCTGAATATGTCCACTTCATTTGTGAAATAAGGCAATGAACCTGGTTTTGGTCAGGTTTAACTTTTGAAACTGCACTGGCTCAACATGGGTGTGGTTGTTGTACTGGCTTATGGCATGCATCAATTGTATGCAAACTGCAAATTTTTTCCAAAAATATTTTTTTTTGTACCACACCAAGTATGATTTTGGAACAAATATGTGCTTCTCCATGAATTGAAACTCTGGTGTCATGTGCAAAATTGATGTACCATGTAAAATTCATAGGCCTGTGTACATAACTTAACGCTGTTTCCACTTTTGATTGAAGAGATGCTTACCGTGGTGGCAGGGACAAAAATTGCTAGGCTGTATTTTTCGTATACGCACCATGGTCAAAGGGGTGATACAATACTGTTTTCAAATATAAATGCAGTACGTCATAAATTGGCATCTAAATGCCTCAACTCCCTGTTGCAATTGTGATGTACGACCGCTGATCTATATTAATCAGTTTGTACAACCCAATCCTCATCATGCAGCGTTGCGCTACTATTGTGAGAGTAAATGTAGCCACTCCTAGTCTTGATAGGGGCATGACCTCAAGGGTCTTCTCCTCTGCATCCTCTTTTTCTTCAAGTCTCTGATTAAGCATCGCTTATGTAGTCTTTTTAATGACATCTTTGTGTTGTATGAAGTTTTGTGTTGATCTGAGTTCAATTTAATCTACTACTTGATCAGCTAGTAGATAATAATGATTTTGCGACAGATTTCAACATGGCTTTGACAGAAATTGCCTGAATCAGGCGCGGATCCAAGGGGCAATTTTATCCGTTTAGCCCTCCTTTTTTGTTTCATCAGGAATAAAGATACAGAAAAATAGAAGTGCAACTTTCTCTTATATCCCTGCTTTTTCTTAGGTCACCCCCCCCCCTCCCTTCTTTTTGGACTAATGTCTGGATGCCCGTCTGTAAACCTATTAAGGATTGCACACGTTACACGGCTGACGTCAACACTACTTGGAACTAAGCATTCGCCTAAAAATTGTTATTTGCCCTCGACATTTCTTCTGGAGGTTTATCAGGTGGGCCTCTCTAACACTGGCAAGGTTAGCATTGGTTAGATGGTTAGTTTCAAAACTTTTGGTTTAAGTCCAGGCGGCCATGGTTTTTTAATGAATATTTTGGCTGACAGCCACTACCCAGGAATTTTTATTCCTCTACATCGTTCCACATAGGTACAAACACATCAGACACATATGCATAACCTTGGAAAAACTGGAAGTCTTGCAATAGCCAGGGGATAACCTAGGATTTTGTGAAAGGGTGCTTACCTTCACACAAAGGACTACGAACGAGCACCGAAGACACAAAGCTAAGGCAGGGAGGGGTGGGTCCTCTCCCAAGAAGATTTTAAGATGTACTTGATCAAAAAGGTTCAGGAAGCATATTCACATACATCTTCTGAATGTCAGTATTTTCACATAGGGAAGTAAGCGGGATTTGTCTTCTCCGCCTTTCCAGACGAGGGCAAGTAAAATCACTCCCCCCCCCCCCCTTTTAATTTACATAAAAATTAGAAATATGTCAGTATCTTGGTTGCTTATTTAAAAAGATAGTTTTGCAGCGTTGTTTTAACTTACAAATTAATGCCCTTTTAAAAATCCTGTAACTTTCACCCTACAGGGTCTTGAAGCAAGCTTTTGTCCCCCTCAACTTTTTTGTAACTTTACCCTAGCATAGCATCACTGTGGACTTGGGGTTTAGCAGTAATGAACTTCCCTTTTTTTTCGTGTTACTGGTGGAATCTTTGACTGCTTATGTGTGCGTGCGATGTGTGTAGCATGTGTTTTAGTGTCCTCCTCCCATTTGTTAATAGCAACGGATTACCTACTAATGTAGCTGAGAATTTCACTTAATCAGTAGACTAAGGACTAGGTACAGAAGCTATCCGATTTTATTTATTGGTAGCCCTATAGAGTATTTAGAAACAGGTGCGCTTTCATATTGTTGCAACATTTAATGCAAAACGTTTGGGAAGACACAAGGATATTTATAAGTAAAAGTACAATCAGAGATGTTAACAAATCACAGAAAGGTGGTCAAAAGGAAACGAGCATAGGTATTTCCTGGATGGGGGATGGAACAGGAAGGGGCTAATATTTTTTTTGTTATTTCTGACAGGTGTTTCTTTGCCTGTGATATCTCAATTGGGAACGTTCAGAGTAACATTTTAGCCTTTACCCCAACTTCCATACCACTTCACCCCTGTTGTGAAAACAACGTAATGACAGTCAATTGAAAATAGTGTCCTAAAATGGTCAATGTCCTAAATACGGCCAAGTCCAACTTATTGCCTACTTTTCAAGTCTCGAACAAAACAAAGGTGGAAGTAAGAAAATATGGGATTAGTAGGGTTAATTAGAATCTTCTACTGAAAATTATAAGGAACCAACAAAGTCGCAACACATATTTTAAACACTGGATTGTCCCAACAATAAGTTAAATGCACAAAACATGATAATTTAATTATTAAATTTAATATAATTTCTTATGACGATCCACTGAAGCAAATTGCAGTAATTTATGCAAATTAGAAAACAACAAAATGGCATCTAACAAAGTCGTATCATATTTTAAACACTGGATTGTCCCTACAATAAGTTCAATGCACAAAATATGATAATTCAACTATTTCATTTAATATAATTTCTTATGACGATCCACTAAAGCAAATTGCAGTAATTTATGCAAATTAGAAAACAGCAAAATGGCAATTAGTTATAAATATTGTCCAAAAATAACTTTAGTGCCATAAACATGGTCAAGTTTAAGTAATTACACGCTAATGACACACGATTCCTGTACAAATAAGGTAGGAATAGAGTAATAAACGCCCTCTGAGGCTTTTTAACATAATTTATGCAAATTGGAAAACAACGAAACGGCCGCCCGTCTAAATGTTGTCCCCAAACAGTGGGTTGCGCCAAAATTATTACCAATCCGAACTAATTACAAACTAACATAAAAAATTGAAGTAAAAGATTAAAGGTTCACTGAGGCTAATTAGCATAATCTATGCAAATTGGTATCATTGAAATGGCAGTATACTGTAGATATTGTCTGAGCAATAATTTATGTGCCCTAAAAATGGTCAATTTCTGCTATATGCAAACTAATTGCACATTCCCGCTAGTAATAAAGAGTAACTTAATAATGACCCACTATTGCTGATTAGCATAATTTACGCAAATTAGCTTACATCAAAATGGCTGTTTGTCATAAATGTTATACCAAAATGATTTCAGAGCCGTGACTATGGCCAACTTCGTCTAAATACCTCTTTTTCCTGTGCATTAATGATTAGAATTATACGATAATGATCTGTCGGGGTTAATTAGCATAATTTATACAAATAAGAGGGGACCTAGACGTGAGTATAAATTGTCTCTTTAGATGAATTTTTTTCTATTGCCTCAAGAACCACTTATGCCAAGTAAGACATTTGTACTAAAAAATGCAGTGTTCATCCCCTTAGCAACTCTACTATCAGTCTATCGGAGATTTATCTATGTCATGATAGCCAAATAGCCTGAATTGGTTATTATTATTATCGGCCAGCCTGAATATAATTTTTGGCTCAACTTGTCAGGCAGTGAGGACTTGAACTTTTCGTTGGAGGAAGGGCTTTAGTCCATGTAAGCCTACTTTTCCTTCCCCGTAGCAACGTCACTAGGGGTATATCTTGAAACTGTTTAAAATAGCTCGGTAATATACGGCCTCAAATTGGTTTTTATTGTCGTCCAATATGAATATAATTTCTTGCCAAAGTCACCAGACGGTGGGGAGCTAGGCGATTGTTTGAAGGAGGGGAGGGTGGTTGACTTACTTAGGACTACACTGCACTTCCCCTATGGCAATGTCAAAGCGACTATGTCTTGAAATCGTATAAAATAACTCCATAATATACCGATTCAATAGCATCATTAAATGAAAACATTGCCGGCTGTTAGCTACTAATAGCTTTTGGACTTTGAACATGGTCTCTACTAATGTAATGAAGAAGTATGTTTGTTTTTAAAACAACTTATTTAATGAGGGTTTTTATTGGTGGACTATTTAATTTTTGTACAATTCGCGTCAGCTTATGGTGGCTGTCTGTTTGGAAAAATCATTATACTTTCAGAGAGGTTGAATTCTACTCAATACTACAGAGTACATTACTCCTAAAACAATATGGTCAACTATGCACTGATTCAAAAGAACGGTCAAAAAATGACTAATTAACCGTCAGATTTGACCATAAATTAGTAAATTTTGACCAAAGTTGGAAATCAATGGTTTGGCCATTGTTTAGGTCAATGCATGATTAGTTACGGTAAGCTCTGCTTAAAATAGTCATCCTTCTCTCAGAGAGATTGAATCCCACTTAATACCACAGAGTGCATTCTAAAAACATTATTGTTAACTATACACTGACTTAAACGTATGGTTAAAAAAATGTCCAGTTAATGGTTAGATTTGATTATAAATTAGTAACTTTGACCAAAGTTGGAGATCAATGGTTTGACCATTGTTTAAGTCGGTGTATAGTTGATTATGGTAACGCTATGCTTAGAATAATTAACCTTTTTCAGAAAGGTTGGATACCACTTAATACCACAGAGTCAGTGCATTCTAAAAACACTATGGTTAACTATGCATCGACTTAAACGTATGGTTAAAAAAAGACCAATTCATGGTTAGATTTGACTATAAATTAGTAACTTTGACCAAACTTTGAGATCAATGATTTGACCATTGTTTAGGTCGGTGTATAGTTGATTATGGTAACGCTGTGCTTAGAACAATTATCCTATCTTCAGAGAGGTTGGATCCCACTCAATACTACAGAGTGCATTCTAAAACCAACATGGTTAACTTTGCAGCGACTCAAACGTAGGGTCAAAAAGTGACCAATTAATGGTTACATTTGTCCATAAATTATTAAATTTTAACCAAAGTTGGCGGTGAATGGTTTGACTATTGTTTAGGTCGGTGCATAGTTAATTAAATTAATGGTTAATTTGACGCAAAGAGATGAAATGAACGAACGATTTAGTTAAAAATTTACAGTTACGAAATGTCTGATACCTGTTCAAAATTCCATCCTGTAAGCCACCAATATAAATTATGTATAAACATGGGTTGATTTTATTTAATTTTGGTACTAGGTACCTAATGTGGAACGATCGTAGTTTTACACAAAACCGGAAGTGAAGGTTAAAGGTCGCAGGTGAAAGGCTAAATTTAGTAAAATCTATCAGTTTATCTTAGGCGATTCATTGAGGGAAGGGGGGGGGGCTTCATCTCACTTAAGCCTACACCCCTCTTCCAACGTAGCAACGGCATTGCGTCGGCCATGTTTTGAAATCGTTAAAAATGGCTCTGTAATATACCGCTTTCAAAATGGTTATTATTTTTAGCCAGCATGAATATAATTTTTGCACAAAGTTGTTAGGCGATGGAAAGCTGGGCGGTTCTTTGAGACGATGTAGGTTCCAGTCTACGTAAGTCTACATGTCCTCGTCTCAAGTAATATCGTTACAGCAGTCATGTCTGGAAATCGTGTAAAATAGCTCCGCAATATACCGATTCCAGAGCATGAACGAGTGAAGGAATTGGCGGTTGTTAGCTACTAATAGGGCAATTCATTTAGGAGAGGGGGGGGGGGGGGGGAGGGGCTCAGTCCAGTTAGGCGTACACCTCTTTCTTCGACGCAGCAACAGCATCGAGGCCATATCTTGAAATCGAGTAAAATA
This sequence comes from Holothuria scabra, assembly GCA_037179385.1. NCBI lineage: Eukaryota > Metazoa > Echinodermata > Holothuroidea > Aspidochirotida > Holothuriidae > Holothuria > Holothuria scabra. The sequence goes on from CM074181.1 coordinate 48,439,363, forward strand.
GCTCCGTAATATATCGTTTCATATTGGTATTATTATCAGCTAACATGAATTTAAATTTTTGCCAAAGTTGTCAGACGGTGAGGAGCTAAACGATTCATTGAAGGAGGTGGGGACACCAGCCTACCTAAGAATACACCTTTCTTTTTTCTTAGCAACGTCATGGAGGCCATGTCTTGAAATCGTGTGAAATAGCTCCGTAATGATACCGCTTCAAATTGGTTATTTTTATCGGTCAGCATGAATATAATTTTTTTGTCAAAATTACCAGGCGGTGGGGAACTGGACGATTCATTGAGGGGATGGAGGAGGCTCCATCCTACTTAAGCCTACACCCCTTCTTCCCCCGTAATAACGTTACAGCGGCCATGTTTTGAAATCGTGTAAAATAGCTTCGTAAAATACCGATTTGAGAGCATCATCAAGTAAAAAATTTGGCGATTGTAAGGTTCTATTGCACTAGCGTAGCCAGCGGGGGGGGGGGGCAGGGGGGGCAAAGTGACCCCCACAGAAATTTTGGGGACGCGATGGGCGATGTTGAAAAAATGAAGGAGAGCAAAAAAAAAAAATGAATAAATAAAAAAAGATAAACGGCAAAAGGCGGGAGGGAATCGGGGGCATTTTTTACAGTTTTTCGAGGGGGGGGGGGGGAGAGAAGCTCTTAGTCGTTACGATAAAGTATGCAGTCCCCGACGGCGGCTAGTGTCCCCAATGGTTTACCTGTTTTTTGCTCTTAAGGGACAATTTCCCTAATAAGAACTCCAAATTTTCGGCCCGCTACGCGCGCTGTAGATTCACTTCAGTTTTTTTAATACTTCCATTCCACATATCTAGAGAGTGTAAATCCTGTCAACCTTACCAAGAAACAGGGAGACAGAGTACACAGGTTATTTAGAGGTCTTACATTTCATCTCATATCACAAAGCTTAGTTGCTGTTCTCTTGTGTGTGTCATGAGATACTGTAGGTCAGTTGGTGAGCGACTCACGGACAGACGGAGCATAGTTTGGTTATTTTATTGGGTATTCCAGGTGTTTTCGACGCAATGTATGTTATCCCCGATACGGTCTACAACCCCCACAGTTTCTAGATTTTTTTTAATGATTACATAGGTTATGTTATTTTTATAAATCTACCAAAAATTTTCGCGCGCGCTTTGCAATTTCAAGATTCAGACTCATCAGAACACTATCAGTGCGCAACTCGGCTTTTAAAATATTAAGTGATATTGTGCAAAATGTCCCAAGGGGTTCAATAACATGGGATAGTTAGGCTCCTTCATATCCCCTTCTCACCACCCCCTCGACATAGGGGCCGTCGGAACTTGTGGTCGCTGACATGGCCCGCCCCTGTCGGGAATAATCTGTCGCCTTCCCATGGTCGGTTTAATTATTTTGCCTTTCAAAAGGGTTAATTCTGTGATAAAATCCCAAATGTTCAGAATGCTTTTCACACTCTCTCTCAGTTCCCCCTGTGGAGAACACTAGAATCTAGTATAAAAAGAACAAAATATAGCACCATGTTGCATCTAAACTCTTCGAGACAGCAAAAAATCCCAAAAGGGGAGGGGGACACCCAGGAAGACATGCCCGTAGCCAGGGGGTTCGCACTTACTCCCGCCCAGACCTATTTTTTTAATTTTTTTTCTATTTAAATGGAGTTTTGGCGTTTTTCAAGGTCAAATGTCAATTCCGCTGGTTTACCCAATGTAAGTCTTATGAGTAGCTGTTTTGTTTCAGTGCAACACAATTTCCTAGGGCCCCATTGACTCGTACAGTAACCGTCTTACAGGCACACACTAAATCTCGAGGGAATAAGGAAAACATTGATACAAGATTGAAAATGTCCAAAAATTCCAGCTAAGGTGTTCACCAGATCGCTCAATTTTGATGTAAAATTGCAACATCTCCTTGAGGTAGGAGTGGGAGAACCACACTCTCTCCCCGTTCGGATGCTGGGCTCCTCACTTAGGCGCTTCGCTCTTTCAAGAAAATGCCACACCCCAGTGGCGGCGATGAAAAATGAAAAAGTGGGGGCTAAACGTATGTGAAGCCCCTCAATATTTGTCAAGTGCTCCAATTAAGAAGCGGGGAGGATTTCAAAGTTGGGCTGAACATATTCTTGCTCTGAACAGTCGGGAAGTGCCGTTTCCGGCCATCTGAGGGGTTTGTAAAACCAACAATTTCCTGGTTCGCTCCCCACCAATCGATGGTAGAGCTCCGCTTAGAAACATGTATTGACATTTTTTATAGATTTTTTTTTTTTTGCATTAATTGAGAAATTTCAGAAATGAGATCCATTTCCAGGTTGGGAACATGCAGCATAAAACACTCGGGAAGTGCCGTTTCCTGCCATCTGAGTACCGGCAATCGAGTATTTCTTTGGTGTGTTACACGTTCCACCTCAACCACATTTCTAAAGTGAATGAACAATGTTCCTGGATTACAAGTGTGGAACTTAACTTAGCTGCTATTGGGCAAAACTAGGGCTGTGCATTTTCGGTTAATTCACTATCCGTTTAACCGATTTTATTAACCGGCGGTTAACCGTTTAACCGAATATGACGTAATGTTCACACAACAACAAAAAGTCAACATTTCCAGAGAGCGCCATCACTTTTGTACAGGAAAGTGCAAGTCTAAAATGGCGCCGTAAGTCATGTTCGCACATGTAAGTATGTGGCAAAAATGTTGGTATTTTGGGCTGAGTTTATATCATCTTTTTACAGTAAAAACCGATCCCGCATTTACTGAAGCTTTCTTCAGACCACGTGCACTTTTTAACATTCCACCAACTGTTGTATTCCCGCCTGACCCTATGTTATATTGTCAGTTATTTCATGAAACACTCCCACACCGCTGTTATGATGCAGCTTGCTTGCGATGCAGTGTTCAATACAAGTACAGCGCTCACGTGTGTGTCATAGTAGCGATCTGTACAATTGCACTGTAAACGGCCCACCAGCCGCAAACAGCACAACCAAGCCCTATTTTCCTGCATAAATTAAGGAATTCCCAGCATTCCTACTGTAAAGTTATTAGGTGCGTTCGATTAAGCGGCTCGAGCCGGCTCAACTGGCTCAACAAGTTTCTTGACTGGACGAAATATGACGTAAACTACGTCAGCGGCTCAACTAGACCACCTCGGAGGGCTGGTCGTTTTGGCCGGCTCAAGTTGTGACGTTTTGGTGACGTTAAGATCACTTTTCAGAAAGATCTTTCGTTGGCTGAGGCAGTTGAGCCGGCTCGAGCCGCTAAATCGAACGCACCTATTTACAGTAGGACTTATGGAATGTTATCATATGACGTTGTTACGAACGTAAACAATTGAGCACGTGGTCCCATGCATGCAGTAGACTTGCGTGCGTATCCGTTTTTACCATTAAACAAGGGACCATGTTTTGCTCGGTGACATCATATGCACACGATCTATTGCAAAATTTGAATTGCCTCTGCATTGTGATTGGTTCAAATACGTTGATTCTGAGCCAGCCAATCACAACTCGCGCCATCGCCTATGTGATTTAGTGTGTGAAAATACCAGACCTCCGAACGAATTTCCTCATTGAGTTTGCGTTATGACGATCGCACTTCCCAGGCTTACATAGCCCGCCTGTGCAGCCGGCCAAGCCCCGTGCTAAATTCACCAAGAAACGGCAGCTCAAATCTCTGCGTACTTGGATTTTTTCGGGGGTCTGACTTAAGTGCATTTCATTTGCTAATTATTTTGAAACAAGACGGTAAGGTTTGGACAAGAAGTGGCAAAATTACGGGGATATTTATATCAGAAAGAAACCATAAGATAACGTTAATCGAGTCCATTTTTTTGCTGTCCAAGACCGCTAAAAATAAGATCGTTACTTTTACGTGCATCGTAGGGTTGACTTCTACAGTACAGTACATTATCGCAACTTCGACCCAGTCGGTTCAAAGAACTGCGTATGCATATTCATAAAAGTCAACATGGAATGTTCCATTTTATATGATATTGGGCAAACAACAAAATGGCGGGAATTATCTGGTGCTAACGATCGTATTTTTACGGGTTAAATTTTTCCCAAATACTGCTACTAACAATGAAAAATAATGAAATTTACGGAGGTGTAGCATGATAAAATATTTCGATTAGCTACAGTGGGAAGGCTTATTCAAATATACTTTTGTGCCCTAATCATGGTCTCGCGGAGGTTTTATTGCCATAGAAATACACGGCCTGGTAACTTTTGTTACAGCTCCCTGCTTGTCTTGTGGCTTTCTTTTCGCTTGGTAACCTCTGAAACATGCCGCTATAATTTCTAAAGTTGTGCTTGGGTGTTGCTATTGAAGGGATTAGGAGACGAGCACGCGAAGTTCTGCCTACGAAAGTAACAATGGGTGCGCCACTTGTCACTCATCATAATGTACTTAATTCGGGGAGCTGCCGCGGAATTAATCCGTTCAATCGAACGGCCGATTTTAAAACCGTTTTTACAGTTATTGTTCGAGCGATAATTTGTGAGAAACTGACACTGTTTGTTGCGCGATGTTTGTGAAACAGTTTACCAACAAAGCCACCCCGCGGCAACTGAGTTATTGGCAATACAAAAACGGTTAATCTATGAAGAGGAATGACGCACGAGTAACCGACGAGTCGGTCGGTTAATCGGTTAACCGATTAACCGTCACAGCCCTAGGCAAAACACAATACAAGTATTTTGGAATGGTATTTTTGTCCCCCTAAAATATAAAATCACCTTTAAAGTACAAGACGACTTGGTTTGTCGGCACCGCAACTCGTCTAGACGTTCGTCTTGTTTATACTCACCCTGAAGCAATAAACTGAGACTGTCTGGATGAGGATGAATTATTAATTGTGGGAGGGGCTTAAGTAAAAAGGTTAGGAGATTTGGTACTGTTTAGGGTGAAAGAATTGGGCCTGTAAGTAGGTTTGTAATTCTGTACAATGAGGTAGTTACGGGAGGAGCTAAAAAACGAGTGGGAGAATTAGAACTATTCTCGTAATCACATGATGATGTCCCTTAAAAAACACCCGAAAATAGAATTAAACGGGATTCCATAAAATGAATTGAATAGATTTTGGGATGCCATCTTGATCTATAAGGCATAGACTATATAATTTTCACAAAGCCATTCCTTAGGATGCAATTACTTTATCAATATGGTATCAAAGTTAAGTTGCATACCACTGGTGGCAGAAGAAAAAGAAAACAATGGCTACCTGAGCTGGCAATTTAGTTTTATGACATGGCACCTGTGTGCTTCAAGTTCACTTTCCGTAGAAAATTTGTTAACATCAACTGTTTCAATATCTCGAGAACCGAACATGGGAAAGGAATTGAACTTTAACCTCTCAGAATACAATATCTCCCTCTTCAATTGGCTATATATAAAACATAAATTGGTTCTGAACCGTTCCTTTACTGCCAAACTAGAGTGGATCATCGCAAAACATGCTGTGATGTCCAGCGACGGTCCACATATTAACCTCATGAACCAATTGACTGTCATCCTGCATTGGCGTTGAAGAAGCTCGTACAGTAAAATACTGACGTAGGACGTTATAAAAGGTGCTAAGTCTACGGCGCAACGCTTGACCCAAGATAATCAATCAATAAAAGCAGTCTATAGGCCTAGGACACATCATTATATATTGTTTTCTGTTCGCAAGCAGCGAGTTGCAACAGTTTTTAGGCGATTCAAGTAAACCATAGTTTAACAGACAGAGAGAGTTGTATGATACTCCTGGTACAGCTAGGTTCCGTGTTCGCAGTAGGGCTGTCATGGCTTCCAGATAGCGTTAACCGAAAAGACTGCTTTATAGTGGAAAGGTTCAGTCGGAGGAACTGTGAAGGAATCATCACAATAGGCACAATTACTCCTTACCGTATACCGATATGGGTTTTACTTTAGGATTAAATGAAGTTTCAACTGTGGCCGTGGCAATATTGACTTTTTGGATTGTAGTAAAGTTAACTACATGGCCTAAAAATGTTCCTCCTGGACCTTGGGGTGTACCCGTTCTTGGATGTATCCCCCGAGTAGTGTTCAACGGCAAACGAGTGCGAGATACGTTCAGGGACTGGAGCTATACTTATGGTCGAATATACAGCTTGAAAATGGGTTCGGCGCCCATGGTCATACTAAATGACTTCGAGTCCATTCACGAAGCACTTGTCCGACCAGAATTTCAGGATAGGACACAGATGGACTTCACGCTCGTAGCACCTGGATCAGGTATGTTGAAACATGACGAATTGGTCACGGTAAAAATATCCACTTGATTTCCTTCCTTGCCCAATTACACAATTTGATCATTGGCACAACAGTAATAAACTCCATGCAAAGACATTTAATCCAAGTTAAGAAACCCTAGCCACAGAATGCAGAGCATGCAGAAGGCGTTTTACAATCCTGCCCAGAGTACCGTGTAATTTTTTGCAACCTAAGTGGACTAGAAGCTCCGTGAAGTGATAATAATAGATATCCAGCAGTGGGTTTGGAAACTTGATATACCTCACTTGAACAATAGATTACTGAGGTTAGAAAATCAACTTTTTTACCACAATGGAAACAACATAAATTATAACCCAGACTGCTCATGATATGCTAGCCTATCAAATTAGCCTAACCCCATTATAGCCTAGGCCTTTTTATTTTGCAGTTGCACAACCAAAAGGAAGTACAGTAGAGCATTCTGCTGGCAATGCTGTCAAAGATTATTGCCAGATCCGGCATTTAAATGTAACTAGAACAAAAGCTGGCATTTTTCAAAAGGACAAAATACCTATCTTTAGTTTTTGGGTTCAAAACATCAGAGATTTTGGATGATTATACTTACCATGGTCAAGAGCAGTTAAAAAAAAGTCCTCCACGAAAAGTCGCATTTTTGGCATTATTTCTCTTCAAAGTATCTGTTGTTTCATTTTACCAAGTCCTTCACTATTGCTTATTCATGTTAAATCAAGCAGTTACTCTTAGTAAATTTCGAATTTGAAGAGCAAAATGTTGCCACGTGGCTCTCAACAGCCAATGAAACAGTAGAATCTACTTCACTGCTTCAAGCTGGGGTGACTGCTCTTGTCCTATATATAGCTGCATGTATAACAACCTTTTTGAAAAAGCCATGGCCACCGAGTATATCAGGCAAGATCATTCTACTCTCTAAATCATGTTTTCTCCAATCATCGTTAGACCTGACAATGAGTCAGCGGTCAAGTTTGTAAACTTGATTTGTGGGTGTGAAGTTTGAGGAATAAGTAAATTTGATCATCAGACTGAATCTCTTCATACAAAATTTTGTACTGTAAGAAGGTCCTTCAACTGATACCGAACCGTATGAAGTACAGTATGACCAGTAGTGTAAATGGGTGGTCTTGAGGGCCGTGACACAAGTGTTGTCCTTCAGTCGACGTGATGGCTTCTTCGGGAAGCAGTTTGAAGTTTGGTTTCGCCGAACGGCTCTTTGCCAGAGGGTCGGGAGGACTTGAAGTGTACCTCAAGTCAAAAAATAGTCATTAAAGAGCATGAAAAATGAATTCTAACGGTTCAACTCTCAACTTCATTGTACATTCCTGAGCTGAGACATAAAATGAAGTTTGTTCACTTAAAACAAATTGGTCAATTTCCTAATAACTTGTGACTGTTTTGTTGTACAACTCACATAACCTGCTTTGTTTCCCTTTGAAATTAAAAATGTTGTTATGACCTTGAACGCTTCCTATTTGCTTGCATAAAATATTGCAGAACGAGGGCCTAACTGATTACATCACCCCATAAGAGTAAGAGTGATAGGTACTGTACAAGGTGCAGTTACTTTCAGAAAAACAAAGAAATACAAAGAGTGTAATTTGAGCAGTACAACAATGACATCACAAATTATTGCGCAATGTACCATTTTAAGTTGAGTGAATAAACTTCAACATTTTATATCTCAGCTCAGGAATGTCCTATGAAGATGGGAGTTAAACTGTTAGGACTCATTTTTCATGGTCTTTACCATTTTTTTTTTCATTTTTTGGACATGAGAACACTTCAATTTTTCACATGAACAACTCTTTACTTTTCGTAACAAGAAGGTGCAGAAAAACGTGACTTGTGGTATTATTATTAATTGATTGAAATAATATAATTTTACAACTCTAATGCAACTAAGTGAACCTGAAGTCGTGTTTAAAGTTGTCATATATTCAGTTGTTGTATGAAAGTGTTCTGATCTCTCTTTAGCTTTGAATGGGGCAGGGTCTAAAAATGGAATTTTTACTGCCGTTTTTCGTGGTGCTCCAAATAAGCAACTAAGTAGGAAAAACAAACAAGTGAACCACAAGTGGAAAAAGACAGTAGCCGTGGCCGTCTCAACTTGAGCCTTTAAGTTGGAAACTGGGCCGGAAGATTTCATCTAACTAACTTACTTGGATGGGGCTGGGGCTGGTGATAAGACTAATTTTTAAATGAATTTGTAAACTTGTATTTTATCCTGTATGGTTTTGCCAAAGCAGGTGTCTGTGCTTTGTAAATCATACATGCATTTTTTTTAAATGTTTTGTGTTTTTTCTTCATTTATATACCTTTCTGTTTTGTATTAATTTTTTTTTCAATTGAATTGTCTTGTATTACCCTGTCCCCTCTTTGGAGGTATGAAGAGTAATAAACTGAAACTGAAACTAAAACTCATATTCAATGAGTACTGTCTTGAATACAACCTGTCATGGTAGAAAGTAGAAGTTGTAGAGTTGGTCTACTTCCTACGGGCCATGCCAGGTTATATTCAAGACAGTACTCATTTTATAAATAGGCTAGATGAAATTACGTCCTTGCAAAAGGATGCCATCCTTGTAACAATGGACGTGACTTCTTTATTCACAAATAGGAAGGCTCATGGCCTGTTCTTATTTAATGAGGAAAACCTCTGTCACTGGGTACTCTGAAGTAACGAGTCTTATTTAATTCATTTCGAGTCACAATAACTCTCAGTTTAATGACATTAATTATTTACAGGTGAATGGGACGGTTTTAGGCACGAAAATGACACCGCCATATGCCAGTATATTTATTTATCATGTGAAAGAGGTTGTCTTGATGCAATCTCCAAACAAACCTCTCTTTTATGTACGATATATAGACGACATTTTTTTTTATTTGGGACAAAGGGCTGGATAACCGTAAACAATTCTTTTGTCTAGCTGACAATTTTCAACCTTCCACCAAATTTCCTTTTGGCTATTCTTTAAGACTTTGCCCTTCCTGGATGTTCTGGTAACAACTGGAGGTGGTAAGATTACTACATTCGTCTACACAAAACCAACAGACAGATAAACGCATCTCCACTTCTATAGATTCCACCCCCGCCATACCAAATACTTTGTTGTTTACAGCCAGTTTCTTCGGTACGGCCGTATATGCTCCACCAACAGCATTTTTGTGGAAAAGGCCACTGAACTGGCACACGTCTCTCTCAACAGGGGATATCCCTACAAACTCCTCAACATTTACTTTCACAAAGTACTTGCCATACCGATGCATAATCCCCTTCGGTATCGAACGGAATCGAACTGTGACCGCATCCACTTAGTCATCACCTACCACCCATCCAATGGTACCCTTGTGACCCGTCGATTTCTGAAATGTTCGGGGACACCCGATGATTGCTTATGAACAGCTACGTAATTTAAAAGCCATGCTAGTTCGTAACCCCCCCCCCCCCCCCCACTGTAGACAATCCTTAAAAAGGCCATAAGAAGTGTAACAAACACCGGTGCCAAGTTTTCAACCACCATTTCCCATGGTCATGCCTCAGACTGAACCCTAAAACCAGGAGACTTCGATTGTGACTCTTTTGATGTAGTGTTTTTTTTTTTTAACTTTTCTGCGCCCAATGTCCCTTAGCTAGTACTTACATAGGGCGAAACAAGCACAAACTCCAGACTTCGTTTTAACAATCACAAGCTTAGCATAAAAAAGAAGAACCCCGGATTCTCGGCTGCCAAACACTTTAATCTCCCTCAGCATACACTTTCTCATTTAAAGCGTGCCTTGTCGTACGGTAATCTTAAAAGCGCTTAAAAGCAGATATGCGATAAGGAGGTATAAACCATCCTCTCACTGAACAATGATAAATCGGGTCTGAATAGGGATTTGGCGTTTATGGGCACCCACTCAATACCTAAGCGAAAAGGTTGTACATGAATCTTAGACCAGTCTTTCTTCGACTAGTGTTTTGTTTTTTGTACAACTGATGAAGGGTTGTGTTATTTCAGCCCGAAATATTTTTACTTCACGGATTTAGAACTTAGTTGGAAATGAATGTATCCATCTTTTGTGTTCTTTTGTTCATTGGTTTCTTTGCTTTCCAACACACGCCACCTATCATGTTACATTACTCCTACTCCTTCATGATTGTATTTGATTACTTTTCACCAACAAAAGCAATTAAAGAATGTGTATTTCAGAGGAATAGCGCCCCCAACTAACCTACGCTTGTGGTGTGGCAATGCAGGGGGAAGGGAAAATATCAATTAGTCTTTACCAAGACTAGAGTAAATCTTGTAACTCATGCCATCAAATAAGCAAAACTTAAGAGTATGTGCTGAAGTCCTTTTTTTACGGCCTCATGAGAAAATCTACTTTGTGTTTGATGCGGTCTGCACGGTTTCTCTTCAAGATGCAGTAAAGGTCAGTGCAGTGCAGTAAAGGTCAGTGGTACTAAGAGACAGGATTTCTACTCCGAAATAGCACTGCTAATTACGTCACAGCTTACCGAATTAGGTGGAAATTAGTAGCATGATGATGGCCAGGAACCTAGTGTCCGGAAAATTTCGGAATCGATCCCATATATTCAAGTATTTGAACACATTATTGTGGCGGAGTCAAAGCTTATGTGAGGATGTTGAAAAAAGGACTTCAAAACTCTTTGCACCTGTTTGTCAAAACTAATCAAAGTGAGCATGGGGTGTAACTATTACATGGAATGTAGCCTCTTATATTGGTTGTAATGTTCGGCTCAGTGTCTATACATTCACATTTGCTGTATTTTATTGATAACTACTAAGATTTTTTCATGTTGTTTTAACAGGAATTGTACTATCAGCTGGAAACGTTTGGCTCGAGCAAAGAAAGTTTGTCCATCAAATTTTTCGTGAGTTCGGAGTTGGTAAGGCTAGCTTTGAGGACAGCATCGCTTCAGAAGCTAAGTTTTTAACGGATGCCTTCCTTAAATTAAAAGGAAAGATCATCAACATTGAACACGTTGTAAACAATGCAGTGTCCAATGTTATTTGTTCCGTAGCATTTGGGAAAAGGTTTGACTATAATGACACAAAATTTCAAAAAATTCTGAAAATCCTTAATGAAAATCTGCAAGAGTCAATGATTCGGTTAAGCTTGTCGGTATTTTTACCATTTACCAAGTATCTTCCTTTCGGTGGAAGCAATAAGATAAGAGACAATCTCAAGCTTTTCATAGGATTTCACAATGAGTTGACAGAAGAACATAAGGCCAAACTTGACCCTGAAAACATGAAAGATTTGATGGATGCCTACTTGCTTGAAATCAAGAAATATGAAAGGAAGAGTAAAACGGAAATCTTCAATGATGACAATATGATGTGGATCATAAGTGATCTCTTTTCTGCTGGAACAGAAACAACAACCACAACCCTCTTGTGGATCTTCCTATTTTTTTTAAATAATCCTGACATAGAGACCAAAGTGAGAGCTCAGCTGGATGAAATTGTTGGTCAAAATCGCCCTCCCAGATATTCTGATCGGCCCAACCTTCCACTTGTCGAGGCCGTTATATCCGAAACCCTTCGACTTGGAACAGCATCCGGTCTCTCTCTTCCCCACGTTGCAACAAGAGATTCTGAACTTCAAGGTTATACTATTCCGAAAGGCACAATCTTAGTTCCAAACTTTTATGCTTTATTTACTAACAAGGAGAAATGGGATGATCCAGAGCAGTTTCGACCGGAGAGATTTCTCGACAAGGACGGAAGATATGTCAAGCGAACAGACTTCATACCTTTCAGTGCAGGTACAGTATTAGTGTTTTACAGTATTTACACAAACAAGCGAGGTTTTGTTTACGTGTTGATATTTATTATTCATTTATAGTTAGTGCAAATCTCCACCCATTACGTTTAAAAGACCGCGAGTAAACCTAGGATAATCACGACGTAAATGGATGAACTCACTAACCCTTTGGCTGTTCCATTCTCCATGAGGTCATGATATTTTAATGTGATCCTTTACCAACGAAATTTCCTTTCTTTTTCGTCCTTTACAACAAAATTCTTTGTGAATTTTTACGACAATCTTTGTATGTTTTTTGTTGTCTTTTGTCTTTTAAATAAAAATATTTTGTGTATTGACAAACACTGTTAACAAAGTAGACTTTAGCATTCAAAAAGAGTGGTGCACTCTTATCCGTAAGTGCTTTCTTCAGATGCTCTACCGCTGCACTAGGAACTGAATGTTAACAACTCAGCCTGGCTAAATAAAGCCGAAAGGACGACAACCTTTATAGCTACGATAAGGGCAATTCCCGAATACTACAACATCATACTAAGGACAAGTTTTTGAAATCCACTCTGCTGAAAAAAAAAATGGCATGAAGAAGTTACTGCAGTGCTAGATTCTCGGTGTTCAAACATATTTGGACATAACCCGGCCTAGAGTTCAAAACAAAGTTGATAAATACACTTTGAGTCGTATTCCTTTAAACAATACTTTTTACATAGGTGGTCAACAATGGATTGTGCAATGTTAGTAAGCCCACAGGCATATTAAGGAATAATATTGCCTCTAGTAAAACAAACACAATTAAGACCACTGTGACTCTGTCTTGCATGTCTTCTTATCATTTGGTTTATATTCATACAACAGTGAAAGTTAATTCCTTTTTCTTTTGAGAATGTGTTGTAATGTATATTCTAAAGATTGGGATTACCATAACAAGAGGGTCTGCTTGTACAAGCTTTTGAATTTTTTCATACCTCCCCCCACAGAATAAATGTAATTATTGGAATATAGGAATGTATAAACGCGGGAATATGCAATATTGAATACAACACAATGAATGAAATAACTCTCCTTCTTTAACTTTTCAGGTCCTCGTGTCTGCCTCGGAGAGCAGCTTGCGAGAATGGAGATTTTTATCTTCTTAACACACATCATGCAGAAAGTCTCTTTTTCGACCTCGCAAGGGAAGACGACACCCTTACCTGTGGGAACCGACGGTTTCACTCACAGACCACCTAAATTTGATGTATTGATAAATACGTTGGAAAACTAGATACAAGGTGTGAGTCGCAAAATGTCGCAAAATCCCATCTACAGTATTTCTTCAGCTTGCAGTTTACATAGGGAATCTGTAGATATGGGAATCTGTAGAAAGTGATTATCTGGAACGTCAACCCGTATGCAACTCATTGAATGCATCTGAAGAATGCTGTATGTAAAGTCGCGACCATACTATGCCACTTGATGCGACGCAAATCCTTTCAAAGAGATTACTTAGACACCGTGCAGCACAGTCTAATTTGATCGAATATGTCTGAATATGAATTGAGAGGTACTTCTGAAAACAATGGCGAATTTCTGGAACAAATCCTCTTGAGATTAGTTAAGATTTTGCGAGCGTTTGTTTTGAGTGATGCTGTGCTGCACCAAATTCACAGATGTATGCAAGCAGAGAACCTCATGAAACCTATTTATTGTCTTCGTTTCCTGAATGATGATAGAAAACAAATTTTTGACAAATTCTTAACTACTGGTGACTACTATGTTTACATGCATTGCATTGTAAAGATAATGGCAATTTGTTATGTATATCCATGGTGAAATTTATCAACACATAGACAAATAGACAGATTTAGTCTATTTATGCTTTCGTGTATTTGTCTACAGTTTCTATACTTTCCTTATGTCTTGCATATAAATGTTTTATCCACTTGCTTGAAACGGCAAGTGAAGGTATGGGGTATGATGTTTCGGCGTGAGTATGCAAAACAAAAAACTCTCAGTACAGAGCATGCTGTGAAATATGTGCTACGGTACATGACTGTGCATTTTCAACTTGCTGTCAATCGAAGAGTTATATCAATAGAAAATTTCTGTGGACTTTTACAAAATTTGTAGTTTGGGGTGAGATTGAACTTCCTCTGATATCTGGCATTGTATGAAAGCATACCATCAAGAAGTTTTTTGTGTCTGCTTAGACGAATCTGGACAGCCAGTGATGGTCTGATTTCAGTCGGCCAGTACTAGGGTCTATCATCTTTTAATCTTTGAATTTCTTTGCTTACCTATATCATGGATGATTGTAGACTAAACTGAATCTTGATTCCTTCAATTTTACTGAATATGAGGGTATGAATTTGGTGTAGACTATAAATGAAAGCGATCTAAGGCTGGTTGACCCCACTAATGGCTGCCCACAGTCAATAAGAGCAAGCACTGATTAGATCCGTCTACAAGGAATGATGATATGTCCAGGTTTGTGTCAGCAGCTCTAAGTAACTCCGGTTGCAATTAAAACCAGAATGAAAAATGCATTGTGGTTTCGATGATACGTAAATACTCCATTTCAAATAATGCCACCATGTACCATATCTTCTCACTTAAATGTTATGTTCGCATGTTCAAAATTTATTATCCCAGATGACTTTCGACCTCAACCATGAATACCGAACCCATTTTCAAGCTGTATATTGGACCATAGGTAGGCCTATAGCTCCAGTCCCTGAAGGTATCTCGCACTCATTTTCTGCTCAAAACCAATCGAGGAATACATCCGAGAAAGGGTACCCCCCAAGGTCTACGAGTAACATTTTTAGGCCTTTGTCTCAGTTTTAAAACAAGCCACAAGATAAAAACAGAGACCATTAATTGTAGAAAATTAAAAAAAAAACAGTAATCAAAGGCATCGTTAACCGATGTTTCTTTCAGGATGACTCTTTTTCTAGCTCTTTTTTTACACTGATGAACTGACTAAATGCGAGCAAACTGGTCCTAACTTATCATCCCCATGTATGTTCAGACAAGGTTAATTCAGTTAAAAGCACTATGTTACGACAGATTGTTAAGAAGCTCTAATATTGCTCTGCGAATATTGCTGCCTATCATTGAATCCAATTATGAGGTATCGCTTGAAGTTAATTAGAATCACCTTGAGTTGTCCTTAGTTTCCATTAATTGCGTGATGTTATTCTTTCACGGTGTTGTTAGAGAGGAGATACAACCAGCAAAATTTTCAGACAATATGTAACTGAAAATTGAAAACAACATTATTCATTTGATTGACAGGCCTTTTGCTTATATTTATTTTCTTTTTTTTACACCCTTGTAATAACGATTTCTTCCATTCTTTTGAGTGCGTACTCAAAAGAAAAAAAATCAAATGTTGTTCAACTAGTATAGGGTCTTCAACAAAACTACCGGGTAGGGGAAGCAGATAGTTTTGTGTGTGCATGTATGCGTATTTATGTGAGTTTATGAGTATGGGTTTACAAAAGTAGCTGTGTATTTGTGAATGTATTTGAGACAAGCCGATGAAACGATTACATTTCCCCCAACGGGGTACCCCAAAGAAGGACAAAAATATTACTTCAATAAGGCCGTATGTTAAGATACAACAGAACAAAATATATAACGCGATTTTCCCCTTCCTTTAACCAAATAACCCTTGCAGTGTGTTACGCAAATTTATTATTATTTTGCAAAATTTAATTGTTGATGTTAAATTTAAACGTTTCATTGCAAAAAGAAAATCAAAATAACTACTGCTCAAATTTTTTTTACAAGTCCAAGGGAATGCCATTTCAGACTGTCTGAGGGACTGCAACTTCCAAAATTTTAGTTCTGAACGCTCGGCAACGATTGGTAGTGGCTCTCCGCTCAGATAGTCTTTCAGGCAAGCAGTATGAGAGGGAGAGGCAGGGGGCAAACCCCCGTCCCCCAAATTTCAGCAAAATCTAGAATTTGGGCAGGAATTTTGAAAAAATTAGGACAGCCACTTGAGTTTCAAAAAATCGTTTTTTTCAGAAAAATTCCTAGGCGTGCCCGAAATATTGACCAGAAAGCCAAAAGGCTTAGTTAGTGGTTCCTTGCCTCAGAAAAAAGATCAATTCTTGTTTTTACCAAAGCGATAGTGTTGCATAAGGCATTCACATGTATGAAAAGAATCCAAGCTTCCTCCACATGTGTGAAATGTATCCAAGCTTCCTACATTGAGATATTGTGTCAATCAGATTCAGACCTTGCTAGGTCCCACATGACCTTTGACCTCCAAAGAGTAGGGTGATTACTATTTTGCATCCACAAGCATGAGAAATGTACAATGTCCAACACCACAACCTGGAGATATTGTGTGAACATTGTATTGAAATTCTGACCCCTAATTAAACCATATGACCTTTGCGGACATGATAGTGGCTTGTTATAAATGTTGAGGAAAAAATTAAGAGACAATCAATGGCGCGTACAAAGCACTGAGCACCTACGGCCGGGGATCCAGGGGACCATTTGACCTCTGGTGACCCCAATGACCTTTAACCTCCATCAAAAAACAATAGCGATTATCTACTCAATGTGGTTATCCCGCACACCAAATATGACATAGTATGTCACACTTACTCTTCTAGTGATATACCGCGTTTACAAAGCAATGTCTAAGGAATTTACATTATGTCTAAGAAATTTACATTTGACATGTTCGCGCAGCCTGATAGGCTCAGACTCAGAGGATTTCATGCCCGAAGTTTACCTGAGTGGGAAATTGCATGAGAATAGTTGTCTCTCTCAATACCGACCGAATTTTTTCGCCTTTACCACGTAAAGTGGAAGCATTAATTATATACATCCCCAAAACAAACAAGAGGGCAAGTTATTTTCTACCCAGAAACAACCAGTCCATATCAATGGTTCCTGTTCACTCGATACCTTCTACAGACCGTACGCGTTGAAATAAAAATAAACCGGTGCGCGACAAAATAAAAATTAAAATCAACATATAGCCCGTTCTCCGTTGTCAGCATGAACCCCTTGTATAGTTATACAAGGGCTTCGATTCTTACGTGTTGCATCATGATTAACACTTAAAAACATACTTGAAAATTTTACGATGCCCTTGTGTTTCTCCGACATGATTGTTTTTGATCGCTGTCCCTCTATTTAGGGGTGTGCATGTGGGTCTTGGCACATTGGTCAATCTAACGGAGAAGGATGGGGGCAAGACGCCACCTTCTTTACGCCTATATCTGCTCCACTGAGGACACCCAGATGGCCACAGCAACATGATTTAATGCAAAGGTTTGCACGCCCCTGTTCTATACCATAATGAACCACCGTTAATTGGAAACAGACACAAGACTAACGTGCCGACCGTTCACAGCCACTATATTGCTCACATGGGCTTACGTGGGACTCTGTGAACATAGGTCAGTTGGTTACGCTCATAACCCGTTGACATATTGGCCGACAGCTATTTACATTACTCAAATGTTGTTGTTGTGACCACGAAGTTGCAACGTACTCCCTGTACTGGCGACGCCAAATCGGCAGGAAAGTAAGTAGACAGCCTATTCTCCCGGACTTAATATCATATGAGGTTCGTGTATTTGAATGTGTGTTGTGGGGCAAAGGATCAGCCTGAATCGCCTCCTTGAAGATTCTCGTAGATAAACATTATGCTTATTTTAGTGCATTTGTTATTTTTTATTTGACGAAAAGAAGGGGGGGGGGTGAGGCAGTTAAAGCCCCCGCCCCCACCCTTGAATCCGCGCCTTGAAACTTCCATACTAATGTAATGAACATGGTTAGTCCACGTAAGATGCGAATCAACAAACACTCCAAGAATTTAGTTACATTAGAACCACATAGTGGTATGTTATTTACAGTTTGGTTGAGATTTCGGAGGGTAAAGATTAGGATTGATATTAAGGAACCCGGACACAATTGGAGTATGTCGTTTAAACGTTACTCCAGTCGTTATACTGAATATTATTCTCTTTTAAGTTTTATCGTTGGGGAAGGGAACTCTAAACTCAAAACAAACGAAAACACTATTTTTTGATTAGGGATTTCTTGGTCATCTTGGTAAAGGGTCGTATTGACAAATGAAAACGCCATTTACATACCGAAATTTCTAAGACGTTACTCCTGAAGCAAACTCCCCTGTAAAATAGTTAAGTTGGAAGCCTACCCTCCATTTTGAATTCCGTGGAGAACAACGTCTTTACGCCTGTCCAGCATGTCGGCCTGTCCGACTATACTAAGCCTACCCAGTACGTACATGCCTACTTACAAACATACATTCAAAGACCTACATGCACACATTTATGAACGTAGAAACGTTTAAAACTGTCATTTTAACAGTTTTTATAGTATCGGTTTAAAGTCTCTACATTACCAGTTCAAAGAAGTTTTACATCAGTACCACTACTTTTTGTGACGTTACCGATTGTTTTTGTATTAGTTGTATGTAGTTGTATTAGTTTTTCAGTTAATTTTTACATTAATCGGCCATAACATGAACGGCCTGCTTAACTTAGAGTCCGAGATTTACAAGCCCGAATTTACCTGAATGTGGAGTTAAATGAGACCTATTGGCCCTTACAATTAATACCTGATCATCAACTTTCGCGCATTTCCTGCGCAAAGTGCTAGTAGTATGAATTTTATTTATATCATCAAAACAAGTCCGAAAATGATTTTCTACCAAACGACCTTGTCCATATCAATCCTTATTTGTCCAACACCGAACACATCGAAAAGAGCATGCGTGCCCTAATACTCAGCATAGTGGCTCAGATTCCTCTTGCAATCTTCATAAGAAAAGTATTTCCACTAGCATGTTAAATTACATGTAGAGAAGCGAGATTTTCTTCACAAATGTCAAGAGTGATCGCAAAAGCTATCATATTAAAGATAAATTTTGTCGATCCCTGCAGACCTTCGGCTGTCGACTCTCAGAGATCTTTATAGGTGTAAATACTTTTCAAAATCAATAACATGGTGTTTTAGGTAGTGCTAGTACAGATACATGACCACCGGGTATTTTCCGGTCTCGGTCTTGGTCTCGACACCCTATGGTCTTTTTCTTTGTCTCGGATCCTTGCGGTCTCGAAAATTGTTCTGGTGTCGCTTCGAGTCCAGCAAAACATTTCCATTTTTACTTTGTTCTTAAATTAGATGCATATTGTCCATTGTTAATTAATGATAGATAACAATAACATCAAATACCAATTACCTATCTAACCTCATCTTATCTTAGAGTTAACTTTTCAACATTTAAAGTTAATTTCTTTGAAAAATAGGCTAATCATTGAGGAAAGGAGTAGCATCTAATGGGTCCATACACTCATTCTAGGGCTTAACTTTCTTCTGTAAGTTGGTAAGTGGGTCTCAAACTTGGTAAATGAGGAAAATGTAACACAGTACTGCACAGTACAATCACACAGGTTAGGTTATTCAATGTAATCAGTAGTGCGAGTGCGGTACTACACTGCATTGCGTGTTCACTGTATTTGTTTAATTCCCCAAAATTCTCAGTCTTCGGTGTTATCCTTTTCTGGATACATACATTAAAGTGTACCTCAAGTAAAAATATTCAAAAATGTATATTAAACAGCATGCAAAATGAATTGCAACAGTTCAACTCCCATCTTCATAGAACATTCTTGAGCTGAGATACAAAATTTTGAAATTTTTTCACCTGTAACAAAATTGGTCCTTGCGCAATAATTTGTGACTTTCTTGTTTAACAACTCACATTACCTACATTGTTTCTTTTTAAAATGAAATATGTTTTTATGACCTTAAATACTTCCTGGTTTCTTGCGTAGCATGTCGCACAGAGACGGGCTTTATCAGTGGCGAAGCTATAATTGTTTTCGTTGGTGGGGACTATGGGGAAGCTGGATACTTTTTCAGGGGGGGGGGGGGCTGGAGTTTACTATCTAAATGTAGCGCTTCCATCACCTCTCGCGGAGCGTGCAAAGAAAATTTTGGACTTTTAAAACCTCCCAGATAGCTGGAAATGGTATATTCCCGTTATAATTGATGTTAATCTTGTGAGAAAAATTTGATATTTTTCTCAGATTGAAACACACTTTTGACATGCTGATTAGGTCAGTTCATTACTCCACTGGACTATGTATCCTAGGATTGCAAATCCGGAATCCTGCTGTATGTTGCAAGCAGCTGTTCCAGTGCAAGTCTAAGTAAGGTATTTCCATAGGCGTAGGGGAGTATTTTAGTTTGGGGGCAGAAGATTTTTACCCGAAGAATGTAATTTTGCCCGTTAATTGGCACAGCGGAGCACCACCACTGGTTGTCGCGGAGCGTCCAGAATATTTGAAAATTTGTACCTCTCAGACAGTCGAAAATTCCACTTCCCAGGCTGATAAAGGGGATCCAAGCAGTCGCTATTTAAAGTTCCAATTGCAAATTAACGTTCACTCCAAACTAAAATTCAGCCTGAAAGATTAAGAGGAGCGCCACCATTAGTTGGCGCGAAGCGTACAGAAATTTTTTGAAATATCCGACAGTTGAAAATGTCATTTCCCGGGCTTAAAGGGGATCTAAGCAGTCGCTATTTTGAGTTTCCTTTTGCACAAAATGCTCACTTGAAACTTAAATTCTGCTATGAAGCGGTTTAAGTGGAGCACCATCATAACTTGGGGCGAAGCATACAGGAAACTTTGAAAACTCTGACCCTTCAGACAGTCACAAATGTCATTTCCTATGCTTGGTCTAAGAAGTCGCTATTTCGAGGCTAAGTTTGCAAAAAATGTTCGCTTGCAACTAAAATTTTGCCAGGAAGACTAGTTTCGTGGAACGCCATCACCAGTTGGCCCGTAGCGAAGAGAATAATTTGAAAAATCGGACCCCTGACCAGGGGTAGCGCCAGGATTTGCCCGACAGAGGGGCCAAGTTCCCGACAGGGGGGCCAGAATTTCAAGGCTCTGACAAAGGCGATGGTATGTCCCAGTTGAACGTGACTTTGCAGAATTTGAGGCGCACGAAGGGCGCTGAAATTTTTGGCTTTCTTTTTACAAAATACTTAAAAATCTGGAGTTTAATGAAGTTAAAATTAAAACTTATGAAAGAAATTTGGCTTTTATTGGTACTACCAAAAAAAAAAAAAAAAAAAAAAAAAAAAATGCGTGTTTTTGAAGAATCTGTCCTTCATAAGGGAAAAATCAAAAACGTTATATGGGCGACAGCTGAAATTCTTTTGGGGTTACGCATTGAATCGTACAAGACCTAATTACTAACTGACTAAGGCTTTGAGACGAGACTAGAAGTTCACCCGGAAAGTTTCTCCCTTTTTTGAACGAATCTTTCAAAGTTGAGAGCTTATCATGATAGAGAAATTTTGTTCAGTTATCTGTTCGACTAAAACACTATCTGTGCGGAGCGCCACCATCAGTTAGCGCGGAGCGTACAGAAAATTGTTAAGAAATCTAACCCCTAAGAAAGCCTGAATGGCATTTCCCAGACTTGTAACTAGAAATGAAGCAGTCGTTATTTTGAGCTTTCCTTTAAAATGAAAGTTTCACTTCAACAGAGAAAAACCCCAACTTGCTAATGATCAGAAAATTACCAGATAAATGTACTGCTACAATTAGATGTAATGGTCTTGCCTTTTTTCAAGGAGGGGGGGGGGGACTATGCAACGGAATTGAACACATTCTAAAATGTTTTTTGATTGTATGAAGAGTCTTCGTTGAATTCAATTGCAAGGTCTACTAAATAGATGAAATTTTTAACGTGACAGCCCGATCTCAAGACTATAAATGGTTTTGCACCAACGTTTTTGAAAGTATGGCACGTTACAAGTTGCCTTCCAGAAATTTTCAGTCAGACTTATGGGGAGATTTTCTCACACCACTGTTTATCATTATTTGTAGATGAAAACTTCATGGCCGATATTCATTACCTTTGTGAGAATTCGGCTGTCCGGGCAGGCCCGATGACAGACCATTGGGTAATGCACGCACATGAACAACCCCTAGTCCGTTTTTGTAAGGAGAGTTCGGAATTGTGAGTTTCCTTCAAGAATATGGTCTTCTAGCTGTCTTGTAAGCAAGGTCAAGAAAGTCGTCCGAGTGACTACAGACCCACATCTTTTATCGTCGGTCTGTAGATGAAGTCTCCCCGACGAAATTGGATTTTTTCAACAACAGGGGGTTTGTAGCCCGTCCCCGACGGAGGCATGAACTTGCGCGCACGGATTGAAGATGGGATGAGGGATAGGAGAGCTAGGAAGAAGTGATTAAAACCGATTCAGATATGCATTAAAATAGCGTTACAAAAAAATAAGTTCAAAAAGAAAAAAATCATGGTCATCCATCTAGTAACTTCAGTCCTTTACTTTTTTGATGTTTAGGCCTCCTCGAAAAAATGCCGTCCTTCCCCGACGGGGGAAGAGATAGGACAAGGTAAAAAGAATGGGGTTTAATAGAGTTAAGAAGTGATTAAAAATCGATTCGGATTTGTATTAAAATAGCATTTCAAAACAAAAATATGTTCTAGATCACCCATCCAGCAACTTCAGTCATTTTGGGTTTTTTTATTTTTTTTTATTTTTTTTATTTTTTCGCCCCCCGACGAAACCGCCTACCTTCCCCGACGGGGGAGGGGGGGTGTTCCCCGACTGGGGGGGGCACTGCCCCCGGACTCCCCGCTGGCGCCACCCCTGCCCCTGACACAGACGAAAATGACATTTCTTGGGTTTATAGGGGCATATAAGCAGTCGCTATTTGATCAGAAAAATACCAGATAAAATGTGTTACTACCAATCGATGAAATGGTCCCGCATATTTACGGGGGAAAACTTCAAAACGGAATTGAAAACATGCTAATGAACTTCATTCTATTGCGACTCTTGGCTGAATTCAATATATATTGATAAAATTGTGTGACTGCCCAAACTTTCGACTAGGCCTATATAATTATGAATTTACTTTTTAAAAATGGAACATAATGATTACAATATGTGTTTTAACGAACTTTCAAGTTGACTTATTGGGAAGACATTTTCACTCTGTATCATTAAAGTATCGAAAAACGAATAACCCGATTTTCATAACCATTGCCCGTATAAAGCTCTAGAGCAGGAAAGAAGGCAAACTTTAAGGCACCTGATCATGAACAACCTCCTGTCTGTCCGTTGAACTAAAGGGCAGGAGCAGTCATCCCAAATTGAAGAAGTGTAGTAGACTGTCCAGTTTCATGATTGGCTGTTGGGAGTCATGTGACAATGTTTTTTCCCTTCAGATGTGAAATTTACCAGGAATAACTGCTTGTTTTACCTTGAATATGCAATAGTACAGTCATAAAATGTAATTAAAGATACTTTGAAGAGAAAATAAGATGAAAATTGTGTTATTTAGCTTTTTCTTCAAAATAAGTTTGGAGGACTGCTCTTCACCTTTAATTTGGCTATTGAAAACGTCCCAGCATTGTTTTAACCTTTGACAGAATATTTTACTATTTCAGGAAAATTTTGAAAGACTACATTTATGTATGAAGTGGGGATGATAAAATTTTTGTTTTAACATTCCATCCAAATGTGTCGCAGATCTTTTTTTATTTTCCATGAAAATTTTACTTTAAACATATCGTTTTCTGTTTTTCGGGAAGGATTTGAAGCTTTTAAAATAATCGGCCATTTCGGGTAATTTGTGACACAAGATTGAAAAACAGGCTTAAGAATGAATTGTTTCTTTTAAGCCACAGGCTTCCCAAATGTGTCGCTATTTTCTTGATCTGTTTGATTTTTCGTAACTATGTTACCCTTACTGTGATACTCTTGAATTTTCGGGCAAATACTTGAAAGAATTTGGATATTCGACAAATTCGGGCATGAAGTTGTGATTATCCGTGAAGTAAAAGTCACGAATAACAGCTTTTTGCGCTGCCCGAAGGTGTAGCGTCTTTTGAAACTTGACTTGGTTTTTAATGAAAATTTTATTGCGACTCTATCTTTTTTAAGATTTCGGCCAGGTTTTAATTCAAAATGTAAGGGCTGTCCGAATTTTTTCCAAATTCCTGCCCAAATTTAGATTTTGCGGAATTATAAGGTTGCAACCCTTGAGACTGCATTGACTTAACGTGGGTTTGGTTTTTGCACTGGCCAATGACTGGCAGCAATGGCCGTGTGAAGTGCAAATTCCTCCCAACCATATTTGACTCAAATATTCTGCCATAGTTATTGCAGGGGGCTGTTCCCAATAACAGCTCCCTGGTTATTATATATACCTTTCCCTTGTTGGGAAACTACTTACGTACACTGTGTATGCACAGGTATGTACGTTCATAAATTTTGTAAGGTGCGTCCGTAATTGTCCGTAACAGCATGTTAGGCTCTTCAAAGAAGTTCATCACGTGACTTTGAAGGTGCACACGATCCATCGGTAGAGATATAGCTCCATTCAATGATATACTGTTTCTGCTGGGAAGTAAAATTAAAGTTGACCCAAGGGCTAAAAGGGGACTGCAAGAGATCTCCTTATCAGTAAGTTTTTAAGACTTTTGAATAAATGAAGAAATCCTATATTCTCGGGTTTTTTTTCTTTTTAAGCGTAAAATACTGGTTCCGAGGCCTGGCGATTGGAGACCTTCGCTGAGGACCTTCAGTAGGCCCTACAGACTCATCATACCGCAGTCAGTGTGCGGTAAGGGTGAAGTAGACCTACTTCATTACGCTAGGTGGGCTTCCTAAATTTTGTACGACCATAGTTACTGAAAAATATTGTTCGTCTGACGAACCGTTACACACGTTTGTTGAAATGGTTTAATCCAACTAGTTTAACGTTATACAGTGCGACTGCTACTATGCTTCGCAATTTCGCGGAATTGTTAAGTGTGCTTACCAAGCCTTTGATTGTCCCGCTAACTAACTTTACAGTGGTTCTGATTTAAGACGGAAATCTTAATCGAACCTTTTGCAATAATATACGCCTGAATTGAAGTCATTACAGTTTGATAATTGTTCGCAAGAGATCTGAAAAAGATATCAGTTTACTTTGTCTGCATGTATCCATAACCTATGAAAAGTCCAACAACAAGGCTCTCTTGTACCAACAACGTCACGTGACTGACGAAAACCGGAATCTTAACATAAGCAGTCAGTTCGCGGAGTTTCCCAACCAGGGAAAGGTATAATAACTATGATTCTACCCACTACACCAAGTATGATTTTAGAACAAATTTGTGCATCCCCAGGAATTGAAAAAAAAAAAAAAACAATGCAGGAGAACGATACAGGCCAGATGCTAGGAGCACACTTTAATCCACATCAAGGTAGCCAATTTCAGCCACTCCAAATCTGCTGGAAAATTATCCGTCCAGAAACCCTACGATTAAAAAGTCAAGACATTCCGAAGATATGAAGCTTGTCGCAGTCTACCTGAATTTATTCCGAAATTCAGAGTGGGCCACGATTGCAGAATACCCTGCACCTGTGTGGATCTATCGCAAGTGTATCTATGTTATAGAAGGCGGGTAGCCCGAATTGATTATTATCATCGGCCAGCATGAATATAATTTTTTGCCCAGGTCGCCAGTGGGGGGAAGGGGCTGCTGGGGGCTGGGCGATTCAGTGGGGGCAGTAGCTCCGCAACTGGGCTTAATTAATTTGATCACCCCAAGGTAAAAAGTGCTTTCACACCTTGCTACAACATGGTGCAGTAATTGTCAGAAAAACAAAGAAATACAAAGATAGTAATTTGAGTAGTACAACAATGACATCACAAGCTATTGCGCAATGTACCATTTTATGTTGTTTGAATACACTTCAACATTTTTAATCTCAGCTCAGGAATGTCCTATGAAGATGGGAGTCGGACTGTAAGAATTCATTTTCATGGTTTTTAATACATATTTTTAAATTTTTGACTTGAGGTGCATTTTAATTTGGCGAAATTGAAAAGAGGATTGAACACTTATACCAGTTCAGAGATAGTTCTCATGTGACGTCGTAAGACCTTTTGACATAATATATATGCCATGTTTGAGGGCAATCTCTATATGAAAGTACAGTCTTGTCCCCAGACATGGCGGTTGCTAATGCCTGGTTGTGACGTCGCCGAGAACTATCTTTACAGTGGCGTCACCATGGGTGGGGGCAGGGGATCCTGCCCTCTGGAAAATCTTGTGTCCCCTTGTGCCTCCCAACTGAGATTTGAGATTTTTAAAAAGCAATATGTCTTCTGTAGTCAGTGTGTGACTCAGAAATTTTTTAAGATTTGATTCTTCTTTTGACGAGAAAAGGCAGTAATTTTCATTTTCATCATATGAAGTTATCGCCAAACCATCTGGAAATGCCATTTGTTTCGTGAAGCCCTTTTTTACGGAGCTCCTAAAGTGCCAGTCTGCATGTCATGATGGTGAGATAATTTATCTGACCAAGTTGTCATCTTTTCCTTACGAAGTCGACATGTTTAAATAATTTATCTTACCATGTCGACATCTTTTGCTTAGGAAGTCGACATGTTGAGATAATTCATCTTGCCATGTCTACATCCCGTGCTTACGAAGTCGACATGGTGAGATAATTTATGTTACCATGTCAACATCCTAATTTAGGAAGTCGACATGGTGAGATAATTTATGTTACCATGTCGACATCCTTTGCTTAGCAAGTCGACATGGCGAGATAATTTATGACACCATGTCGACATCCTTTGCTTAGCAAGTCGACATGGTGAGATAATTTCAACAAAGTACGTCTATGTATATGCACTCAGTGCCCGACACTGCATGCTGCATGTTAGCCAGGGTGCATTCCGTGATCGTACGCCGGGATTTTCTGTAAGTGTGCATATACAAGGCAAAGCAACCCGTAGGTGTGCGTATATACGTACAGTATACATGACTGTGATGCATACACGGACATCATACATTGGCAATGCGCGCACATGTATATATAGTGCACTAAATGCACTCTGGCATGCGGACAGCCCAGACGTGGCTCCAGGGGGAGGGGGGGGGGAGTTTACGGCCAGATCAACAATAAAACATAAGGGAAATTAGCAGTGCAACTCACTCACTTCGATGCTTTCTCTTAAGTCAGCTGCCCCCCTTTTGGAATGTCTGGATCCGCGCCTGGGGCAACTGGCTATACATAGACATATATAGTTGAAATTATCTCACCATGTCGACTTCCTGAGCAAAAGATGTCAACATGGTGACATAAATTATCTCACCATGTCGACTTCCTAAGCAAAAGATGTCGACATGGTGTCATAAATTATCTCACATGCCGACTTCCTATATTAGGATGTTGACATGGCAACATAAATTATATCACCATGTCGACTTCCTAAGCAAAAGATGTCGACATGGTGTCATAAATTATCTCACCATGCCGACTTCCTGAATTAGGATGTCGACATGGTAACATAAATTATCTCACCATGTCGACTTCTTAGGGAAAAGATGATAACTTGGTCAGATAAATTATCTCACCATCATGACATGCAGACAGGCACTTTAGGAGCTCCGTACTTTTTGGAGTGAATGGTATTGTTATTCTGTAAAAGTCTTTTACACTCCTGTAATTTTTCATTGCATTGCATGATTATGTAAGTAATCATTTGCATATTTACTCCGTGGGTGCCTCTAATAGGACAGAAAGTTCGTAGAAGTTTGTAGAAGCAGCTGTCAAGTGATCAGATTGCGCGCGAGATGCTGGCAGGAAGAGTACAGTTTCTTGACAAGTCAGTACAGAGCTAACCACGACAGTGTGGACCACTTCGCCTCGTCTTGTTCCCAGACGAAAGTTATTTTACTAGATGGCTGAAATCCCTTTACTTTACTCACAAGATTTAAAGCCATCAGCACCATCATGTGAATGCTGTGAAGTTGCTGACTGAGCAGATGGAGGTCTTAGAGGAACTGAATTCCTAACTTCACGGTAACTGTACCCTACGACCGTTTGTTGACTTACCGTTAGTGTATACCTCACCTGTGGTACATTCCTGATACAGTATACCATCTCGTCCGCCGTGAGATTCCAGTGTCAGGCTCCAAGCCTAGTTTGTGCTGTCGCTTCCCTGGCCAACTCGCCCTCACTAAATTCCATGGGCTAAGGCATGGGGACACTCTTCTCCTGTATCGGCATTGTAAAGGAAACAACTATCGCTGCCCCAGTAATTCCTGTAAGAAGATATCTGGCATATTTAGTATCGACGGAAGCTGTAATTTCGCAACTACCCGAAGCATCGCCGTTCTCAAGTCCAACATTCCAGATCACAGCTCGTACGTACGATAGGCGTAGGCCTAAGCTAACGTAATTACTTTAGGCCCATAGATGGTAGGCATAGGCCTAGTTCATCATTGTTATTGTTGATATTGGATGAATTGTCTCTGTTAGCCAGTGGTAACTTGCTCCATATCATCTCAGAGGCTTCGACCTAAGGTTGTATTTTCAGGTGGCCACTTGGAGGGAGGCTGATGGGAGGATTGTTTAAATGGGGAACT
This sequence comes from Holothuria scabra, assembly GCA_037179385.1. Classification (NCBI taxonomy): domain Eukaryota; kingdom Metazoa; phylum Echinodermata; class Holothuroidea; order Aspidochirotida; family Holothuriidae; genus Holothuria; species Holothuria scabra. Next base: position 48,467,843 of record CM074181.1, read on the forward strand.
ATCTAGTGTACTACTGGCAGGTAACCTAAACAAATTGTAACCCAGCACATTATCTGTATCTATATGGTTATAACTGCATGTAACCACATGTGGCACTATGTATGAAAAAGACTAACACATCAGGCTAGAAGCCTAAACTGTGTTCAAAGAAGATCCAGCCTCTCTTGTGTAATGTTGCTGGATTGTTTTCTAGCTGTTTTAGTGAGTGTTAACGGGAGCATCAAACGTACACAGTCTGCGGACTGTCTTGGGGCGCAGGGTCTGTGCTATGAACTGGGGGGGGGGGCTCGGGCCGTAACACCATTCCCGTCTGTCTGAGGTTTGCGTTTTTCAAACATTTCTGCACACTTTGGACTACGCCAATTGTAGGTGGCGCACATTGCTCAGGTAACCGTTTAGGTAGCATTACAGTAGGCCTACATCTCTCCTTAAGAGAGTTGCATTTACCTGCCCATCAACTACTTTCTCTTTCTAGTTTCAGCTCCACTTCTTTGAAATTTTGAGCCTGATCTGCTCTTGGTGGTAGTTTCTCTAGATTTGTTAACAATAACATTTTACTTGGAGTTGCCCTGAGAGTAATTTTTAGACCAGTGTAAAGACAAAAGAATTACTGTTAAATTACGACTTTCACACCTCTCAAACATCCTTGAACTCAGGTCCTCCCGGGGCTTCTCCCCCTGGACCCCCACCGGGACTCACATTAAACCGCCCGTTAATTCCTTTCTGTTTAGTTCATCTCCCCTTTTTCAAAATGTCAGCCCGATTCTCTTCTTGATAGTAGTTTTACTAATTTTTTTAACCCGTCTAACTTACAGTTACCCTGGAGGTTATTTTTGATCAGTGTTAGGTCAATAGAATAACCCTTACATAACGAATTTACTACCTCACAAACACACTTAAACCAATGAGCGTCAGGGAACTTTGCCTCCTGGATCGGCTGGACCCCACCACAGGTTCCAAGGGTCCAGGGGTCCTCATGGCGGCCCCTTGACTCCACCAGAAGAGCCTCGGGTCTTGCGCTCGATGGCACCTTCGACGCCTTGAGTGGAGCGTAGCAATGCTCCCAGTGCCCCTCTAGCATGAAAAGTGGTGACGCCACTGGTTCTTTGTCAAACTTTCTCAAGTTGACCCACATTGAGCACGCCTCTCTACAGACATTCTTTCAACACGCATGTTCTTAAACTGCAACGAAGGCATTCTGTGAGGGTACAAGTAGTCCATGTTCATGTTTGGCCCAGCGGAAAACTTGACATTAATTATATAGAGTTATGTGACTTATATTTCTGTGGTTTAGACAAACTTACTTCATGCATCACTCAAATTCACAACACTAAACAACTGTAGCACCGACTGACTCCAATTTAATGAGTAGGGCCACCTAGGCCGTACGGGACGGGGCAGGGTAGGAGGTTGCAAATGGCCATTACCTTGCTGAATTGGGCAGAATTTGGTGCCTCAGGCATAGATTATGCTCTGGTTGGGCATCTGGAGGAGGGAAAAAAGCACCACTCCTCGGGTACGGCCATGTGAACCACATGAGAAAAATACTTGGATTAGGTAAGGTCATTAATTCTATGTTTGGCATATGGTGATGACCGCATGTGACTATTTCTCAGGGGATGACTGTTAACCCTTTTCCAAATCCCCAACCTCGGTATAATCTCTGCCGTATTGAGAAACCAAAGTCTGCCCGATTCAGCAAGGTTTCAAGTGTGTATGGGTAATGCTCATTTGATTGATCCCTTGGCCCCATATGGCTATGCCAGAATAAATTTCAGAGATTTCTTGGGTATACATTTTAGCATAGGTCAAATGTATGTATTAGTAATATTGGCAACACCAAGGTAAGGCTAGAAACGCACGCAAAACGCAAAAAACTGACATTTTTAGAAAGGTGTTTAAAAGGGCATTATCAAAATAAACCATTGACTCTGTCGAAGAAATTTTTCAGCCAGGGAGGTATTAAATAACACTTTTTGGCATGTCTTTTGGGAAATGAAAAATCAAAAGGCACGGGCACCCACTTCCCCATGCAAGTTTGTCTCACTGAGGAATGAAGTGTAAATCACAGCAAGAAAAAACGGGATAAAATTATCAATAATATATAAAAGAAAAAGTCGACACAAGCAAAGATTAAAGTGCGCGAAACACAGACAAAATTGACCATTAATAAGCATGACAACATCATTTTGGTTGGTTTCTTGCGATCACATGACCGCATTTGTCTCTTTCCGTTTATCAGCCGATTCTCATTAAGAAACAAACCGATCTTTTAGGAAAAGATTCGTTCAGCAGAAGAGACTGGTATGTGACAAGATTGGTTGGAAATGTCGCCATTACAAAATTGGCCACACTTTTCCTCAAATGCGCGATAATAAGTATGTTAATTATGATATTAAGTAGCTTATTATAGTATTAGGCAGATCAACTACGATATTAAGTGGGCTAATACGTCAGATAATAACATATGGTCTGTTTTTCCTTTCTCTTTCTCTTTCCAGATCGCATGGTGTTTGCTTTTGTTTTATGTGTATTTATATCATCAATTTATTTAGAACCCTTTGGTCACCAAATTTGTGTTACATTCGTTTCATAAATTGATTATGACGGCACCTGTACACAATTGAAAACTTGCATTTAATGTTTCTCACAATTTCCTGGAATTTCGACAGAGCAATATGCTACGATGTCTCCCTAAGTTTGAACTGCCTTAAGTTTAGGAATGAACAATATGCTGAAGTGTGAACATAAGTAGCATGCACATATATTTTAAGTGCCGGGCCGGGGGTTCGTAGAAAGCCAGCATGTATACCAATGCGATCCGTGTACAAGCGACGTGACCGAATGAACAAAGTTTTCTAACGTGTCTAAGGTGAATATTAGTTATAAACAAAGTACATACAGAAGGCAAGAACGTTTAAACCTCAAGTCCGAATTTTCAATGCAAATTTCGTATTTAATCGAATCCGCATCTTCGATTGTAGGAATTGCTCGTTCATTCACGTGGTTTCGTGCCTTCGTAAGCGGTCGGTGCGGATGAATATTTCATCAATGTTCCGTTTGGATTCATATTGCAATCGCATGCTGTTCGTTTGTAAAGTGGAACAGCTGTGCAGTTACGTTAAGTTGTTCTGTAGGGGGATTTTCAACAAAGTTTAACTATTTCTTAATAAGGGGATTTGTCCGAACAACTCCTGTATAGTAAGATGGTAATGTGCAAATTAAGAAGTAGTTCCACATTCAAAGGTATTGTTCTGCATTAAAGGCTTCCTCTCTGGTTGAAAAAAGGTTTAAATATAGTTTGAAATCAATGTATACCTTTCAGGGATTTCAAAATAAATTTGAAAGGTTGCATTTTCCAACACAGGCCACTTTTTTGTCGGAACTGTTTCATCAAGCAACTTCGTCGACCGTACTCAATTCAATGTAAGCAAGTGCTAACTTACGTTCATGCATATATTCAGCTAGCTTGTGTAAACGTTCCGCGATTGCGACAGTAACCACAGGACAGGGAACGACTTTCACCACCAATTTCAAGGTACCCTGTGTGGATTGTGAATCGCTTCTTTATTGTGTTTTCAGTTTTGTTTTAGTTTTTCAACTAAAACAAAGGAAAAGCAGCCTGCCCACGGTACATTAAAGTTGTCGTAGTTCTCAGTAAAGGACTACGTATCGACGGTCGCGTAGTTGCTCCCTACCATTTGTATAGGGAGGAATTACGGGACTGTCCTCAAGGCTTTACTGACAAAAGTTGTCGTAGTCTTGCCCACACACAGAACTTCACGAAGGCCTAAAGACTTATGTTACAAAACAAAACAACTCTAACATTAAAAGTTAAGCATGTCCTAGTACAAAAGGTGCGCAGCCTCAGCGTAGGCCTAGGCACTGCAGCTACAATCTTGGACAAAACTTGTTGGGACACACCGCTCCCCCTTCCATTCCAATGTTGACCACTGTGTTATGCTGTTCACGGAAAAGAGCCATTCTTACTTCAGGGGGATTCATGTTAGCCTGCTTCAACTAAAATTTATTAATAATATGTAAAGTGTCCTAATGGTCCAAGATTTTCTGAGAATTTCGAGAAGTCAGATAGGTGCGCTGCACAGAGTAACAAGTGACGCTTTTCTTGTGGTTGTTTTATGACAGGTAAATGATATGTTGGTCATTAGATGGAAGTATTTCCAGGACCGGATTTAGCTTGTGGAGTCCTGGACCCAGATTGTTTTGGACCATTTTCACAAATAGTGTGAAGGACCTAAATGAGACGACCCTCGGGCTGGGTCCAGGTAAATACCTCCGAAAAACCGGCCTAAGTACTTCAATTCTTCTGTCACATCCCTTTTTTGAGCAAAGGGAAATTAATGACTCATTGTCCCACTTGCTTTGCCTATTTTAATTCTGAGATACGATTGTGTCCTGCCTACATGCCACCTTGACGAGGTTGGCAGTGTAGGCTTAGTTAAGCAAATAGTCTACCATTTGTTTGGTTCAACTTTAACTTAAAATCTTACGAAAATGAAGTTGGTTAAAAGAAGGAATAACAAATCTGTTATCAGTTGTAATACAACATGAAAAATACAGCCAGAGAAGCAAAATTGGCCCCAAAATGTGTCCCAAACCAACCGTACCTAACGATCTACAAAAGTGTGAAAGGGGGCCTGGCTTGCAGAGTGACTTTCAGCATTTTATGGTAGACCGTGGCCCTCTTTCAATTAATTTCACGTCTTCTAACTATCAGTTTGAAAAAGAACGACTCTTCTCTCCAGGAAGAGAATTATTCCACCCGTTGCGATTGTCTATATGTGGGTCTAAACAATGCATACTTTCGGTTCGTAATGTGATATATCCTATAGAGTCGCCCTTAATTTGTTAAAAATACAACTTCAAATTTTACTTCCATTATGGTAAAATCCTCAAAAAAAAGTTAACTTCTGAAAAAGCTCTTTAAGAAAGAACGCTAGAAAAATTAAACATTTTTATTGAATTCGGTCTCAAAATGTATCTCTTGGAACCCAGACAATCTTGGACAAAACTTGCTGGGACACCACGCTCACCCTTCCAGTTTTGACCACTGTTATGCTGTTCACGGCAAAGAGCCATTCTTCTTGACACAACATTGGGAGAAGGAAAGGGATTCTTATGTTAGCGTACTTCAACTAAAATTGACGAATAATATGTGAAGTGTCCCAACAGTTTTGTCCTTAATTGTAGTTTACTGCATGTTAGGAAAGCCAAGTTAGTCTAGGGTCGATACTTTTGCATCTAGTGATAGGCCTGTGTCATCACCAATAGTGTATCACACAGTCTGAGGCAAAGTTTAACGAGGTACAGATATTTTGGGCAACTAATAAAAGTAATGGCCTCCCAATATCATTACATCCAGGTTGGGCAACTGATTAAAATAAAAGCTTATCGATATCGTTACATCCAGGTGAATACTTTCATTTAAACACCGGTGCTCAGTAGAATAAATAATGTTACTGCTTTCCTCACATAGACCTCCCCAAACAAATAACATGTAGCCAAGCCCCCCCCCCCCCCCCCAGCATGTGTGGGAAACATTCCACATTTGTCGGGGAATCAGTCCCAACAATATGCTTCATTTTGTTTTTAAGAAACTCCCAAGTGTGCACATTTTCAAGGCTTCGATTAGTACTTGCCATGCAAGTACAATTGTCTAGTTTACCAGATGTATGAACCATTTGATTTTCATATGGCATAGGCCATTGCTAAGCTGAAGTCACACGTAATCGTAACACATTAACTGTGCGTGCATTTGCAGGGTTCACTTCATCAATTCATTTCGTGCCCTGATTTTAAGTTAAAACAAAGGTTATTAAACACTTGCTGCACTCCATACTTGGACAGTGACGTCAACCGAAGAGAGAGAGAGAGGGGGGAGGGGGGCAGGTAGGCAATTGCCACTCCAATGAAAATATGGGGGGGGGGTAAACATGTGTTTTGCTTCTCCAATAATTCAAGAAGATTTAAATAACAAGAAAAACAGCAAGCAGAAAAGACAAAATTTGACGTTGTGGGATTTGAAGCGCTTCCAGAAAACGTCAATTTGAGTGCATGTGCGTATCACTGTGAGTGTGTATGCAAATTTGGTCTTGTGAGTATGTACGTGTGCGCTTGCCTTCATGCGATGAAATTGCGTATAGATAAATCCGGTCCTGGACACGATTCAGGGTTAGACTTACTTGGTTAGATGCTGTACAGCATGTTCCCTTTTCAGTCATATTCCTAACGTTTTGAAAGCTGCTGAGAAGCTGAGAAGGCCACGGTCCGCTTCTAGGGGTAGGATTCGGCAGGCTTTTGGAAAATCTTTTGTGGAATATATCCCTATCCCCTGCCATATATGCCTACGGTGACACTGCGTGCTGAGTTGTCACATCCTAGTGAAAGTTGGTCCCCTTGAGTTGATAAGATGCAAAAACGATCATTGTACCCTTAGGTAATTTAGTTATTCCAAGCACCTGGGAAATCACATAAAAGATACTTACCCTTGAATCCATGTCCTCCACCACAATCGGGTTTTATGTAGGGTCATGCCCCAACAAATAGGTGCCGATACCGTAAGTACCAAGACTGGACTAGCAGGACCGATAATGGATCTTACTGCCCAAACTAAATGATAGACTTTGCAAAGCTCTCACGTAGATTAAAGCTATTAAAGCTAATAAAATCTGGAAGTAAATTACACTGAATCAGGGCAAATAGGCGTTTCGGGCTTGGCACTCTTTTGACACACTGAAGGGATAGATGATGATCGCCACTTCCTCTTTTGAAACTTACCATTGTCGGAAAATCATAAGTTTGTGGCTACAGGAATGTGAAGAAATGTTATCTGCAAACGTGTAATTTTCATGGATTTTAGAAAAAAGAAATTCGGGCATATTTAACAATAGGTTGCTAGGGGGGAACAAAAATGCTTTGTTATGGTTGGTTGTTCATCACGTCGAACATTTTGAGTAATCGAGCAATTTTACTACGTCCTTTTTGTCCAACACGCTTAATTAAAAGCCTTGCAGTGGCAAATTTTGATGGTATACTATTTTCAACACAAAGGCGGGCAACTGGGTCGTACCAGCACTTATGTTTGTAAATGCGTTGTTGAAGGTCCATTGTGGGTTCGTTCTTGTGTCTAAACTATTATATCACACTTGAATACACGCACATTTGTTAAGTGACGACGGTTAAAAGGTAGGTACTACCTGCTCATAAATATCCATCGGAGTTGAGGCAGGCAAACGTTTCCCCAATATGGAGAGTATCCATTTCCCCCGAAACCGTTTTGGAACACGCTAAAATCATTTATTTGTTTTCGTTTTGACTTTGACAATGTGATTGTCGAATAACTTTTTTGCACAAGTTCCCAGCGTGCTCTTCTAGCATATAAGTAGCTCTTCTATCCGCATTGATTTGATCAACGACAAAATAAAAAGGCGAAAGTTGGGCCACTAGGGACTAATCTTGGACTAGGACTATGAGCTCCAGCTCAATTCGTTAACTTTTGGTTGCCAGCTGTTATGAAAATTTAGGAAATTTATGTCATTTGACACTAACGCTTAGAGAGACACAATATACCAATGCCAAAGAACACGTTCTGTACAACTTACATTACCAGTTTGTTTCTCATAGTTTTAAATCTGTCAGAAATTTCAAGATGTCAATAATGCTTGCATCCAAGCATCCAGTTCAGTGTATTTCAATCTTAAGTCAAATTAAGTGTCAGTAACATAATATGACTAAAATACAATCTGTGGCATAAAAATTGGTACATTTGTGAAAAAAGAAAAAACTAAATGAAAGGATGAGATAAGATTCAGGAGTGGTAACTGAAGCACCTAATAGCTTGAGGAGGTTAACCCCCCTTAACAACACAAAAAACAAAGAAAAAAAAACAAGGCAAAACTAGAAGGGAAACCAACAGGGCGAATAACAACCACCACAAAAATACTCTGAAAAAAGAGGGAAAAATTAAGAGTAGTTGCAATGAAATAAGCTTTTAACTCTCTATTAGACAGTTAAAACCAAATACAGTTTAACATGTAGTAATCTCTGGGGACAAAGTATTCCAGAATTTTTTGGGGCGATGCGCACTGTTTACCAAGAAATTTCCCAGCTGGCTAACGATAATCCTAATCCCCAACCTAACAGAGAATACAAGCGATACAATACAATGGCAACAACCAGTCAAGACAAAGTTTGTTAAACAGTGCACACCTACCCGAATTTGGCGCCTGTAAACCTAAGACTGAGTTGCGAATACCCAAGCCTACAAAGGGGAGTGGAGAGCTGATTCACCGAAGCACGACTGGGATAGGGATAACGAATACAGCGAAAGCTAAACAAAACTCTAAAATTGATGGAGTTTTATTATGTAGCAAATTAAAAATTAAAAAAAAAACGTCTCCACATGATACCGATTTAAGTCTTATAAATTAAGAAAGTTGAGGTTAGCGAAAAGAGGTGGGGTAGGATGTAGAAAGTCAATATTGTTTATGAATCTAAAAGTCCTCTCCTGCAGTTTAAATAGGGGTTAAGCCTAGTGGGGCACGTGCTCCCCCAAACAATATTACGATAGGGAAGATAAGAGAGTATAAGTGTATTACACAGGGAAACCAATTTTTACATAGGGAGAAGTTGTCGAAATTGGTTGAGTACCCCCACTCCCATAGAAACCATGAGTGGATCCAGACAATTAAAAAAAAAACAAACATTTAAAAAAACAAACAAACAAACACGATGAACCTAGAGAAAGAGGGTAACGGGATTGCATGGTAATTCTCTGTTTGAAATATCTAATTCTGCACAAAGACCAAACCGAGAGCCATCATCTGTTAGGACGGAGAGTACAGAAAAACGTGTCATAAGAGCGTGTCTACACCTTTCTTCATAGGGGGCCAAAACTGATGCGAGGGAGCGATGCGACCGGTCTCGAGCAGACTTGCGAGCGAGAGGATGGAGTCGTGTGGCCAAGGGGGGGGGGTCCCCCTCTGAAGATGGAACGCTTTTTAGTTTCTAAATGTGAAAATACGTGGTGTGGCGCATTATTTTTACGATATTTTGTATGCTAAAGGAAACTCATTATTCTGTGCTTTGTAAACTATTTTCTAAGATTAACCGCATTGGATCAAATACGCACCTGTTGCTCCCAAAAATTTTGATTTGCGCGGAGAGCAAAAAACATTTGGTCCCGATCAGTGGAAAAGACACGACCCATGCCTTCATACGTAATGTACGTATATAAGTGGGAAAACACTAGCAATATTGTAAAAATAAACACAAAAATATAAAAAATATGCTAATGGGGGAGCCCTGCCCCTTGGCCCTTCACCCCCTGGCTGCCGGTCTCATGTTACGCAATCTGTGAGGAAAATGTTACCCATACATAGCATTATATTACACACACTGTGAAGTTGGGTTTTTGTGATGATGCCATTCTTGGTTCGATGCACTGTAACATGTTTTACAATTTTCAGTTGTTGTGCTTGAATGCGTACCACTTGAGCATTTCTCTTTTGTGTGGTTGAAGTTTTAAAATAGATGCCTTATTTGTTAGATATTGTCAGAGAATGGCTTCAAATCGTTGTCATTGAGTCATTTCATGGGCTCTTTAACAGTCTGGTTTAACTGCCTGTGCCCACGGCCTCTTTTCCAGTTGCGAGTTTGATTGTTTCCCCCTACTCTGATGCTTCTGCGGAACACCACGCACAACGGCATGTAGGATCCGTTTTGAAGTCTTTGCTATGACCAAACCAGAACTCTCCTCCTTTGAAAACTTTTTGAAAATATGAGGGTCCTTAGATGCAATATATTGAGGCAAAAACCAAGTCCTAGATGCATCCACCGTCAAAGGGCGGTTCCTTGGTCCCAGAAATAAATACTTACAACTTATGAGGGAGGGGGAGGGGGATGGAACTAGGAACAGATATCAACCATCAGCTGGAGCGGAGGGGTAATGACCAAATTCTTCTTCTTGATCGCAGGAAAATATCACTTCCCACGCACTCCAACATGCATCTGAACCACCTTTATCTTTAAAATTCCAAGTTCAAAATTACTTCAAGTACTGGAGCAGTAGCTGTGACAACACAACCATCAATTTGGACAAGTCTTTAAACAAAATACTCGCAAAAAATTCTCGAGGCCTTAGAAGATAAATATATACTCGGAGGTTTTGAAAGGTGAATAAATTAGGATCGCTTCAGTTGGTATTATCAAACGGTACAATAATTTTCCTCCGCCCTACTCATTCCACTCTCCATGTCAAAGGAAAGGCAGTTTGCAGTACTCTTTTGTAATTTACGTCATTGCTACCATTTCCACAACATTCCTCTGGCTCCCATCTTCATTGCTTTTCTTCCCTTCTTTTTCTTCATTTTCCTTGCCTCTTCTTTTTGCCCTCCTCCTTTTTTCTCCCTTATCAATGGTGAGGCAGGGGCATGGCTCAATGCGTCCCCCTGTACACGCAGGTGACCATTCAGACAGGCAACGGAAACGGCATTTCAAATTGACTTGTAAGTAGCATCCAGCAATCATTATTTTGAGCTTTCGTTTGCAATACATTTTATTCTTTAATAAAAATGGGCACATTGTTAAATGAACAGAAAACTACCAGGTACCTCGGCCGCTACTTAAGCTTAAGCTTTTATTGGAAACTATTCTTTAATTGAATCCAACAGATGGTTGATTATGATTATTCTTATATGCCATATTCTCCACTACTCGGAGGAAAGTTATTGTTTTAATATTATAGTCTCATAGAAGGATTCAAACCATATGAAATTGTCTCTGAATCAAGAAAAGCTTCTTGGTTTTGATGAAAGAGAAGCTTACGCGGTCATGATGGCGTGTGCGTGTGTATGTATGTATGTGTGTGGGGGACCAAGTGTGTCTTTGTAACACTTTGTTTGTTAACACGGTATCTCAAGATAAGAATTTCTAACAATTTTCAAACTTCGTACGTAGATGCCTCATATTAAGAGAAAGAATGTTTTTGTTTTTGGTGGAGGTCAAAGGTCATCTAGGGTCAGCGGGGGTCAAAGTTTGAAAATTTTTTAATGCTATATTTCAAGATAGGGTACTTGAATAGATTTCATAGTTGGTATGTGGAGAGGTTATGGTTAGAAGATGTTCCCTATTATTTTGGTAAAGGTCATAGGTCATCAAGGGTCACGAGGGGTCAAAGTCTGAAAATATTTTTAATATCTGTCTGTCTATCTATCCACTGTGTCAAATTATCTATCTACTGTATCTTTCTATATATGGCTTTTTATGAAGTTCAAAGATCATCTGAGGTCACTGGAGGTCGAAATGTGAATGAAAACCATCTGGGATAAAGTACATATTTTTGAACATGCTTATAAAATATTTGGGTGAGAAGATATGGCACGCAATGGCATTATTTAAAATGGGATACTTATGTGTCATCGAAACCTCAATACATTTTTGTATTCTGGTTTCGATGATACAGGAGACGTTCACTACGAGTTACTTAAAGCTGTTGACTCGAACTTGGACATGCCACTCCTCCTCATAAGCAGACACAAAACTTCTTAACGGTATGCTTTTATTTAGAATGCCGGATATCAGACGCAGTCAAATCTCACCCCAAACCACAAATGTTGTAGTAGTCCACAGAGATCTTTTGTTGGTATAGCTCTTTGATTGACAGCAAGTTAAAAATGCAGTCATTTAGCTCATATTTCACAACATGGCCTGTACTGAGAGTACTTTGTTTTCACAATGGGGTACTTTAAAGTCACCTTGAAACATCATACTCCCACCCTTCACTTGCCGTTTCAAGATAGTGAATAAAACATTTTCCCTTTTGAGAAATTCTGACACCTTGAATTTTGTACTTCATTTCTATATCCTGGGCATGATAGGATTCTCTTTCTTTTCCACGAACACTACTTTTGCTACTTTGAGGGCAAAATACGTTGTATGTACTTCTTTATTTTACGTCAGAACCCCCCCCCCCCTTTTTTTTAAAGTTATGTTTAAACTACAAAAACGGTAACGAACTTATATTCCATATAATATGCCATAGACACAACCTGAGGAAGCTTCAGACTGTGCTAGCAACTTGCTTGATACTATTAGCTTCATGTCCATTGATTTATATGAACGACATAAGGAAAGTATAGAACCCTTCGACAAATACGTGAATACTTAAATAGACTGGATCTAACAGAACAAGAGTCCATGTGGCACTTTGGTTCCTAACTGGATGTTGTAAAAACTGTACAGCCAGTCTCCGAAATAGAGCTAAGTAAAAGCTGGTACTCGATGTTTGTAACATCCTCACAAGTGGTATTTTAGTACTAATATTAAATGAAATCAATGGTTACATTTTTGTGGCCTTAAGGCCTGTATACTCGAGCAACATTTGTAAAACATTCTCAAAGCACTTCACCTGCGACAAACCCCAAACATGCATGTTTTCTGTTTGTTGCACAGTGTAGATAGAGTGAAAAGAATTTGAAAACATTTTGAAAATGTTTTGAGAATGTTTTGAAAAGACTTGACAGGACATTTCCTTTGCAACATTTCAAAAACATTTTCAAAACATGCTGTTTGTCTACACTGTGCAACAACCCGAAAACAAGCACGCTTTTGGATATGTTGCCAGTAAATGGTTTGGAAAAGTTTTGGAAGTGTTACGAGTGCATACAGGCCTTTAGTTACATTCAAGTTGTATAATGCTTGGTGATCCTTCCAAAACATTTCCTCAATTCCATATCTATTTATGCTTGTAATCAAACTTAAAGACACTGTATCGTTACGCGAAACGGGGGCGGTACCACGTTTTTAAAATTGTTCTGTTCTCCTTCGCGCATCAAAAACTGTTACAGCGCCATCACCCTCCTTGTCCGTGAAAAATGCTCCCACAATCGAGGGAAGTTGAAGCATGGAAGTACTAGTTGGTACTGATTCGTGCTGACGTCGACGTACATTTCTGCAATACATTTGCAAATACCATATACAACGGACAATCGTCGGCAGTAACAAGAAAAGTCGAAGAGGACAATTTTCCCCAAATTAACAAGACATTGACGGCCCGGCTTCCATGAAACGCTTTATAAACGTTATACGAGTAACTTGTGATGGTTAAAACTGCGAGAAGGTAAGGAAAATAGATAAGAACAAATACGATGGCAATTAGTAGACATTGGCAGTAATTCTGCGAAAAATCCTTTGCCAGGCGATGTGTAGTATTACGCACGTGTATATGCCATATAGAATTGAACAAGGGAGCAATTTTCCCAAGATTATGGACACAAATTGCCAAGGTCCGATACAATACAGCAAGAAACAAATTCAACTGCCATCACCTTGCATGTGGATCCTTGTTATTTTAATGAGTGTATAATTATTGCTACAGTAGTTTCTACCAGGATACACCTTCAGATTAAGGCTGATACTTCTTGTACAGCTGTTAAAAGGGACAAAACGTTAGTCATTGCCAGTATGAAATAACTTCAAGCACACCACTCTTTGTCCTACAATTGAGTTACATAGTGTTTCAATAAAATATATCCCACAATTAGAAAGACTCATGAGAGTTGACAGATTTTAGACTAAACTCTGATCACATACTGTATGATGGCCTAGCTAGCTCAAAAATTTGCTTTTCACCCCCTACATTAGGACAAAATAAAAAAAATTCACCCCAAGCAGTACCAATTCTCCTATCATTCTTCCTAAAGCCCCCCTCCCTACAATTGTGTGACATTCATCCTTATCCAGTCACAATCTCAGTTTGTTGCTTCAGGGTGGGTATAGAAAAGCTCTTTGTGTATAGTCAAAACACTCTCAGTACAGTTCATGCTGCATAACATAAGCTTTGGTTATCTGCATTGTTTGAATTAACAGTCAATAAAAAAAACTTGGCCAATGGAGAGTTTCTTTACCCCCTACGAGAAGTGTAGTTTAGTGTGAGAGGATCGGCCCTTTAGGTTAAGATAGGTAAGATCTTTAGCTCCTCAAAAAGCAGACAAACTTTTGTTGCTAAGAGACTAACCCTGTCGAGTAGCTGTCATGTTTGATAAATTTGAACAATTGCAGTGCATGCAACTGCATGTTGAAATGAAAGGATATAGCTGCCTACTGCATCTTCTGAATTTGTCAATGACAGGGCAGTCACTTATTGCAAACTGGTTACTCTCTCATAACTAATCGACTTGGTGATGAGTGTCCATATTTTTTGAAACTGATTCCCTCCACGAGCTAGCGTATATCATGATCTTCATATGCTAACAATTTGGCATTTTAATTAACATCATATGAATTGAGGCCTAGGTGTCATTCATATGTAACAGCTCAGTAGCCTCGATATGCCTGTCACAAGAATCTCCAACATGGCTATATGTACACATTATGAAGTAAATTAAAATATCATACCAGAGTAAACTAACCTTCAAGTGTGCAACATTTTCCTTAAACAGTCTACTGAAACTAAAAGGTTGTTACTATACATGTGACATAACTTATTTATATTTTGCTCTTCTTTGTATCCTTGAAGGCACTAGCACTACAGGAACTTTATCAACTTTTCTGGAAAAAGAATCACCTACAATACCTACTACATGGCAGAACTCATGCATGGGAAGCTACCATTGTCTTCTTGTTAGGCTGGAAGGAAAATGTCTTCTCTTTAAAGAAGAAAGTGCAGGCCAGGTCTGTATGGTGGCTTTGAGAACTAATGTACATCTCCACTGCAAGCTGATTGCCAAGAGAATTCAACTATTGAAACTTGCTTCGCATGACATACTTAATGCAATATTCTGAGACTGGGGAGGACGGCCGGTGTCATCATGTCAGGATACAGCGACAGGAGTGCAAGTATAGGGGTGGGTGCACCTAGAGGTACATTGAGATGGGAATTGCATATCATGATATCAGTGACGAAAAATGTACTTGTAGACCTAAACTATATCTTGCATGATATATCATGAAAGTTGCATGTAAGCCTCGAATTCCTACATTTTAAAAAAAACTTCATTTACAAAGATGGCAGTAGTTTTCACATCACTTGAAATGTAACCCTTTTTTAGAAAAACACAAGTTTTTGTACCATTTTTGAAGTGAATTCATAACTGCATGCAAAATAGAAGAGTTATGCTTTGTTTGTGAATTAATCATAGTGTCTCTTATTATAAAAACAATAAGAGCTTTCCAGCTGTCATGCTTGTTGATCAAGAAATGTATTATGGCATGTTGATGGGAAATTTTAAGTGTAAATCAATAAAGTGAAAAAGCTGGTACAAGATTCCAGTAAGAATATGGTACTCTACCGGATTTTCATCTTTTCTTTTATGTAATATTTCTGTCAATTGACTTTTTAGGAATTCCGGTAATTAAAATTTTGGAAAAAAACATTTAATATTACAATGAGGTATGAGTGAATTACATGTTTCCTATACCTTTATGTTTGCCTTGAAGACTAGTTGGGTCTCTCTGTTCACTTACAGAGGTAGATGAGAAAAATGATGGGGTATATACAGGATGTAGAAGAATCTATTTCCGGTGGTTTTGAGCAGCTATGGTAGTGTTATAAATTGAATTATCTGGAGCAAGGACCTGTAGCACAGATGTATACCTAACGTTTCTTTTGAATGAGAATGTCTGTTAATGACAATTGCAGTTTTGATAATTTTGAGTTTGCAATTAATGAGCCGTTCCTTCTCATATATAGAATCAAGCATTCTGGGCCAAAATGACGGTAGAGGGGGAGAAAGGAAGAGGTGGTACTTACCCTGCACACTGTCCTGCAGTTTGAAAGGCTGACAAGAACTAGTCCACCATCCTTTTGTAGTTTACAAATCCATCCGTAAAAAATGTATTGTCAAACTTTCAATATATCACATTCTGCTTTTTTCTGAAGAGCGGCAAGTTTTACATAGTTTTCAGACTTCAAAAAGGATCACAATGAAGCCCTTTTTTTTAAAAGATGTACATGTGTTCTACACACTCTAGTACCTTCTCCAATTTAATCAAGAACACCAGCCTAGTGCACCTCTGCAGTAGAACTTCAGGAAAGCTGAACTGAGTTTCGAAAATCTACAATAACACACAACTTCATTCTTATTGGGGACTTCTGGGGAGCAGTAGGGTGGACCTGGGTGGATGCTCAGGGCCCATGAAGAATTCAAACACATACCTCAGAGCTTGTGTGTGCAAGGTTTCATTTCTATCCCATGCCTCCCACCCCCACCCATGAATATTGGAGATAAAGGCTTTTAGAAAAATAAATTTGGGCATCCCCTTGCGGTCTAGCTTCCCCATGCATGCATCTTGAAGGCCTTGTTATGCCATTGATTGAGTACACAACTAGCAGTACCCCAAAAAACATTGATAAGAGTGGAGTTATTGTTTCAGTTCATATCAAAATTTAACAAATTGGTACTGATCTTCATGTATAAAGTGCTATATATTCCTAACTATCTTCATGGATATGCTACATTCCCTTCAAGTATAGGGGTGCTGTTTGCAAGCAAGTGCACATACTGTGTGCATGCAATTTGCACAAATAAATTTTCTCCTTCTTATAGCAACAACTTAATTCTGCATCATAGCAAAATCAGTCTACGTCTAAATGTAGAAGTCCCTCCATAATTAATGGCAAACAATGATGGACACTAGGACATATATGAGACCCATCGAAGCAGTACCACAGTCTCCAATTAAAGAGGCATCATGCACCAGCATGCACCTTTACCAGGCTGGTTTCTAAATGGCACTCAGGTGGGGACACATACCCTGTAAAGTACTGCACAATATCACAAATAAACCAGCTTGTGTTTGGTGTAGGATTAAACCAAATTAGTGGAAAAGAGCTTATAAAAGAGTTCTCATGGAATGCTCAATGCTAGAATTAAATGTAATCAAAATTTTTATTCAAGTCATATTTGGTCCTTGGGATGTTGGAATGAATGTGGCAACACCGACCCAAAGCACGTCATGACTGAACCTGAAGGAAGTACTGATCAAGGAGTGATGTCAATGTTTCAGCACAGATGGACAATTGCTTACAGTAGTAAATCCTGATTTTACAATTGCTCTTATTCAAAATGAAACACAGGGATTTGGTTTATCCCATTAATAGAAAATGTCAAGATTGAAAAATTTCTGTACAACACTAACCATGGCGAGGGCTCCAAACATGATGATAGCTAGGAAATGTGTATAATCAGCACAAGTAAAATTTACACTGGAAATTAAATGTTCGTCTGAAAAAAAAAAAAATTCGTCAAGATTTTCAACAATTCTTGGCAAGGAGCTTCCCATTTTGCTGGTTTTTTCACCTTTGCTAATGGCATATTCAAATTAAAGAAAAGAAATATTTTGATCATTTGTTAAAAAAGTTTTAGAAAACACATTTGATCAGTGCAAGTGTAAAATATGTAAAACAAGCTTGCCCAAGTTCACAAAAATTTAATTAAAAATCTGATAACTTTACTTACATTTATTTTGAGCATCTGAAGAACTGAGTTAAGAATTTTATGCGCAACATTCTACTTCACCATATTGAACGTAATTTTATTTGAAGCATTCTTTTATAGGATATCTTTTAAATGAGCATTAAGGTCTTCTCCAAGAGGTAGACATCCAAATGCTGTGAAAAACGGCAAAATACCGTTTAATACAAACTAAGCTCCTGTATTAATTTTCCAACCCAAAGTAGTTTCAAAGTATACAAGATATAACTCACAAAACTCTTATGTGGAGGCTTCTGTGTTCTGCAGGTAGCCAGGTTGAAAGGCAAAGCTGCACTGAAGCTTTGAACAACAACAAGTAGAGCAAGAAGACTTGCCAAATACTTAAGTTATTCGAGCGTGAGGAGAGGAACGCCAAATACGTCCTCACCTCACGAGATCAAGATGTGCACTGAAGCTAGTCAATTGTGCAATCTCATGTAATTCCGAAGTGGAGTGTGAAGATGAGGTAGAATATTCAAGCTATGCCAAGTCCTCTCTCTACTTTATACATCCTCCCGAACTGTTTAATTCTAGCCACCCACAGCTGTTTAAAACTTTTCATCCCGCAAACACATTTCTGGTCTACTGTTTGAAGGGTATATCATCATAGTGAGCACACAAAACCCCGCTGAATCAGATTGCACTCTCTGTTGGAATATGATCAGCCACTCTGCATTCTTGAATTTGATATCACAGATCAGGATGATGCATGGGTATTTGTTACATAGTACAGTTACTACAAATAAATAAACTATAATTATCAATCTGAATGTCCTGAACACTTCCTTTGGCATACCGATGTCTCTTTTAAACAAATGACTTAAACGCCTTTTGAAGGGTTCCTGCCATCATTGAAAACCTGAAAAGTCCTGAAATTTGGAAAACAAACTAAAGTGCCTGGTAAAGTTTTCCAATTCAAGTAATTGTATTAACTAAGTCATTGAAATTCATGGAAATTTTCACAAATTTTCAAAAAATTTTCACAATTTGATTACAGTGCCCCCCCCCCAAAAAAAAAAACGTCTTTTAATATTCGTTTAGTACTTGGTCCTGGAAAGGTGAAAATTTAGTTTCCAGAAATGTGGGAACCCTGCTTCAACTTACGCTTCATTTGAAGCTTGCAAAGACGCATGCTCCACTGAGTGCACCAAAAATTGTTCCTATATTCTTGTTGTCTTTATTGTCCATGATATGATAGTCCCATTAGTTCTTTCATGCTGTTTAGTAACTGGAATAAAATTCAGACCTAAAATTTCAGGTATAGCTGATGTTATAACATATGAATGAAAGGCCTCAATACAGTTACAAGCTGGTTGGCAATACTGTTCAGTAATCACACCATCTTCCTATTCACAAAACTTCTTACACAAAACACATTTGGCTAATAACAATTGCTTTTGTGATGTAAACCATAAAAATGGCAAACAAGGCAAGCAATCTTTCCAGTATTGATGTGGTTTTCTGGGTTCTGCCAGGATACTCAAAATCATACATAAATCCATCCTGGTTGGGAAGCATCAACCAGGTGCCTTTTACAACTCAACTGTAGCTGAGATTTTGAATCTTCAGAATCTTCAGTCCAGTTGACCGTGACACTGTACATGACTAGCATATGCAAAGGTGAATTTGACAACTTTGGGTGGATCCTTAGGCTGGTCCTCCTGTGCTAAAAAAAAAAAAACAGAATAATATATGAAATGCCCACAGAAATATTTCCTTGCTCAGTTGAAATTTTTCTGGATTGCTTAATAATCTGCATTGGTACTTCTCCAAATTAAATGTAATAAGCGGGCTCAGGTGGAACTAGAAATGTATGAAAAACACTTATATTTTTTTCTTTATTCTCCTTGTCACAAATTCCAAAAGGATGAAATTGTTCTCATATCTCTTACTTTCTTGAAGAGAGAGCTATTCATAAAAGATTTCTTTCAAACTTGTGGTGCCAAAACTTGCTTAACTGACAAAGCCAGAGCTTCAGATGTGAGGTTGGTATTATTGTCAGTAGGTCTTGGAACTGGGGATGGGCATACTACCATTCCGGAAATATTTTGAACAGAATCAAGATGAAAATGAAAATTCAAAAGATGTAACAAAAACTTGACATTTTTCCATCAGGTACAAGGTTTCTCTTTTCAACGAAACTTAAGCCAATGCACAGTGAATATCTAGACAGTCTACTTTCATGTATAGACTTGACTGCTCCCTCC
Organism: Holothuria scabra; assembly: GCA_037179385.1. Classification (NCBI taxonomy): domain Eukaryota; kingdom Metazoa; phylum Echinodermata; class Holothuroidea; order Aspidochirotida; family Holothuriidae; genus Holothuria; species Holothuria scabra. The sequence goes on from CM074181.1 coordinate 48,487,542, forward strand.
CACATTATATTGTCTGCCTCTGCCTCATCAGTTTCATTTTCATTTTGGCAATCCAGGAAATCTTCAACTGAAGTATTGACAAAATGCAGTACGTTGTACTGCACTTACACCTATACTTCAAGTCACCTCTTGTCCAACCAGTCAACAATAATGGAGCAATTAGCAAAGTTTGGAAACTACATTTTATCCTATATCATATTTTGAAGATAAATGAATGAAGAAAAAAACTAACAAACTTACAAATGGCAAAAAAATTTGCAACTTGTGTATTTAAGGTATTTTTTATCCATGGATATGTTCATGCCAAATGCAAATGGTGAATGTTCCTACCATGCAGTTTTATGATAGTGTTTCAATCTAGGGAAATCTCAGATCCTCCTTTCTGCCCTTTGATATCAAAGCATGATTAATGAAAAGCTTAAAGGGCAAGAGCAGTTTCCCCAACTTGAAGTATTGTAGTACACCGTCCCTGTTTCATGATTGGCTCTTCACGGTCATGTGCCATTTTGGGGGGAGTCACTGCTTGGTTTTCCTAGAATATGTAATATTGAAGTCCTAAAAAAATAAAGATTATTTTTAAAAATTAAGAGAAGTGAAAAGAAAATTGTGAGCTTTAGCCTTTGCTTCAAAATACAGTAAGTTTGGGATGAGTGTTTTTGCCTTTCAATGTGGAAAAATGACAACAGCAGTCATGCACCTTGGAGTAGTACGGTTAAAATGGGAAGACCCAGTGATTGCAGATCTGCCAGGACTGAGCCTATACACCGCATTAAAAAATTACAAAACAAATTCTGTTTAACAAAGGATTTTTTTCTTTCCTGGTCAGCTTTTTGATGTTAACATCTGACATTTCAAAAGCACGTTGGAAAGCACGTATATATGTTTTGCAAGCGTGTGACTGCATTTGAAAACGGTCAATCAGTTAGCACTAGAAAAAAACTTGCATTTTCAGAGTAAACACCCAAAGAAACAGATTGGGTATTGGAATAATACAAAAACATAGGACTTCTGACTTCATAAATCCATTTTGAAATGATTGGAGTATCCTAGCTAGGTTAAAAAATAAAAGGAAATATAACTACTGTGAGTAGAAGAGAGATGCATATATCTGACAATCAAGCTACGGTACTGTACTCCAGAAGAAATGCTTACTGTCATGAAAATAGTCAAAGCTTCAGAACTTTATGAAGTATTACAGTAAATACAGCTCCCTCCTCCCACACTTTGACAAAGACATCACACTTCCACTGCAGAAAGACAAGGGAAGACTGGCATCCAATACCCCCATCCCTTTGTTTAGGTAGATGATAAAACAATTCCATGCTAAAATCTTGAATGACTCTTTGTGTTTTGGCAATTTATTTTGCCATAAGTGTTCAGTAAAACCAGGAGTGCCAGAGAGGTGCTAAGGGAAGCAAGGTGGGACAGGGGATTCATCTCCCAGTTATGATGGATGGTCCCCACTGTATAAAGGAAACATTTTCAATTCTTTTCAAAGGAGCATACATGGGTATGTTATTTATTGTTCAGAAAGTGACAAGTAACCCCAATGGTGTACTTCCTTCTAATTCTTGAAGGAAATGCAATTGTCCTTTAATAAAAACCACAAAACTTGAAATTTTATTTTCAAATCCAAATCAACATTGAATTTAAAATCCAAATTTTCAATTTTTCTTTTATAACATTTTATTCAAAATAATTCCCGGACCAATCTGTGGGTTTGACCATAGATTTGGGTTGCTAGTGCCACTTATGAAGGATTTCATCATTCCCTTGGAAAGAGACTGCATGGCATCATGCAGGAAGTTGTGACTTCTTACAGCATGTACTTCAATGCTATAATCATGGGTGAAAAGAGCTTGTGAAGCTGAGAAGCTCCTTCCCAGTAAATTTGGACATCTGGAGGGAAATTTCCCTTTTCTGTACATGAAATCGAAGGGAGAATTGTGGGAAGTTTTACTCTCTTCCTGGGAAATAATGCAACTCCGTTCCTGGGAAATAAACATTTTTTCCAGCCCTGGCTGTAATACATGTTGTAGTTAGTTAGATGGAGTTTTACCGCCCAGTTTTCAACCTATTGGTTCAAGTCAAACTGGCCATGGCCTTTTTGCCAGTTGTGGCAGAGTCTTTGGTATGACTCGACCTGGGAAGTGAGCCCGGGGCCTTGTGCATGAGAGGTGGATGCTCTACCGTTTGACCAAACACATCGTCTGTGTAATACATGTTGTATAAGGGAATCGTGCATAGAATATTTATGATGTTCGTCTGAACTCAATGAAAGTGCAGCTAGTCTTGGCTAATAACTATTGGTTTAAAGTTGAACAGCCATTTGCAATCCTCCCTGTGTTTGGCTTCCATAATTACCTGTAGTTGCAGCTGATGTGGGACAAACTGGCTCTAAAATACTGTCATAGTGGCCCTTGACAGGAGTAAATGTCAATGCTGCAATTCAATGGAACATCATATTTACAGCTGGTGATGCAAGTTTGCAGCACAGGATGAACTGTATGGATGATGTTCAATTATTAAAACCACACCTCTTATACTGTTAACTTGATAATAGGGCAAGGCTTGTTTTCAAGGAGCTAGTATCTCACAGTTTTCTTCTCATTCCATAATATTGGATACTCAGGCAAACCAAGCAGTTAAGTAAATTTCACATTTAAGAAAAGAATATTGTCACCTGACTCTATAACCAATCATGAAACAGGGCATTCTAACTACTGTACACTACTGTACTTTAAACTGGGGTGACTGTTCTTGGCCCATCCGTGTTTGTCAGGTGTTCCCACGTGGGGCCCAACTGGGCCAGCCTTTCCCAGCTGAAGCTCAGCTGAAGCCCAGGTGTACTGCGCTTCAATAACTGAAGCCTAGCTTGGCTTCAGCTGGGAAAGGCTAGCCCAGTTGGGCCCCAAGTGGGAACACCTGACAAACACGGATGGGCCCCAGGTGGGGTCCAGCAAGTAGCCCAGCTGAAACCCAGCTGGGTTACTTGCTGGGCTACTTCCTGGGGCCCAGCTGGGCATGTTGGCTGGTTAAAACTACAGCACATTTAACATACGGAAACCAAACCCAGTAAAAGCATTTATATGTCATTCCTGCCTAGATCTTGGGGTAAACAACTTTTTATACTGTATGTACAGGTACAGCTACACTATGCTTAGCCTACCTTACAAGTACCCTTCATAGCCCAGGCCTTGATTTATACAAAAAAATAGTGTTGTCTGGCTGGGGCAACCATTTCACTCATTTTAGTTGTCCAGAAGGAAATTTGGTTGTCCAACATATTTTTCACACAATTACAAAACAAAGGGCTAATTATGTTCATGTATTATTGGTCTTGAAGAATAAAAAGATGATGATGTTTGATAGACAGGAATTACACTGCAAGTCTGAAATATGGTTATGAAACTATTATGGAAAAAGTTGAAAGACTTTATCAATAAGCAGTATACTTTTTCAGTCCCAGAGGAAAATGGTTGTCCATGAGACAAACAAGCAACCCTTAATTTGTTGGTTGTTCGTATGGAATTTTTGTTGTCCCAGATATTCAGACAACCATGAAAATCGATTCCTGTAGCCAAACTGGTTATACTGGTAGTAGGCCAACAGTACTTTGGCATGAACTGAATTTAGAATGCAGATTTCTTATTTCCTCTGTGAGGAGGGGGGCTGTGGGGTGGTGGTGATTGAGGGGAAAGAGATCAGCATCAGTTTTCAATTGCATACAGGTACAACCAATTGTTGAATATGTTGGTAATTATTCCTTAATAATTTTTACAAAGTATGAGGGTGAATTGGATGTAACATTTCAAATGTCATTAACTGTGTATTTTAAAACTTTGGCTTGATCGAGTACATAGTCTGTACTGTGCAGGATTAAACAGTGTGCACAGAGAGCAAGCTTAGACTTGAATATCTTGACAATACGTAAGCCCTGACCCAGGAGGGGGCATTGATCCTGCCCACCTGGTTGCACCAGATACTCTTCATTTATATTACAAATCCGACATGCTCAGGCTTACAGAGCTGTTTTTTTCATCAAGTCTCTTTGGCAAATTACTGATCCAGCAAAGCTGAGCACTTACTCATTGCCAAGTGGACTGTAGGCTAATGAAACTGCTAGGATTATCTAATTGATAGCATATTGAAGGCCTATGCTTGATAAGAAAGTTTTGTGGAGACAATATTGGGGAAAGTGCAAACTCCGTACCAGGCCCTCTGAGAGATTATAAGTGTAAACTCAGATGGGACATGTATATGAGCAAACCGAGGACATAGTCAGATTTTTCAAGAGTAGTGCGGCTTAATCTGGGGTCAGTTGCGAATTTGGTGAATTGGTAATGGTGCTGATCACTTCTGCTGAAACCTGTGCTAGCTCGTCATATTCGTAAGTTTTACTAGGCAGCGAGCTACTAATATAATTGTGTCCTAACGTTAGGACTATGCATGTACATATGCTAAACACGCGTGTGGGATTGGTGTGTGGATCACTAACGAGACGGGAATCCTGTTTACTTTTTACCATCTGTAACTGAGCAAACACATTTCACTTACCTTTGGGCATGATCTGTGAGAAGATGTTTCGCAAAATCGTCGTTATAAACAGGAAACTTGCCATTCCCAATCAATCAACCTGCTTTTTCTGCGGCGATCTAAGTTAGGTAGGGCCTATTCCGCGTGAGAATGGGAAAGGGAACTCCGACTTTCGTTTGCTAGGCCTACTGTATTTTTCTCGTTTGGGTTACATCCGGGATTTTGGGTGGGATAACAATTTTTCCAAATGTCGCCCCCGTTTCGCGCCACGATACTGTGTCTTTAATATGATCACCAACAAGCAAACACAATGTGGTCAAAGAGAGAAAAACAGCCCTTGTATTTCTCTTATATGTTATTTTATTTATGATCTCAAATAAGATTTGCTATTTCTCTAAAACAATCTACCATTTGTCCTGTTTGCTATCTCTTCACAGGAAACATGGTTTATTGAGCAGTTAAACAGAAAGAAAGTGATTAATGGGGTGTGATTATAGAATGAGGATTAGTTTACCCCACAGAGCACAGCAGAATTAAAGAGAAATACTGTATAATCCATGCATTGCTTCCACTGGCAGAGAGACCAGTTTTGTGCAATGTGACCTGTGCTCATTGAAATCAACAGATTTCATTTATTGTGCTCTTACAGCCTTGAGTGATCCAAAATCTGTGTACAACCCAAAGGAATCATCTATTGAAACTATTTTTATCTAGCTTACAATAAATGTCCAGTGGTTGACCTTCAGTGACCTTAATGATCTGTAAACTTAACCAAATACAGATTGATTTGAAATCTGTCCTTTTTACCTTAAAATACTGTGTTAAAACGTTTTTCAGTGTTTGACCCCTGGTGATCCAGATGACCCCTTGACCTTCATCAAATATATCAGATTTCATCCTCTCATAATACCACACCCACACACCAAGTGTGACATCGATCCCAGTTTACTACCGTGAATTAATGTGTTTAGAAGGTTTTCAGTTTTCGACCTCTGGTGACATCAAATGACCTTTGACCTCCATCAAAAAACAAAAAGGCACATTCTCTCCCTATGAAAAATCTATGTACCAAATCCAAGTTCCATCCAACATTGCCTTGATGAATTAGAGTGTACCGAAGAAAGTGTCAGACACGCACACAAACATACCCACACACACGCCAACCCTGACTACATAGGTTCCTTTGCTACCTAAAGGAACCAAAAAGTGGTTACCATTTTCGCAATGTAATGCATGGAAAAAATGTAGTCACTTTTTCAAATCAAATTTTGTGAACTATAATTAATACTTCGAAATCAGATTTCGTCAAAAATTTTCTTCCATAAACGTTCAGGAAATGGGGAAAATAAAAATAAATAATTTTATGAGGTTGTCTGCTCGTTTACATATGAGCACTTGGCGTAGGGTAGCATCATTCACGAACAAAAAATCACAAAATCTTAAAATTCCCTACTTTCACTTGTAAGTGGTATTAACTGTTTGTTTGTGTGTAGAAAATACCGAGTAAACATACTGAATATGGTGGTATTTGAAATACCTCAATGAGTGCTCACGCAGTATCGCAACTCATGATTTTCTCTGTGCGTTTGAACCTTGTTATCGACGTTCGCAATTAGAGAATATTGACAATTGATAATTGAAACGGACACACTTTGGTATTCAATAGGCTTGGCCTACTTTAATCATTTGAGGACACGATCGGAATGGTTTAAATGGATATCGATAACTTTGTTCTGCTGCGTCGAAGTAACAAGGATAGGTTCTCCATCTTTCGAATAATTAATCTTCAGGGGCTATGTTCCAAAAATCCGCGATTGTCGTAAAAAGTACCTTTCAGTTCATATTCAGACATATTTGATCGTATGAGACCGTGCTGCAAGGTATTTAAGAAAGCTCGTTGTCGCAAAGTAAAGTCGCGACTTTATATGAAGCATCTTCAGATGTATTCAATTAGTTGCATGCGAATTGACGTTACACATAAACACATTCTACAGACTACCATACCTACAGATCCACCATGTAAACTACAAGCTGAAGAAATACTGGAGATGGAATTGTGCGAATTGTTCCTTTGCTCGAGCCAAACGTTTCCAGCTGATGCAACAATTCCTGTTAAAAACAACATAAAAAATCTTAGAAGTCGTCAATACAATCCAGCAAATAAGAATGTATTGACACTAACCCGCACATTACAACCAATTTAGAGGCTACAGCCCGTATAAAAGTTACAAACCATTCCCACTTTGAAATAAAGTTTTGACAATCAGGTGCAAATAGTTTTGTAGTCCTTTTTTCAATATTCTCACAAATGTTTTCACTTCACCACGATAGTATGTTTGAATATTTGAACTTATGGAATCGATGTACAAGTCAAATCTCCCTCAAATTGAACCACATAAAACTTGAAAAAGGAAAGATAAATTTTTCGAACCTGGTCATTATCATATTAATAATTTCGACCTTATTCGGTAAGCTGTGACGTTATTAACAGTGCTATTTCGGAGTCGCAATTCTGTTTTTTTTTTTACCACGGACCTTTAGTGCACTGACGCAATCTTGACGAGAAACCGTGTAGATCGCATCAAACACAACGTAAATTTTCTCATGCGGGCGAAATATCAGGACTAAAGCACATATTCTCGAGTTTTGCTTACTTGGTGGCGTGATTTGCAAGATGCACACTTGTCTTGGTCAAGACTAAGCGAATCTTTTACCTTCCCCCTGCATTCCCACAACATAAGCGAAGGTTAATTGGCAGCGCAAATCCTCTGAAATGCTCATTCTTTATTTGCTTTTGTTGGTAAAAAAAGTTATGAAATACAAGGACGAAGGTGTAGGTAGTTAATAAGATGGAGTTTCACGGCCGAGTTTCCAACAAATTGGTTCAAGTCCGACCTGCCAAAGCCTTTTTGCAGTTATGGCTCCCCGGCTTGTTTTCCCTGCTCCAACATGCTCCATTGCTTACGTGGAGCTTCACATGCTACGACAGTAGGTTCCATTGTGAGAGTCTTTGGTATGACTTGACTTGGGAAAGGGTGTACAAGTACATATATATTTATGTATATATATATTTATGTATATAAATAAGTCGGTATTAGGTATTCGGTATTATATATATATATATATATATATATATATATATATATATATATATATATATATATATATATATGTATATATATATATATATATATATATATATATATATATATATATATATATATATATTTCTAATTGCGGATTAGGGCGAAAAATCGTCTGAAAAAAACGACCCATAGGGCGAAAAAACCGTTTCCCCTTAACGTTTTGACACACATTTTCAATGGGAATACGTAACAGTACGGTAAATCCCCACATACCATACGTAGTACATGTAATTACTTAAATGTATACCAAAGTACGTACACGTATCCGTTAACACAAATGTATGAGGGGCCATTGAAATAATGTGTATGCATATCTCAAAACGCGGGCTAAGGTGGATATGCTTTCAAAAGGGTACCTTGGTGGACATATTATTATGGTACTGTGGTAGTCGAATTATCCCCCATTCAGGCATGTAAAAGTGATACCGCATGGTGTTTAGTAGTGAGTCTGCTTTTAAGTCCCATGTTGTATTTGAGATATAATGTTGGCTTCACATAAAATCGTGTCCACTTAAGGCGTGTCACCTTTATTTGAAGTTCACAAATTGACGCAATTTGAAAAAGGCAACATATATATCATGCTTATTTTAAGCAATGATGTCTACTTTTTATTTACCTTTGATAAGTGTTGTAGTGTGTTAGTACGGGACCATGAGTACGAGTACGGGTACGGTTACTAGGTCATGAGTACGGGTACGGGTACCTGGTCATGAGTACGGGTACGGATACGAGTCCCAAGAAAAGTTAATCATGAGTACGGGTACGGGTACCAAGCTATGAACACTGGTACGGGTACCAGGCTATCAGTACGGATACGGGTACAAGGTCAGGAGTAGGAGTACGGGTACGGGTACCAGGTCCAGCTATGGTAGTCCAACTGACCGTAAATGTCTTTTGAGTAAGCTACAGGTATGAATTCATCAATATGAGTATGACATTTGTAACTGGTCTTGAAATTCATGCCATTGCAGACCTACTGTATGGGCTCTATCAGGCTATGCCATAGCCTATACACATAGGGCCTACACGAGGTACTTGATTACTGGCACGCATGCACAACTTGGTGGAAAATGTGATGGAAATCAGGCCTCTTTTGCTAACTGTGTAAATCAGAATGGCTGATATTCTGGCCTCAAATCAGGTCACATTACAGTGCTACCAAAAAAACAAAACAAAACAAAAAACGATTGTATGGTTACAACAATGTGCACCCGGCATCACAATGCGACATGTTTGTAAGTGGTAACCACGGACTTGTGTAGGACTTGTATGGGAAGTCTGTGGTGGTAACGTTATAGTATGAAACTGCAGTGACATTTGAGTTAATCAAGAATCAAGAATCGATGACAGTCATATGGCATATACCCTATGAGCACAGTGACATTTGAAGATAAGTGAGAGGCAGAAGTCTGAAAACTGAAAAGGATAATTTCTAAGAGTGAGTGATGCATGGTGACAAATATAGCTACTTCTTTTAGTGCAAGCATCAATTCTGAGAGACTAAGTTAATGCCTGCAGTGCAGGCTTACGCAGAGGTGCCAACTCTCCCTGATTCTCAGGGAAACTCCATGAAAATTCAAGGATTTTTTCCATTCCAACTAGCAAATATGACAATCTCCCTGATTGAAGCAAGCCTTTCCCCCATTGAGTTGCATGTAATTTTAAAAAATCTCCCCGATTCCTGTGTGAAACCTCCCTGATTTCTGGATGTAAATGTTGGCATCTCTGCTTACGGCCAATATGACTAGCGAAGTAGATCCATGTAAATAAGTCAAAGTAAGAAAAAGATCCAAGAAAAAATGTCCCACCATCCTCTTTCAAGTGGCCCCTACAGCAACCTGCAGCCGAACTATATGAACTAGCAACTCAATTTTGCTCTTTATACTACGCTACCTGTAGTTGAATTTGGTTCAAGTTCAGAATGCCACAGCTGCCACTGTAGGAAATGGATTGAACCCCCTCCTCAGCCACTGAAAACAGAGTATCATAGAAGGTAATAGATTCACCAAGTGCCCATTAAAGCATGTGCCGTCAGTGTGAGTCCCTACACCACAAAGGATTATGCTGATACCTTTTGGGTAGACACAATCCAAATTCCAAATCCAATCCCTCTCCTTTTTATTCAAAAGATTATCCCTATCCGAATTTTGGGAAGAATGCACTACGTCTAAAATTTGAAAATAGAACTTGGTAGGGGAATGTGCTTTGAGCTGCTTGCAAAGCTCTGTGCAATGTTTAAAAGCAGAACCACCCTAAACACATTTTGAAAGAGCTGACTTATGAGCATTTCAACGGATTCTAAAGTTATTGGCTTGACCCACATACTGATAATTACAAGTCGCACAAAAGATACAGCAAATAACCAATTTATTATCACAAGAAGTATTAAAATTTCTGCACTTGAACTCCCTACCAGAAGAAGTACCTGACAATAACATTATTACAAATTAGCAGACCGCACAACTGACAGGGTTTGGTCTTGTTCTTATTACAAGGTGCGCAGGGGGTCCCCCGACTGGGACCGGTTTTAAATTTAGCCCGGACTAATAATTTTTTGAGATTGGGGACATATTTTCATGTAAAATGCCGCTAATATCAGGTAACCCCGGATGAGAGTCAACAGTAAAGTAAACGTTCTTGTACTCCTCTTCAGTACTGGCTGGGGGATGGGTGGGGTTGGTAAAATTGGAACGGGCCCTTTTAATCTGCTGCATAACTTTACGGCGATTTTAGCCGCGTTTTACAAGGTATGTGGCAAGATCATTGCAACGACGAAGTGCAGTTTGAGGGTTACAACAGATTCTAAGGATCTTCATAGTTTGACTATAAGCGATACAACGCTTAATATGACCAGGATGACAACTGTTAGACAAAAGAAATTGATGGGTATCGGTCGGCTAATTTAAAAGTCAGTGCTGATTAAACCCGCTTCATTTTTAACAATAGTTTCACCCAAAAAGTGAACATTACAAAAAGAAAAATCAAAAGTGAACTTTAAGTTGGGGTGCTGAGAATTAAGAACCTCCATAAACTCGAGAAATTTACCAGACCCCGCAGTCCAAACAACAAAGATATCATCAATAAACCTGAGCCACACGTCTGGTTTATCAGGAAAGGACGCAAGCGCTTGTTCTACAAACACACTCATAAAAATATTGGCATAAGAGGGGCCATTGTAGTACCCAAGGCGGCACCTGAGGTTTGTAAAAAGAACTCTTCATTAAATCCAAAGACATTATTGTTCAGGACAGAATAAGTCATTTTACACACAGCACTAACAACCTGAGTTTAGTACAGTTGCGTAAGTGTGAGGCTGATATTGAGAAGTTAAGCAATGAAGTTATCGATGGGAAAGGTTTAACGGTGTACTTCGAACTTAAACATGAAGTGGATTCTATAACTAGTCATTTTATGGGTTCTATCCGTACTAAGCATCAATCTAAATTGCTCAAGTGCAAACGTCCGTGTACCCTTGACTGGTGGGATGAGGGACTGTCATCTGTCATCCCTTCCGTTTCCCCAGACTTGCCTGATAACACTGGGTCGGGTTTCACTGATAGATACTGTGAGCTTTCGCCTCAGAAAGGAGCCACTGAGTACAATTCACACCCCGAACCTTCGGACTCTGTTTTAAGCAAAGCGAGTCTATCCGTCTTTCATATTGCATGGACTAATGTTGACTGCAATCACCACTCTGTTAAGAACACAGGGCGTTCATCCAGACGTAAAAATCGTAACGAGGATTCAGCACTCTCCAATTCCGATTTAGTTTTTGATGAGAATGATTCTTTCGATTCGGCTGATCATATAGATGACCCCAGCCCATTTTCTGGGTTGAATACAGTTTTTGATAATACCAGTAACAGGGTAACCGGGAGTGTTCCTAATGGTCCGACTGATTCACTCCCGGGAGAATCAAGTTCCCAGCCGGTAGAAAAATGTTCAGGTTAACTCAGCAGGGATATGGAACCAGTTACTTTGAGGGAAGACAAATATTGAACAGTTATTGATCTCTCTTCTAAAGAGCTGTCGTTTGCCCAGTTGGATCTTCTTGCGAAAGGCTCAACGTTTGCTCCAGTGCCCCCTCATGTTGACCGTCTCGCCATCAAAGAAAGTACATCGAGGTTTGGACACTCGTTACGCTTAGCTGAGTATTTCCACGACAGGGAAATTTCCACTGCTGACGGGGACTTAAAATTTCGTAAAAAGTCATACTGGATTCCTCCAACTAAAAGAGAGCAACATCTTGACGCCTTCATCGATGTGATTGAAAAAGAAGTATTGGAAGCGTCATACCGCAGTTTTTTCAGTATATTATCTTTTAAGGAACATTCCGTTATTACAGAATTACAAAATAACAGTGAACTGGTAAATTAGGAAGCTGACAAAGGTTCAAGGGTTGTCATTATGGATTAAGAAAGGTATGATAAAGAAGGCTATCGTCATTTGAGTAATGATTCTGTATATAAAAGGGTTGGCAGTAGTTTTATTAGCAATGTTGAAAATGAAGCATCCTTGATGCTCCAGTCTTTGGTCAGCCGGAATTCTGTATGTGAAGATATGTGTGAGTTTGTTCCTCCCACTGATTCTAGAGCTGCCCGGTTCTATTTTTTACCTAAGGTCCACAAAAATGGGTGCCCGGGAGGCCCGTTATTTCTGGGTGTGGTTCTGCTACTGAGGGGATTTTAGAATTAGTTGATTTTTTTTATTAAACCCTTTGTGCCTACTATTCCTTCTTATGTTAAGGATACTATGGACTTTCTTGGTAAGTTACGTAAGCTTGGTCCCCTTCCCAAAGATGCAATCATCGCTATTATAGATATGGTTTCTCTCTACCCCAGTATTCCTCATAAGGATGGGTTCGAAGCTCTTCGGAGTTTCTTGAGCCCTACCAACTCAGGTTGTTAGTGCTTTGTGTAAAATGGATCATTTTGTTCTAAACAATAATGTCTTTGAATTTAAAGAAGAGTTCTTTTTACAAACCTCAGGTACCGCCATAGGTACTAAAATGGCCCCTCTATGCCAATATTTTTATGAGTGTGTTATGGGAACAAGCGCATGCGTCTTTTCCTTATTAACCAGACGTGTGGCTCAGGTTTATTGATGATATCTTTGTTGTTTGGACTGTCGGGGTCTGGTAAATTTCTCGAGTTTATGGAGGTTCTTAATTATCAGCACCCCAACTTAGAGATCACTTTTGATTTTTCGTTTTCTACTGTTCACTTTTTGGATGTAACTATTGTTAAAAATGAAGCGTGTTTAATCAGCACTGACCTTTATATTTTGCCGACCGACACCCATCAATTTCTTTTGTCTAACAGTTGTCATCCTGGTCACATTAAGCGTAGTATCGCTTATAGTCAAACTATGAGGATCCTTAGAATCTGTTGTAACCCTCAAACTGCACTTCGTCGTTGCAATGATCTTGTCACATACCTTGTAAAACGCGCCTTTAATCGCCGAAAAGTTATGCAGCAGATTAAAAGAGCCCGTTCCAATTTTACCAACCCCAACCCATCCCCCAGCCAGTACTGATGAGGGATACAAGAACGTTTACTTTACTGTTGACTACCATCAGGGGTTACCCGATATTAGCGGCCTTTTTACATGAAAATATGTCTCTTCTCCATTGTTCTTCACTAATGAAGCGTGTTATTTTCACCCCCCCCCCCCCCCGTTGTTAGCTTCCGTCAACCCACAATCTCAAAAAATTATTAGTCCGGCTAAACTTAAAACCTCTTGTAATAAGAACAAGACCAAACCCTGTCAGCTGTGCGGTCTGCTTATTTGTAATAATTTTATTGTCAGTACTTCTTCTGGTAGGAAGTTCAAGTGCAGAAATTTTAATACTTCTTGTGATACTAAATTGGTTATTTATTGTACCTTTTATCCGACTTGTAATTATCAGTATGTGGGTCAAACCAATAACTTTAGAATCCGTATGAATGCTCATAAGTCAGATCTATCAAAATGTGTTAAGGTTGGTTCTGCTTTTAAACATTGCACAGAGCTTTACAAGCATCTCAAAGCACATTCCCCTACCAAGTTCTATTTTCAAATTTTAGATGTAGTGCATTCTTCCCGAAATTCAGATAGGGATAATCTTTTGGATAAAAAGGAGAGGGATTGGATTTCGAATTTGGATTGTGTCTACCCAAAGGGTATCAACATGAATGACGGTTTTAACTGTCAACCCCAAAAACGACGTGCTCGTAGACTGTAGCCCCCATTATATCCCCTTTTATGTCTCCTGCTTCTTCTTAGCTTTTATCTCCTTTGTAAGGTCCTAGTTTTACATTTTATGTTTTGTGTTGGGTTGGGTTTGTTTTTAGATTTCTAGTTAGTGCTTTTTGCCTTTCATCCGTTTTAAAGTGTTTGTTTTGCGTTTTACCTTTTAGTTGTCTAAACACGTTTCTGAGGAAGGGGTCGGTAGTCCTGAAAGCTAAATATACGCTCTTATTTTACCAGTTTTTCCTTTTGTTTTATGTTTTTACTGGCGTGGTGCCTTTCCATTATATATATATATATATAGATAGATAGATAGATAGACAGACAGACAGACAGACAGACAGACAGACAGACAGACAGACAGACAGACAGACAGACAGACCGACAGACAGACCGACAGACAGACAGACAGACAGACAGACAGACAGACAGACAGACTGATAGATAGAAAGTGTTGTAGTAATACATTCGATCATTTTTAATTTTTATACCGATCCTAGATAGAGTATAAACTCTTATCAAAGAAGGAACAGTTAAAGAAAAACACCAGAGAAAAAATGAGCCGCACGGGGACCGAACCCGCCATCCTCCGCTTTCCGGGCAGAGTCTATGACCGCTACGCTAGAACAGCTCGTGATTCACAGAAGCGACAACAGGCTATAAGTACCCCGCGTTGTTGCCTTCACACGCCCTCCCAAATTTACAGGATATCTTAGTTCTGGCAAACTACGTGAATTCAGGTTGTTCGCCTTGTCCTTCCAACTGCAAGACGTGCGCTTTGGTTGATTCCACAAAATAATTCCAGAGCAATCAAAATGCACGCACCTTCCAATTAGACAGGCAATTAATTGTTTCCAAAAATATCATTTATCTCATATACACTGAAAAAAAGAAGTGCTAAAAACAGCACTTAAAGAGCAGTTTTTCTGCACTTTCCAAGAGCCCTAATAGGGACTGCACCATTGGTGCAAACGACAGCACTCTTTAAGTGCTAAAATTCTTTAACACTTGTCAGGTGCAGGACTTGAGCACTTGCAAGAGCTACTTTTAACTGCACCATAAGTGCTACCAGATAGCACCAAAGGCGGTGCTAAAGAAGTTTTCTTAGCACTTATAAGAGCCCTAATAGGGACTGCATCGTTGGTGCTACAATAGCACTTCTTTGGGTGCATTAGAGACAGCACCTCGAAAGTGCAGCAGTAAACAACACTTGCAAGAGCTGTCCAGAAATCTTAAAGTGTTGTTTTTAAATCTTTAAGAGTAATAACATGAAAATTAACCTAGAAGTCTTTATTTTCGAAACTCCGAATTTGGAGTACACTCTAATATTTGTTTACACGGTTAAAAGCATGAAATAAACCAATTCAAATAATTATGAATGCGTGTTAGCACTGTGTTATGTAAGTTGACAAATGCCTGAAAAAGTCAAAACCAAAGATACAGAAATTCTGCTAGAAATTTAGTGTTTTTGAACATTTTTTCATCTAAATTAGCTCCGCCCACTTTCCTGTTATGACAGCACTATGAATACATACATTGGATACATAAATCGCGCCTTCTTGTTGCCTGCGCAGCACACCGTGTCACACTAACACACACGTATGTTACACATTCATTGTCAGTTAACGTTTGCAAAGTCTTGACGTACACAGGGAGATTGGCTTAGAGCCAAGCATGCAGTGAAATTGTTATCCAGGGTGGTAGAGCTAGGGGAGCTGTGAAGTGTATTGCAGATTCATAACAGGCTGTGAAAAACATCCAGTTGGTAGCCAGCCAAGAATGCAATATACCGGTTGCTTTTAATTCAACTTACATTGCACAGGAAATAGTTTTGAATTTTTTTGTCGGTTTTCTTCTCCATTTTAACAAAAAAATCCCCCAAATCAAAATGTGGGCTACATTCCAGTCCAGTCCACTCAGACAAACTGATAAGTCATCATTCCCCCCGGGTTAGAAATCGCCCCTCATGCCTTTACAGGTGTAATCAATATAAAGGACCATGCACCATTCAATTCATTTTCCCCGAATCGTTTACCTCACCAATACTTTTTCCCATGAGAAGCCTGGTTCGATTATATTCATGTGGTTATATCTATGCCCCTGATCACTGTCCTGTCATTTATGCACCCTAGTTGAACCGCCGCCAGAAAACATTGGTACACCAAGCTGAAAAATGTCTCTGCCATCGTGCCACAGTTCAGCTATTGGTGGTCCGATCACTATGCGCCGTTACTTTACCGCTGCCGTCATTCCACAGTCAAGCCTCCAGAGGACCAACAACGGCTTACCACGGCGTTGCCTCTGCTGGTATGTCACTGCCTTACCATCGGTGGTCCGACAATGGCATGCCAATACTTGCCGCTGTCGATTTGCCATCCTCTTCCCACCGTTGGACCATCATCAGGACTTCATGGCTTTGCCTTTACGGATTAGGCACCCTCCAGCTAACGATGGACCACCGTCATTGTGCCACAGCAATGCCGGCGACGACATGTGCCCGACATCCCAACATAAAACCTCCTATGGTCCACCGGTAACTTGCTATCAGGGTATAAATGAACCAAAGAAAACAAAACAGTTCGAAAATGCATATTCAGTATGATTCACAAAGCACAGAAACCTGCATTGGGCAAACCATACAGCATAAAGTACAAGTTTTCAAATTCATCCAAAAATAGTCTTGTAACCAGTCCCAGACTCTCTCTAAGCTACAGATACATCGGAGGACGTCCATACATACACTGAATAGGAAAACTCTAAACCTTACTTCAGGTCCACATATTTGCATAGGAGTTGCATAATAATATAATTTGGATCGATTGATAATAATACCCCAAGTCAAGCTTTTCTGCACCTTGTTGATACGAAAAATAAAAAGTTGGTTAATTTTTAGACTTTTTGTGCCAATCCTATAATGTCGTTCTAAGTAAAGTTTTCTTTCAGTTTGAAGGCCGAACATTGCAAGAGATAATGGAATTCATCGCCACTTGGTCCACTATTAAAAAGCTCGCACTGCCTTTCACTTAATTCAATACCACGGAAACGCCCGATAACTGCAGGAATCTCCGTCTCCCCAAACCGAAATCGACAAAAGTTGAATAATTACGAGGACTCAAAGTCAACAGATTATTTCCAAAAACTAGTCTAGATTTAAAAATACGATAAGTTTAACACTGTGAGTTTTCATACCCTTCAGACAACCAAGTTTGCGGCAAATTTCACAAAATAGCTGTGGTTGTGAAGTTTAGAGCTTTGAAGGAAGTCTATTGTGATTGGCTCATTCAAACAATCTGTCACAATAAAGACCTCTACAAAAGAGTCCTTGTATGGTAACTTACGTAACCTTTTACGTAACTTACAGAGCCGTTATTCTTCTCCTTTTTTGCGTTCTTGCGAGATTGTCATGGGTGCGGCTTAGGGACCCCAAGGAGGTATGTTGAGATTTCTTATTGCGAATGTATTCTTCCTTAAGTTAAATACTTCTTGTTTGGGGCCTTAATTCGAGAGTCGATTAATATGCGAATCTCCGTAAAATTTCTAGACATGAGTCACAAGATGGATTGGTGATTGGAATCGGGCAATATCCCAGAAAGATCTGGTATGTCCTTTTGTATTCATGTATAATATTTTGTATATTATTTGCACTGTATTCTGTATATTAATTGCTTTCGTCTTGTAAATGAGTTAAATGTTTTTGATAGTTTTGCTTTGGTATGTTTGTATAAATTTTATTTTGCACTTTATATGTTTTCGTGCAGTTTTTACGGAGGTCACTTCAATTAAGAGCACCTGCAGTAAGGAAACCTTTGGATTAGAGTCTTTATTTGCGTCTGCGAGTTCATCCATTACAGTGAAAACTCCATTCTCTAGAGGGATTCCGGACTTCCGTTTAGACGGCCCGAGATAAATTTGGATAGGGTGACACCCTCGTTTCTGGCGACGAGGTCGACGTATCATCTCCAATGTTAGCACCTTCATATTTGCGATTGAGCTGACAGAATTGTTACCGACGCCATAACCGGCTGGACGGTTTCTGGCGACTAAACAGAAAGGGTCCATTCGCCTCAAACTAATCTGAAGTACCCGAAGAACCTTAGCAACTTAGCCTTCGGTTAGGCCGGATTTCTTTCCAGCAGCAACGGATCAGCCAGGAAGACTGCAATATCTTCCAACACTTGCGGTTAGTTACTATATGTTATTCAAATGTATGTATGTGCTAGGTGGAGCTGTATTACTTTGTGTGTATATTCACGAGAGAAATAAAGGTCTCTCGTTTAAAGGCCTAAGCGCCGAAACGTACGTACAAGAGTTTTCGAAGAACGACATTACTTTAGGTTCCGTCTATTCCCTTACAATGAGTACCGCAGGTCAAGATACCCCTCCCCTTACCCCTTCTGTTACTGTTACTAGTACCCTTAGTCCCCCGGAAACTGTTGAATTCGGCTTGTTAGATAATGCCACTGAAGGCAAGCGCTCTAATTCCCGTGAAAGACAGTTTACAGAAAAGGGTCTTGGGTTTGAAGTTGATAGAAGGCTACAAGACTTTAGGAGTAAGGCATCGTTATGGAGAAAGCGGGCGGGGTGATAGAAGCGGGGTGATAGATAGCTTGTTAACTGAGTCAGTGGACATATTTACCATTAAACAAGAACGTGATTTACTGGTTTATGAGATGAATGAAGTTACTGCTACATTTGAGGCGTATAAGGAAATTCTGTCTTTGGCAAAGAAACCAATTAATTATTCCAAATTTCAATTGATTGAATGCGACAATTACCCTCTCCTCAAACGAATAACTGAGTTTATGAGGAGAAATGACGGGAGTGAAGTGTCAGTTAAGTCACATTAATTAAGGAGCCGAAAGTCTGCACGATCTTCTAACAGTTCAAGTTCTTCTCAAAGGACTACTATTTCAAAACAGGCCGAAGCATCGGCACAGGCAGCTGCATTGAAGGCAAAATTTAAATATATAGATGAAGAGGCAAGACAAAGGGCCGAATTAGAAAGACGAAGGGCCGATTTAGAAAGCCTTGAAACACTCAAGGAGATACATATGGCCCAAGCAAAAGGTAGAAGCTATCGTAAAAGTAGAACGAGAGGCCATAGTAGCAATTGATTTAGAAAACCTTTCTAAATTAAGTGACGATAAAGACAAATTTGTTTCAGATTATGTGAACTTACATTCAAATATGCAAACGCTTTCAACTGGGCAAGCTATCCTCACAAACAGTGAAGAGCCTCCCCAAAATGTATCCTTTACACAAGTTTTTACCTATCTTTCGTCAATTTATGGAGGGTATACCTCAAAGAGTGAGCGTATTCCTGGGTTAGATCATGGTTATTTAGCCCCCACTACCTCTACAAGTGCAGAAACTCTGAGTACTTGGATGTATTCATCGGGTTGCCTAATAATTCTTTCAAACCAAAGGTTAGATTTGGAGATAAGCAAGGTGACTGTCAAAATGATGAGGTCTTAACATTTGCTAAATCCTTTGCAGAACAAATTAATCTGAATCGTCTCCCTCTTCCAGAACCAGCAATTTTTTTTACGGCGACCCTTTAAATTAACCTGGGTGGAAGAGTGCATTCGACAGTCTTATCGATGTAAGGCGTATCCCCTCTTTCGAAAGAATGCACTATCTCAAAAAAATTTTAGATGGATCAGCGAGAGATTCTATTGAGGGTTACCTTCTATTATGTACCGATGAAGCCTATGATGAAGCTAAGAGATTGCTGGATCGGCGGTATGGAGACTCTTTCGTCATAGCTAATGCCTTTAGGGAAAAATTAGATACCTAGCCAAATCCCTTAGGAAGTTTGCAGATTTTCTCAGACAATGTGAAACTGCAATGAGAATTACAGATAGTCTGCACGTTTTGAATGACGCTAGGGAAAATAGAAAAATGATTTCGAAACTACCGGATTGGTTAATTTCCAGATGGGGAAGATCGGTGTCAAAATGGAAAGAAAATTGTGGACAATTTCCCCCCTTCAAAGAGTTTCTACAGTTCATGAGAGCAGAATCTGATATCGCATGCGATCCAGTGATCTCTCTACAGGCTTTAAAAGGTACTAGTCAAACGAATGAGAAAAGTAATACAATTGTGGGTAGAAATGACCGCACAAAGAAAACTAGTGCAGACTCACTTTCGACGGGAGTTACAGAGTCTCCCAGCAAAAACGAAAAGCCTTCAGTAACTTGTATCTTGTGTGACCAATCTCACCATATCGATGATTGTTAGTTATTTTTGAAATGGCCTTTAGGAGATAGAAAGGCATTCATTAGGAGAAAAAACTTTGTAATGGGTGTCTTAAACCAGACCATAGAGTCAAGGGATGCAAGGAAAGATGTGTATGTAATGTGTGTAAGAAACCTCATTCCACGTCATTGCATGGGGATGTAAAGGTGTCAAAGGATGAGGTTGAGACTGATGCAGGGGGTAATGACAAGGCTCAGCCTGTTACTACCTCAGTCACTGGTAATGTTAGTGTGACTCATCTCAGTGGAGCTAAGAAATTCAGAAAAGCTCTCTTATTACGCCTGTTTGGTTGTCACACCGTGATTTACCAGAGAAAAGTGTGCTTACCTATGCCCTTCTAGATACCCAATCAGACACAACCTTTGTTTTAAAGAGTGTAATCGAGGCATTAGGACTTTCTGGCAGTGAAACCAAATTGCTGTTGTCAACGATGGCCTCGAAAAATCAAACTATCGACGCCAAGCGGTTTCAAGGGTTGTTAATAAGAGGCTATCACAATTCATTGCAAATTGAACTCCCAGTTACGTTCTCGAGAGAAATGATCCCCACCAACAGACTGCACATTCCCACCCCTGAAATGGCCTCTCAGTGGCCTCACTTAGAACATATTGCTTCTGAAATACCACCATTATTGAATTGTGAAATTGGGCTTCTGATAGGATAAAATTGTCCTATGGCTTTGTACCCGATAGAAGTTGTACCGCCAGTCGGCAATGGTCCTTACGGACAGAAAACGGACATCGGTTGGGGAATAGTAGGAATTGTTAGTCCCACTCAGGTCGTGGATAGCCCTTGTGACCCAATAGGGATTAGCCAGAGAATACTTTCATATGAAATTCCAATGGTCAATCCTCAAAGGTTCTCCGAGAATTCAGGACCTAGCAATGTTGGGATTTCCTTCCAGTCTACCTTAAAGGAACTCGACCCCATTCAGGTCACTAGAATGTTTGACTTAGATTTTTCTGAGAGGGCTGTCAATGACGAAACCTATTGCCAGGAACATTTGAAATTCCTTACTATACTGAGGGAAGGGATTCACCAAACCTCAGATAGTCTTTACGAGATGCCTTTGCCATTCAAGGCAACAGAGCACCAGCTTCCCAACACCGAACAATTAGCACTTCTTCGCTTGAAACAGCTTGAACGTCGTTTAAGATCAGATTCAACCTACAAAGATAGAAATGAAGTTTTCATGCAAAATCTGTTGGAAAAGGGGTACGCTGAAAGAGTACCTGGGGCAGAGCTGAAGCGTGACGACGGGTTTGTTAATTACATTCCTCGTCATCGTGTATATCACCCTAAGAAACAGAACAAATTAAGGGTTGTTTTCGATTGCAGTGCTAAATATAAGGGACAGTCTCTTAACGATCATTTGTTACAAGATCCTAATCTCACCAATACCGTAATTGGAGTTCTCTGTCGTTTTCGTCGGAAACCAGTCGCATTTATTTGCCATATTGAAGCTATGTTTCATCAGTTTAGAGTAAACCCCGAACATAGGGACTTTTTGAGATTTTTATGGTGGGATAATCCTAATTTCCAGTCAACCCCTGCTAAGTTTAGAATGACAGTTCACCTCTTCGGAGCCAGCTCCTCACCAAGATGTGCAAATTCAGGGTTAAAGCCGGCGGCTATTGATTTCGAAAGTGATTTTACGGGTCAAATAGAGCAAATTTCATAAATCATAACTTTTGTGTTGACGATGGACTGAACTCCTTGCAGTCGGAAGATGAAGCAATAAGTGTAATAAGCATAACAAAGGCTCTCTTCAAGAGAGTTGGCATTAGATTACATAAATTTGCCTCAAATTCCAGAAGGGTGATGCAGTCCCTCCCACATGAAGGTCATTTTACTGAACTAAAGGACCTAAACTTGTTACAAGACAATCCCCACACAGAAAGGGCCATAGGCGTATTTTGGTGTGTGGAGTCAGACACACTGCAGTTTCGAATCTCCCTTCGAGATAAACCCCTGGCAAGGCGCAGTATTCTATCTACCGTCAGTTCTGTGTACGACCCGCTTGGAATTTTAGCTCCTGTTCTCTTAGTAGGTAAGCAGATTTTACAGGAAATATGTAGCGATAGGTTGGACTGGGATAGCCCCCTCCAAAAGACTTTAAGATCTCGCTGGGAAAAATGGAGAAATTCTCTCTTCACTCTTGAGAAGTCAAAAATAAGACGATGTTATAAACCAGAGAAATTCGATGTCCAGTCTGTTGAACTTCATCATTTCTCAGATGCTAGTACTAACCGGTATGGGCAATGTTCCTATATGCGTTTGAAAAATTCTAAGAACGAGGTTCATTGTACTTTATTGATGGGCAAGGCTAGTGTTGCTCCTCTTCAACCCATCAAAGTGCCGCGCTTAGAATTAACGGTTGCCTTATTATCCGTCAAAGTCAGTTCCCTCTTAGTTCAAGAACTTGAGTATAAAGATTTCAAAGAATTTTTGGGACAGACAGCCAGGTAGTTCTGGAGTATATACGAAATGATGCCAAAAGATTCAGGGTGTTTGTTGCCAATCGCGTACAAAAAATACGCGATCGTACTTGTCCAGAACAGTGGTAATATGTGAAGGGCTCCAACAATCCTGCAGACGTTGCCTCTAGAGGGCTAATTGCTGATGAGGTAGTAAATGGGTCAAATTGGTTAAATGGGCCTAGATTTTTATGGGAAAATGAAATCCCCTTGATAGACGAGTTAATTGTGGAACTTGATAAGGGCGATGCCGAATTGAAAATAGTTAAAGCTCTCACCACACAGAGTGACGAAATTTGTTCTTACTTTGAGCCAGAGCGACTCAAACATATTTCTAATTGTTTCAAAGCTAAGAAAATTGTTGCTCTCTGTTTGAAGTTGAAATCATGGTTGAAATCGAAAATACGATCTGAACCTTTGGATAGGCATATTACAGTCAATAACCTTAAACACGCAGAGTCAGAAATTATTAAGTCTCTTCAAATGAAATTCTTTGAGAGTGAAATCAAATATTAAACATCTAAGGTTTTGCATGGGAGTAAAACGTTGAAAGGAAACAGCTCTTTGTATCGTTTAGATCCGTTCAAAGGTGACAATGGTATTCTTCGGGTCGGCGGACGCATAAAAGGGGCAAAATTTCCCTCTGATTTCAAACATCCGATTATCCTCCCAAGGAAACATCATTTAATAGACCTACTTTTACGTTATTTTCATGAAAGGTAAAGCGTCAGGGACGTGGCATGACCTCCACCGAAATACGGAGTCATACGGATTATTGATTGTAGTTCCGCCGTATCAAGCCATATCTTTAGGTGTGTGACATGTAGGAGACAACGGGGTGGGCTACAAGGGCAGAAAATGGCAGACCTCCCAGCAGATAGGTTAGAACCCTCACCACCCTTTACTTATTGTGGAATTGATTATTTTGGCCCCTACTATATCAAACAAGGTCGGAAAGAATTGAAGCGTTATGGGTCACTTTTTACATGTATGACATCTAGAGCTATCCATATCGAAGTTCAAATTTGCTTGACACAGACTCCTTTTTGAATGCATTAAGACGCTTTCTAGCCATTAGAGGACCCGTAAAACAACTTCGTTCGGATCATGGCACAAATTTTATTGGGGCGAAAAATGAGCTCAGGGTGGCTTTACTTGAAATGGACCGAACTAAGGTCAGAGATTTTCTGTTAAAGGAAGAATGTGACTTGTTTGAATTTAAGTTTAAGATGCAAGCCACATGAGTGGCGTATGGGAGAGACAGATTCGAACAGTACGAAATATTTTAACTTCCATGATGAACAATTCCGGTACCCAGTTAGATACTGAAGGTCTTAGAACGTTTATGTATGAAGATGCAGCTATTGCGAACAGTCTTTCCTTTCAAATGACACCTTATATGATCCTAGGTCCCTTGAACCCCTCACACCAATCAACTTTTAACACAGAAATCAAAAGTCTTGTTGTCCCCTCCTGGCGTATTTGAACCCTCTGATATTTACACACGGAAAAGATGGCGAAGAGTTCAGTACCTTGCTAATCGATTTTGGGATCGATGGAGAAAAGAATATCTCCCAAGTCTTCAGCCCAGACAAAAATGGGTGTCTTCTTCACAAAACATGCAAGTTAACGATATCGTTATTGTTAAGTTGCAAGAAATCAATGGCAACTAAGTAGAATTACAGAAGTTAACATGGACCAAGACAACCTTGTTAGGAAATTGAACGTTATGGTTAGCTCACGCGAGTTAGATAACAAGGGTAAACGTAAAGGGGAATTGACTATTTTAGAAAGCCCAGTCCATAAACTAGTTTTACTTCTGGAAAATTCAGTCAAACCAGTCGTAGAATTTAAGTTGATGAGAGCTTGAGTCACCCACGAGGGGCCATAAGGTGTTGAATCGTATGTAAATGATGGATCATGTTCGTAATTGCATGATACGTGAGTTTTATATATTCAGTAATGTTATAATGCACGATTGCTTTAACATGAACAAGTGTTGTTTGATACAGTTTGTTGAATTTGGCGATGAAGTTTTTCATTCGGATTTATGAACTTTTTCTGCGATATAACATGGCTTGTGTTTAGTGGTGTCCCTTATACGAGGTTAAGTTGTTTGATGCTGTTTACTATTATAGCATGTGATTTCTGCGGTGTAAATCCTTCAATTTGTGATGCATTGGTTAAAAATAATAGAATCATTTTTGAGGAGCCATGTAATGGATTTGCATAATATTTTTATTTGCGAGCACGTGCGAACTCAGAGAATGCGGACCAGCTGAATTCCAGTGCATTGAATAGCAAGCCTGTATCGGAATTCTCTGGTCACTCAGCTCTCGGACCTCACTGAGTCAACACACCTTTTACGTTACTTACACAGCCGTTATGCTTTTCCGTTTTTGCGTTCTTGCGAGACTGTCATGGGTGCGGCTTAGAGACCCAAGGAGGTATGTTGAGATTTCTTATTTTGAATGTACTCTTCCTTAAGTTAAATATTTCTTGTTTGTGGCCTTAATTCGAGAGTCGACTAATATGCGAATCTCCGTAAAATTTCTAGACATGAGTCACAAGACGGTTTGGTGATTGGAATCGGGCAAAATCCCAGAGAGAACCCGTAAGTCCTTTTGAATATATGTATCATATTTTGTATATTATTTGCACTGTATTCTGTTTATTAGTTACTTTCGTCTTGTATATCAGTTAAAATTTTTTTGATATTTTTGTGTTTTATGTTTGTATAAATTTAATTTTGCACTTTATATGTTTACATGCAGTTTTCACGGAGGTCATCTCAATAAAGAGCACCTGCAGTAAGGTAACCTTTGGATTAGAGTCTCTATTTGCGTCTGCGAGTTCATCCATAACAATAAGAGTAACAGTAACAGTAACAGTAACAATAATACCACCTCCACCACCACCACCAGCAACCACAACAACAACCACAACCACAATCACAACCACAATCACAATAATAATATTACAGTTTTTACATAGCACCCTACAAAAGAAGTCTCAAAGCGCTTATCTATATCTATACGGTTGTGTGCCTGGAGAGAATGATGAATGGAAAAAATGATGAAGGCTTGAGTACATTGAAAAATCCCCCTTCAAGAAAATGGTGGAATCCAATAAAATGGTAGGGATAACCAGCATGTGGGATATATGTGGGAATTTTCCCCACATCCATGTGGGAATTATAAGGGAATTAAGTGGGAATTTTTCCCACATGCCCCCAAACCCACATAAATCACACATGCTGATTCCTGTAGGAATTATGTGGATTTTTTATAAGGGTCGAGAAACAGTTTTTAGTTTTTAGTATCCAGATACAACTATACAACCCCTTATAATGCATGGTTCGCATTATCCTGTAAATTGTACCAGACATATTACGCTCATCGCCATGTATAATTTTAAACCAGAATGCTTCAATGTAATTTGTTTATTTCATGTCGACCCAACTTAGTCTCCATACATCATATGGTGCTTTTTCTAAAGTCCTCCCGACCCTCTGGCAAAGAGCCGTTCGGCAAGACCAAACTTTAAACTCCACTAAAGGACAACCCTTGCCCAAATTCACGGCCCTCAGACCATTTACATAACTGGTCATACGGTAGATCATACGGTTCTTCAGCAGTTTAAGGACCTACTTAACAAAATTTGTATGAAAAGTTTCAATCTGATCAAAGTTACATTCCCAAATTTCACACCCATAAATCAAACTGGAACGACGCCTCGGTCAAACAGTTCATTGACAAGTTTTACGTCTAACGGTGATTGGAGATTAGACTGATCTGGCCTGATTTACTTGTTTGACGATGGTTTGTGTTAAATAGATTGTTATA
The DNA here is from genome assembly GCA_037179385.1 of Holothuria scabra. Classification (NCBI taxonomy): domain Eukaryota; kingdom Metazoa; phylum Echinodermata; class Holothuroidea; order Aspidochirotida; family Holothuriidae; genus Holothuria; species Holothuria scabra. Next base: position 48,514,032 of record CM074181.1, read on the forward strand.
CTTTACCTGTAGCTAAAGGGCAAGCGCAGTCACCTCAACTTGAAGCAGTGTAGTAGACTGTGCACTGTTTCATGATTGGCTGTTGAGAGTCATGTGACAATTTTTTTTCTCTTAAAATTCGATATTTACAAAGGGTAACTGCTTGACTTTACATGATACTTTGAGGAGACATAAGGCCAAAAATGTGATTGTTATCTTTTTCTTCAAAGTAAGTTTAGGGGGACTGTTCTTGACCATGATAAGTTTAATTATCCAAAACCGTGATGTTTTGACCCCAGAAACTAAACATAGGTATTTTTCTTATTTTTCCTTTTGAAAAAAGCCAGCTTTTGTTGTCGCAATAATCTTTGACAGCATTAAGAGTAGAACGCTCTAGGCTACTGTATTTTATTTTCAGAAAGAAGAATTGGTGTCAAATGAGATTGAGAGCAGTTAAGCCTAATCCCAAAATTTGTTACAATTATATAACATTTATATGTATAGGCCAACACAAACTGCTAGTCCGGCCTTCACGAGTTCCATTCACAATCATCAGGTTTTTGCGAAAATGACCCTGCGATAGACTGCATGGTAGTAGGTTGTGTAACCGCTAACTGCAAAATAAAAAGGCCTAGGATATAATGTTTTTAATGTGATAGCCTAGCATATCATGAGCAGTCTGGGAAATAATTTCAACATACCTGATCCAGGTGCTACGAGCGTGACGTCTATCTGTGTCCTATCTTGAAATTCGGGTCTCACAAGGACTTCGTGAATGGACTCAAAGTCATTTAGTATGACCATAGACGCTGAACCCATTTTCAAGCTGTATATTCGACCATAAGTATAGCTCCAGTCCCTGAACGTATCTCGCACTCGTTTGCCGTTGAACACTACTCGGGGGATACATCCAAGACCGGGTATACCCCAAGGTCCAGGAGGAACATTTTTAGGCCATGTAGTTAACTTTACTACAACCCAAAGAGTCAATATTGCCACGGCTACAGTTGAAACTTCATTTAATCCTAAAGTTAAACCCATATCGGTGTACGGTAGGGAGTAATTGTACCTATTGTGATGATTCCTTCTCAGTTCCTCCGACTGAACCTTTCCACTATAAAGCAGTCCTTTCGGTAATTAACGTTATTTGAAAGTCATGAAAGCCTTGCCGCGAACACGGAACCTTAATACCTGTAACAGGTGTTATACAACTCTCTCTGACTGTTAAATACGGAAGCGTAGAAGTACGGAAACGTAGAAGGCCATTCAAAAGAAAAAAAAGAACCGTCTGGCAAAGTGACAATTTTCGTAGTAAAATTGACATTTTAACGACTTAATGGACTCATTAAAATGGCAAAATTCGGAAAATTGTCACCTGACAAGATAAAACATCTCGTCAGAATAGCAAAATTCCGAAAGTTGTTATTTTGCCGAGTAAGAACATGTTGTCAAAATGCAGTAGCGTCGCCAAGGGGGGCAGGGGCACGTGCCCCCTGAAAAATCGTGAACCCCCGTGTGCCCCCCCCCCCCAACTGAGATTTGAGATTTTCAAAAAAAATATGTCTTGTGTAGTCAGAGTGTGACAATAAATTTTTTAGGACTTCATTCCTCTGTTGAAAAGAAAAGGCAGTAAATTTTCATGTTTTCCAAATGAAAATAACTCAAAAACCTTGGAAATGCCATTCCCGGCTGTCTGAGTGGTTACGTTTTTTCAAAATTTTCTCCACACTTCCGACTACGTCAATTGGAGGTGGCACACAGCTCAGGTAACCCTTCAAGCAGGATTAAGCCTACCTTTTTCTTTCAGAGGATCACATTTAATTGCCCATCAACTGCCTTTCTTTCTCTTTATAGTCACGGTGCAGCTCACCTTCCTCAAATCGTCAGCCTGATACGCTCTTGAGAGTAGTTTCACTAACTTTTGTGTTGTTATCAAAAATAAAATCTTACTCGAAATTGCCCTGTAGCCTAAGTAATTTTTTTTAGCCAGTGTAAAAACAACCCTTTTAAAAAACAACTTTAAAACCTTACAAACACGCTAAAGACCCATGAGCTTCCAGGGGCTCCCCCCCCCCCCCCGGACTCCAACCAAAACTCACATTGAAGTGCCAATCAACTTTTTTCACTATAGACCATCCACCCCATTTTCAAATTTCAGCCGGATCCGCTCTTGTTAGTTGAATTTTACCGAAGGTCTTACTTGAACTTACCCTGTAGATAAATTTTAGACCAGTGTTAAGTCAATAAAATTACCCTTAAATAACGTCTTTAATACCTCACAATCACGCTAAAAACCAGGAGTTTCCGGGGCCTTCGCCCTTGCACCCCAAATTAGAGCGACCATAAAGCGAGACAAACTATACCCAAACTAAAATAGCGGGACAATCGAAGGCTGGGCCAGCAACAAATACTTGGTAGCCCACTCAACAATTACGCGTTATTGCGAAGCATAGTAGCAATTGCACTGTATAACGTACGAAAAGTTGGATTGAACCATTTTAGCAAACGAGTGTAACGGTTTTTCAGACGAGTGTATTATGCAATATTTATCAGTAACTATGGTCGTACAAAATTTTAGGAAGCCCACCTAGCGTAATGAAGTAGGTCTACTTCACCCTTACCACACACTGACTGCGGTATGATGAGTCTCTAGGGCCTACTGAAGGTCCCCAGCGAAGGTCTCCAAACGCCAGGCCTCGGAACCAGTATTTTACGCTTAAAAAGAGAAAAAAAAAACGAGAATATAGGATTTCTTCATTTTTTTAAAAATCTTATAACTTACTGATTAAGAGGCCTCTTGCAGTTCCATTTAAACCATTGAGTCAACTCTAATTTTACTTCCCAGCATAAAGAGTACATCCCTTAATGGAGCTATATATCTACCAATCGATCGTGTGTACCTTCAAAGTCACATGATGAACCTCATTAAAGAGCTCAACATGCTTTTGCGGACGCACCTTACAAAAACTATGAACGTACAAACCTGTGCATACACATTGTACCTTGTAACCAGGGAAAGGTATAATAACCAGGGAGCTGTTATTTGGAACATCTCCCTGTAATAACTATGGTAGAACATTTGAGTCAAATATGGTTGGGAGGAATTTGCACTTCACACGGCCATTGCTGCCAGTCATTTGCAATCCTAGGATACATAGTCCAGTGAACTGCGCTAATTAGTATGTCAAAAGTGTGTTTCAATCTTAGGAAAAAAACATTTTTTTGACAAGGATTAACGACAACTAAGCCTGGCAAATACCACTTCCAGCCATCTTGGAGGTGTAAAAATCCAAAATTTTCTTTGCACGCTCCGCGCGAAATGATGGTGACGCTTCGCTTAGAAAGTACACTCCAGTCCCCGACAAAAGTATCAAGCCCATAGTTTCATCCCCCCCCCCCCACCCACGAAAATAATCCTAGCTACACTGATAAAGCCCTTCTCTGTGCGTCATGCTACGCAAGGAACCAGGAATTATATAAGGTCATGAAAACATTTTTCATTTTACAGAGAAACAAAACAGGTAATGTGAGTTGTACAACAAGAAAGTCACAAATTATTGCGCAAGGACCAATTTGTTATAAGGGAATAAACTTCAAAATGATGTATCTCACCTCAGGAATGTTCTATGAAGATGAGAGTTGGACTGTTACAACTCATTTTTCATGCTGTTTAATATATATTTTTGATTATTTTGACTTGAGGTACACTTTAATGTATGTTATTAGTAGCCAGATTAAGTAAAATCCATGAAAACTACAAAAGGATAACACCGAAGTATTAGGGCACGCATGCTCTTTTTTGATGTGTTCGGTGTTGGACAAATAAGGATTGATATCAGTCCAGATATCAATCAGTACATCAGTAGGAAAACTTTTTGTGACGTTTCCGGTTGTTTTAGTATTATGGGTATTTTTTGTACACTATTGGTTTTTTTAACATTTTCAGTTAATTTTTACATTAATGGGCTATAACATGAACAGCCTTCTCAACTTAGCGGACGAGATTTACCAGCCCCAATTTACATGAGTGTGGAGTTAAATGAGACTTATTGATTCTTACAATTAATACCTGATCATCAACGTTACCTGCGCCAAGTACTAGTAGTATGAATTTTATTTATATTATCAAAAAAAGCTCGAAAATGATTTTCTACCAAACGTCCTTAATCCATATCAATTCTTATTACTCATGGTGTTTAAGGAATTGCTAGTACAGATACATGACCACCGGGTATTTCCCGGTCTCGTCTTGGTCTCGACACCCTATGGTCTTTTCCGGGTCTGTGATCATTGCGGTCTCGAAAATTGTTCTGGTCTCGCTTTGAGACCGGCGAAAAAAATTTTCATTTTTACTTCGTTCTTAAATGACATGCATATTGTCCATTGTTATTTTATGATGGATATCAATAACATCAGGTTCCAATAACCTATCTAACCTCATCTTATCTTAGAGTTAACTTTTCAACATTTAAAGTTAATTTCTTTGAAAAGGCTAATCATTGAGGAAAGGAATAGCATCTAATGAGTCCACACCCTCATTCTAGGGCTTAACTTTCTTCTGTAAGTTGGTTAGTGGGTCTTAAACTTGGTAAATGAGGAAAATGTAACACAGCACAATCACAGAGTACACGTGTTTACACTGTTACCATCAGTTCGCGTGGAGCGTGCAAAGAAAATTTTTGATTTTTACACCTCCCAGATGGCTGGAAATGGCATTTGCCAGGTTTAGTTGCCGTTAATCCTTGTGAAAAAATTGCTATTTTTCTCAGATTGAAACACACTTTTGACATACTGATTAGCTCAATTCATTACTCCACTTGACTATGTATCCTAGGATTGCAAAACCGGAATCCTGCTTTATGTTGCAAGTAGCAGTTCCAGTGCATGTCTGAGTAAGGAATTTCCATAGGCGAAGGGGAGCATTTCAGTTTGGGGGCAAAAGACTTTGCCTGAAGAATGTAATTTTGCCCGTAAGACAGTCACAGCTGAGCACCACCACTGGTTGGCGCGGAGCGTCCAGAAAATTTGTACCTCTAACACAGTCGAAAATTGCATTTCCCAGGCTTAAAAAGGGGATCCAAGCAGTTGCTATTTAAAGTTTCACTATTGGTAATAGACGTTCGCTCCAAACTAAAAGGCAGCCTCGTTGTATCAGTTGAATGTACCAAAATACGCTATTCATACTTGTTTCGTGCACCACGTGACCATCTTATGTTTACTCATTCGTCCCTCAAAATGCGGGATTCCTGTAAATGGAAACTGGACGAAGGTTTGCAGACTCTGTATATAATACTGTTTAGAGAGGTGTATTATGATTTTGAGAGAGCGCCATGTATAGGCTACTACAGAGTCTGCTCCGCAGGCTAAAAACCGAATTATCCGATTTTCATAACCATTGCCCGTATAAAGCTCTTGAGCAGGGTAGAAGGCAAAATTTATTGGCACCTGAACACTCTCCTGTCTGTCTGTTGAATTAATTTGGCTATCGAAAACGTCCCAGCATTGTTTAAACCTTTGCCCGAATATTTTACTATTTCGGGATGTTTTTGCAAGACCACAATAATGTTTGAAGTGGGGATGATGAAAACGTTTTTAACATTCTATCCAAATGTGTAGCAGATCTTTTAAATTTTCCATGAAAATTTTACTCTAAATATATCGTCTTCTGTTTTTCGGGAAAGATTTGAAGCTTTTAAATAATCGGCTTTCGGGTTATGTGTGACACAAGATTTAAAAAAAGGCTTAAGAATGAATTGTTTCTTTTCAGCCACAGGCTTCCCAAATGTGTCGCGATTTTTTTATCTGTTTGATTTTTGGTAACTATGTTACCCTTACTATGATACTTTTCAATTTTCGGGCAAATACTTCAAAGAATTTGGATATTCGACAAGTTCGGGAATTATCCGTGAAGTAAAAGTCACGAATAATAGCTTTTTGAGCTGCCCGAGGGTGTAGCGATTTTTTTAATCTTGACTTGGTTTTTCATGAAAATTTTACTGTGACTTTAGGACGTATTCCTTTTTCCGGGCATATCTTTGTTTAAGATTTCGGCCACATTTTAATTCAAAATGAAAGAGCTGAACGAATTTCTTTCCAAGTTCCTGCCCAAATTTACATTTTGCGGAAATCGTACGCCACTGACTGGGCACGTCCACTCCACCCAAGGGCTATGCGAGGGCCTGTAAGGTAATAGTCGTAAGGTTGGGACCCTTGGGACTGCATTGACCCAATATGGGTTTGGATTTTGCACTGGCCAATGACTGGCAGCAACGGCCGTGTGAAGTGCAAATTCCTTCATAGTTATTACAGGAGCTGTTCCAAATAACAGCTCCCTGATTATTATACCATTTCCCTGGATGGGAAACTCCTTACGTACACTGTGTATGCACAGGTATGCACGTTCATAGTTTTAGTTAGGTGCGTCCGTAAAAGCATGATGAGCTCTTCAAAGAAGTTCATCACGTAACTTTGAAGGTACACACGATCAATCGGTAGAGGTATGGCTCAATTGAGTGATGTATTGTTTCTGCTGGGAAGTAAAATTAAAGTTGACCCAAGGGTTTAAAGGGAACTGCAACAGGCCTCCTAATCAGTAGGTTTTAAGATTTTTGAAAAAAAATGAAGAAATCCTGTATTCTCGGGTTTCTTTTTCTCTTTTTAAGCGTAAAATACTGGTTCCGAGGCATGACGTTTGGAGACCTTCGCTGGGGACCTTCAGTAGGCCCTACAGACTCATCATACCGCAGTCAGTGTGCGGTAAGGGTGAAGTAAACCTACGTTAGGTGGGCTTCCTAAAATTTTGTACGACCATGGTTACTGATAAATATTATATAATACAATCGTCTGATAAACCGTTACACTCGTTCGTTAAAATGGTTTAATTCAACTAGTCTAACGTTATACAGTGCGACTGCTACCGTATGCTTTGCAATTTCGCGGAATTGTTGAGTGTGCTTACCAAGTTAATGTTGCTAGCCCAGCCTTCCATTGTCTCGCTATTTTAGTTTGGGTACAGTTATTCTCGCTTTACGGTCGTTCTAATTTAAGACAGAAATCTCAATCAAACCTTTCGCCCTAATTGAAGTCATTACAGTTTGATAACTGTTCGCAAGAGAATCGAAGAAGAAATCAGTTTACCTTGTCTGCATGTATACAGAACGTATGGAGAGTCAAACAACAAGGCTCTCTTGTACTTTCAACGTCACGTGACTGACGAAAACCGGAATCTTAATATAAGTAGTCAGTTGGCGGAGTTTCCCAACCAGGGAAAGGTATAATAACTATGATTCTACCCACTACACCAAGTGTGATTTTGGAACAAGTTTGTGCATCCCCAGGAATTGCAAAAAATCTACAGGAGATAGAATCAGGCCAAATGCCACACTATAATCCACATAAAGGTAGCCCATTTCAGCCACTCCAAATCTGCTAGAAAATTATCCGTCCAGAAACCCGACGATTACAAAGTCAAGACATTCCTAAGATATGAAGCTTGTCGCAGTCTACCAGTGACTTTATTCCGAAATTCAGAGTGGGACACGATTGCAGAATACCCTGCAACTGCGTGGATCCATCGCAAGTCAGTGTATCTATGCTATAGTAGACGGGCAGCCCCACCGCCACCTGTCCATGTTTGAGGGCAATCTTTATATGAAAGTACAGGCTTGTCCCCAGACATGGCGGCTGCTAATGCCTAGTTGTGACGTCTTCGAGAACTATCTTTACAGTGGCGTCACCAGGGGTGGGGGCAGGGGGACCCTATTCCCTGGAAAATATTGTGCCCCCGTGTGTCTCCCAACTGAGATTTGAGATTTTCAAAAAGCAATATGTCTTCGGTAGTCAGTGTGTGACTTCGAAATTTTTAAGATTTGATTCTTCTTTTGACGAGAAAAGGCAGTTATTCCCATGTTCATCAAATGAAGTTATCGCCAAAACATCTGGAAATGCCATTTCCGTCTGTCTGAGGGGTTGCGTCTTTTGAAAACTTTCTGCACACGTTCGACTACGCCAAATGTAGGTGGCGCACACTGCTCATATAACCGTTTAGGTAGGATTTCAGTAGGTCTACATCTCTCCTTAAGAGAATCACATTTACCTGCCCATCAACTTCTCTCTTTCTACTTTCAACTCCACTTCTGAAATATTGAACCAGATCTGCTCTCGGTGGCAGTTTCACTAGATTTGTTAGCAATAAAATTTTACTTGGAGTTGCCCTGAGAGTAATTTTTAGACCAGTGTAAAGACAAAAGAATTACTGTTAAATTACGACTTTCATACCTCACAACCATCCTAAAACTCAAGAGCTTTCGGGGCTTCGCCCACCGGGACTCACATTGAACTGCCCATTAATTTCTCTCTGTATAATTAATCTCCGCTTTTTCAGAATGTCAGCCCAATTTCTCTCTTGTGAGTAGTTTCACTTTTTTTTTGTTTTATCCGTCCTACTTCAGTGTTAGGTCAATAGAATAACCCTTGCATAAGGAATTTACTACCTCACAAACACTCTAAAACCCAAGAGCGTCAGAACACATCGCCGCCTGGATAGGCTGGACCCCAACACCGGCTTCTATTGTCCAAAGTCTCTTATGGGGGCCTCCGCCTCCGACGCCTTGATTGGTGACGCCACTGGTTCAAACTGGTTCAAACTTTCTCAAGTTGTCCCACATTGAGCACGCCTTTCTGCAGGTGGTCTTTTAACACTCATGTTCTTCAACGGTAACGAATGCATTCTGTGAGGATGCAATTAGTTAATATTCATGTTTGGCCCAACGGAAACACAGCTTTAACTATACATAGTTATGTGACTTATATTTCTGTGGGTTGGAAAAACTTCATGCATCAATCAAATTCACAACACTAAACACCTGTAGCACCGACTGACTCCAATTTAATGAGTAGGGCCACCTGAGCCTTACGGGACGGAGCAGGATAGGGGGCTGCCACCCGCAAATGGCCATTACCTTGCTGAATCGGGCAGACTTTGGTGCCTCAGGCATAGATTATGCTCTGGTTGGGCATCTGGAGTTGGGAAAAAAGCACCACTCCCGAGGTGAAAGAGTCGGGTAAGGTCATGTGAACCACATTTATACAATACTTGGATTAGAACAGGTCATTAATTCAATGTTTGGCATATGGTGGCGGGCCTACGGGACTCTTGTTTCAGGGGATGACTTTTTACCCTATTCCGTATCCCCAACATCGGAGTAATCTCTGTCCTATTGAGGAACCAAAGTCTGCCCGATTCTGCAAGGTTTTTGCAAATTTGGGGACTGCAGTCCCCAGCCCCCATCCAACACGATCATGCATAGGATAAAATAAAATATGTACAAAACAATTACGAAGTACTTTTAGTGCTACATGTCATTTTTGGAGCATAAGGGAATAAAACTATGTTAAAAAATATTCAAAATTTTGGATAGTTTATCTTTCTATGCGATATGAACATTCGGTCTCGGTCTCGGTCTCGGATTCTCCCCTGGTCTCGGTATCGGTCTTGGTCTCGACACCTGGTCTCGGTTCTGGAAATGCTGGTCTAGACTTAAACACTTGTTCAGATACTCTGATTCTAAAAGCAAGAAGGAAAGGGCCAAAGTGCCCCTGGAAAAAAGTCGAAGGTATAATAACTGAGACAGGAAAATGAAAGAAAGAGATTGCCTCAACCCCAAATTCGAATTTGAAGGGGAGGCTATCTGAAGTCTGGAAGTGTTGCCCAGCCTCAATAGGCCAGATTGCCCCAAACACACAGATATACAGAAATGTTTCGGTAGGAAAACATGTGTGTTAGTTTTAATGACCGCGCACTTTTTTCTTTTGAATGGCCCTTCTAAGCTTCCGTATTTAACAGTCAGAGAGAGTTGTATAACACATGTTACAGGTACGTAGGTTCCGTGTTTGCAGCAAGGCTGTCATGACTTCCAGATAACGTTCATTACCGAAAGGGCTGCTTTATAGTGGGAAGATACAGTCGAAGGACCTGTGAAGGAATCATTACAATAGGCACAATTACTCCTCACCGTATACCGATATGGGTTTTATTATAGGATTAAATGAAGTTTCAACTGTGGCCGTCGCAATATTGACTTTTTGGATTGTAGTAAAGTTAACTACATGGCCTAAAAATGTTCCTCCTGGACCTTGGGGTGTACCCGTTCTCGGATGTATCCCCCGAATAGTGTTGAACGGCAAACGAGTGAGAGATACGTTCAGGGACTGGAGCTATACTTTTGGTCGAATATACAGCTTGAAAATGGGTTCGGCACTCATGGTCATGCTAAATGACTTTGAATCCATTCACGAAGCCCTTGTGAGACCAGAATTTCAGGATAGGACACAGATGGACGCCACGCTTGTAGCCCCGGGATCAGGTATGTTGAAATTATTTCCCAGACTGCTCATGACATGCTTGGCTATCACATTCACATTATAACCTAGGCCTTTTTATCTAATCGAAGCCTACAGCTTCGATTGTAGGGATTGCTCTACTTTTCACGTGCTTTTTCGACTGCTTATGCGACTCGGTATACCTTCTCGTGCACACAAATATCGCATGTACGTATTGCCATAACGAACCGCTACGCATGAAAAAGAGTTTTTCGCCTGCTTGCAAGGTTCGATATAGGTTCTAGCGCATATTTGACCATTTGAGCATGCGCAGTCAAAGCCGAGACTGCTAGAGTGAATTTATGTGAAAGTTTTGCGTGTTAAACAAACGGACATTTTCAAAAGAGTTGTCGTTGCTTCAAAAGCAGCCTTAGACTGCGCAGCGGCGTTCAAGTCAGTACGTCAGCGTAACAGTCGGTCAATCATTCGACCACAGTGTACTTAACGGCAAGGCACTGAAGTCAGACGGTATTGAAGTACAGGTAAGCAGTATACGTTTTGTTTGCGTTCCCATTCCTATACGTGTACGTCCATAATGAACGTATATGCTTGATGACGGATGGATTTTGAAAAATTCTGCAATTCGCGTGCGTAGCAGTTCGCTTGGTCAATAATTTAATGTTGTACTTGTGCGCAGGAGAACAGTGTCACGGCTTTCTGTTGACTGCTTGGAAGATACGCTTCTTTCACAGGTTGAGTATGGAAATTTGGCAGCGGAATATTTTTTGCTCTCAAGAAGTGAGCTTGGCAAGCCATTTGCAACTTATTGCATCTCACTCAGTTTTCAATAATAAAATCAGGCAGCGTATATGGACGTTTCATCTTTGTTTCGTACCATCTTCAGAGGCTTCGGTTTGTAGTTGCCTGCAAGTATGGGTTGTCTAATTTGCAGTTAGCGGTTACACAACCTATTACCATGCAGCTTATTGCTTGGACATTTTCGCAAAACCTGATTAAGGTAAATGAAACTCATAAAGGCCGGACTAGCAGTTAGTGCAGGCCTATATATATGTATATGTTATATAACTGGTGTAACAAATTTTAGCATCAGGCCATATTGCTCTCCGTCCCATTTGACACCAATTGTTCTTTCTGAAAATGAAGTAGAGAACACTGCTTTTAATGCTGTCATAGATTATTGAGATAGCTGGCATTTAAATTTAAATAATAATAATAACGATGATGATGATGATGATGATGATGATGACGATGAGGACGATGACGATGACGATGATGATGATGATGATGATGATGATGATGATGATGATGATGATGATGATGATGATGATGATGATGATGGTGGTGATGGTGATGGTGATGGTGATGGTGATGGTGATGGTGGCGGTGGCGGTGGCGGTGGCGGTGGCGGTGGTGGTGGCGGCGGCGGCGGCGGCGGTGGCGACGGCGGCGGCGACGGCGGCGGCGACGGTGATGATAACCAATTCTATAGGATAACCTGGTAACATATGATGAAGAATTTTGAAGGCGAGTAACAAAATTTTGTAAGTAATCATCTGGTTGACAGGCAGCCAATGAAGGTCACGTATAACTGAAGTAATATGTTCATTTTTTCCTGTAAGTGAAATAAGTCCAGCTGCAGAATTTTTAATTCGTTGAGGTTTTCCTTTTGTGCTAGACCAATGAGTAGCCTGTGTTTATTGTCCATCCTGGATGTTACGAATGCGTGAACTAGTTTTTCAGTTGGCTGGCATTTTTCAAAAGGAAAAATATAAGAAAAATACCTCTGTTTTTTTTTGGGGGGGGGGGGGTCAAAACATCACGGGATTGGATTATTACGTGACTCTCAACAGCCAACCATGGAACAGCTCAGTCTACTACACTGCTTCAAGTTGGGGTGACTGCTCTTTTCCTTTAGCTACAGGTAAAGTATAACAACCTATTGAACAAAGCCATGGTCAAACTAGAAAATGTGGTTACAAAGATCGTAACCACTCACTGTCCATTATTGTTTCTGTACCAACGTACTTTGGTACGTTCTAAAGATTAGAATACCATCCTTTCACGTTTGTTGACCGATGTGATATACCTGAATATGCCGTACTATTTTGGTTGCTTGTTGTAGAGATCAATCCTTCGTTACTTTCGACTCGCAATCTCGTGATACACATGGATGATGCAAAACAGCACTATTTCTCATAATGCTTATCAGGCTAAATAAAAAATCACTATCTTTAGGCTAACCATGAAATGCTGATGTAACGATAGTGATCAAACGGAAATCTCAAAGTATGCCTTCAGTGCTCACAGTGCCAACCAGGACCCTCTTTTTATGTTTCGGGCTCGTGTTCGGGCGGTTTTGTAAAAAAAAAAAAAATTCTGACACAATGTCCCGATTCCATGTATTTCTCACATGATCTGATACGTTTTTTCTAATTTTGCTGCAATCAAGATAGAAGAAACTCTAGTGAAAACAACAAATATTGCACCATTTTGTAGTTAGACACCACTGAAAACCAGCAAAACTTCCAAACTCCCTACCTCTCCACTCCTTTTAGACCCTTCACTACGATAGCGATGCATGTCCCCCTTGCGAGAAAAAATAGGCGTATATGTCAACACTAAGTGCAGACAAAGAATGACCATCATTCTGAGAATGATAATATACACAACTAGAAAATGTGGTTACGTACCGTAACCACAATGGACATGACATTGTGCTAGTCTTTGGCTGCCCATGTAGGGGAAGGATGGACTGCCTGGTAAATCCGACGGATAAAATGGACGTAGATCTGGTATGTGGCTTGGGGGACAAAAATTCTCCAACAGACTATGTTGAACCCTGTATCGTGTCCAGGACCGGAATGATCTATAAGCAATCCACCCTATAAAAGCGAGTGCACAGGCCTACATACACACACAACCAGACACACACACACCCCCACAATGACATGCACATACACTCAAAGTGACGTTTTCAAGAAGCCCCCCATATCCTAAAATGTTATTACATTTTGGTTATTCTCCCCCCCCCCCTTTTTTTTTGTTATTTTAAATCTGCCTGAATTATTGGAGGGGCAAAGCCTATGTTTGCTCCCCCCAATATTTTAATTGGTGTTGCAATTAGTGTAATTTCCAAGGGTTACCCGGGTACCGACTCGCCATCGTATAACCCGGTTCCAAATCTACTACGCGAAGCTTAAATATTTTGCATGCGAAAAAGATTACCCAATTTACGCTATTGCCCACGGTAATGGACTAAAATATTTTACAATTAATTTGTAAACATTCTCGGGGCCTGAGAATGAAGAGAACCCTAGAAATTATGTGTAAGTTTGTTTGTGTTTTGTGTTTAACATGTACCAAATAAATAAATCAAAAAGTTTGAAAGTTGTTTGTACTTTATTTCCTGAAGTTGAAATTTTTATCAGCGTGCGGCCCGATCGAGCGCTATCGTCACGTAGTGAGTTACTTCTTACACATCACATATACGTCACTTTGTTTTAATCTTGCACGCGAGCAAGCTGTCCGACGGTGATTCAAAATCACACCGTACTTCACGCAGAAACTAGCAGACACATTACCCCGCCTAGCTTGCAGAGACAGTGCCCGTAGCGTTCGGCATGCTAGGTAAACTGAGCCTTGCATGTATACGATCTTAACATGACGGTATGACACCTCTGTATTACCATGTCCGGATGTCAACATGAGACTAGGTACGTTAGAACGTGGATAGCCCTGAAGTGAAAATTCCAACGTGCATTGTGCATTAAAGGGGAGCAATAGTGGCTATTTGACTCCCCACATATGTGTAGTACATATATAAACATTAGATATTAACACTACTGTGTTGTTTTTCTACAAAAAAACTCATACCGAAAAAAAAGTTTCAAATCCCCCGCTCTTCAAGACATGAGTATCGCCATACTCGAAGAAACACGACCATGGATCAGCTGATTGAAGACGTAAAACCTGCACCTGATCAGATTTCACAAAAATGGTTACCAACTTACGTACACTTACAGCTGAATTTATAATTACCCTTTACAAAGCTTAAAAAACTTCATAGTTGCTTTTGCTTTACTGATAAAAATTTTTGATAACCCAATAATTTTTTGTCCTTCTTTTTGTTTCATCCCTCAAATAAAAAATACTCGTTATTTCTGACTGCTTTTGTACAAACCAAGATAAGTTACTTCCGGTAGACCCTGAAACTACAAGCGGTAACAACAACCTGGGAATAGCGAGACCGTATTTTAGCATGCTTTTCGGTGCAACAGTTAGGTTCGTTTTCACTCATTTTCGCAAAGATTCGATTTAGTCGAACCTTTTGTAATTCTCGTAAGTAATGTAGGATATTTGTGGACACTTAAACGTTAAAAGAAGGCAATCGCGAAGAGAAATCGGCTAAGACACCATACACATCAATCGGTGTTATTGTTATACGGCATAGGCTACGTATTGCTATACTAGTATAAGCCCATACGTAACGTACTGACCCTTGGTCTAACGTTAGCTTGTATAGACTATACTGGTTCGCTGCGGGTGCTGGTTACATCGCTCGCAGGTGCTATAGTTTTCCTTGGTCGAACTGGCTCAAAATCATATGCACTTGGCCCGGAAGAGGCAGCCATATGCTTTTAAGGAGTTAATCTTTTGATTTCTGAACCTTTTTCTCAAACTCAACCGTTGAAACATTTGTAAAATGAATGAAACGATGGGCAGTTGTGCTAGTCTTCAGTAGTGTTACGAACGTTTGTGCAGTATAGTATGTATGATATTCCGCAATAGCAAACAAAAGTATACATTAGGTGCAGGTTTTACGTCACTGTTCTGTTGCACTATGGGTAATTTCGGAGAAATATGGTGCTTTGCACTGCTTTGCCCAACTGCCTTCCAGACTTGCCTCGGAAAAACTCATACTACGTTTGACTTGGGATAAAATTGGTCTTTAATGATGCCACATTGCTTGGAATAATTATATTGAATTTCTGTGCTGTCTAGAAGGCTGTACAATTGCTTCCCTTTAATGTGAGAGAAGTTCACGAGCATGACGTCTTTTGTTTACAATCGGTAATTTTGGACGTGCAAGAGAATACCATAATACAGGGCTCTGATTGGTTGATGTTTTTAAACCGGTGTTTTAAAAGGAGAAGCTTCGAGCTCTTAGGATGCTTGCTTTTAGAGTAGGAAAGCGTCCCAAAATTTAATATCAAATTAATAGAGGCCTTGGAAAGTGCTTATTTTCTTATTTGACTGTTTTCTGTTACGTCTCTTTGGGATCATGGCCACTACGCGTCCGGTCGTTCCACTATAGACTAAAATACACTTAAAATAGGGGTGAATGTTGTTGGCTGTGTGTGGTGTTTAAGGCACAATAGATGTTCCAACAATGGCCCTTTCTCGTTTCTTTTCCTTGTCATTTTGATTCAAAAGGAGATGATAAAACCTTATGACAAATCAAATGAATGTGATCATCACCTCTCTAAAACTGCTGTAAATATTACTATGCATGTCTTACAGAGAGCATGCCTAACAAAATGTTCTTATCTTTTTAGTCAGCGAAACACCAGGTACCCGACGGGCGATTTGGTACCCGTGTCCTATTTTTAGTAGGGCCTAACCGTGCAAAGGCACTGGTTGCAATTCCCTGCCCGCCACCGAGGATTGACAAACCTGTCCGACAAAAGTACATCAAGTGTGTAGTAACTAAATTTGGCTCTGATTTAGAACAATTGCCCGGAATGAAGTGAACCTGCGAATGTACGTGCAGTTAATGTACACTAGTTACGTTTACGTTTGACCTCAGCTGGCCTATGCCAATCGAAAACCTATAATGGTTTAAACGTATGGTAAAATACGAGATTTGCATGGAGAATTCGGACTTGAGGTTTGATTGCACTTTGCCTTCTGTACGACATTATGTGAAATTCTTTTTGTCTGTACGTTCAATCCGGGTCACATATTGCTTGTACACGATCGCAATGAACCGTACATAGTAATGACTTTATACTGCTGAACGCTGCGCCAAACCCGGCACTTACACTACTGTACACATTTTGTACATTCCTTAATTGAAAGCAACAGAGACATCGTAGCATGCCGCTAAGCTGAAATTCCAGGGAATTGCCACAAGAAAATTATACTAATGTTTTCAAATTTATACAATTGTCTTTATAATCACTTCATAAGTCAAATGTAAAATTTATTTAGCGACCAAACAGTTCTAGGCTACTAAATAAAGTGATGTTGAAAATACAGACCAAAGTAGGACAGCATCCCTCGTTCATGACTGCGTCATATGTAAAGTAACAGGCATATGGCCTACTTAATATTAATATTAGCCTACTTAATATTACTATTAGACTACTTAATATTACTATTAGCCTACTTAATATTACTATTAGCCTACTTAATATTTAAATGTCGAGTATTTGAGGAAAAATGTGCCGCATTTCGTAATTAGCGACATTTTTCACACAATCTTGTCACATACCGGTCTCCTTTGCTGTACAAATCTTTTCCCAAAAGATCGGTTTGTTTCTCATTGCGAGTCGTCCGATAAACTGAACGAAAGAAATGGGGTCACGTGATCATCAAAAAATGCGACCAACCACAATAATGGACATGCTGTGTCATGTCCATTAAGTAGCGGTGGACCTTTGGACGTATGTTATGCCCACGGACTTCCAATATACATTGACAAAGCAGACTGCACTAAGGTTCTATGCGTAGATTGTCGCTACCGTACGTGTGATCATAGCAAGATGGCTGCCTGCTATGATTTTGTGCGTAGAGAAGGATAAGTCCTTATTACCTTTCAAGATACACCTATATCGTTTGGCAAACCTAAGTTAAGTCTTACGTAACTGCTTCCAAGAGAGAAATATAACAAGACAGCTAATGTCAAATTCTAAGATTTAACCTAGGCCTAGATGCTTACATAAATGTCATGGCTGTTCTCCGGCGGCGAACTACAAGCACTGGCGAGATCATACGACAGTTCAGTGTGTATATCACAAGACTAGAACACTAAGACTAAAATGCTCTTTAGCTTGTCAGCGTTTAGCGAACTGTACGTGTACGCGATATTCTACAAGTACAATGCGACCGTTGTGTAATGAGCAAGCATACTGTATACTCAAGTATTCTTTTACAAAACAATAAAGCACATAAATGCCAAAATAAAACCAACTCATTTTAGGCCCTGTCGTAAGCAAAACTGACCATGAAATCTCGTTACCGTCTACATGACTCACTCTACATAATGAGCTCGATTGTAGGGCAAATCACTAACCGAGAATCGAGAAACATTGAACGAAAGATCTGTCCCTCGAAAATGGGAAGCGTGCCTAAGGTACTGTCCATGACGTTATGGACTAGTACAACGAGTAAATCAGGCCAGATCGGTCTACTCTCTAAATCATTTAATCTCCAATCATCGTTACACCTAAAACTTGAACTGTTTGAAGGAGTCGTCCTTCTAGTTTTGATTTATGGGCGTGAAATTTGGGGAATGTAAATTTGATCAGATTGAAATTAAGTAGGTCCTTAAACTGCTAACGAACTGTATGATGACCGGAACGGAATGACCAGTAATGTAAATGTTCTGTGGGCCGTGAAGTTGGTTAAGTGTGTCCTCCAGTGGAGTTTAAAGTTTGGTTTCGCCGAACTCTTTGCCAGATGATCGGGAGGACAAGAAGTACCGTGGAAGTACCGTAAAAGTACCGTATAATGTATGGAAACTGAGTTGGGTCGACGTAATATATCCAAATTACATTAAAACATCCTGGTTGAAAATAATACATGGCGATTAGCATAACTTATCTGGTACAACTTACAGGACATTGCGAACTATGCATTATAAGGGGTTGTGCAGTTGTTCCTGGATACTTAAAGTTTATAGTGTACCTCAACTCAAAAAATTTCAAATAAATATATATGTATATATATATATATATATATATATATATATATATATATATATATATATATATATATATATATATATATATATATATATAGGTCGAAAAGAGGTAGTAAAAAAGTGCTTAAAAGTTTGCGGAAAACTCCACGACGTTTCGGGTAAAAACCCTTCATCAGGTGGCAAAAACCAAACTGAACAACCAACAGTAACAATTGGACACGACAAACATCAAATCCGTAGCGATCGCTGTAAAAACAGAACCGGACACCGGACACCATCGAGTCACCGAGCACCTTAGGTCCATCAAACAGAATCTCCATGGATACCCGGTGGCTGCACATTTCAATCCCCCTTCACCTTGTTCAATACAGCATTTAACCGTTACGGCAGCTGTAATGTGCCGAGGCTCCGATCGTGACCGCCTTAGTGCTGAAAACCGACTGATCATGAGGCTAGGTACTCTCGCTCCACACGGGCTTAACGTTAGAATTGACCTTTTGTAATATTTAACCCCTTTTTTGTACCAGTTTTTAGTCCTTTTACACTTTCCCGTTCGTGCTCGTTTTTTACTGTGTAGGCCTTTTTTTTAATTTTTTTTCCGGAGCTAGTTTTTGTCTACTGTTTTCCTTTTTCTCCGACTATGTTCGATTTTTACGTGCATTTTTTCATCCAGGACGCTGTTTTTCTTTTTTTGATTTGTGTTTCATCCTTCGCACTCATGCCTTCTGACAGTCACTTTCGTCCGGTTCTGTTTTTACAGCGATCGCTACGGATTTGACGTTTGTCGTGTCCAATTGTTACTGTTGGTTGTTCAGTTTGGTTTTTGCCACCTAATGAAGGGTTTATACCCGAAACGTCGTGGAGTTTTCCGCAAACTTTTAAGCACTTTTTTCTACCTCTTTTCGACCTACACATTTCCACAGTGCTTCGCAGCATTTCGACCTTATATATATATATATATATATAAATATATATATATATAAATATATATGTTAAACATCATGAAAAATGGTTCTGAACAAGTCAACTCGCATCTTCGTAGGGCATTTCTGAGCCGAGAAATAAAACGTTGAAATTTATTCACTTAAAAAAATTAGTTCATTGCACAAAAATTTGTAACTTTCTTGTTTTACAACTTACTCTTCCTGATTTCTTTCCCTGTAAAATTCACCACACCATAAGAGTAAAAGTGCTATCATATCTTTGTACAAGGTGCAGTAACTTTAACAAAAATACGAAAATGATATTTGAATAGTAAAACAATGACTTCATAAATTATTGCATAATGTCCCATGAAGAAGGGAGTTGAACTGTTGGAATTCATTTTCCATGCTGGTTAATACAAATTTCTGAATTTTTGACTTGAGGTACACTTTAAAATATCTTGGACTGTGACGGCATATGTCGTATATTTGGAATGATCCCCACAGTTTCCTACTCACTGGGTGAGGGCAATATTTTTGAGAGGTAAAGTGAAATTTATGGGCAAACTCGGGTGTCTGAAGTGTATGAGAACTCACAGTAAAAAAAAATATCGTATTTTAAAATCTACTTGTTTTTGAAAATTATCTGTTGACTTTGAGTCATCGTAATTATTCCACTTTTGTCGATTTCGGTGTGAGAAGACGGAGATTCCTGCAATTATTGCGCGTATCCGTGGTATTGAATTCAGTGAGAGGCAGTGCGAGCAATTGTAATAGTGGTCCAAGTGGCGATGATTCCCATTATCTCTTCCAATTGTCGGCCTTCAAACTGAAAGAAAACTTTAAATAGAACTAAAAGTTTGAAGAACCTATTCAGTGTATGTATGGACGTCCTCCGATCTATCTGTAGCTTACGGAGAGGCTGGGGCTGGTTACAAGACTATTTGTTGATGAATTTGTAAACTTGTACTTTATGCTGTATGATTTGCCCAATGCAGGTTTCTGTGCTCTGTAAATCATACTGTAAATGCATTTTTTGTACTGTGTTTTTTTTTTTTCATTTATACCCTGATAGCAAGGTACCGTCGGACCATAGGCGGCTTTATGGTGGCATGTTGGGCACATGTCGGCGTCGGCATTGCTGTGGCAGAAAGACGGTGGTCCACCGTTGGCTGGAGGGTGGCTAATTCGTAGAGGCAAAGCCGTGAAGTTCTGACGATGGTCCAACGGTGGTAAGAGGATAGCGGCATGCGGCAGCGGCAAGAGGGCAGCGGCAAGGCAGTGACATACCAGCAGAGGCCACGCCGTGGTAAGCCGTTGTTGGACCTCTGGCAGCTTGACGGTGGAATGGCGGCAGCGGCAAAGTAACGGCGCATAGTGATCGGACCACCGATGGTAAGGCGGTGGCATACCAACAGAGGCAACGTCGTGGTAAGCCGTTGTTCGTCCTCTGGCGACTTGACGGTGGAATGGCGGCAGCGGCAAAGTAATGGCGCACAGTGATCGGACCACCAATAGATGAACTGCGACACAATGGCAGAGGCATTTTTAAGCTTGGTATACCAATGTTTTCTGGCGACGGTTCAACTATGGTGCATAAATGACAGGACAGTGATCAGGGGCACAGGTATAACCAGATGAATACACATGAATAATAATCGAATTCCCCTGCTTAAATAAAAAAAACTTCTGTAAAATGAAATTGAATTGAGCCTGGACCTATACATTGATCACTACTTTAAAGGCATAAGGGGCGATTTCTAACCGGAGGGGGGGGGGGGCTGATGATTTATCAGTTTGTCCCAGTGAAGAAAACATTGTTCAAGGAATTTTGCAATAGTTTTGCTGGTTGTGAGCTTGCCAAGGTTTTTTTTTTTTTCGTCTCAATAACTTCATATGAAGATCTGGAATGAGGCAGCAATTTGATTTGGGGGATTGTATTGTTAACGTGGAAGAGACACCGACAAAAAATTAAAATTATTTCCTGTGCAATGTAAATTTGAATGTAATTAAAAGCTACCGGTACATTGCATTCTTGTTTGGCTACCAACTGGATGTTTTTCACAGCCTGTCATATATCTGCAACACACTTCACAGCTCCCCTAGTTGTACCACCCTGGATAACAATTTCATTGCATTCTTGGCTCTTAACCAATCTCCCTGTGTACGTTGAGACTTGGTGACGTTCATTGAAAATGAATGAGTAACATACGTGTGTGTAAGTGTGACACGGTGTGCTGCGCAGGCAACAAGAAGGCGCGATTTATGTATCAAAAATTCTCCATGCGTTGCGTGCAAGGCTTGGGACATGTACGTCAGCAGACGATGTGCATTGTTCACAGTGGACAACGATATCCATGGATATACAGTCAGTGTGGTCTATGTGTACGTGACCTGTACATGTAAATGTACGTCCTCGTACACTATGTGTTATATGACAATCAGTACTGCCGCACCAGTGCAGTAAACGTACACACATGCGCGCTCAAGCATATCGCATGTACCTGTTCTGTTGACCAGAGTTGCCAGTTTGGCGTTTACACGCAAAAAAGGGAGGAATTTGGCATTTTCTGAAATGCTTGGCGGATAGATTTTCAAATGGAACACAAAACCGGGACTTGGCGTTTAATTTCTGGCCTTTTTTCAAAGCCGGTCTATTCAAGCAACATTTTCTTCCATTTTAACTCGATGTCAATGAGAAATTAGACAATTACATTTGTTATAACGCTAACAAAGCATAATTTGAGCAAAATATGCTGTAACAAAAGCATTTATTGTACACCATAATAGAAAAATACAACGAAAAATACACCGAAAAATACAACAAAAAATACAACAACAAAAAAATGAAATAAGTATGAGCATGACGTCCCGTGTCCTTCTAATTGATTAATTTGTTTATCCTGAAATGTGCAACCATCCACTGGGGATTTTTTTCGAATTTTCCGTTTGTCAGTCCATTTGACGCCAGATTTGGCGGTTTGTGAATAAGAAAAACCTGGCAACACTGCTGTTGACATTGCAAGATCATATCAGAAGTCCAACAGATGTTGTTCACCAAAGTGAGAGCTGTGTTTACAATTTTCACATTCTTAGTGGAATCTTCGATGAACTAAAATGCAGTTTTGTTCAAGGTAGCTTCATTTGACACTGGTTTCAACGACTCAACAGATTGGCGTTTTTAAAAAACTTCTTTTCACCCGGTGTGACGAACAGGCGTAGGCCAAAAGTTAGGCTCAACAGTGTTAGACTAAATGACAAACATTCTTCTCAGCCCTAACGTTGACGTTGGGCCTAACACTAACGTTGTAACAATGTAATAGGCTAGGCCTAGGCATAGCCTAGGCCGGTAGCCTAATTTACTTATAACCTAACTTAGCCTAGGCTAGGTTACAGTAGTTAAGTAGTTAGTTAGTTAGATGGGATTTAAAGACACATCGACACGAATGTGGTATTTAGTGTCACTAATGTTAGGCTAGGATTTAGATGACGAATTAGCCTAGGCCTAGTTTCGTTACCTCGAATTGGGCTGTGTTCGCTACATGACCCAGGCCTAGGCTCATTTCTTTGAGAGGAATAAACCTTATAGGCTAGGCCATGTGACGAACGCAAACCCTGTTCGTTTAATAACTTTCGAGGACTACGTTAGCGTTAACGTAGGCCAGTGTAACACGTTCCTGTTTAAGTACTTCTTAAATTCTAGCTTCTCCTCAAGTACTAAAATAGGGTAAGTGGTTGGGTGGTGGCAGCCACTATCGGTCCGCTAGAGAACCGACGGACAGTCCGAATCAGAGCCGGCGCAGCAGTTGACGTTTACCCGTCGGATGTGCCGTTAGCTGTCCGTCAGTGGACCGCCAGTTCCTTGCTATCAGGGATATACCTTTTTGTTTTATGTTCATTTGTGTAATTGAATTTTCTTGCTACCATGACACCTATTTGGAGGTATAGAGAGTAATGGACTGAAACTGAAACTCACTTGCCCTCGTGGCGAATTTTCAGTCGGCATTTGAAGGCCCTTAGCATGTTATTGTTGGTCAGTTGGTAAATTGATGATATCACCACTGAATCGCTCGACGATATCAGCAAACAATTATTATTAACTGTTTTCAGCAATTATTTACAGATATCAACATTTATATAAGGGGTTAATACTAAGGTGTTTGTCCGGTCTAAAACTGATTTACTTAAAAACCGACGATGAAGTCATCACATCCCAGGTAGCATACCCACATGGGACCCACATGGGTTTTACGTGGGACATCTGGGAATGGGCTAACCCATATGTTACACATGTGGGACCCATATGGGTTAACCCATATGGGAATCGAAATGGGCTAACCCATGTGGGCTACATATGGGGAACACCTGGGTCTACCAATATGGGTATGATATGGGCAGACCCATATGGGTAACATGTGGTGGGCACCTGGGCTTACCCATATGGGAATTATATGGGCTAACCCATATGGGTAACATATGGAGAGCACCTGGGCTTACCCATATGGGAATTATATGGGCCGGCCCATATGGGTTACATATTGAGAGGACATGGGCTTACCCATATGGGAATTATATGGGCCGACCCATAGGGGTCATAAATGGGAGACTACTGGGGTTGCCCTTATGGGAAATGTATGGGCTAACCCATATGGGTTACATATAAGGAGCACCTGGGTTTACCCATATGGGTATTATATGGGCTTACCCATACAGGAAACATATGGGAGACTTGTTAGGTTGCCCATATGGGTATTGTATGGGCTAACCGGTATGGGTAACATATGGGGGCACCTGAGTTTGGCCATATGGGTATTTTATTGGCCCCATGTAGGTATCACATGAGGAAAATATGGGTAACTTATTCCACTGTGGGTTTTAAATGGGCTGCCCCATATGTAGGCTCAATATGGGAATTTCCTGGACTTTCCCTCATGTATGTACACGGGCCGGACATATACGTACCTATCCATATGTATTACCACATGGGTACGTCCTATATAGGATGGGCCAATGCATACAATTCTGGGAAAGCTCAAGTCCTGATCGAAGTGCTTCCCCAAACCTTAGCTACTACTACTGTACTATATGTTTACTTTACCGGAAAGCAGAAGAAAGAGCGCCATTCATTCAGCGATACGTACTGTACATATACATGGAGACAACAATATAGACTCTTTGTCTGTACTGTCACTCTGCATGTGGTATACAAATATATCCTTTGCCGCCAATTTCGATATGTACATTTGTAGGATCGAACGTGCGTACGGTGCTGTATATTAGTGCATAATGATATGAATGCAGCGCGCGCTATAGTACCGCCGCGTAATAATACGTACTGCAGACGTTCACACTCGATCAGCAGGGCTGCTACAGCAAGCGGGATCAGAGGATGCGTTATTATCAATGACGACTGATACAAGCGATCGAGTGGAACATTCGAGTGAATTAAAAAGAGTTATATTACTCTATAGGTGTAAGGTAAAAAAATCGTGGTTCATATAGGCCTAAACAACTCGGCGGGGAAAGGCCGATAAGCATACGTCACCTTTTCCGTCTTATAATATACGCCGTCTAGCCTAGCGTTTGGCCAACGCTAACGTTAGGCCTAACGTTAGGCCTATACTATTAGTAGTATTACTAACGTAGGCACCTACTGTGTAACGCTAGGGCCGCCTGTGGGCTAACCCATGCAGCAGCAGGACATTTTGTTTTGTTGTGTTTTTCGTGTTGGCTTCTTTCGACTTAACTGCATATACTCAGGCAGTCAGGAACTGTCTTTTTGCCGCTTTGGAGTTGTAATTAATGAAGACTTTAGCCCAGGCCTAGGTCCTAGGGTAGGCCTAGGCCTATATGTAGGCTATATATTTACGTTTATTATTTGTTATAAAAATTTTACCATGATTTATTTAGCAGGAAAGGAGCCAAAATCGATGAAATCAGTAGTTAGCTGTAATGAACTTAACCGTACACGTATAATCTGCAACCCTTTCTGAGGCAACTTTGCAGAAACTAGCCTCAGGAGATTGGTTCCTTCTGCAGTGTATGATGCTCTCTAGGGCCATTTCTCATGTACGGTTGTTATGTAACTTTTTTGTACTATTATGCCCACACTTCAAAGAATATATATTAGCTAATTTATGTTGGATGGCTTGCATGCGTATACTTAAATGCATGGTCATTTCTTTCATATCTGTCTTAATTCAAATATATATATTTTTTCACCAGTTCCTCTTCTCAGTAGAGATTATCCATTTGGAAATGTTTAAGTGGGCGTATCATTGATCCCATTAATTTAGACCAAAACCTCTAATTAAATTGGGCCAAGAGGATTTAAAAAAAGTAAAATGGTTTTATCCATAAGGTATTCAAGTGTACAGTTTGTATCATATCGTGGACAACTTTTAGATTAATTATACACATCCTATCATATCATATATTGCCTATTTGGGATGACATATATGAAACCCACATACTTGTTTTACACATAGGCCCCAGATGAATCCCACATATGGGCCAGCCCATTGTGATGCTCGTAATTATACTGATGACCCATATGGACCACATGTGATTCCTTTATATAACCCATATGGGCTAGCCCATATAAAGCCCACACACTTATAACCCACATGGGCCCCTGTAAAAACCCATATGGGCTAGCCCATGAAAATCTGACCCACAGTGGCCCCATGTGAAGCCCATATATTGCCCATATCGGCTGGCCCATTAGATGCCCACATACTGAAGTCCCATGTTGGACCCATGTGATACCCACTTAGAGCCCATATGGGCAAGCCCGCATGATGCCCACACAAGTTGACCCATGTAGGGCCCACATGGGTCCCATATTAATCCCATATGGGTATATGGGCTAACCCATATGGGTCCCATATGGTTCTTGGGTGCAAAAGTTAATGGGGCCCATATGGGACACCCCATATGGGACCCTTATCTTATTTGATATGGGTCCCATATGGGCCCCATGTGGGTATGCTACCTGGGATGTCGATTGGACCTAGTGCACGGCCTTTTTCCAGTTGTGCCGCACTAGCCCAGCTTGTTGAAAGTTGTACGAAAAATTTCTCTGGAGAGAGAATGCGGTATGGTGAGTGATCGCTAGCCTGGGGAGGGGGGTATTGGGGGGGGGGATTTGAGTAGACAGCCCCCCCCCCTTGACAATTTGTGAGAGATTTGGTGTCTTAACATGCAATCAGAGGCCACATATGCTACCTTTTTAACTAAAACTTTGTTCCTAAATAACCTAGGCTATTTGTAGGATTTAGAAAAGAGCATCCGTGAGCCCATATCCCCCTCCCCTCCGTCGTACGCCACTGGACATATTTTCTCTTCTCTGCTTACATGCTGGGGGAACTCGACCAGAAATGAGTAAATCTCCAGATCCCAAAGCTGCAAAGTGGTTGCTCTTACTGCTGCACTTGGTTATAACAGCAAGCTGTGACTAAAGTATTTAATTCAACTTTTCACTGTACCGAAATCATTGTAAGCGATTTTATAGAAAACTTTTTCATGGCATTTGGAACTTTGTCTTGTCAACATTTTTCTAATTATTTATCGAAATTTCTTAGCATCCCTGCGTCAGTGCTGAGACAAAGTGATTTCATTTTTTATTATTGAACGATTTACGCCACTCTTCATACAGTAACGTCGCTTGCCTAGCAGCCACAACCTGCTCTCACACACTAGCTACATCTATATAGTTTACAATAAATTGTTGGCACAAAGTGTGTGAAATAGCTATAACTTTTCAGTTGCAATACCAGATGTAAAAGACCGGAACCTTTTACACATGATAGCCCAACTGTCTGGAGGAAGACGCAGTCTGGAAGATTCCATACTTTTACAGTGGTTCCTACAGTTTGGGTAAAGGGGGATTTGTCCCCTCCACCATACAAAATAAGAGAGTATCTCTCCGAAAAAATGGGTATTCCCTTTTCCTTAACATACCGAATGCGATCGTGAAACACGATCTTGGCAGACACTTGGATTTAATGAAGATGCTCTATAGCCAGGAGGTGAGCATTTATTACACAGTAGTTTAAGGTTAAAAGTTATCTGCGGCCAAGGCAGATAAAAAGTCAAAAACCATGGAATCTGCTTGTGAAGACGACATCTCAAGGTAGGGGGATGGATAATTTCCATTTTTGATAAATAGACGTATTGTATTCTGAAGAAGAGTTCAAGGGGCGTGTTATTGTTAGTATGTGTAATTGATTAGAACCCGAAGACTGATACCTTTAATTTCCTTTTCGTAAGTAACTTCGATGCCTTTGGGCTCTCTGGTTGCTTTCTGTATATTTCTCTGAGGGAACCCTTAACGCTTCAGAT
Organism: Holothuria scabra; assembly: GCA_037179385.1. Taxonomy (NCBI): domain Eukaryota; kingdom Metazoa; phylum Echinodermata; class Holothuroidea; order Aspidochirotida; family Holothuriidae; genus Holothuria; species Holothuria scabra. Next base: position 48,541,542 of record CM074181.1, read on the forward strand.
AGATAGGTAGGATGTAGACCAACAGTACAACACCTACAACCTCTACTTCCTACCATCCCAAGTTAAATTCAAGACAGAATTCATTCTATTAATAAGCTAGATAAAAGTAACCATGGACTTGACTTCTTTATACACAAATATCGTCCATGAGGAAGGTGCAATGGCCTGTTCTAACTTAATGAGGAAAAACTCTGTCACTGGGAACTTATTCAATTCTCAATAACTTTCAGTATAGTGACATTATTTACAGGTGAATGGGACGGTTATGGGCACGAAAATGACATCGTCATATGCCGATATATTTATGTATCATGTGGAAGAGGGTGTCCTGATGCAATCTCCAAAAAAGCTCTGTTCCATGTACGATATATAGACGACATTTTTATGATTTGGGACAAACGGCTGGATAATCTTAAACAATCCTTTTGTGTTGCTAAAAATTTTCATCCTTCCATCAAATTTACTTTTGATTATCCTTTTAAGACTTTGCCCGTGCTCGGTATTCTGCTCGGTATTCGGTGCTCGGTATTCGGATTGGAGATGGTGAGATTACTACGACGGTCAATAAAAAACCTACAGAGAGACCTACTTACCTTAACTTCAACAGTTTCCACCCGCGCCATACCAAAAATTCTGTTGTTTACAGCCAATTCCTTCGGTGCCGCCGAATATGCTCCACAAACAGCATTTTTGTGGGAAAGGTCACTGAACTGGTACACTTCTCTCTCAACAGAGGATATCGCTACAAACTCTTTAACAGTCACTTTCACAAAGTAATTACCATACCGAGGCATAATCTCCTTCGGTATCTCGCGAAACTGAACTGTGACCGCATCCCCTTAGTCTTCACATACTACCCATCCAATCGTACCCTTACCAACAGTATCAAGAAATCTTGGGAAATACTCAAATGTGACCCCTCGATTTCTGAAATTTTCAGGGACCCCAGTGATTGCTTGTAAACAGCCACGTAATTTAAGAGCTATGTTAGTTCTTAAAATCCTTCCCACCGGAGATGATCCTAAAACAGGGAAGAAGAAGTGTAACTAGCTCCGTTGCCAAGTTTACAACCACTAAGAGCTTTCCCCTCCACTAATTACCATAACGCTTTAGGTGGAACACTAAAACCTGGAGATTTCGATTGTGACTCTTGTGATGAAGTTTGTTTATTTTTCTGCACCCAAAGTCCCTTAGCTACGTACAAAGGCAAAACAAGAACATTCTCAGACTTCTTTTTAACAATCCCCGGTTTTAACAATTCCCGGTTGCCTACCACTTCCATGTCCCTCAGCATTAACCTTTCTCTTGCCAAGTGTGCCTTGTTGTACGGCAATACTACAAGCGCTCAGCATAGATTCCACAGGGAGTTGCAAACCATCCTCTCACTGAACAATCAAAAATCGGGTCTGAATAGGGATTTGGCGTTCAATTCCACCAAAGCAGTCGATACCTAAGCGAGGGAGTTGTACATGTACGTGAGGCCAGTCTTTATTGCACTAATCTTTTTTGTGCAACTGATGTATATAAATGTATCAATTTTTGTACTCTTTTGTTTATTGATTTCTTTGCTTTCCAACGCACGTCACCTATCATGTTATATATATATATATATATATATATATATATATATATATATATATATAAATCGAATATATATATATATATATATATATATATAAATATGCATAGATAAATATATGTATATATGTAAGTGTGTGTGTTTGTGTGTGTGTTTTAAAACCTTGTTGATGTAGCACTCCTACACCTTCATCCTTTGCCAGGTCAATTCATTGCAAAGACTCTAACAATGGTTAGTTCGACAACATTTCTTTGAGTCATTCTCTGGGGAAGCCAAGCAAAAACAAAAGGAAAAACAAGCCAGTGAGCCACAACTGGAAAAGGGGCCTTGGCCGGCTCGACTTGAACCAATAGGTTGGAAACTGGGCCATAAAACCCCATCCAACTACATACATATTCATCCTTGTATTTGATTACTTTTTACCAACATAAGCAATCAAAGAGTGTGCATTTCAGATGAATATCGCTGCCAAATAACCCTCGCTTGTGTTGTGGGAATGCAGGGGAAAGGTAAAAGATTCACTTAGTCTTGACCAAGGCTAGTGTGCATTTTGCAACTCACGCCACCAAATAATCAAAACTCTAGAATATATGCCTTAGTCCTGATACTTCGTGCGCATCAGAAAATCTACGTTTTGTTTGATGCAGTCTACACGGTTTCTCTTCAAGATGGCGTCAGTGCAGAAAAGGTCCGAGGTATACAAAGACAGGATTCCTACTCCGAAATAGCACTTCTAATGACGTCACTGCTTAGGTGGAAGTTAGTAACATGACGATGGCCAGGAACTTGGTCAGGAAAACCTATCTTCCCTTTTTCAGGTTCTATATGGTTCAATCTGAGAGAAAAATTGACTTGTACATCGATTCCATAACTTCAAGTATTTAAACATATTATTGTGGTGGAGTCAAAGCTTTTGTTTGGATATTGAAAAATGACTACAATACTCTTTGCACATGTTTTTAAAAACTGTATGTCAAAGTGAGAATGGTTTGGAACTTTAATACGGACTGTGGCCACTTAAGTTGGTTGTAATGTACGGCTCATTGTCTATACATTCACATTTGCTGAATTTTATTGTTTACTACTAAGATTTTTATGTTGTTTTAAACAGGAATTGTACTATCAGCTGGAAACGTTTGTCTCGACCAAAGGAAGTTTGTCCATCAAATTTTTCGTGAGTTCGGAATTGGTAAGGCTAGCTTTAAGGATAGCATCGCTACAGAAGCTAAGTTTTTAACGGATACCTTCCTTAAATTGAAAGGAAAGATTATTAACATTGATCACCTGGTAAACAATGCAGTGTCCAATGTAATTTGTTCTGTGGTATTTGGGAAAAGGTTTGACTATAATGACGCAACATTTCAAAAAATCCTGAAAACCATCAATGAAAATCTGCAAGAGTCAATGATTCGATTAAGCTTGTCGGTATTTTTACCATTTACCAAGTATCTTCCTTTCGGTGGAAGCCATAAGATTAGAGACAATGTGAAGCTATTCATAGGATTTCACAATGAGTTTACAGAAGAACATAAAGCAAAACTTGACCCTGAAAACATGAAAGATTTAATGGATGCCTACTTGCTTGAAATCAAGAAAAATGAAGGCAAAAGTAAATCGAATATCTTCAATGATGACAACATGATGTGGATCATAAGAGAACTTTTTTCTGGTGGTACAGAAACAACAACCACAACCCTCTTGTGGATCTTCCTATTCTTTTTAAACAATCATGACATAGAGACCAAAGTGAGAGCTCAGTTGGATGAAATTGTTGATCAAAATCGCCCTCCCAGATATTCTGATCGTCCCAACCTTCCACTTGTCGAGGCCGTTATATCCGAAACCCTTCGACTTGGAACTTCTTCCAGTCTCTCTCTTCCCCACGTTGCAACAACCGATTCTGAACTGCAAGGTTACAGTATTCCGAAGGGAACAATCTTGGTTCCAAACTTTTATGCTCTTTTTACTAACAACGAAAAATGGGATGATCCAGAGAAGTTTCGACCGGAGAGGTTTCTCGACAAGGACGGAAGATTCGTCAAGCGAACAGATTTCATACCTTTCGGTGCAGGTACAGTGTTTTTAATTATTTACATAAACAAGCGAGGTTTTGTTAACGTGTGAAATTCATGTTCGTTAATAGTTAGTACAAATCTGTTTTGTGATTAAAAGAGTAGCTAAGTGACTATGAATATTCAAATTATTAGGATATATTACCTTCCTACGACATCTGCCGTTAGGAACCACTTAATTAACCAGTTTTGAAAGGGTACCGTAAAATAGCGTTAGGGCAAATTTTACCTGCGTGAGGGAGTTTGGAGGTACGCATGCTCTATGGTTTTTCACACAGTGTTTCTAAAGCAGCAACACGAAACCAGCAGTGGTCGCAAAAATACTCCATTTTTCGGAAGATTACCACCCAACTGGACAAATTGTGCATGACATTTGATTTGTGTGTATGGGGTGCATTTGGAAGCATGAATGGAAGGTTTAAGGTGAGATTTTGAAACAATTCTGTGTATAGGATTGTTCGTCAGATTATGTCGTCGCAGTGTCAGCGTATGTGTGGACAGGCTATCAGTAGTGTAGGACAATACCACATTTTCACTCAATTACTGCCTACGGAGGCTACGGTATGGAATTAAAATCCAATGGGCGTTTTCTTGAAATATTGGGGTGATGTCCGAAGGTCCCCCTGGATCGCCGTGGAATTATTTAGTTATTAAACCGTATACGGCACATATTTTGGGGGTCGCACAACTGCCTTGTACAAACTGTCCATATCTTTCTCGATTTTGTCTAGTTACTCTCTTGGCAGCCACGGGCTCTGCTATATAGCGTATCCACAAGGGCACAGAAATCTTAAGTTCGGTAATCTAGTTGTAGCAAGTTTCTTTTTTGTTAAATTCACTGAATTCTTCGAGATGCTAGAACAAAAATATGATCCCGCCTTCGTACATACTGTCACGCCCATCTGTTTGTGATCACGCCTATCTTCGTGACGTAACGCCATTTCTTTGTTCGAGCTGCATTTCCAGTCATAACCTATATATTGCAATTTTATAAACTATAATGGATTACTCGTAAACTAAGACAGTTTACTCATAACCTATTTATATAGAGTAGTAATATAATCTATATATATTGGATTCATAATATAACACATTTATATCAATTTCTATATCATAACCTAAATATATTGGACATTCTATATCATAACCTAAATATATTGGAACTATAATCAATATATTTTGAGTTTATAACATAACCTAAATATATTTATGTTATAAAATATTGGCCGATACGGCACCTCATACTCCACTGTCCATATCTAAAACAAAATATGTGAAAATGTCAGGAATGACAGACAAATTATCGTGAGAACGAGTTGTCTTCTGATTTGAATTACCTTCGGTGCCGAGTTGTCTGTCAGCTTTGTTCGGGAGCCGACTCGCAGGTGAAAGTACTTTGTAGATGCCGAGTCATGCCAAGTTTTTGAACCACAGAAACTGCCCAACCTGATTGGTTTAAACCGGTCTTTGTCATTATTTCCTCTGTTTTAGAAAGCATCGAAATAATTCCTCTTCATTGCAGTACGCCAATAGGAGGCATTTCAAAATACACCCTGAATACTCAGACGGAGACTGAAAATAATAAGTATTTAATTTAGAGGGGAAATGGCTTTTTAACGTCATATCCTTGCTTTAACCTTCATTTTTTGTAACTTCGTCTGGAAATCGCCTTTTTAGCGTATTACGTTAAAAATATTCAAAGCATGACTGCGCTGTAAGAATTGTGTACTTGCGCCCTCTTTTTCTACTTGAATTCCAAAACAAAATATTTTGAAAGGTAATTCAAGTTATACTTAAATTCCTTTAAATATGGCCATACGTTAAGACCAACGTGAGTCGAAAGTATTGTAAGTGATAACCTTTCATATTATTTTCATACATTTTAATCCCTACGTTGCGCAATTTTGGCTTAACTTAGGTCCCGTATCAGAAATCATGCCTAGAATTTTTATCACTATTTGCAATAAAGATATTAATTTCTTTTTAATTAAACTATCTTTTGCACCATTTCAGGTACTACTTTTATGTTCATATTCTTGCGATGAATTCCTTTTGTGTCGTTTTAACTTCTATGGTGCTTTTTGGCGGTATTGGCTGGAACCTAATATGTCAACTTGAACACGTATTAAAATTCAAATTTAATTTGTGGAGCGGTAATGTGCGAAATTAATAGGCTACTGCAATGCTTTCAGTTACACAATTTTTGGAAATATTTCTATCATTTGGTCGCCATTTTGTGTTTCCCAGTTCAGTCGTGCCCACTGCGGCCCGGGGCGGGCCCACCCCCAAATTTTGTCAGGGGTGTCATAAAGTTGAATCTAAAAATGCTTTTAATACCCTTCACATGTCAAGTCAATATGAAAGTTGTGTAACTGTTTTCTGGAGTTACGTTACCACCTCTTCCCCAATGTTTTTTCCAGTCCTTTGCGCATGATTTCCTTGCCCCGATGTTTTTTTTTTTATTCCGTCGCGCCTGATCCAGCGCTACCTGTGTGAATGTATGATTTGTATCGCAAGACTACAAAAATCCAAGTTATGCTAATAATGCCGTGACGTCACATCCGCAGACAACTTTTATCGGATACGTGTGTTCCGATAAAAGTTGTTTATAAACGTGACGTCACAAAGTAATTAGTTAACATTTTATTTTCCTTATCCACATATACGAATCATATATTTACAGAAGATGGTCAATTTTTAGTTATCTCCGACAATTGGATGGAAGAGATTTCAACTAAAACTTACAAAAATCGGAGCGTAATCTGATCCGATATCGCTGTAGTATGACCTGCACTTAAATGTAGCATTTATGAATAAATGCACTCTAGGATTGCGGGTGTAGGCCGATAAATGTTAGTGACAGGCTCTCCAGCTCATACGATGAATGTCATCATCTACAAAAAAATCTCTACCTATTAAGCAAACGATTTGTCGTGCAGATGTGAATTTCTTTCTTACGAACAAGTGACAATTCCGACCGCCGTCTGTCCCTTCTTTATTACACCCAATCATTTCTTGGACAAAATTTCAACACATATCTGGTAAAACTTAAATGCATGCAAGAAATATTAAAAGCCTGTTGCAGAGTTCAAAAAGATTATCATATACCCCTTTTTAAGAGCCACTCAAGTTGCTTTCTCGATCACAAAATATGTTCATCGATGAACTACTGAAAGGTACCTTAATTGCTAATGAATAGCGACATAACCATAGTCCTAGGAACGAATAAATCCCTCTTTTACATTTCTGTACTGGGTTTCATTTAACCTCCATTATCAGGCCATACCGGTATTTATATTCAGGTTAAGGCCATCAGCGGTCAGCCCAACTGGAATCGGAGTGTTTCCTTTTGAGGCCAAGGAGGTGCATAAAATATCTTAAAAAGACAATTCTCGGCATGCAGTGATAAGGCACTCGAAGTACCATTTCCAGCAATCTAGATGTATTTAAAAAAAGAAGAAAAGAAAAAAGTCCGTCTGGCAGGAATGAGTCGCGATCCGCGTCAGTTCTCTCCCAGTCAATATCACGCGTGAAAGAGAAAGATCCAGTTTTGGTTACTTTATCATACGACCAAACTTATTTCCCACTGATTAGCTTATTTTACCTAACCATTTTATGTAATGATAAACTTGGTAAAGCTTATCTGGTAGATCCGTTTTTCTTATTATTTCGAAATTTTCCCATTTTTTTTATTACAATGAAAATTATTATAATGCATTCGAAAGCTCAAAAATAACGAAAGCTTCCCTTCTTCTTAAAAGCTCGGAAATGCCATTTCCAGCTGTCTGGGGTTACAATTTTTCAAATATTTTGTACGCTCCGCGCCAACCGGCAGTGACGCTTCGCTTAAATAGTTTTCTTGGCAACCACCACTTCCAACGATCCCCAAAAATTTATTTTACACGACGTCCCTACATGCACCTATACCTTACTCACCTACAAGTTGGCTGCGTTATACACCTACGCGCATGTACAAAACTTGGGAAAATCGCAATATTTCAAGGAATTCAGGGCCCTTTACATAAAGCAATACGATCATTTGTGTTGCTCAAGTTAACTACATATCCCCAGAACATCCGGAGCTTCTGGACCCCACCTGGGGTCCTAACGCCCCTAGTGGCCTGTAAACCCCACGCCTCTAGAGGGGGCGCTGGAGGCTCCTGCGGCTCCTCCAGCCTCGTCTCATCCCCCAGGATCCAAAAAAATCTTAGCCACTCCGCATATACTATGTGCATAGATTTTTCTGTTGTTACACTTGCTACACTTCGAAACCACAGGCGTTCGAAGCGTTTTATAAGGGCTATATAAGTACTTTATTATTATTAATTTTTATTATTATTGCTTTACATAAATATATACCAGTGTATAGTATATGTATATGGCGCTTCGAATGCCTGTGTTCAAAACCCGCTTAAATGAGCCAGTTCGGTAATTCGTTTTTATGGCTATGAACATGCGCACTCCCCTCAAGTCGTAGGGATAAGTTCTCGCACCTAAAACACGTACTTCAAAGTTGAGGTCACACGAAAAGCTTGTGGAATCATTCTTTCTCAACCCATCCATAACGTCGTAAGGAGACACCTCAAGTGTCATTTTTAAAGTGGTTTGTCTCTAAATTGGCCTTTTGGTGTAAAAGTTTGAATCTTACTCATGCAGAGCCGGGCTGATCCCCTACTTTTGTTCGAATTTGTAGACGCTTTGCTGTTGCATGCATGTACTGACGAAGAAAGGGAACGTCGTTCGTTTTGTGCCGAGCTCGGTTTGTATTTCCCACGTTGTGACTGTATGGTCACTAAAGTGGTCAAAGCGTCGCAGACTTGCTGTCGGGAAGCCGGGTCGTACCGAAGACTTAACATTTGTTGTTTAGGTAGTTAGTAAGTTAGTTGGTTAGTTAGTTAGACAGATAAACAGATAGACAGATAGACAGATAAACAGATAGATAAATAGACAGACAGACAGATAGACAGATACATAGATAGATAGACAGACAGACGGACGGACGGACGGACGGATGGATGGCCACGGCCTTTCCTCCACCTTTGTCTCACTGTCCACGGAGCCAGACAGAGTTTCACACACAACGGCAGTAGGTTCGATTTTTAGAGTATTTAATTGGTATGTTTCGGCCTGGTTATCGAACCACAGCCTTCCGCGTGAGAGGAGGGTGCTCTACCGCTAGACCAAACACGTGTTCAGTTACGTCACATGGACAGACAGATTTTATTGGACTACGCTTTCCGATAAAAATGTATGACGGTTTGACCTCGTGAAAAAAATCAGTTGACATTTCATTTTCATATACATCAGAGATCATTTGTTTACATTGGTTGACAATTCAATTCTTTGGAGCTCTTTTCGACCATAGGTGTGGAAGATCGAAAAGCCCACAAAAATCAGGTCAGAATCCGATCCAAATTCGTTGTAGTGTGACCGAGGTTCAAGTCGTGCTAGACCAAGACAGATGGATCTCGGCGTTCCGGCCACTGACAGATGCAGTACAGGGAGCGATTGAGGACAAGAGAAAATTATAATGCCAAGTCCAGTGAGAATCACTACTGACTTTATTGCACCACTATTTGTTCCTGCTTTGTTCCTGCTTTGACTGGTTAGTGATACGTTTGTTTCGTTCAAAGTGCTAGGGCTACAAACTGGGCAATATTATAACCCCTCGTGAGAAGTTATAAGCAATAATTGACAAAGCAAACCATAGTATTGCACGCAATACCCCGTACCTTTGTCATATGAATTGTGTACGTGATGTCATCAAAGATCATTTGTAACACATAGTGCTGCAAACCCTTCCTGAAGTTGTTTGTTCAAGGTCAAGTCACCATTGCTAGCATTTTCACAAGACTGCCATATGCCTTCTTTTCGAACTGTGATTTTTCATTCGTGACTAGTTGCTGACTGGCTCAGAGGTACATAGAAGCGCCGAGAGTACGTGGAGGGCTGTCATTGACAGGGAATGAAGATACAGGGCCGTAACAATTAGTCATAACATGTAGATAACGTAAATTCAAGTCAACATTTTTGTTTGAAGAGACTCGGACATTTTGTGCCACCGCGACCTGTTTCGCAGTACACAATCCATAACACAAGAAAAAGTCTCACATCTGCCTAGAGGAATTGGCGATCAATGATAAGTGACTTGGAACTCAAAAGACGTAACTTTGCGTACATATTACGAACATTGTTGTGACTTGTTTTCTATTTGAAGCTTCAACAGCTAAAAGAAAACGGTTACCGATGGCTTTACTCATGGGATTTAATGATGTTTTAACTGTGATCATCGCAGTGGTCACTTTTTGGTTTCTGTTAAGATTGAAAAACAGGCCTAAAAATCTTCCTCCTGGACCTTGGGGTATACCCATTCTTGGTTGTATCCCTTGGTTGGTGTTTAGCAAAAAGGACGTCAGAGATACCTTCAGGGACTGGAGTTATAAATATGGTCCTATATACAGTTTAAAAATGGGTTCAGCATCCATGGTTGTACTCAATGACTCTGATTCGATCAACGATGCTCTAATTCACCCAGAATTTCAGGACAGAACGAAGATGGACTACACCCTCGCGGCCCCTGGAGAAGGTATACTTTTGAATTTTATCTTCAGTAGGTAACATTTCTATTTGAGACCCTTATACGACGTATTTCTTTGTCCATGGGGGATCCATAAGATGTTGCACCGGGATTAATAAGGGGTTTATTGTACTAGCCGATATTCCATTATCACCCATATGAGATAGTTCTGAGTTACATGTACATTAAATGATGTGGGAAAATTATGGGTCATAAGCCCTATGATATCCCCCAAGCATGTGGGTTATTCATATTGGCCCTTATTAATCTTTGCAGCAAAATTAATGGTCCCTATATCAGTTTATAACTTTATATGGGGCACATGTAAGTATGCTACCTATAAGAGGTGAATAAAACTGGATATAATTAGTTTCGTGGGTGATCCCAGATAGTTGAATTGGCTAAAAATGCGGACACAAGATTACTATTCTTCCCACGACTGGGGAGGGGGATTGTCCGTCCCACTTAACTGACCAAATTCCTCGATGTTTGCACCCTGTTGAATGGGGTGTTGAATATGTTCCCCGTTTGTCGTAAAAGGCGACTACATAGCGATGGCCTTGTTATCTAGATGTCACTACATAACACGTTTGTGCTGGTGTGTAGCTATTCTTAAATATCATCGAACTGTTTATTCAATGTTTCATAGTGAGTGGGTTGACCTTATAGTACAGTACAGAGAGTTGCGTAGCTCGATCTGTCAACCCTTGTTTTTACATCGTATTAAGCATGTCGACGACTGCATTTATATAATTGGAGGTACAACAAAATGGCCAGTAGAATAAGAATATCATTGTGATAGGTTTTTCTGTCTTTTTGCCTTTGCTAACTTTGAACAAATGCCAATTAAGTTCATGGAGAGACGGTGAATGGTTCACAATGCCATTGAAGAAGAAAATCGCAGTTGTGTTTGTGTTTAACAAATGGCAAGGTATCGTTACTTCCATGGAGTATCCAACATAGAGTTACTTTAGGGACAGGTCTGGAAAAAGTTTCTACTCGGAGTAGAACTGTTAGTGTACGTAGCACTCCACTTAATTCTTACTCCAACTAGATAAACAGATTTTGGTACGTTTTGTAGCCTCGGAACTTTTCAACTGGATGTTCAGAATACCTTTCATATCAACGGAGAGCAACGTCATTTTGTTCATCATATCTACGTATGAGTCACGTTCTGTGCCATTCAGCCAGACATGATTGAAAAAGTGTCTTGGAAAAATATCAGTTTATTTAAAAAAAAAAAACCTTTTTCGACAGAATCTACATTTCAAATAATGCAAATCACATCCAACTTACTGTATATTTAGTATGTGGATCCGCCATTGTAAGAGAATAATCCCTACCGCTTTGGGAGGCGGTCAAAGGTCATCTTGGGTTATCAGGGGTCAAGCACTAAAATTTTGTTAACACAATATCTCAAATTAGGAAAGGGGGATAGATTTCATATTTCGTACATACGTCATTGTGAGAGGATGGTCCCTATCCCTTTGGATGGCGGTCAAAGGTCATCTGAGGTCATCAGGGGTTTAAGTCTGAAGACCTTGTTAACACAATATCTCAAGAGAGGAAACTTGGGAAGATTTCAAATTAAGTATGTGGATACGTTATAGTAAGGGGATGATCCCTATTATTTTGTTGAAGATCAAAGGTCATCTGGGGTCCATTCACGAGGGCTCAAAATCTGAAAACCTTTTAAAAAACGATATCTGAAGTTACAAAAATTGAATAGATTTTATATATAGCATGAGAATAAAATGTAGTGAGAGGTGGTCCCTATTTCTTTTGGGACTGCGTGTTTGGTCTAATGGTAAGAGCATCCGCCTCTCACGTGGGAGGCCCGGGTTCTATTCCGAGGCCGAGTCATATTAAAGACTCTAAAAATGGAACTTACTGGTTGTGCGTGATGCTCTGCATTAAGCAATGAAGTGGGGAAAGCAAACCAGTGAGCCACAACTGGGAAAAATGTCGTGACCTGCTCGACTTGAACCAATAGGTTGGAAACTGAGCCGTAAAAGTCTGTCTAACTAACTAACGTATTGCTTTTGATGGAGGTCAAAGGTCATCATGAGTCACCAGGGGTCAAACACTGAAAACCCTCTTAACGCAATATCTCAAGATAAAGAGAAAGTTGGATGGAGGTTTACTATTTAGTATGTGGATACGTTATAGTGAGATAATCGTTCCTTTCGTTTTTGATGGAGGTCAATGGTCACTAGGGATCAAATGATGAAAACCGTGTAAACTCATTATCACAAATTAGGAAATTTGGCGGATGGATTTTATACCTGTATGTTGATTTGTTATGGTGAGAAGAGGATCGTTATTTGTTTGCTGAATGTCAAAGGTCATCTGGGTTCACCAGGAGCCAAAGTCTAAAAACCTTGTAACACAATATCTCAAGTTAAGAAACGTGTACAGATTACATTCTTGGTATGTGAATGCATTATGGTCAGAAGATGGTCACTATTGTTAGCTCAAACTAGCTAAGAGCTGTTTCAGCTATTGTGATCCGCTACCTCCACTCTGTCTGCAGTCTTTTCGTCTATCTCTGTATCCGTCGTTCCCTATTGGTTCTTATGGAGGTCAAAGATGATCTGGGTTCACCAGAGGTCAAAATGTGAAAACCTTGGTAACACACCCCACGGTGGGAAACTGAAATAGTAAGTATGTAATGCGCTTTACGGTGAGCAGATGGTCCCAATTTTTTTGGAAGAGGTCACAGGTCATTGGGGATAACTTCATTTTTGGAACATGCTAGTAAGAAATATAACATTTGAAGATGGGTATATGATGGCATTATTTGAAACAGACCATTTATACATCATCGAAACCTCAATGCATTTTTTGCATTTCGGTTTGCTTTGTAAATTAACGGCGATTTTGGAGCCATTTTAGAGTATAATCCAGTAAGCCACAACTGGAAAAAATGTCGTAGCCGACTGTACTCAAACCAATGGGGTACAAACTGCGCCGTAAAACTCCGTCTGACTTAACCTAATCATATGAATAACAAATGTATGGTTCGTTGCAGTGTAATACCTTATGTAATGTCTTTTGAGTCAACCAATATTTTTCTGACGAACATTTTTTCCTGTTATAGATATGTTAGACCTGTTAGGGCATAAAAACTACAACTCGGCGGTACTTGGGCTTTTCAAAGAATCTTATTTCCATATACAAATCGGGAGATGACCGTAAGATTTCCCAGATCGAAGTTAGACCATGACCACGGATCCATTTTTTTTTTTTTTTTTTCGTTCGATTTAAGTCACTGTACAAATGTTGTGCAGAATAAATATTGTGAAAAAAAATTGTAAAAATAAACTCTGATTGCTGCTTTAATCGTAAACACCTAAAGGTAGTAAAGTATCTTAAAGGGAAGGTTTAAGCAAAAATTTAATTTTCATATGTGAGAGAGGAACCAAATCTACACAGAGTGGCGGTAGTTTCATTCAAATTGGTTATGTATTTTTTGAGATATTGGAAAATAAAATCAGTAGATTTGTGTTCAAAAGTGAGTTTGATGGCAGCAGAGCTTTTTTCACTTGCTCACATTGACAAGGAATGCTTTGTTTCACTTTGTTTTATCAGACTGCTTTGTTGACCTTGAAGTTAATAGGGATAGGACCTCCCTATGTGGGATGCAAAGTTCTCATGCCACTTATACAATCATATTTTAATAATATGTGATTCTTGAGGAGAAATCAAGTCTGAAGTTTAAAGAAAAACAAAAGACTGTGCTCTAATGTGGGGATGTGATGTCATATGTGCTTGCTTCAAGTTCACTTCTTGTTGAAAATGTGACAACTTCACATGCTCATATCTTGAGAACCACACATCAGATTTCAATGCAAATTTCACAAAAATGCATAGAATGAGTACCCCTCTAACATACCAAATCCTGTTGTGACTTAAACCCTTCTTTTAAAATAAAGAAGCGTTCAAATTTTTTCATTTTTGCATTTTAGACCTTGTATAGAGCACTTCAACTGACCTCACAAGCCCCGCCCCTTTTGGCGGACAAAATTTAGTGTATCACGCAATTAGTTTAGCTAGCTACGTACGAAGCAGCTTATAGACCGCGTGTGACCGTTGCACTAAAACATTTTGGTAATTGCCAGGCAGCAGACGTAACTTACCAATTAAAACGTCAAGGGAAAGAATTTTAAAGTGGAGCGTGTTTGGTAGAACAAAAGATACCTAGTGGTTTCCTGAAGTTAAGAAGAAAAACCTTGTAAATAGCTTTTGAATTCTTAATTTTTCAATAACGGAAACACTAAATACTTTCAAATGCAGCAGTACGTGCATGATCCATGTTGAAAAGAAAGGTTCATTTGCTCGGGAGTAGTTCATGTAACAGTTGGTGTCATCGGAGGTTAATGTGATGATAGAAGTAAACTTAATAAGAACCCAAAGGAAATGCAAATTTATATGGGATTTATGTGTTATTTGAGAGTAAAACGCACTAAGGAAACAATATGGAGATCAATTGAACCTGCACTCTCTGGCAGATGTTGTATCTGTTCATCGCTGCTATTTTGTATGGATTGCTGTATTTAATCGGATTTATGATAGTTTATTTTGTATTTGACAGGAATTTCTATGTCATCTGGATACGTTTGGCAAGAGCAAAGAAAGTTTGTCCATCAAATATTTCGTGAATTCGGGGTTGGAAAAGCTAGCTTTGAGGATAACATCGTAGAAGAAGCTTCACTTTTAACGGATGCCTTACTCAAACTAGATGGAGAAACGGTCAGTATCGAACACATGGTAAACAGCGCAGTGTCAAATGTCATTTGTTCTGTAACATTTGGACAGAGGTTTGACTACAATGATACAAGTTTTCAAAACATCCTTAAGAACGTTAATGAAGCTGTGCGGCATTCCACAATCCGAATGAGTTTGCCAGAAATTTTGCCATTCACCAAATATCTCCCAACTGGAAGTAGCAAGAAGATAAGATCAAATTACAAAACATCCTTACGATTCCATAACACGCTGGCTTCAGAACATAAGGCCAGGGTTGACCCTGAAAATATAAGAGATATAATGGATGCTTACTTACTTGAAATCAAAAAACGAGAAAATATTGACAACTGTGCTGTCTTCAATGAGAACAACATGCAATGGGTAATAAATGACCTCTTTACAGCTGGGACAGAAACGACCAATACTACCCTCCTATGGGTATTTCTGTTTCTCTTAAATAATCCTGACATTGAGGTCAAATTGAGAGCTCAGCTGGATGAAGTTGTCGGTCAAAACCGCTCTCCCAGGTATTCTGATCGGCTCAACCTTCCACTTGTCGAGGCCGTTGTTTCTGAAAGTCTACGAATTGGAACGTCATCTAACCTCTCTTTTCCCCATGTTACAGCAACAGATGCTGAACTTCATGGCTTTACTATCCCGAAAGGAACCATTGTGCTCCCAAATTTCTATGCTCTATTCACTAACAGGGAAAAATGGGAGGATCCAGAGACATTTCGTCCAGAGAGATTTTTGGACAAGGACGGAAAATTTATCAAGAGAAAGGACTTCATACCTTTCAGTGCAGGTACAGTGTACACTTTACACTAGAATGGCCATCTAGGCTGAATGATCCATTGATAATTATCCTTTACCTTGTTGTGACTGTTAAACTCGGAACTGAGAGTTTTTTAGCCAAGTGGCCTCCCCAGCGGAGGCAAGGGGGTATTTTCCCCCCAGTGAGAACCTTTGCTCCCCCCTTCCACCCCCCCCCCCTTCTCCACTCAGCTCCCAAAGTAAAGTGGCCAGTGGCCGAATTAAAGCATTCCAATGAAATTTTAGCGGTTATTTGTTTTATTTATTTAGAGTAAGGATGGTCCTTTCTGTGAGAGAGAGGGTAATTCTTTTGTTTAACATGTTAGAAATTATGATCAAATACTTCAAAAAATCACGATCACAGCGTTGGCTTGAAATTTTTCCTTAAAAAATCAATTTAAAATTAGAAGAATCGTACATTAAAATAAAAAGGGTGAGAATGAATGTACTTCTATACTGAGTAGCTTTCTTTAAATTGAACCCAATAGGAAGAATGATAAAAGTGTTTCATCGTTTGCGCAATACACATCGCAGCATGACATGTTTTCTTACCTTTTTTAACATAAAAATAAAAGTGTATACAACATAAAAAGGACAGATTGTCTTGAATCATTTCCTTTAACAAATTGGCAGCATATCACATGTGAGGCTGCCTCACCGTCTGAGGAGAGCAATATCGTGCTTAAATGGTTTTGCAGTTGTGCAGGTTCTTTTGCCACAAATGTGTAACACACTATTCCTGCCGCCGTATAGGCATCATTTTGAAAACACTGTGACTTTCTCCTATAGGAATGGCAATACCGATTCGGAACTTAGTTGAAGCAACATATCAGATCTTTGATATTTTTTTCAGGTCCTCGTGTCTGCCTTGGAGAGCAACTTGCGAGAATGGAGATTTTCATTTTTTTAACACACATCTTGCAGAAAGTGTCTTTTTCCGTTCCTCGAGGAAGCAAGGCACCTCCACCAGTGGGAATCGAAGGTTTCATCATCAGACCCCCGCCGTACGATGTACTCATTACAAAAGTGGAGAATTAAACCAAAACATTGGTTTCCAATGCCTCTGAAAGTCCCCTTTGCTTCTGTAGTCTGAGGGTCTAATAAAGATCGAGTTTGTGTGGAGGGTGTTCCTCTGAAGCGTTGACATTGACTTTCCAATGGTGTGTACAATTCTGTTAGGGAAGTGGGAAAGTCCTGCTGGCATATTCGTATAATATCCCGGGGAACTTTTGTTAACTCATCGGTGTCCCATTTGACCCAACAGCTTTAGTGTGAACTGATTGATTTCTTTTCTTGGTGAGCTGGTTAGTTTCTCATGTTTCTTTCCCAGTATGAATTGTACAAGAAATGATGCGGGCTTATAGAGTCCTGTCCTGCACTGAGGAAGTCAGACAAAAATTCCTTAAAGTGGGCATGACACGGCTAAAAGTAAGTTTCTCGGTAAATGTTCTTTGGTTACACCTTGACATAAAGTGAATGTTTTCCTCACTAAATTATGTCCATAAATACCGAAATACGACGTTTTAAAATTCCCAGTTACAGGTCAGGCTCAGGCCATTTGAGATCCGAGAGTTAAAAAACGTATGTGAGCGCGTCTCAAGATGGAGACGTCACTGGAGGCACGGTTAACAACACTGCACCAGGGAGCTCACAATCATCGAATCATTTGCATGGTAACGCCTGTTAGCGAGTACATAATTGCAAACACCGGTGCAACGATAGCAGTGAGTGTGGCCACTGACTACATTGTGAATTGCGCATTGCGCGGTGACTGCTTAGTATTCGCAATGGCACGTACCTTCACCGAACAGCTCATACAGTAAAGACGCGCTCCTAGTGGGGACGTGGTTGTTGTGGACTGTCCACACATGTTCATAGCTGTTCTGTATAGCAGCCAAACCGCGTCTTTCTTGCACAAAAACAGAACTGGTTTTTTTTCACACGCGCGCATATGCATGCGAACATATTGGCCAATGATGTGCTCCGAATACCCACCATGGTCTGCGCTTTTCGCTCTGTATTCTGGACGAGTATTGTGATGAAATCGATTTCATGGAGTTGCTAAGATAAGGTAACTTTACCGAGCGTTACATTAGTCCCACACCTAGATGCGCGTTCTTAAATAGGCGCGGTTTGTGCCACCAATTGCGTCATAAAAGTCAGGTAACCTGTTGCGGCATTTTTCGGAATTGAATTTTGAACATTTTCCTTCAAATATCATTCATGCCGAATTGTACAGGTTTTTAATGGGGTGTGAGATGATATTTGTAAAATACTGTATCTAATCTTGCAATACACAAGTTTTTGTGTCCTTGTCATGCCCACTTTAACCAGTCGTGCCCAGATTTTCTATCAAAAAAATTGGTGACGATTTGAATGATTGACAGGAAGAAGTCCACTTTCAAAGTTTACCACGAACTTCCCTTATAGACGAATCCGATTTGGGCTTCTTTTTAGTGACTGTGCGCAGCCATTATTGGGGTCCATCAGTCTTTAATCGTCTTCATTTATTGTCCACGTGAATTTCAAATCCTCGTATTCAGTGAAGTTGAGAAAATTAAGATACACTTCAGTGTACAACCATCCATGGAACAGGTAAGGAAGGAAATTAAAAGATTTAAGGTGATGGACCCCAGTAATGGCCGACTAAAATCAGACCATCACAATCCGTCCGGATTCGTGTATACTTGGACAGAGCATGTAACGCGTACGTCCTTTCTTTAGATTATCGCCAACGCTGGGTCAAAAAAGGCGCACCAAGATGGCCACCGTGAGGCTATAATTTGTATGATTTGACGACGACTAAAACTATTTTCAACAAAAATTTAACTTGAATGGGAAATAATATCATATTTCTGTACGTGTACGTGTAGTGATTTTGATCTTACCTTGCATTATTTCTAAAATAATATCAAGTTTCTTTCAAAATCTGTTGGTTTGAACTATTTGAGCAAGTACAAACTTTCGCAAAAAAAAAAGAAAAACAATAGCAGATAGTCATCTTGAAACGCCTATATTCACACGTGTGTTAGTGACAATCTATTGTGCAGTATGCTCTGTCCATGTATATGAAGTCCGTGAAGTATACCCAGATGTTCACCTTATACTTATAATTATGTCCCTGTGGCAACTTACAAACAACTAATTGGACATATCTCCATTTAGGAGAAGCTACAAATTATTCATCGAGTAAGAATCAGGACGATAAATATTCCTTTGAAATTATTCTGATCTGATTTTCAAAGTTATTTTCCTTTGTTTTCAATTCGCTGGTTTACTAAGTAAGGTGAAAAGAGAGTGTTTCCACTTCATTAAAATTCTTTGGAACTGAATTTTTCTATAGGTCATCGGATAGCAAATGTAAATATTTGCCCATTTTTCTTCAAAATACAATGCTAATTAACCCTAGGAAATAGCTTTATAACCCCACCATATGGACTTTACAGCAAACATTACATTTTGAAAATCGTGTGTGAAAAGTCTGAGATAAAACAGTTGTTGTATTTGTCTCCTTCTTCCCTATAATTCTAAGCTGGTTGCTATTCAACAACTGTACACAAACAAAGGAAAACAATGCCCAAAGTGGTCAAATTTGTTTTTCAATTTACAAGTTAGCCCCTTTTTGACTTTTGCCAGGGAGTTAGTCTTAGTAGTAGGCTACTAGCTTTGCGATGTGTGATCACAAGGAGTCTGCCATTGACCGATGCACGTGCAAGACTTAATCTAAGATACTACATGTAGCTAGCTAGTGTTAAGTTATCCTCCACAGAATCGTTTTAACCTACAATGGCATCAAAGTACTTTCTGACCAGTTCTCTTCCACGAATCTATGTTGTTTCCTTGCTGTTTACTCTTCATTCTTTGCTTTTTTTCCAGTAAGACCTCGGAATCAAAAACAAAGGTTGTAGGCCTATGCCCTCTCTCTCATGTATACCAAGTTTCTTAATCTGTTAGTCATACCCCTAGACTTCCTCCAGTAGGATGATTCCCGTTTCCATATTCCTAATATCAGTTGAGTCACATGTAGCTGACTTTCGACACCTACAATGATGGAAAAGTCCAAAAAATAATACGTCCGCTAAACCGCCTAGGACGATAACGCAACAATTTTAAATGGACCGACGAACTTCGAAAAGCTTTTAAAGAAACATTTGAAGAGGTAGTGACTCAATAACCAGTTCTACACATGACCAAAAATGTAGGCAGGTTAACTTTGTCCAATGACACTCCAAGAATTGTCACTGAAAGTGGCGGCGCAACGGGGGGAGGGGTAATTACCCCCCCCCCCCCACTTTGCCTTTTCCCCCACTCCTCCCCCTCCCCCACCCCCAAGCTAGGTCAGTTGTGAGTTGGGTTAACTGAAATCATAAATGATAGGCCTATACCTCTATACAGACTTAATTTTTTATCAAGAGGTATCCCAACACATGGGAATTTCCAGGGGCTTCGCCCCGTAGACCCTAACCCCCAGGAATGTGAGTTTTGAACTCCGTTTCGGGCTGCACCAAAAACACTTCCCCCAACATTATCTTTGCCCTTAGTTTACCCCTCCCCCCCCCCTCCATTTCTGACATTCTGGCGCCTGCACTCGTACCTCACACAAAGCTGTGAATGGCACGAAAGAACTTATTACGGTACTTAACGAAGCAAGTACAGGCGTTAAGGGGCCACTAAACTAGACACGTTGGCTTCCCTCACCAATGTCACAGCATTTATGTCACTATGTATTAAAGCAATGGCGGAGCTACCATATAGTCAGAGGGGACGGTCGCCACCCTTAACGGACTCGAATTGCCCGCCAGCGCCCTTTTTACTCTTTTACCGTATTGAGACATATGTATCTACCTACATAAAGCGCCCCTACAGCCTATCGCCCCCCCCCCCCCCACACACACACACACTCTAAATCTTGCCCTTCAAACTTTGAAACGCCCCTACAGGTCATTCTTGCCCCATCTGACTGAATTCCCTTCCTCTGCCACTGTATTAAATCATAGTTAGTTCTACCCTTTTTAAGACCATTTAGCTTTAATTTAGCACAAATCTAAACAAGAGACCACACAGTTCGATTAAGTAAACTTTTTCGATTGCCTAACTGCGCTATTTGCGTAAACTATTTGACAAGATCAAATATTCAATTGAGATTTTTCAGTTTTTTCCGTGAGCCTAGACAGAAAGATTCAGTAATTTATTAAGTCTTCCCAATAGCACTCTTAGTCTGCCTGAATCAGATAATTTTGCTCATGAAAAGAATATTCATTCATGCCGTCATGACTAGATCTGAAGCACGGACTTCCTTTACATCAGACTTAATCAAATAGCGGCGCCGGCGCCACAAGTGGCGCGAGACGTGGTTTGAAGAAGAAGATTAACAGTTACCGGTGAATGAACAAAAATTGTAAAGTTTGTGAAAAATTTTGGACGGGAAAATTGAAAAAACTGCACCATTTTGCATGTAAGCCCTTTCTGAAACGCAAAAATTTTCAGAAGGGGAGGGGACACCCCTTCCCCTTCTGAAAGGGGAGGGACACCCCCTCCCCTTATTCTCCTCCCTCAGGACGGCGACCAGTGGCGCATTATATCAGTACCATTTAGAAATGTGGTGCTTCTGAATATTTTATTGAGGGAGCCTGCTATGCATGGACAGAGCATACAAACACGGTACGGTACAATGTCGCTACCGTACGTGTGAGAAAAAGCGTAGCAAGATGGCTGTCTGCTATGGCCTTGTATGAAAGTTTGGACTTGCTCAAGTAAATCAACAGATTTTGCAAGTGTGACATGGACAAGTGGTATGCCCACCTCTAAGTTAAGTATTAGTTAAGAGAGAGCTCTCTAAATAACGCCCCATACTCCTGACTCACCCCTCACACGAGCAAGGTAACCCTCATGCCAAGACATGCCACTTGTGATCTGCAACTTGCGTGCATAACACCTGTATCCCACCACCCAGTTTAAAAAGTTATCCTTTCAAAGTTGTAGTTGTAAAGTTTTCATTGGAATCCATGTGAATTGTCGATTGGAAAGGCTCCTTTGAGTTTGAGTTGATTTGAGGCAGAGGACTGGGGAAGTTCTCCTTGGAAGTTCACACCCCTGGAATACATGTATTCATGAGATCTCCTGCAAATACATTATATAACCCGAAATTTGGGTCGTGTTTAATGATTCAGTTTGTGGTGTCACGCAAGAACGTTAACATATTTTCGAAACAATGTGAGGTAAGTTCGAAATCACACGTATTTCAGGAATATAATATTATTTCCCATTCAAGTTAAACTTTTGTTTTAATTAAATATTAGAGCATTGCCGTCAAATCATACGAAATATAGCTACACGGCGGCCATCCTGATGCGCCTTTTTTGCCCCAGACGGTGGTGACAATATTTGGATAAGACGTATGCGTTACATGTTCTGTCCATTCATATAGGAAGTGCGTGATCTGAGGTTAGATCAATTAGTATCAAAGTCCCCGACTCACTAGTCACCATCTCAACTTCACCAAAGTAAAGACAAAACATCTACGTCCAATGTCTCTTCCAGTCTAGCTCTTACAACTTCCCAAAATGTAAGAAAAACCAGGCCTGCAATCGCAAGAAATCCCCAAATTTCCTCTCCTTTGCAACCTGTTCCAGGATGAGTTTGTTCTCCCCCTAATCATATCGTCCGTGTTTTACTGAACCTTGGCGCCTGAACTACGACTCGTTGATAAAACATCGGTGATACAGAATACATGTGGATCGCCATCCGACTTGTAAGTCCCACTGACACACTCTTCTCCAAATCGACAACATTGGGACAAGACATATTCCGAAAAAGCAGGAATTTGATAATCAATAAGGTAAAATTTTGAAGAAAAATCAGAGGGAAGCCTTTTTGGTTTCGATGAAAAGAAAAACCTATGCATTCATGATGGCGTGTGTGTATGTGTGTAGGTGTGTGTATGGGTGTGTGTATGTGTGTGTGTTTGTGACACTTTGCTTGTTTACACGATATCTTGAGAAGGTAAGATCTGACAGTTCTCAAACTTGGTGCACAGATACCCCATACTGAGAGGAAGAACCCTATTTATTTTGGGTGAGGTCAAAGGTCATCTGGGGTCACAGGGGGTCAAAAACCAAAATCCATGTTTACACAATATCTCAAGACAGGAAACTTGGATTAATTTCAAACTTGATATATTGATGCGTTATGATGTAAGGAAGAATGCTATTGATTTTGGTGGAGATCAAAGGACATTTGGGGTCACGTGGGGTCAAACCCTGAAATCCTTGTTTACACAATATCTCATGGTAGGAAACTTGGATTAATTTCAAACTTGATATGTTGATGCGTTATGATGTAAGAAAGAACCCTATTGATTTTGGTGGAGGTCAAAGGTCATTTGGGGTCACATGGGGTCAAACCCTGAAATCCTTGTTTACATGATATCTCATGATAGGAAACTTGGATTAATTTCAAACTTGATATGTTGATGCGTTATGATGTAAGGAAGAACCCTATTGATTTTGGTGGAGGTCAAAGGTCATTTGGGGTCACATGGGATCAAAACTTGAAATCCTTGTTTACATGATATATTATGGTAGGAAACTTGTATTCATTTTAATCCTGATAGGCAGATGCGTTATGACGTAAGAAAAGAACCAGATTTATTTTCGTGGAGGTCAAAGGTCATTTGGGGTCACATTGGGTCAAACTCCGAACTTCTTGTTCACACTATATCTCAAGGTAGGAAGCATGGATTAATTTCAAACTTGATATGTTGATGCGTTATGATGGGAGGAAGAACCCTATTGATTTTGGTAGAGATCAAAGGTCATTTGGGGTCATAGGGGTCAAACTCAGAAAAACTTGTTTAGGATAGCTCAAGGTATGAAAGGTGGATGGATTTCAAAATTAGTATGTAAATGAATTATGGTGAGAAGATGGTCTGTATACGGTTTTTTTTTTTTTTTTTGTGGAGGTGAAAGGACATCTGGGGTCATGATCGGTCAATCTTTGAAAAACTTGTCAAAATGTGATATCTTAAGGTAGGAAACTTGGATTAATTTCCTAATTAGTATGTGGATGTGTTATGGTGAGTTGAAAGTACTGTACCTGTTGTTTTTGGTGAAGGTCATGGTCATCTGGTATCACCTGGCATCAAACTCTGAAAACCTTGTTTGCAGAATATCTTAAGGCACAGCATGAAATTTGGCTTTTTGAATAGAGAAATGTTTTGGTTAAAAGAAAAACCAGCCACTTACAGGTGAAGACAAAGGTTATTTTGGGTCACCAGTTGTTACAAGAAATGTAGCATTTTATTGAAAACAGCATGTATGTATCATCGAAACCTGAATGCATTTTTGCATTCTGGTTTTTAAATCTGCAATTTACCTATAAATGTGATAATTTCGAATTCTTCAAGGCAGACTATCCTTTTGAACTAATCATCACAGTTTACATACATTTATTCCGTAGCTGTTAAATTAAAAATAACAAAAACTTCGAGATGGTTACTTCTCTCCTCTGCTCTCCTCTCCTCTCCTCTCCTCTCCTCTCCTCTCCTCTCCTCTCCTCTCCTCTCCTCTCCTCTCCTCTCCTCTCCTCTCCTCTCCTCTCCTCTCCTCTCCTCTCCTCTCTCTCTCTCCTCTCCTCTCCTCTCCTCTCCTCTCCTCTCCCTCTCTCTCTCTCCTCTCCTCTCCTCTCTCCTCTCCTCTCCTCTCCTCTCCTCTCCTCTCCTCTCTCTCTCTCTCCTCTCCTCTCCTCTCCTCTCCTCTCCTCTCCTCTCCTCTCTCCTCTCCTCTCCTCTCCTCTCCCTCTCCTCTCCTCTCCTCTCTCCTCTCCTCTCCTCTCCTCTCCTCTCCTCTCCTCTCCTCTCCTCTCCTCTCCCTCTCCTCTCCTCTCCTCTCTCTCCTCTCTCTCCTCTCCTCTCCTCTCTCCTCTCCTCTCCTCTCCTCTCCTCTCCCTCTCCTCTCCTCTCCTCTCCTCTCCTCTCTCCTCTCCTCTCCTCTCCTCTCCTCTCCTCTCCTCTCCTCTCCTCTCCTCTCCTCTCCTCTCCTCTCCTCTCCTCTCCTCTCCTCTCCTCTCCTCTCCTCTCCTCTCCTCTCCTCTCCTCTCCTCTCCTCTCCTCTCCTCTCTCCTCCTCTCCTCTCCTCTCCTCTCCTCTCCTCTCCTCTCCTCTCCTCTCCTCTCCTCTCCTCTCCTCTCCTCTCCTCTCCTCTCCTCTCCTCTCTCTCCTCTCCTCTCTCCTCTCCTCTCCTCTCCTCTCCTCTCCTCTCCTCTTCACTTCTCTTCACTTCTCTTCACTTCTCTTCACTTCCCTCCGTCTCCTTTCTTTACCTGTTTTACCTTTCTCGTTATTCATGTCATTGTGTCCGAATCTGACAAAAAAAAAAACACTGAGACATTGACATATATCAATAGAAACGAGCGGAATGACAAAATGGTTTGTAGAAACTAGAAGAAAATCAAGCCCCCGCCCCCCCCCCCCCCTTTGGCTTGCATGCTAATTGTATCGCCTACATTTGTAAAGTCTTCCAATAAATTGTGTCGAAGCTCAAGAGTTGCGATATAGTACACCGACTACCAATGAATTCATCAACTTGAACCAGTCTAAAGACCCTATTTTGAACTTTGCTTCAGAGATATTGTTGATGGTTGACGGCTACAATCTTAAAGGCATATTCTGGTGGCAAATATGATTATGCTACTCTAAATGACCACTTCCTTCTCATTCCGAACATTGCAAAAGCTTTTCCGGTCGAATTTTAGCCAAAGAGAAATTTAACTTACAAATTGGCTAATATTTTCACAAAATCACCGTTTCAACAACAAAGTATTGACGTCATTGTGGCAAATCAAGCAACCGAGTCGAATGCAGCTCACCACTGAACAGCACTTGAACAGATTCGATTCGCCGTTGGAACCAACGCACTCGCAAAACATACACGTTATCCGTTCGTGTGTTTTCGCTTACCACAGTACATCTCTTTCAACGTTCGACATCGCTCTGTATTTTCTACCAATAGGTCTAAATTTTGCACCGTTTTATCTGAATTTAATATTTGTTTGCGGAAGAGTCATTTAGATTCGAAATTATAGTACATAATGGCCGACTTTTCAGAAGAAGTGGAAGGGCCACAAGGGTACGATTTTGAACCCACCATGTCGGAAGAACAGTACAGCCGGAAGATGGCTGCCGAGAAATCAATGCAGACGCATGAAAGAACTGGTTCGAGCGACGAGGAACCTGACTTGGAAAGTGAACGGGTTGGAAACACCGCTTGGTGCCAGTGTGGTCTTTGTGAAGCAATGGAATCGCGGGTGGAGAGTATTTGCTGCACAGAAATCAGAAAGTTAGGCGAAAAGGTGTTGGGCACATGCGTAACACTCCACCGGAGTTTCGAGAGTCTTTGTCTGAATGAAGATGTTTTGTCAGCTACATGGAACCTACTGCAACATACGAAGGGAAACCTACAGTCAGATAACTTGCAAAATAGGTCAGTGATTTTTACATTACAAACGAAGGAAGATCCGTGCACGTGCTTATTTTACACATTCAGTTGTTGTTGTTTTCATTCGGGCGTGAATATCGTACAACTGGTATTAGTTACTAGCCTAGCCTAGTATTGGGAGCACACAACGCTAACGTTAGTGTGACTAAGTTACACTCGATAAACTATTCTGTGTAATACACTGCAGCAACGTAATTAGCTCAGCATGTGTGCGGGCAGTTCTTCTTGCATCATACATGCATGAAAAAGTTTTCAGTAAATTTTTCGCGAAAAAATATGTAGGCCTGGGCCTTTAGGGTAGTCTAGCCCATATTATTATTCTCTATGAAATGTCAATAAGTTACATACTATCCTATACAAAATGGAGATTTATAACTTTGGCAAAAAACTGCAATACTGTACAATTCTGCATCATTTTGGTATGATCTTTTCAAACCCTCCATTTCAATTTCATTGCCTGCATTTCGTGAAACAAATAGGCAATAGTAATGCAGTAGTGATTCTCTTCCGTGGAGCTTATTTTTGGTCAATAAGGTTTGAACTGCAAATGGTTTACGCCTTGTTATTCATAACCCCAAAAAGGAAATTTCAGCACCACTGGAAGAATATAGGGGTAACTGTCAGAGAATTAAGTGTAAATATGATTTCTGTTAAATTGTACAAGTAGTATACTGCAATTGGAATATCCCTGTCATGAAATTAATCAAAATTGGCAATTTTTCTGACGTACGCAGCAAGCTCCACAGCATGGTAAATAGTATTCAATATGCTCAGCCTTTGACTTCAATTTCATATTCATGTTTACTTAACAGGCATTACAGATATGTCGCATACAAGATGTTTACCCAGTGGGGGCATGGACACATGGGGAAAGGAAACCGAACGCCTATACCATCCTGTGCCGTGTACCAGATAAGGCTAAAGTTTCCAGAGGCTAATGCTGAATACACTGGATTTTCCTACGCAGATGAAGTTCTTGCCGATGCTATGCCGATGTGAACATTTCTTTTGAAATCTGTGTAAATTCTAAATAAACAGAATGGTTTGAAAAATGCCAAAAAGAAAAAAAAATCTTCCGAGTTTTTTGTTCTAGAAAGCAAGATTAGACCAATTAAGTTTATGATTCACTCTCAGTGTACCCATAGGCCATTGTGTACTGGTTTCGAAATCTTAATACTTGGAACACTGGAAAAAACTTGACATGATTTCCATCGACTGTTGGGTTCCATCATTTTCTCGAATCAGGTTGTTGTTTCCTACAGTGTTAACTCGACTCAGACCAACCAATCCCAAATCTCTGTTTTATGCCGGACGTTTACTGCAGGGATATATATATTGAGATATCAGCCGAGGGTGTGGATCATTTTGGGTACATTTCAATTACTTTGAAAAACATGAAATTTTCAGAAAACCAGAGGCAAATTGAATGTTGTTATAAAATTTGTAATTAAGAAAATACCCTCAACCTTGCTCAGGATTTGACAAAAAACCAATTACTAAGGCATTTCCCAAAATATAAATAGAAATTGCCATGCTTACAGTAGTTCTCTGTATAATTTGTTACTGCAATTTTATAAGAAATTGTAAAATTTGAAGCTCCTGAGCAGCAGCTCCACTGGTTGGCCAGTGACCTGCAAAACACCCTCTGACCCCATGGAATAGGTTGGTCGCTGTCCCAGTTTGTCACTTACAGTTTTGTCATTGCCCCAAAGTTGAATATGGCTTCTTTTTGAAAGAACACGGAGAAAGGAGGGAGTTCAAGTCCTCACGACAGTCCAATCCTCCCCCCCCCAAAAAAAAAAAAAAAAAGTAAGGCACATACAAACCTAAAGCTACTTCATTTGGTAAAAGATGCTCATGGTGGATGCGGTACAGATAGATGATAGTATTTCCACAACACATTTCTCTGAGTGAACCGACCTGAATGATGAAGATGCAGATGTCTATACCTACCTCTTGACTGTGTTTCAGTCTCTGAATGGATGATGGTGCTCATAGTTCAGCAACCAAGTGCTAAATACTTCTCACAAATAGGTAATGTAGACCAAAGGTACTGAAAACTACATCACTCCACATGGAAGGAGCATGGAGAGGGGGAGGATCTTTGCATCTCCTGGCTGTGAGCATGAAGTGTGCATAAAAGTAGGGATGTGTCATCACTAATTTATGAGCTCTCCCTCTATATATTAATCATAATTTTATTTCATTAGTTCCTTGTCTCATATATCAACAAACTTGCCAGGAAGAGAATTAAGAGCTATGATTCTGGGTACGGGTTATAGCTAGGTAGGGAATAAGTTTAGGCTTGGGGGGGGGGGGAGGGGGTTAAGGTTAGATTTTACAGGATATTAAAAGCTGCAAGCCTAGGGGACCGATGAAATGAGGGACTTATGCCACAGAGTAATAGTTAGACTGGGGACGATGTACATTACGGCCTCAATTACGGGAAGACTCATGATTTGTGAAGTATTCAGATGAGCCCAAATTTCCAACTCCCATCATTTGAAAAACATTATGTTACAATCGATCATTTGGCGACTTTCTGTTTCAGACTGCACAACTGCTCATTACTTTCAACTCTGCATATTCGTGCCTGTCAATGCCACATGCTGTATAAACTGAGTATTGTACAGTCCTCATGTAAAAGGAGAAAAAGGCATCATGATTCACTCAATTGCTAACCCCCAATGATTTCTCAAGTGTGCAAAAAAAGATGAATATTTTGAGTATTTAACACTCCAATGCCAACAGGAAGTCAATTGCATCAACATATGGGCAATACCATAGGAAGCATCATGGGAGGATCATTTAGTTTGTACTTAATTTGAATAAATCACACTTGGTATAAATTTATTATTGCTCAAATCTAAGGCCAATGTGGCATCATGTTTTCATAACCAACATTTGCAAAGCAACTCTCACTGCAAGTCTCTAACAAGTTGGAAAATTAATTATAGGCACAAAGGGAGTAACACTTTATGTAGAGGTGGGGCTAAAAAAGGACTGGTTACCATTGTAATCTATGTTTCGCAGGACATCTATTGTGTGCAATTTTGAAATGTTGCTTGGACAAAAATAAGCATTTTTCAACTGGAACACACCTAGCTTAAAAGTTGATAACATAAACTGAAATGACCAAAGTGCATAATGCATTGCTATTCGTTCTCTCAACATCTCGATTAACATAGAGAAAAGAGCTGCTCTAAATGTCACATCAAATATTCATGAAAGGATAGCTGAAAAAATTACACAATGACAGATAAACACTGAAGCTGATAAACTTCTGGCAGGATTTATTGTATTACACCTGCTCATGTAAACTCCCCAAAGCTACTGCAAACAATTACAGCTTCAATGGTTGTTATCCAAGTATGAGCCATCTTCAGTTTTGCACACATAGGTATCACCATACAAAGTGAAAGAGTAAGGGCAAGTCAACTCTTTCATTTTCAGTGTACCACACATCTACAATTTACAAGATGCTAATACACCTCTACATTAATAACTTGTTTTTACACAAGCAAACTAATTAAAAATACAAAACAGCAAAATGCCATGTCATATAACCTGCCTGAGTCACCCCCTCACCCAAAAGAATAGATTTTAAATCCAACCAGGAATTTGAAACGCAGAAGCTGTATTTGAATGAAACTCCTGATTGTATCCTTGACCTGCATTCCCACTCAGTTTGAAAGTAAGAAAAGGTACCATGATTATGAATTAGTTGTTAAGTGTTGTCCTTCAGTGGACGTAACAGCTTTTTCAGGAAGCAGTTTCAAGTTTGGATTTGCCGAACAGCCCTTTGCCAGAGGGTCGGGAGGACTTTAGAAAAAGATTATGAATTAGCCTAATGGAAGTATTCCCAACCTGTTCGATCCATCAAGGCGTGAGGTAAGAGGGGGGTTATAACCCCTTTATAAGAAGACAGGTACAATCCCCTGCCCCTTCCCATATAAATAAAATATGTCCGAGTCTTTTTTTTTTGCAGCAATGTCTATATCACTAAATCGTATTTAAAACCCTTCAGATTGCACTTAAAAGCACAAGCTGTATTCAAATGAAACTCCTGATTGTATACTTGGCCTGCACTCTGACTCAGTTTGAAAGTATGAAGAGGTACCATGACTATGAGTTAGACTGATGGAAGTGTTCCCAACCTGAGTTATCCCTCAAGGAATGGGATAAGGGAGAGAGGTTGTCACCCCTTCATAAGAAGTTAAATCCCCTACCCCTTTCCATAAACATAACATATCTTTAAAATAATAATAAACTTAATAACATATCTGTATCTTTATTTTGTAACAATGTTTAAATCAATAAATAGCCTTTAAAACCATTCCGAATGAACCTAAATATGGGCCTTGGAGCATGCTTTTGCCCCCTTAATCCACTTCTGACTACGGCAAAGGGCACGTTCAATTTGGGCTAGAGGTTTAGCAGTTATAAACCCCCCTTCTGCTTTTAGTTTTTGTTTTAGGTAGAATCCATGCCTGGCACATTTACACCCTCTAGTAGGTATGCAATGCATAAGTTTTCTATTTTCTTCTTTTTTTTTTTTTTGTTCTTCTACATTCTCCCTCACACAATCTTTTATTATCATTCTCATTTGAACACTGACATGTACTGATTCTTCATCATGCACCAGCAACTCAACCATCTGTCATTGAGTTACACCACCTTTTGAAATTATCTTACAGCAAAATTAAAAACACTCATATGGGAAATACAGGTATACACTTTCAATCCTGATGTTCAGAAAAACAAGAAACATGAAAGTATGACAGATCAGGCCAGAGAGACTGAGTATTGCCACCACCATACAGATTGCCAGGGTCTGGAGGTACACCTTGGAAAAATTTACCAATTTTAAACTGTCCTTCACCTCACTCAAATAAAAAAGTCTGGTTAGACCACTGCTTCCCTTCAATAAAATTGTGGCAACCACAGGAAAATCTCCCTTCTACTAGTACTTTTAAACAGATATGATTGTGGAAAATTGACTCTTCCTGGAAATGCTCACTTAATTCACATTCAGTTGTCAGCAGTTTTATTCAAAAACACTGCTACAATAGATTTGAAAGGTCCAAGTAATATTGTAATCTTGCAAAATAAGGCACAGCACAATATACTTAAGAAATCTATGTTGAGTTTGCATCTTTTTTATAACAATTTGATAAATCTCATCCCTTTGATGCAGCAGGAATATATTGCTCTCTCCACATAATACATCTTTGTGTATAAAGGAAAAACATGTGGAAAAGAAATGGCATGTAAACTTGCCATATTTACACCAAATGCAACATGGGTCTATTTCTACCCAGTGATTTATGTTTTTTGCTTGCAGCATCAATCTTCCCAAACAACCAAAGATGATTTCATACAATTACCTTTGGCACTAAATCCCTACACTTACTATATACTGCCACCATCAAATGTAAGGAAAACATATGGAAAATAAATCTGATCTTAAAACACTGATCTTGTAATGTTTCATTTCCATTTGTTGAGACAAAAAGAAAGTGAATTAATTTGTAGGAATCTGTGATACCAAAACTAATCTTTAGTTGAATGATACTGTGTAGCATGCCTTACTTCAGACAGTGTGCAGATTCAAGAAGTAGAAATGAACAAGTCATAAAATAAGTAGCATAAACTCACTCATCTACAAAAATAACAATAATTAGCCTGATAAAAAGTTCTACCAGCTGCAGACTTTAAAGAAATCAACATCACACTTGATACTTTGATATTGTGCAACAATTAACTGTTACCAGTTCTGTGGGCATGTATTTATTCTTATGTGGCTACACTTCTCATGAATACATATTTGAAACTTGCTATGAAGATAACACGTTATTTAGATCCCCCTCTTGACTACTTCCATGATCACATTTTTCTTTGTCTAGTTGGTCAATTTTATTATAAACTACAAAAATATTGTTCGTCACTCTTCCCCAATTTAAGGTCAAACTAATAGAATGGGAAAAAGACAAAGAGAAAATCCCCTGCTTTCTTAAAAAAACTGTTGCCTCTCTGTGATGCTAAAGTGAAATTTTCACTACAACCACTGCTGGTATAGCACGGCTTATACATCAATTTAACCCAAGCTACAAACTTGCAGAGGTTATGCTATGAATATTCCCACATTCCACAGAAATACTACACCATACCCAACCTGAAAACCTTGTTTGAACAAACCGATTCTTCCCTTTTACTTGGCTTTCACAAGGAAAGTAAACTTAATAGAAATTTCTGACACAACTCCTGTGTTGCTGCAATTTTTTTTTTGTAGAATTTGAGCCCCCCGTTTGACATCTTTACTTTTACTTTTCCATGTAGTTTTACCCCAACAATTTAACTGTCCAACTTGGTGACAATATAACACATTCGTGTTGGTGTGTCATAAAATCCCATCTAACTAACTTACTAACTACAGAGGTTATGCATCAACGTCACTGTGTTGCGCATCTTGCTATTTTTCCGTTCAGATGTCCATCAGGCAACAATTTGTACTAAGATGCATAGTTTCCTGGTATTGGTAACACATGTATATTGTTCTGCACATGATCAGTTTCATCCAGTATGAGGAATTGAAATGCGCTGATGTCCTGTGCATAATCTTCATTTACTTGAATTAAAAAGGGGACACAAGTAAAATGTTGATTCAAGTTATTATTCTTTTGTTTGTTTCAATGAGTTCAGGATCCTTTACACAGGTAGCTGTTATTTGGCTGGAGACAGAACAGCAGTTGTAATGTATGCTAGTAATTTAAGACCCACTAAATTGAATGAACATAAGCTGCATAATGACTCAAAGGTATTTACTTTCTTTACTTGTGGCTCATTCAAGTCAACTAATCCTTGGACAAATGGCTCATGCAGAACAATACTTTGATAAGTAGGTCTATACCACCAACAGTTTCAGAGCACATGGAATAAAACTAGAAAAGACTGTTTTAACTGAAATAAATGAATTTAATTGGCCCACTCCATCAAGAAGGCTTGACATGCAAATAAGCTGTAGGGGTAAAAGTCTATATTTTTGACAACAAGATGAGAAGTTTCCAGAAATACCCAGATATAAATTCTTCCGCAGATCTCAACATCTCTTTTCACATGCCTCTCCGAGCTTCGACAGACAGAATTTTTCCTTTAATTCACCTGAGGACTGGCAATGCTGTCGCAGTGCAAAAAAACCTGTCAGTCCTACTCTAACCATAGCAGATGGCAAATGCCTTTTTGTGTCTTCTTATTAATCCCACACAAGCATAAAAAAAATGCCCAAAACAACACAAAAGACAGATTACTGAGTGGCTTTGACAATGTTAACCTCATTTCAAAGCGTACTATCTCCATCCGAATAACAGCTCCCTGCTTTACACCCCTTTATTGAACAAATTGCTCCAACTTAGTCCCCAAACTATACAGCAGATGGCAACAAATGAGTACAAATATCATATGGTAAGTAATGCAAGCTTATAGCAGGGTTGTGGTTAAGTCATGCATGCATTAGGGATCCCACCCATACCTGTCCCCCTCCCCCCATTAATTTCAGAAATCCCTACCCGAACACATTTCGATAGATAATCCTAATCAGATGATGAAGGCTCCTCCATGTTTTCACTCTGTGGGTCATCTGCATTCTCCTCTGACTGTTCCTCTCCGGAGCCTTTCTCAGATGAATGTGTACTTGTCTCTGGGACCACACCAGATGTAGTTGAAACAAATCTGGACTTAAGTTGCGATACGAGGGTTGCTTTATCTGGCTTGGGCACCTTGGCTATGTTTACTGGTCTGACTGGATTCTGCATCTCCTCGTATGTGATTTTCCCTTCAAATCCTTTGATGGTGTCAGTCATCATACTATGTATGTAGGAGTATGACTTTCCTTCATACACTTTTTTGGCCACCCACTTGCGCTGTGCTTTTGAATACGCCATGGTGAACCTTGGAGTGCCAACAGCTCCACTTAACTTTGTGACTCGTTTCACGACTGCTTGCTTTCTATTCACATTCATGTTATGGTCAAGCACAGCCAGATGCATTCGAGCCTGCATGTGTGGGTAAGCAAACTCTTGTCTCTTAGGACAGTACTTCAACAGACTATTGTGGAAAACTTCCAGAGCACCTGTGTGGCATGAATGCACAAGATGTTCCATGTCTTTCAGAATAGTCTTGTTGAGCACTACCTCCTGCAGAGCACGATGAGTTGGTGATCCAGCCTGCAACCAGCATTTCAGGCGAGCTTCATCATCTGACATGGGTGGGTGCCCACACTTGTGAAACTTCTCTCCATCAACCCAAGAGTGGACGTTGACAATGTGCTTCAGGATTGAAGTCCACATTTCCCGCAACATATTGGCATCTTGTCCGCAGTTCTGGCAACACCACCACAAGTGGTTAGTGATAGCTGGTATCCATGGTGTAAGATCATCAGCATCCTTCTTCTTTGCTTTAGCAAGGAGTTTTTTCCTTATTGATTTAACAAAGTGCCATACATCAAAGTTGTGGACAATGTGGGGATACTTCGTCCTGATAAGTTTCCGTATACCAGCATGACGATCAGTAGCTACAAGGCTTACTTGAATATTGTTGGCCTCAATCTTGTTAACACACTTCTCAAAGCCCATCTTCTCCATTGCAACAGAACTTGTGGTATCTGTCACTTGAACTAATTCGGTGTTAACAATCAGCTGAGTCTTGGTATCCATGAGAGTGTACGAGCAATACTTGGCATTATAGCCCGGGGAATCGCACCTTCCATCACCTGAGAGCCAGACATCGCATCCATCAAGTCGATCAAGTACTTCCCTCTGGTGTTTGAGGTATGTGTGGTTGACCACTGGAATTAACGTTGTTCTTAGAGTCTCATAAAACATGGACCTTCCAAAGCACTCTACTCCCATGAATTTAAGGCACTGCTCTATCTGAGCAAAAGAACATCCACTGTACAAAATGGCTGCAGCAAGGAGGACGTTCCCACATGGTGTTTCTTTCAGAAGAGGCTGAGACTGCCATGAAGTGATCTTATGCCCATTGTGACAAGTCAGCTGGATGGACACCATTGTGCCTTTGACAGTCTTGAGTGTCTCTACTGCAGGAGTAAGGCATTGATTGCACCTTACCTTACCAATGAGGTCATCCAATGATTGCTCAAACACTATAAATTTCCTTTGTCTAACTAACCTGTCCTCCCTACTACCTTCTTCTGACGTGTCACTTGAGAAGTCGATGTCTGGATCTTCTTCAGATGGAGAATAGAGAGGACTAGTTGGCAGAGATGGTGAACTGCTACTTGCATAACTGTATGGTTTGCTGCTCTCACTCTTCCCAGAAATCTGCAGGAAATAAAGAGCACGTGTAAATTAGGTAGTTGGAATTAAAGAAAACAAAGCAACTATCAACATTTTGAACAATTTTGTTGTCATTCTTAGCAGAGAGCCTAACTTGAACAGGAGAAAAAGTGTTGACTTAAGTTCATGCTGGTCCAATTAGACTGGCCATTGCAGAGGTAAGTTAAGTCTTACTTTCAAATGTGCATTCATTCAGATCTTGGTAACAGCAAGTACAATATTCAAAACTAGTTACAAGTCTACACTTTGCACATAAATTCTTGCCAACCTAGACCTCATTTCATATTACAAAGTAAGTAAACAAGGAATTTTGAAAATTTTGTGCACACATAAAAGAAAATGCCCATGAAAATAAATTAATTTGCAATTAGCACAACTGGAAAGGCTGAATTGGTAGGCAAAATTGTACATGTAAAGATGATATGAGACCTTGCAAGATTGCTGAATCTATGAGGAAGTACTTTCAGACAATAGTGGGTTAGAGGTATCAACTAGTTCTAAGAGTTTCACCTTTTGAAGTAAGATCATAGACTCAACAAGATGTGTATACTTTTTTTACTTTTCTCAATGACAGCTTCCTGTTTTCGGT
The DNA here is from genome assembly GCA_037179385.1 of Holothuria scabra. Lineage (NCBI taxonomy): Eukaryota > Metazoa > Echinodermata > Holothuroidea > Aspidochirotida > Holothuriidae > Holothuria > Holothuria scabra. Next base: position 48,577,767 of record CM074181.1, read on the forward strand.
TATGTTTTCACTCCTTTTGAAAAATATGACTGAGTTTTAAATCAAGGTAACACCACTACACCATTCGCAAGCTGAAGTTTGCACCATGCAGAGAGGGCAGGGCGCAATTTATACAAGAGAAGTTTTGTTTTTGGTTATAGTTCTCCATCAAACAACTAACTGCTGGTACTTTCTGAGGCATTCAAGATGATCCTTGCCAACACAAACACTTTTTCAATTTACATACAATGAAAATTCTACGCATAAAGCATACCTATAGCATGAGAATTACTTACACTTGGTGAAGTGGTTATGCTGGGAGGCTTTGGAGATGACAACTGTCTTGCACCAACAGGAGATGGCCTTTTGAGGAAAGTATTCGGATCATGCTTTGAACCAAATAGAGATGGCAAATCCAACACATTTCTCTGAATCTGCAAAGAGATATTAAATAAGAAATAATAACACATGTATGTTTAATCAAAACCTTTTAACATTTTAATGTGATATTGCATATTTTACCCATTTCACTTTTTGGCTGAACAGCATATAAAACTATTGGAATGGCTCTACATTTTCATTTTAGAACTGTAGTATTTTAGCTGGTCTTGCTCATTAACATTTATAGATTAACATGGATTCCCAGTATTTATATAGGTGTGTAAAAATATAGCACTCCTCGTGGTGAGTACAGGCAAGTAATAGTGTCTGATTACTGCCAAACTTGCCGCATCAAAATGAAGGCCTAAAATGTGCATGGTGCACTGCTGAGTAAAATATTTGTACTGGCAATACAAAAGCAGTCTGGCCAATTACCTGAGGAGGTGATTCAGGATTAGGGTCATCAATTTGTCTTGTTGTTTCAGAGCTAGAAAGTAAGTGCTCTGGCATGTCTTCTTCATGGATGGTTGGTATCTGGAAAAACAAAATGAAAGCAGAATCTTGACATATGAAGTAAATATGCTCACATGTTGTAAGCCTATATGGACACAGCTAAAAAAAAACAAAAAAAACAATGAAAAACAACAACAACAAACACTGCTTGGAACAGTCCCAAATGTTCCTGTACAGTTGTAGTTCAAGTGGGCGACAGAAAGGAAAATATTTTCCTATACAGAGGGGGTACAGTACCTCTAAATTTTTTTTGACAAATTTCTGGAACACAAGAAAACCTGTTGCAGGTAAGAATGCTCAACTACTTTGTTCAACAGGCTTCAAGAACTTGTCAAATCATTTGGTCCCACCAAACCACTGATTCCACCAAATAAAAAAAAAAAAAAAAAGACTACAAAAATGTAAAGCCTTGGTCTAATTAAAGATCTGCCATGGTCTGAGATGTAGAAATGTGAAAAGCTTAGCAATGTTTTGTGATGGATAGTTACAAAATTGTACCAAAAAAGGAAGCAGTGCCATTAAATTTTGCTATTGAGATAACTCTACAGAGGTCTCTGCTTAATATCATGTAACAGTTATGTGATGCTTGCCGATAAACGGGCATGTATCTGCTGACCATGACCAAGACTGATTGATCAGCTGTGGATGCTAACTGTTCTCATTGCAAAGGAAAACTTTCAGCATTGTGTTCAGGATGTTGGACTAAGGTTTGCACTCTTGTGGAGCTGTCATGATTTAGTGAGAAGGCTTGTCATGTCTTGCTAACATTGCAGAAGCATGGTGAAGATTCTGCAAATGCCACCACTGGGCATTCAGATTGTCCACTTTTTCCTTTTCTGATAGTGTGCAAATCATTGAAAAGCCAAGTGGAACAGAGGCTTAACGTAGGATTACAAATAATCTTGACTAATGTTTGATAACCAGGGCTCGAAATAACTGTCAAAACTGATAGCCATGAATATCATGCCTTTCCTGATGGCATTTGTGCCCCTCAAAAATGTCCCATTGAAATAAAATAGGTAGATAGCCATTACCCTCATTTTGGCTATGCCCCTTTTGGATAATATTCTCTGGATAACTATATGTTTTTGTACAGCAAATTATAATGCCAAAAAAAATTCAGAACAATAGCCAAGGTTGACAATTCAAAACAAATTCCAAGTACTTACATCAAGCTTTTCCACACTGGTCTTACAATCTTCAGTGAAGCTGAGGTAATCATGACCATGCCCTGGTACAATCACATCTTCATCTGGCTCTGTTTGTGAGCTTTGGCTGCTCTGAGCAATGTCCGCTTGCACTCCAATGTCACGAACAAAACATGTGTACCTCCTAACAACCTAAATAATTGTGAAAAAAAAGTGAAATGGAGGGATTAACGTGATTTTTACTGCAATCAGGGTATGATCAGTCTGGAATGTTATCTCAAATAAGAAAGCTGGTGCTTTTTAGAAACAGCACTTTTGGAATGGTCCCACATTACAAAATTGAGAAACTTCAGCCTTAAAATGAGAGAGGAAATGATTACATAGAAAGTAATACATAAGGGAGGAAGTGAGCATGAAAAATGTCACAACATATTTATTGAATCATCATGCCTGCCCAAACTGATCCTTTTTTGACTGCAAGGAAGCCCAATCTTACTTCAAAAAGTAAATGTACAGGAATATCAACATACTATAAACTCCATCGGATCTGCATGAAGAAAAGATTTGCAACATTTCAACTTAAAACTCCTGTTTGGTTAAATTCATTTTGTCTATGATCATGGCTGTACACTAGCAATGCTGTGTGGAGCCATGCAGGGCTACCCATCACTCACTGTCACATGTACTGCCTCAACTGGCACAGAATTTTTGCAAACTAAACTGAAATGTGCCAAAAATTGACTTATTTTATCTATTACACCTCTTGCACACATGTTATAATTTTGTCATGTGGAAAGTGGGAATGCTAAAAGAGAGAGCAAAACAGTTCTACAGTCTGTAAATACAGTATGACCTGACTAGAACCCTGGTCAAAATAATTTCACATGGAAACAGAATTACTAGCAACTTACCCTGCGAGTACTAATTTTTTCTTCTGTATCCTTGATTTCTTCAGTTGTTACCTACATTATCAAAAAAGAAAAAGAAAATAAAAAGATAAGTGTCCATCCAAGTCCTTACTCATACTGAGAAATTTGTAGTTATGGTTGATTGCTTGAAGCTTGGTTGATTGCTTGAAGCTTGTTTGATTAAAACTTTGTTTCAATGAGAAAAAGCATTGACTTCCCCTATGTGAGCACAAACACAATAATCACAGAAACATGTGACAGATTTTAAGCAAGTCTGTTAAGCAAAAGCATATTGTTCGACACTCTAATGTACACTGTAGAACTGCAATTGTTTTCCCAGGTCAGAGCTGTCCGGCAACATAAGAATTCCTGTTGAGAAACCCAAAAATGGGAGAGGGCGAGAAGGGAGATGGTCGTCAATGTGTCATGGCTACTACTGTTACTGTGTTTTGTCTTTCGTTTTAACCTGTGATCAGAATGAATATATCTTATTACATTTATGAAGTACAATTATTATTATTTATACAGTGAATACTTTACTTTAGTAAAGCACCAAAAAGCACTTTGCAGTGACCAAACATTATCAAACATGGGAAGCAAAGCCAAACCGTTCACAGAACAGATGCAGTTTGGGTTTTTCAGTTTGTAAGATTGTAAAAGTTCTCTTCTTTTCACGTTATTCTATATATGCATAGCAAAAAAAAAAACAATGAAGCCAAACGAATAATAAATTCTGAGCCTTGAATTTTGAGGCCTCTGACTTTTTCCACACCTACATGAAAAATGGAAGCTCATACAAATGTATTAAAATTCAATAAAACAGCACACCTACCACACACACTCCTTAATTTCTTGAGGAGTGTGATGAATGTGATCTGTAGCACACATGGGAAATTGAAAACTCAAGGCCTGAAATTCCTGTCTTATAACCATACATAAATGTAATTTTCCATTCATATTGCTCAGTGAAGAACTTGGCAAGAGTAATCAAGCGTTGGCTTGGTTATAATACATTACAGTACATCACAGCCTCTCCAGTATCAGCTAACCAACTGCTTACAATGTTCCCAAGTTTCATTTTTAAAATGTCATCTGTTCTTCAAGATTGCATTATTGGCTATGAATGGCAATTTTTCAAGATTTTGGGAAATTCTGCCATGGAGGAACATAAACAAATTTCATCAACTTACCTCTTGGCTAGCAGCTACTGGTATATCAGCTTCCAAAATTTGCGCAGAATCCAATGATGCTTTAGTTTTCCATCCCTTTTTGGCTTCTTACTTGGTACCAAAGTTTCCAGTACCTAATGCATGAGGAATATGAAGTTAGTAAGTGGCGACAGGTTATCCAAAAATGATATTGACACTCCACACAGTACTTAAAATGTAACAAACAGATACACCATTATGATTTGATAGGTCACAACAAGGGATATAGCTTGCATGACGTATGATGCATGATGTATCACTGTCATGTGCAATTGTTATGTAATGTAGCCTACTTGTTTCAGAAGATGAAAGTGAAAATGAACTGTTTTTGGTCTAGTTCATCAGTCCCATTTTACTTTGGGCCACGTGATCTCCTTTGCAGCTAGTGTTTGCACTAAGGTGTGGAATTGCGGGAATACGCTTTTGTCTTTCTAATCCCATACAAAAATCTTATGGGGAAGAATCATGCACACTTTGCTGCATCTGAGAATGTAACTACCATATATTCTGTAATAAACGCCCCCCCCACCCCTCAAACTTTTTAACAACTGCGTAGGCCAAGGCCTCCCACACTACAGGCCCAAACCACAGATTAAGCTAGTGTTTGACCGGTTATGCTATAATCAGTATTTAATTTAACAATCGGCATGATGCTGATTACCGATTATTAGAAAGAGGGAAGACACGTGTTTGTCCCTAGAGTACGTGTCCCTTGCTTTGTGCATATCGTTTAGGTTGGAAAATATTGGGAATAAACGCCCCCCCTTTTCAAAACTGTAATGCCCCCCAGGAGCGTTTATTACAGAATATACAGTATGCTACAATTTTAATACACATATTAAATTGCAACAGTACCTTTATCAAGTGACAGATACAGTGAGTACCTCTGTGATTTTGAAAATCACTCTCCAAATTTCTGGAGAGGGAATTCCCTCCCACAATCAATTTGTTAGTGTGAACACTGCTTGCTTCCATAGTAGCCTACATAATCTCAAGTTGGAGGGCTTATTTTGACCCCTGGACCTTGTACTGGCCAATATAGGTTAGGCCAGGCCTATAGTACATATACAGCTGCTAGCTACAACAGTCAGCACTTAGAACTTAGGTCCTATCTAGGCTAGGGAACAACCCAAAAGAACAAAAAAAAAAAAATTAACATTAACTTAGTGGTAAAAACAGCTAGGGCCTAGGCCTATATCCAACAGTGCCCTTGGTCTGTAGCCAACGGGGCCCTGGGCCAAAGTCATGTTCTGTAGTACTGTATTATTATAGCTACATCATGTAGCCTAATTTATCCAAGGCTAGTCCCTATCAATAGTATCATTATATTTTGGCAAATTACTAATAAGCCCATGCCTGTAATGGTGGCTTTTGGTTAATAATAATAACATTGTAACTAGTATGAGTAACATTAGGCCCTATACCCAGAGTACAGTCGAATGCCCACCTAGGCTAGAGCTCTGTCATTTCAGAGTTTGTACACATTACAGTATATTAATGCTCCGTCAACGGGGATAAGGGCCCATGCACTGGATGGTCACCCCATCATACACCTAGGCCTACCTGTTGTCTTTCCTTTGCCTGGATCCGGAGTTCTGTTCGTCCAGGCCGTTCTCCAGAGCCTGATGCCTCCTCTGACCTAAAAGAAAATATGGTGGGTACCGAGCCAGGCTTCAATTTTCTTTGGGGTTCTGTCCCCATCAGTCTTGCTTTCAAGTCATCCTCGAAGCAGTCCAAAGTAAAATGCTCTTCACACACTACTCTGTCTTTGTGGAATTTGTACTTTTTATGATTGAATTTATCAGTTCCAATTGCACGAATCCATCTTCTGCACAGCTCATAATTTTCATCACTCTTTGCTGGGTCAGGGATTGGAAAAAATACTATCCTTTTCCCTTTTTCATTCACTGCACCACGCAAGTTACTACATCCAAAAGCCTGACACTGAGGCATGTTTCAGGTTCCCCTGGGCTATCCCTAGCCTATACTCCTCAGACCAAGTAACAGTAGCCTATAGGCCTAACACTAGGCTATAAACTGAAACACTTTACGCGGTAGGCAACGGTAGAAATGCTGACTTGAAAATAACTCGGCTAGCAGTAACTCTTAACACAGTATAGTAAGACAATTCGCTATTAATCACCAAACACTCGACAACTTGAAAGCTTAGGCTCTAAATCCCATACTGTTTGTATTGTGTAGGTTGTACAGTGATGCACACACAGCAAGCGGTAACGTTATCAAGTTCCAGTTCACTGTAAGCAAAAACAAAGTGAGACTTGACCGTTCTATGACGGAAATCCAACAGCAGAAGCTCCAAAATCGTCAATTAGAGTCCTTTGCAATTAGCAGCAACATTGAACTATGACATATTTTTAAAATAGTAAATTTCACCGAAAATTAAGAAAGAAAATCGGTTGTAAAAAGACGATGTTTTTTCCACAAAGAGCGTGTACTCGCGCACTGTGATATACATGTGTTGGTCACTGAATCTGCCACGATGACGTCATCGTGGCAACTGTTCAAAGTGTTTTTAAAATTATCGGCGCTGAATTCAAAAATTCGTTCCTTCTAACATGGACAATTTTAATGCTCCGAATTTTTTTCATGTCATTTGAATATTATGAAGTTTATTTACAAATGCCTAAAACGGCCTACCAGCCAATTCTTTTAAGTGTTAGGCAACAATAAATAAAAATGCAAGGTCATGTTTGACTTCTCCCGAACAGGCAGGTTACTTGCTTACAGGACATTTTGATAGTCATGCTACTTATTCTGCTAGTGTACAGAACTGTGTGCAGCGGTCGTATCAACGAAGACCTTTTTAGTAGCTTTAGTATCTGATAGATAGGCATATGCAACTGCAGACTGTATGCCAGCGTATGCAAAGGAAATTAATACGTATCGGAGCATGGAATTACTAGTACTATCTCAGAGTGTGTAACGTATTTTCACCTGCTGGAGTTTTTTCGCCTGGAACAGTTGAAAAACAAGAACAATGTTTGGTCTCACAGATTCAAATGTTACTACGTTCATCGTTGCAGCGGTCACTTTGTGGGTTGTGCTTAAGTTTGTGAAAAAACCTAGAAATGTCCCTCCTGGACCTTGGGGTATTCCCATTTTTGAGTGTATGCCTCGATTTGTGTTGAGCAACAAAGGTTTCCGCGACATCTTTCGGGACTGGTACTACATGTATGGACCAATATATAGCCTGAAAATGGGTTCGGCGTCCATGGTGATACTGAACGACTTTAAGTCAATTCACGATGCACTCATAAGACCGGAGTTCCAGGACCGACTCAAGATGGACGTTATGCTCGAGGCCCCAGGAGAAGGTAATTAATCACCCCAAACAGTACCAATTCTCCTCACCTTCTTACTGAAGCCCCTCCCACAATTGTCTGAAATTCATCCTTATCCAGATACAATCCCAGTTTATTGCTTCAAGATGAGTATAGAAAAACTCAATTAATATAACCAAAACACTCTCAGTACCATTCATGCCGTGTACCATAAGCTTTGGTACTCTGCATTGTTTGAATTAGTTGTCAATCAAAGAGCTGAGCCAATTCAGAACCTCGGTACCCCCGTACCAAAATTGTAGTGTGGGGTGAGAGGTTTGGCCCTTTAAATGATTAAGGGCTTATTCTCCCAGTACAAACTACAATTCTTGTTGTAGTCCACAGAAATTCTTAATTAGCCCACGTACTCTTTCGATTGACAGCAAGTTCAAAAAATAAAGAATACCAATTGAAGCTCTTATTACATAGCATGTAGACTACTGCACTGAGTGTTCTGATTACATGTTGGGGTTCTGTAGGACTCATCCTGAAGCAAAAAACTGAGATTGATGTCTGGAAGGGGATGGCTTTAAGACAGTCACGGTTGCTAGACGGGCTTAAGTACTGAAAGAAGATATAGGAGTATTGAAGAGCGGAGGATTAGTCCTTCAAGACTTGCCCTCGTTCTAATAGCAGAATGTACATGATGGCTAGCGAGACTACTGTACAGGTATGTGTCTAGCTATGGACTAAACATACCCCCAGTTAACATGCTTATATGAGATCATTACGAGCCATGTCTTGCTTGACCTGGCCTTAATTAATGGCCAAGTTCTCTCACCCCAAACAGTACCAATTCTCCTCAACTTCTCACTGAAGCCCTCCCACAATTGTCTAAAATTCATCCTCATCCAGATACAATCTCAGTTTATTGCTTCAAGGTTAGTATAGAAAAACCCAATCCGCAAAAGCCTCTCAAATGCGTTACAGTGTGCGGGCGCATTTTGCATTTTTAGGTTTTTCGCTTTGTGTACTATTCGGGCTTGCGTTTTAAGGTCTGGCTAAACTGGATTTGTGATGTTCATACTATTGCACATGTAGTGAATGCTTTTTTGACTAGGCACACCCCTTTCTTTTGTCGTAAATTATTAATTTATGGGATTTGATGTCTTTGGGATAAAAACGTTTTTATCCCAATTTTTCACAATTTAGAGGATTAACACTTCTAGCCACAAATATATTGACACGGCTAAACTCGTTTCTGGGAGCTGCATGTCACAGGTAACAGGAGGAGAAGAATATATATATATATTTGTCGTAAAACGCGTGAAGTAAAGACATAAAATGGCCCAAATTTGGGGCGAATTTTCTAAATTATGACGTCACAAAACTTTGAAATAGTCAAAATTCATGTATTTCGAATGAAAATCGGCATTTCATGAGTTATTCTTACCTTGGCATATCATTCCAAAGCATAATCGAGCCAGCTTACCTTAATTAGAGCATTTAAAAAGTTTTGATATAGAATGAGCAAATGATCGTTTTTGTACAAAACATTTCGATATGTACCAAAATTGTAATTTGGGGTGAAAGGCTTGGCCCTTTAACGTGGCTCGTGTAGTTTATATTGCCTTAGGCAATATGAGCCAGCCCACATAACCCATAGGATATAATCCATGTTTCATATGCCTGGAAAGATAGACGAATCCGAATAGTGCTTTTGTTTAGTAACTGTAGACAGCCATTAGTGGGGTCCATCAGCTTTAAATCGTCTTCATTTGCTGTTTAAATGTAATTTTAAACCCTCATATTCAGTGAAATTGAAGGCATCATGACACAATTTAGTGTACAATCATCCATGATACAGGTAACAAGGAAATTGAAAGATTAAAAGATGATAGACTATGGCCGATTGAAATCAGACCGTCACTTACTGTCCGGATTCGTCTATGGTAAACCGAATAATATCCATCATGCAGTTGGGCTACCCACAGTATTTGTGGTTATGTAGATTCGCTATTTACAGGGATAAAGCTGGAGTAGCATCGTAAATTCGTATTTATGGCACTAACACAGCCAGGGGCGTCAATTTGATTTTCAAAGAGGGGGGTACATCTGGCATGATTTTTTTCTCTTGACCTGCCTGATAAGGTGTCCACAGCGGCCTACATACACATTTTTGCTGGGGGGGGGTAAGCATTCAGATTTGACGATATTTTAAGTGTGAACACCACTGTACTAAGACATAACTTGAGGCGCGCGAAGCGCGTTGAAACTTTTGTCCTTTTCGAATATTTGAAAGTATGTATAGAGCTTGTATTGCAGAAACGTTTGGATTCTGAGTTTCCTATAAGGAAAATTGAAAAGTTGAGGGATTACTGCAGAATTTGTTTATCCTGTTGGGGGGGGGGGGGAAAGCTCGAAAATTTTCCCCAAACTTTTCAGTTTCAGTAGGCCTATAATTTCAAGGTCAAGGTGTATGTATTTCATACAAAATACGTAAATTTATGATAATAACAAAGATTATCATGACGTCATGTAATTTTACCTTAGTTAACACACGGCCTACAAGATCTTAAAGCTACCTACTATATATGTAGGACTAAGACAATGTCATCATGGGACGTTGTCTCCCCCTCCCCAGTGATTAATTAGATTAATTTTCCGAACGGATTAAATGGATTAATTTTCCGAACCAGTCCTTTAATATAAGGTAAACATCATACGTTTGTCCAGGTTTGCAGGGTTATTATGTCTAGACAACGGTAAGCTATTGTTTTAGCTCCATCCATGGTTAAACACAGAGTGATTTCAGTCTATAACCTGCCCGGTACTAGCTGGTAGGATGAGAGGCCATTGAATGCTTAAACTTAACCCAGGGCGCTGTCAACCAATAGGCTGGAAACTGGTCTGGTAAACCTCGTCTAACCTAACATAACCCTGGGCGTTGTCAACTTTAGTGACGGGTGAGAGTGATACGCGGAGCGCGACCATCGGTTCGCGCGGAGTCTCCCGCCAGGGGAATTTTCGCTAAAAACGCCCCTAGATTGCAGGAAACGACGCTCCCTGTGCCTCATTACTGCATGCTTAATATGCCCGATGTTTTATGCTCCTGGAAAGTTTTAAGGAGACAATCTGTTCACAATATATATAAATATGTATAAAAAGAAAAAATGGGAAACTCTGAGGCCTACCGGTATGTATTGCTGACAGCCTTAAAGGCCCAGTTCTCTCACCCCAAACAGCACCACTTCTCCTAACTTTCTTACTGAAGCCCCTCCCTCAATGGTTTGAAATTCATCCTCATCCAGATACAATCCCAGTTTATTGCTTCAAGGTGAGTATATAAACTCAATTTATATAATCAAAACTCAATTTATATAATCAAAACAGTACCGTTCTTCCTGGGCAATAAAAGCTTTGGTACTCTGCATTGTTTGAATTAGCTGTCAATCAAAGAGCTGAGCCAACTGAGAATTTTGGTATCCCGGAACCAAAATTGTAGTTTGGGGGAGAGGTTTGGCCCTTTAAATCGAATATAAATAAAATGGGTTTGGAACAAAAACAAACGAAAATTGTGATAATTAAATAAGACAATGTTTCGTTCACGAGGCTATTATTATGTTACTATTCATTAGCAACGTATTATCCAATAGTGCATCAAGTTGATGAACATAACATATAGCTCAACAATACGTAGAGAACAAGCTCGATGATGGTATCCTATGCTCCGGTGTTATAGCCTGTCAGTGTTGCACAGTTTACGCTCCACTGATCAAAACACCCTGCGCGTGTACCAGAGAACATTCACGCTGCTGCAGATAGGGCATCTCTGCGAAACGCGAGTCAAGCGCGCTTCATGCTGCAATGACACAGATGCGGTCTGGGGAAATACGTTGCCTGGAAAGACGAGTTATGCATGAGAAATGTTTCACGAATGCTTATAGTGAAAAAAATTCAAAGAAATAGGTAAAGGAAGTATTATTTTGTCAACTTGAAATTTCCCCAAAAACAAGTTTCCCCAAAATATTTTCCAGGTGGGGCAACTTTCTTCCATGCCCCCCGATAGCTACGCCACTGCCTGTTGGCAAATCTGAGATTGAGCGATGACCAGACGTTGTTGTTACTGCATAATGTTATCCAATGCCTACGAAAAAATGAGGCTCTCGGATTAAGTTTTTGAGTCAAGAGCTTGTATTGGAGAAAATTTGGAGTTGTTTGAATCAATTTTTTTTAATACAAACAGCACCGTAGTTGCCGTTGTCGCTTGGTGATCAGGTGTAACATGTAGCAAAGTTCCGACTACATTAGACTACCCGTGTAAGATTGTTGATACAAAAAACATTAAAATATGTCCTTCCGAAGTTAAGAACGACACCTCATCATACACTATTTGCAGAGAGAGGATGGGGGCTTACCTCTAATTCCAGATTAAAGTCTCTAATCTAGCAAAATTTACTGTGATTTTACTTCTCTAATAATAGTATAAAAACGAAATGGTCGAATCGCTACACGAATGTGTGGTGTGCTCTTGTCGAAATTTTGCATTTGAAATCATTTATTTTTTTGAAAAAGTTGCATGCAGACTGTGCACCGATACATTTTCCTTAAAATGTGTTAAGCCTGCCAAGGATGCTCAAGGCTGCCCCTCCAATGCAATAGACTATGCATCATTGAGCTTAGTGACAACCCTTCAAGGAATAACCACTGCGTGGACAAGTGGTAAGAGCATCTTAACTTGTAGCCCGGTGGTCTCAGTTCGACTCTTTTGTAATTCGGCTTGATAATTGGTGTTCAGTATAGGCCATTGAGTAGGGAAAATAAGTCAATGGCCACAACTGGAAATGCCTTAGCCGACTGAAACCTCCAATTCCAGGTTAGAAAGTGATCCGTAAACCGAGCTCATCTAAAAAACTATCAACGGAAATGAAGCTTATGCACTGACGTCACCACTGACCTCATTTTGGAGAAATAGCTTTGCGCACATGACCGCAGCGCTGATCATTGTTGTCTTACAGATAAAGATCGGTAGGCAGCACGCAGTAGGATTTGCTCCACGACTGTACAAATTTAGCGCATATCCGATTGGAAGAATCAGCTGTCTGCATTAGTTATGGTTGGTAAATAATTCTTCCAAATGAAAACACACTTTTGGCATTGTGGTACAGAAAAAAGGATAGCCTATACACGAATCCGGACAGCAAGTGATGGTCTGATTTCAGTAGGCCATACTGGGGTCCGTCACCTTTAAATCTTTCGATTTCCTTGCTTACCTCTATCATGGATACACGAATTTGTATCTTGAATTCTCCAATTTCACTAAATATGAGGGTTTGAAATTCATGTAAACTATAAATAAAGACGATTTTAGGCTGATGGACCCAACTAATGGCCCACACTCCCTAAAACAAGCGCAAATCGGATTCGTCTATTGTCTTGGGTGTTCCACTGATGACTAATAGGATATTCCTAATGGAAATATTAGGAATTATTCTGCATTAGAAACGTAACTTTACGATTTAGGCTAAATTACCGATGTTTTCAGCTTGACGTCTTCCCAGTAAAGGAGATATATGAGCACCCCATGAAAATGTAACCAGCTAACCTTTGTAGGATATTAACCTTATGTTTATCCATTTCATTTTTTACCAATCCTGCTTAATTATTTATTAGAAAGAATATAAAAAGTAAACTAATTGTATGGTCGTCGAGTGGCAGAGTGATGATCTATTCCAGGTTGCTGTGTATCAATGTGGCTCAAATCCCGCTCGATGTACGTGGGATTTTTAAGCTATGGATCCCCCCCCCCCCCACACACACACACGCACCTTTAAATTAAAAGGCTTGAGACTTACATCGGTTGTCCAGCCGATGAAGTCGGCTACGCGCCAGAGTGACGCAACTCCTTATAGAACAGTTAACTGGCCGCTAATTTTTGATATAGCCATGCATTTGGGTCATTGAGTGGCAGAGTGGTCTATAGCTGTTGTGTAACAATGTCATTCACATGCTCATTCGTTCAAATTACGTTCGATGTACGGGGTGTTCCTCCTTCATTTTCAGAACCGGGAATAGTTTTCCAAACTGGTGTTTTTTGTTTGTTTGTTTGTTTTTTTTTTTTTTGCCTTTTGCTCGTTATTTTTATTTTTTATTGCATGTTTTGTTTTAAGTGCACTCTAAAAAATATTTAAACGATTTTGTTTAAAAATTAGGATACTCACGAAGATGAGTATTTCTACTCGAAATAAGTGAGTACTTCAACTGAATTTGTGCAAAATTTTACACATATTGCTGAATTTGTGCAAAATTTTACACAAATTGAGTTGTAGTACTCACTTATTTCGAGTAGAAATACTCATTTTAGTGAGTATCCTAATTTTTAAACAAAATTGTTTAAATATTTGTTAGAGTCTGTGAACAATTTTTTAGCCTTAGGGGTTACAATATGAAGAAGACGACGGAGCTTCGAAAGGAACGGTTTAGTTTTGTTCTGCACCCAAAGTCATACCATCTACTTTCTTTGTTCGACAAGAAGTTAGTTCGAATGCGTGCAGTAATTATTTCCAGCCAGAAAATTTCACAGGTTGTACCGTATGGAATACCGTTTTAACATTTATTCCCGAATTTCAGATATCTCTAATTAATTTCAGATATCTCTAAATAATTGCAGATATCTCTAATTCAATTTCAGATATCTCTAAATAATTGCAGATATCTCTAATTCAATTTCAGATATCTCTAAATAATTGCAGATATCTTTAAATAATTGCAGATATCTCGAAATAACGAAGTATTTCAGATATCTCTAATTCAATTTTAGATATCTCTAATTCTATTTCAGATATCTCTAATTCAATTTCAGATATCTCTAATTCTATTTCAGATATCTCTAATTCAATTTCAGATATCTCTAATTCTATTTCAGATATCTCTAATTCTATTTCAGATATCTCTAATTCAATTTCAGATATCTCTAATTCTATTTCAGATATCTCTAATTCAATTTCAGATATCTCTAATTCAATTTCAGATATCTCTAATTCTATTTCAGATATCTCTAATTCTATTTCAGATATCTCTAATTCTATTTCAGATATCTCTAATTCAATTTCAGATATCTCTAATTCAATTTCAGATATCTCTAATTCAATTTCAGATATCTCTAATTCATTTTCAGATATCTCTAATTCAATTTCAGATATCTCTAATTCAATTTTAGATATCTAAAATAGTGCATAATTAGAGATATCTGAAATTAATTAGAGATATCTGAAATTCGGGAATAAATGTTAAAACGGTATTCCATAGTACCGACAGTTTTTCTTGCCTTTACGGACACTTTCGGACGTGACACGTACGGTATTTTTTATCTTGGCTTTCCCTCCACTCCTTACTCAATGTTTAGAAAAACAGGGCGTTTTGTTTTCCAGCGCGCAAAGCACTTTCAATCACCCTTGAAATCAACTTTGAGGTGGGGAGCAGTGACTTGTCCGAGATAATTCTGTCTAGGGTTGTTAATGTAACATCTAATAAGTTCACTATATATTTGTCTGCTTGTGGTGACTCTAATCATCCAAGTTTTGAATGGATGATATTTTCTTCATTAAAATTGTGAAATGCGTTTTCTCTATTGCTGTGCAGGTGTTGTTTTGTCAAGTGGAAAACTTTGGCAAGAGCAAAGAAAATTTGTGCATCAAATTTTTCGCGATTTCGGGGTCGGAAAAGCCAGCTTTGAGGATGGTATCGTAACGGAGGCTACCTTTTTAACGGATGCTCTTCTGAAACTGGACGGAAACATTGTAAATGTAGAACACCTGATTAACAACGCAGTATCCAATGTCATTTCTTCAGTGTCATTTGGACAACGGTTTGAGTATGATGACCAAAGGTTTCAAAATGTCCTCGAGAAATTTAATGAAAATATGCAACAGTCTGCGATTCGAATCAGTTTGTCTATATTCTTACCATTCACCAAGTATCTGCCTTTTGGTGGGAGCATGAATATGCGAACAAATATGAGAACATATATACAGTTTCACAACGAGATCACTGCAGAACACAAGGCAAGGTTTGACGCTGATAATATGAGAGACATAATGGATGCCTACTTACTTGAAATCAAGAAAAATGAAAAGGTTGAAAAACTGGACATTTTCAATGATGATAACATGATGTGGACCATAGGTGATCTATTTTCTGCCGGCACGGAAACAACAACCACAACACTCCTGTGGACGTTCCTGTTTCTCTTGAATAATCCTGACGTAGAAGCTAAAGTGAGAGCTCAACTTGATGAGGTGGTTGGTCGTAATCGTACTCCCAGATTTTCTGATAGACCCCATCTCCCACTTGTCGAAGCCATCATAAGTGAAAGTATCCGCCTAGGGACAACCTTTACCCTCTCACTGCCGCATGTTGCATCAGAAGATTCTGAACTGCATGGATTCTTTATCCCCAAAGGAACCATCTTGGTTCCAAATTTATATTCCCTTTACACTAACGAGGAGAAATGGAAGGATCCAGAAAAATTTCTGCCGGAGAGATTTTTGGATAAAGACGGGAATTTTACCAAGCCAGAAGAATTTTTACCTTTCGGAATAGGTATAGTAGATTTGATAGTTACAAATGAGCTATGATGTTAAGACAGTTATTCATTACCTTAGACAGTGCAAATAGACCTATTTCCAAATAGCAATTACAATGAATTGTGAGATGGAGATTTGGTGTGTGTCAATTTTCACCACAGTAAAATGCCATTGACAAAAATGACAAACACCAAAACTCTATCCCACAATCCTTTGTAATTGCTATTTGGAAATTAGTCTATTATCACAACTTACTTAGGGACTCGTAGCGGCCTCTCGAATACGCATCCGGTCATGCATAATCCCAGTTTAATTATCCATGGTGTACAGACCTACCTCGCTGACAATGGTGTACTTAAGTTTTGAGAATTAGTCCATGCGCCAAGTGAAAGTCAAGCCACGATTGCTAAGTATGAACTCAAAGCCTTGGAAATGTCATTTCCGGCTGTCTGATGGGTCGCGATTTTTCCAAATTTTTGTGTAAACTCCGCCGCAAACAATCGTGGAGCGCCGCTTAGATAGTCGTCCGGCTAAATCTCACTCAACATAACTTTTCTCCCCCTCCCCACCCCCATCCCGTCTAAAAATTCATGGCTACGCCTCTGCTCGCTGAGTATTTTAGAAGAATACCTTTAGCCCAGCTTTTATAATATGAGGCTATGCACTGCTTTGCAAATTTTGAATTTGATGTCGCTGAAGGAGTTGGGCCAAAGACTCTTGCCTATTGAGAATTTCTGTAGACTACTGGTAAAATTGTAATTCGAGATGACGAATGACTGCCTTTAATGCTCTTCATTTGGTATGCCATTCATGATCCTGTTTGGCCGACCATTGACAAAATGCAACCATAAAAAGTAATGTGCATGATTCATTTCAGATGACCTTGGTTAACCTAAACTACCTGCAATTAAAATTTCAGATTGCAGCCATGAAGGTCAAAACGAATTGGCTCAGATTAAGGGTTGATTGCGTGTCCAGGGCAAATGGATTTAATGCAGTTAATGTTCACGCTTACCTATATGGTTGGCATTGGTTGGCTTAGAGGATGCGCTTTAACACGTGCGTGTATGTTAGGTGTTGTGTGGTTAAACGTTAGTGCGATTGCCGCAGAAAGTAGACGAATTGGATTCATAGAGGAGGAGTATAGGATAATATCCTGCTCTGTGATTGGATTCTACCTTTCAACGTGAAGACAATGTAAGCCCCCCTTACAGAGCACCAACTCTAGTGACAGCTGTTACAGCACTTGTTTGTTAACACTGAATTAGTACAGTCACAGATTGGTCGTCAGCTGATTCTCAGCTAGTCTGCGTATCGCCTCTGTGGCTGCAGCCCCTTTAGGCTGCCGCCCCTCAGATGATTTTTAGTAGGGATGAGCTGGACGAAAAAAATCGTCCAATCGTCCGCCCCGCGGGTTACTTCTCAGCTAGCTACACTAGCTAGCGTACTAAACTAGGTTTAGTAAAAATTGAAGGTTTTTCATTCATTTAGTAGCCAAATATTTAACTAGCATTGGGTTCTCTTCGCTTTACTGCAGCCCCGGTTGCCTATGGTCCTTATTTCAGTGATGTAGTCGAGACCAACACGTCATCCTGAGAGACCAAGGCCGAGACTGTTTTCTATATGATCACACAATCTGTGACGTGCCCTACAGTTGCCTTTTAGTGGATGCACACTACTCCTGCGCCTAATGTATATTGGCTGAACCCGGAATAACAGTTTCAGAAGGGAAGGGGGGGGGGGGTATGTGAAAATTAATTACTTTTTTTAACAACTAAAATCGGCAGGGAAAATACCTTTTCAGCAAATATTTCCAAAACCGCAGCCTAGCAAGGCGGAAGCATGCAAAATTAGCTTAGACAGTATTAGGTCGGACCTCGAGGTGGACTGGGTCATGTCATGAGACCTTTGGCATTGTTATAAAGGTCATCGATTCACTGGGACTCTATGAATGCACTAGTTAAATTAAGCCGTCAAGTAATTCTTCTGTTCATTTTGCTTATCGCAGGTCGTCGGCTTTGCATCGGGGAGCAGCTCGCAAGAATGGAACTATTCATTTTCTTTACACACATTTTGCAGAAAGTGTCTTTTACCGTTCCTGAAGGTAGCAAGACGCCACCACCAAAAGGAATCGACGGATTCACACACAAACCTATGAAATATGATGTAAAGATTACAAAATGGGAATAGACTAGCAGCATAAAGGGGTTTGTAGAATGATCCTAGCATCCAGAGTGACTGAAGTCGACCATTAATGGGTCCATCGGTCTTTTATCGTCTTAATTTTATTGCCTATATGCAGTTCTAAGCCTTCATATTCAGTGAAATTGAGGTAGAGAAGAGTTTCTTTTAATGTACAGTACAATCATCCATGAAAGCAAAGAATTTGAAGATTAAAGCTGACAGACCCAAGTCATATCCGACTAAACCAGACAATCACTTGACGGTTCACTCTAAAAGATAAACTGAGAATTTACTCACTCTGTTATAGAATGGAAAGTATGAAGAATTCTCTCCTTTAGAGTGTCAATTCGCTCCAAGAATAGTTAAATTCACTCCAGGAAATTTGAAATTCACTCGAAGAGAAGTGGAAATTCGCTCCCTGACGAGTGCCTGCAATGATCTCTCTTTTTGTAAAAGTGATTCCTGTTGACACCCGATCAAGAGTGAAACTTTGCCCTTTTGGAGTGACTTCCACTCGTCGTAGAGTGAAATTCACTACTCTTGGAGTGAATGAACACCTAAAATGGAACCTACTGCCGTTTTGTGTGATGCTCCGCATTTGGAGTAGGGAAAACCAGCCAGTGAGCCGCAACTGAAAAAGGCCGTAGCCGGTTCGACTTGAACCATAATAGGTTGGAAACTGGGCCGTAAAACTCTAAATAACTATACCTACACCTTTCTCTCACTATTAGAGAGAGAAGAAGCCTTCTCTCTTTTGCTTTAGGATGTTCGATTTCGTCTATTCTACCTCAAAACGCCAGTTTCCATTTTCTAGAACATAGACGTAAGTGAAATTTTGAACTGGTACCTGGAAAATGTACCGCTAACCTTCTTTGGGGAAATTTCAGGGGTCCACTTGGGTATACTTCTTAAGATACGTTAATGGATGCCGTGGAATGACACTGTGTATAGTGGAGTTTTGCAGGTCCCCAGTGCGTCACAGCAAAATCCATATAATGTTACGAAGGTGTGTGATTGAACGTTCTTGTATTTTTTAAGGTAGCAGATGTCAGAACTTACCATGTACTTTTAAATGTAGAAATATGCTATTCAGGTGGGTCAAAACACGAAGATGTGAGAGAAATTTTTAATTACATAGTAGAGTAATATGCCTGTACGTCTATTGGAATCTACAGTTTGTTTTATCATTTTTCGTTTGATTTTCTGCACTTCTTTGTACCCAGTTCATTAATTCTTCTGTACCAGTGTACTGTATGAAAAAAGAGAGCGAAATTCACTCCAAAAAGAGTGTATGCAGTGGCTCCTACTAAGAGTGAATTTCATGACACTCGGGGTAGAGAAAATGTACTCTTAGTAGAGCGATGTTGTTTTTCCCATGTATGTGAAGTATCACTCAACTTTGAGTGAACTGTCACTTTACTTGGGGCTAAATTGATTCTTACAAGGTGCTGTCACTCAGGACTCACTCCTTTTGAGGTCAATTTGGCTCTTTGTTGCTTAGCATGTATTGTTGCTACCATACGAATCCGGACAGATTGTGATGGTCTGACGTTAGTCGGCCATTACTGGGGTCCACCACATTTAGTCTTGAAATTTCTTTCCTTACCTGTTCCATGTATGGTTGTACACTGAAGTGTATCTTGATTTTCTCAACTTCACTGTATATGAAATTTGAATTTCACGTAGACAATAAATGAAGACGATTAAAGTCTGATGGACCCGACTAATGGCTGCCCACAGTCACTAAAAACAAGCACTAATCGGATTCGTCTATAGAGGGTATGCACGTGACGTCATCGCGTCTCAATTTGCCATACTGAATAGTACTGATTATACGCAGTAGATTTGTTACAGACACGCGTGCCCCACCGCACCTTAAGCCCCGTCCACACTATGCGACTCGATGCGACGCAACTCATTGCAACGAGATTGTTCAGGCGCGTTGCAAAGTGCGGAATGCTTTGCGACTAGTTGCACGGAGAAGCTCAACCCAGTTCCATGCGACCGAACATATTCGCTCACATGAAACTGAAACGTGGGACTGACAACAATGGAAAACTTCTGGTTAATCGAAATGGGCAGAACACATTCTTGTCTTTTCAACGTAACAAATAAAAAGTATGTTTAACATTAGAATTTTGCGTGAATCGCTTCATGGACCTGCGACTTGTTGCATAATATGGGCATTTTGCTCTTAAAACTAGAAAGTCGTCAGTCGCTCACCACGACAAGACAATCTTGTTGCAATAAATCGCGTCGCTTGTATGGACGGAGCTTTGGAGGAACAATTGTGCAATGGATGCCTTGATGGCAAAGTAGATGGCCGCGGAAGGCATGTGGCATGACGTCGGTGCGTGACCGATAGAGTGCGTGGCTTATCAATTGTGACGTTACGTGAAAGCTCTCCATAGACGAATCCGATTAGCGGGATCCATTAGCCTAAAGTCGTCTTCATTCATTGTCTTCATGGATTTCAAACGCTCATATTCAGTTAAATCGAGGGAATCAAGATACAATTTAGTGTACATACATCCATGATACACGTTAAGCTGGGGACTTGAAAGACTTAAGGTAATGGATCCCAGTTATGTCCGACTGAAGTCAGACCATCACTCGACTGTCCGGATTCGTCTATAGGGAAAATACAGTCACTCTTAAAGAGGCTCATTGAGTTGATATTGATAACTTAATGAGAGCTCAAAGGGTGACTACCACATACAAATGCTTAAAGTTAGCACAACAAGTCAAGTTTCAAGTCCAAAGTCACAGAAAACGTAACTTTTTGAAATTTCTAGTGTCCTAACTTGTAACGGTTTCGTAAATAATTTGAAAAAGTGTCTGGTCACGAATTTTTGAAAACGGACTTGAACCGTTAATTACTCACTCATAAAAGAGTTATTTGTATGTAGGATATGGGAATTGTCTAAGTTTGACCATTTGTCATTGGTTTGTGAAGAAAATTTAATAGGTTTGCAAAAATTTGTTGAATGTCATGAACCAACTCAATGAGCCGCTTTAAACTAGTGAAATAGTCTATTCTATTTCATGGATGTCTCTTGAGAATCATGGAAAAGTATCTTTCTCACTAAAATTTACGATAAAATTTGTTGAAGATGCATTGTTGAAGCCATGGAATACCATACATTAATACGTTAATTAAATAAATATAAGGAGAAATCTCCCAAATTTAAGTGTTTAAATTTAAACTAGGTTTAGGTAGTCGATAGTAAGTAGAATTTATTAAGGTTGATGGTATTTTTGCCCTGTACGAAACCAGTGAGTGTTTTCTTACCGTGCATTTTAAAAGTATAGAAAAAAATGAAGATTCTCTCTGAATATTGTTAATTTTCATTTTAGTCTGTCTCTTGCCATGGTACACAAAAAACACAACTGTACATGATATGAATTTTACAGTCGAGAGCCTCATAATATATCACTATAGTTATATACGCGCTATTAGCGGTACTAATTTTTAATACAGGCCTAGTTTTCTTTTCTTTCTTTTTTTATTTCGCAGTTTTGTTCTGCGAAATGTATAGTTTGGTCCCACTTGAGGTGTATTGTTGGGAGTTGGGGGAAGGGGGTCAGAGCCATACCCTTGGGTTACATCTCAGAGTATAGATGACTGCTCAAGCCTTGTACGTTTTCAATGAGTCTGTTTCTCACACACTGGTCACATATTCGACAATACCGACGTTGGGTAAACTTGTCCAAAATTGTCGAATTTAAGGGTGAATTATGTGGTCAGACACCATTTTCTTGGGTTTCTCTCAACTTCGCTGGCGAACAATTGAAAAATTTGCCCAATTTCAGTATTGCCATATACGTTACCAGCAATTACTATTAGTTAACATTTTTACCCAACTATTTTTACATATTAAGGCACTTATTAACCAAAAGCTTACCTGGATTGAAATACTCGCCGCAGTTCGTCTTCAATCAAAATGCAAGGAGACAATTTTCTTTCTTCCCTTTTGTATTAGCATAGTGTATAAATCCAAGAAATGAGAGGTCTCGTACTACCCACAAAATATATATTGTGAAACTTCAGCTCAAAATTTAAGCCTCTATGTATTGTTGTATTGTGTATTGTTGGGAGTTGGGGAAGGAGGTCAGAGCCATACCTTTTTTATCATGTTTGGCATCTAATTTTAAAGGTCCTCTGTTGTCTATTTGTTATATTTTTGTTTATACATTGAAATTGAGATAGTACATAAGTACGCCTGCTATTAGTGAATTGCAATCTTAAAAACTGTTTTTCAAATTTCATTTGAGTACAGGTAGTGTATGATTTTAAAATTATCCTGTCGATTCCAAAAGCTTGGGATGCGGACGGATTGAGAGTACGCTTTTTCAATAATTGGTTAAACGACAAACGAGTGTTTAGTATGCGCTTCTTCCTCATTCAAAGAAGAGAAAGACGGGTAATTGTGCACCATTTACAAATAGTAAGGGCGCCCTCCTAAAATCTTTACCTAAGCGTTGATGTTCCGTGTTGATGTTCCGTTATATCTCCCTCGCTTTTCAGCCTTTTGGCTGAGATCATGTGTAGTATCTGTTTTTCTATAGACGAATCCGATTAACGCTTGTTTTTAGTGACTGTAGGCCGCCATTAGTGTGGTCCATCAGCCTTGAATTGTCTTCATTTATTGTTTACATGAATTTCAAACCCTCATATTTAATGCCCTTGGAAAATTTAACATACAAATTAGTGTACAACCATCCATGATAGAGGTAAGCAAGGAAATGGAAAATCTTAAAGGTGACGGACATCAGTTATGGCCGACTGAAATCAGACCATCACTTGCTGTCCGGATTCGTGTATACATGACAGACCGATGATGTGAATGGTCTGAGGGCCGTGGCTTTGGTCAACGGTATTGTTCTTGGGAACGTAATAGCTTTTTCAAGAAGGAGTTTACAGTTTGGTTTCGCAAAACGACCCCTTCCCAGAGGGTCCGAGGAGGACTTTGGGAAAAGCAGTTAAAAAGAAGGGTTTAAGGTCATATCAAGCTTGGTATTTTAGAGGTGTACTTATTCTTAGCATTTTGATGAAATTTGCATTGAAATCCGATGTGTACTTCTCAAGATATGAGCAGGTAACGTATTCAAATTTTCAACAAACCGTTCGAACTTGAAGCAGGCACATAATTATAACATCATATCCCAAAATTAATGGGCAGTTTTTTGTTTTTCTTTAAACTTTGCAGCTTATTTCCTCCTCAACAGTCTCATATTATCAAAATGTGATTGGAAAAGTGACTTGAGAACTTTTCAAACTTTACAACCCATGAGGAGGTCTTCTTCCTATTGACGTCAAGGTCAACACAACAGTCTGAAAAACAAAGGGAAACAAAGCATTCCTTGTCAATGTGAGGAAGTGATATAATCTCTGCTGCCCTCAATATTACTTTGGAACACAAATCTAGTAACTTCATTTGCTGATATCTCAAGAAATGCATGTCCGATTTGAATAGAAATTTCACCATTTGGGTAGAATTAGTTGTTCTTTCACATGTTAAAATTGACTTTTTGCTTAAACTTCCGCTTTAAATATCCCTGTCAACTACCCGATCTAACTAAACGAAATGTTGTATAGCTATCATGAAAAGGCAGTGCTTTTTCGATTCGTGAAATATCCCTATTGGGTATAAAACTGTCTCAGCACGTCCTTTGGATGGTGTGCACATGTATCAAACTGTAAATGTGGTGAGCTTAATGTGAATATCGATCCATGTAAACTAACCAATTGCATTAGAAGCTAAAATATAAACTTGTAAATAAGGTGCTTTTTTCTTAAGTCCTTCAATATTCTCAGGCGAAGAACCAAGTGACGAAATCTAACCATATCGGGCAAGGTGATCGCCATTTATGTCAGTATTGCATTCTGACATGCAGTGATTCATCTATTCATTCTGAAAGTTTCTAAAAAGTGTCTCAACTAGTGAAGTGGTTCCACCCATACAGTATTCAACAGGTGCAGATTCAAAGAGTGGTGAATTTGCCGTAGGGGCATCAGTGCCCCTCTCACTTTGTCACATCGACAACAAAAATATGTGCAAATCCACATAATATTAACTTAGAAGGATATCTAAGGAGACTATACTTGAGATAACCCTTTTTAGACTCACAAAAGAAATATGAATATTTCTTTTAAGCTTTCAGCAACTAAAACTGTTTAGTTTCACATTCCGCATACAAGCTCATTTTCTAATGATTAGCCTTCCTTACATTTAAATTTCATTTAAATATAGTGGAACATTTTACTTATCAATTTTTTGATCATAGTGCAACTGCTCAATTTTTATTTAAATATAAATTTTATTGCAAACTTCCTTAAACCCCCTCTAAGATGCTACTTACATGCCTGGAAGATACCATTTTTAAGGGGTTGTCCCGCGCCAATCAACGGTGCACTTGACTCAGTGTTTTAGAAGTTAAGTCCCCCTTTTCGAAATTTCTTGATCCGCGTACATTTGATAAGGATAAATTTTCAAACCGGTAAAATTCGATGTTACTGACATCAAATACACGGAACAGATGAGGGTAGAATTTATAGAGAGTTCAATGATGGAGTGCAAAGTACATTTCGTCCCTGTCCCGGCGGAGGGTTCTCTTCGGAGGGTGTTCCATCTCACCCTCTTTGTTTATTTTGGGGGCTTTTGGAAGGAAGCCGAGATGAAAAGGGGGTGCTATATTTGATTGACGCATTTGTTTTTGTTTGTTTGGAGGAGTCTCAACTTTCCCCACGCATGAAGTGATGAGGGGAGCGCTCATCTGCTGCGGGTAATTTAGGAAAAACGAGAAGCGATTTTTCAACCCACTTAGAATTTTTTCAGTGACCTTTGAATTAATAATGCATTTCTATGCACTTAGTTCATTTAAAAGCATTAACCCTCCCTTGAAGCATTTTCTCCCTACCCCTCTCCTTCAGTGCCATGTCTAGCTACGGGTTAGCTTGCCGTGACAACAGCTACGTGTACTTTATTAGTAAAATGCATAAAATAGACTGTACATTATGCCTCTGTGATAACTGCAATAACTTGACTTTTCTATTCCACTAAAACAGTCCAGTACAGACGAACTGTGAATGTAGTACGATTATAATGTGGCCTTCAAACCTTTCGTTCCCGATGGTGTAAAAGATTTGGAGGCTAGCTGCCCCAACTAATTACCGTGTATTAAAGGGATGTTAAATGGTTCTAAAGAGAACGCCATCCCAAGTCTGCTTTGCACTCTCGCTACGTGCTTGTTAAAGCAGTCATTTGTTATCAGATACTACATTTTAACTTGGAAATTCTCAATCCAACTAACCAACTCACTCAACTGGTTCAGCTCTTTTATTGACATCAAAATCAAAATAAAAAAATGAAAAGCAGCTCATTTACAAATACATGCAGAGAGTGTTCTGTTTACACATTAAATGGTTCTGTATCAGTACTGGTCAAGGTTATATCCTGAAACAATAGGCTGTAATTGTGTCAGGATGAGATTGAGTTCTAAAAAGTTGTGGGAGGGACTGGAAGAAAGTATTTTAGAAGAATTGGGACTGTTGGGGGAGGAGAAGGACTGACCTAAAGCTATCAGCTAGCTGAGCCACTGGGAAGCCTTAATGAAAGAAATCACTAGTAAAGAAGGCCCTCAACTTGTTTTCAGTTAAAGTAACAGCAAATCTCACAATTTTCTTCTTATTTCTCTTCAGAGTAGCTTTCGTAGTATTTTATGACTTAAAAACTGCATATTCAAGGTAAACTAAACAATTTCTTCTAGTAAATTTCGTATTTGATGAGGAAAAAATATTTTCACAAGACTCACAAGAGCCAATCACAGGACAGTCATTTACACTATTTCAGGTTGGGTGACTGCTTTTTCCCTTATATGATACTTCCTGTCATCTTTGTAGGGAATTAACTTTGTAGGGTAACTTTGGGAGAATCTCAGAAAAGAATGTTATAGCAAAGGCTGGGGAAGTTTTGGTCAAGACGTTAAAAGTTTTTACGCTTCAGGTTTTTGATTGAGGGCACTTGTCAACTAGCCCGTAGGTACAACGTGTCGATTGCTTCTCGGCCTTTTTGCTAAGATCATGTGTATAGTATCTGCTCTTTTCAGCCATCTAGAATGGAGCCATACATGAAAGGCCAGATATAAATGGTGTGAGGTTGGTCAAGTGTTGTCCATCAGTCGACGTAAAAGCTTCTTTGGGAAACAGTTTATAGTTGGGTTTCGCCGAACAGCCCTTTGCCAGAGGGTCGGGAGGAATTTGGAAAACGTACTGCATGTCCTGTTCATAACTTAGCGAGAGCGCGCTGTTTTTATTTAAATGTGTATAAAACGAACAAAGTTTCCAAAGAAGATAATTAAGCAGACATACCAATGATGTTAATAGTCTGAGGGCCGCGAGGTTGGTATTGTCTTTCAGTGGACGTATACGGTAGCTTCTTCGAAAAGCAGCTTATGGTTTGGTTTCGGCCCGAACGGCTCTTTGCCAGAGAATCGGGAGGACTTCAGAAAAGGAGGATTAAGCAGTTTAAAGTTTGGTTTCGTCAAACGGCCCTTTGCCAGAGGGTCGGGGGGGGGGGGACTTCAGAAAAAAAAAAGAATTACAATGGTCTGAGAGCCATTAGGTTGGTCAAGTGTTGTCCTTCAGTGAACGTATAGCTTCTTTGACAAGCAGCTAAAAGTTTGGTTTCGCCGAACGGCCCTTTGGAAAAGGATCGGGAAGACTTTAGAAAAAGAATTACAATCGTCTAACGCGAAACTAAAAACAGGGATGTCAGCATTCTATCTTTTTCTGAGCATTGCACTCTAGATTTAAAACTGCGTAAGACTGGAGCCCACTGAATATTAGCTATAGAATGCGTAGGCCCGGCTCATACATCAGTATAGACTGTGAAGTCCGATCGTAAACTTTTCAGTCAAGTCTAAAATCATGGCCTATAGCCTTAAAGTGTCCATAATGTGGAAGTGGCAAACCGCTAGCCCTCTCTGTCTACCGGTCGATCCAGTGAAAGACATTTGTACCCTTTATGTCAGTCACTCATCACCCCTAACAACATTTTGGGCAGGGTTGACAAAATTGTAAATTGGTTCTGCCCTTCGATTGAAATCAAATACAAAAGATGTAGAGCACAGCTCATATCCACCGCATGCACAGGTTGTGTTTTGAATTACTCGTGAGGACTTTGGTGTATGCTTATCAGGATATACTCTTACCCCAGGTAACAATTTCTCATATTGGATCGGAAGTTCGAGTCCCGGCTGAGTCATACCGAAGACTTTAAAACGGGACCTACTGCCATTGTGATTGGTGCTCAGCATAAACAATGGATCAGGGAAAACAAGCTAGTGAGCCATAACTGGAAAAAGGACGGGCTCTACTTGAACCAATTGGTTGGAAACTGGGCGGTAACACTACATCTAACCTAGCCTAACCATATGGGATCCTTAGAGATCCTATATCCTGGCCCGTTAGGGGTCATACACTTTTGCACAGGGGATGGGTTCTTGCACAGGGGATGGGGCCCTGTGGGCGTTGGTCCCCTGACCCACGGGCATATAGGATAAATCTTGATTCCATGTTTACAATTGATATGTGGAAAAGTATGGGTAAACCGCATTCATGTTATGCATATGTTAGTCAATAAACTGTGAAGTTTTACTAGACAATATCTGGGTTGCATGGGACTAGAAGGTAGGTCTAGATTGAGAGAAGTGAGAATGTCTGCATGCGGGTGACAATTATTTTTCTTTAACTTTAACCGCTCTGCGAATCGAAGACAATACCATATTTCATTACAACAGGCCCGTAGCATGCAGACAAGGTTCTGTGGAAGAACGTTTTTCCTGGAGACAAGCGAGTAAAATTGTACTGAGTCAATGACAAACTTTAAACTCTATAGTCGTGCCAGTCTCTCAATGGGAGAGGGGTGCTTCCCAACTTTTCGTCCCGTTTGACTACGGGCTTGTACTGCAGACATTACTCTTGCGTGGATTGCGATGTTTTCATTTCTTGGATGTCTTATAAATTCAGTGGGAAGATTTAAATTATTTACAACCGGATTTTGAAGTATTTTGCGACGATGTTTAGAACAACAGCCTTGTTGATATAGCAAATATTGCTCATAGCTTTATAAAAATTTGACATTTAATGATACATTACCACCTACGTTCACGGAAAACTGAATCCTTCGAATGTATGTTTACATCAAATATAGAAGAAAAATGTTACAGTCTTCTAGACTACGGTTTGTCGGAAAGGAATTTAATTAAACTCAATTTCAAATGTTGCGAGCGAATCTTTGAGAGGAGTTTTGTGTAATTTATTAGCAACTTAAAATAAATGTGACTTCCGTTTCAGGAAACTGTGAGAATTTCTTCCGTTCGTAAGACAACATTCTATATGGGTCAGGAATCGTTTCGATGAATGCACGTGTAAGCACCCCCCCCCCCTTATTCTCATTACAACTGCCTTGTTATGAAAGGGACCGTACTGGTCTATTTGGGGTAGATAAGAATGTCTGCAAATTTGTTCCAAAGGCTCCATTCATTGCGCTGATATTGGTTTGATTTGATTTGATCTATTTATATCTCCAATTGATTTACATTACAAACAAGCCAAAAATCCACATTAAAGTAACAGAGGACATAAAACAACGGCATATGAAATCTTAGCTGAGCATAGCTATTAAACAAAAAAAGAATTAAAGGACCAGAAAAGGTAATCTTTTCAAGTCTGGCCCTTGCCCTTAAGGAAGGAAAAACGCGGAACAAACATAGGAAAACATAACATGACAAGCAGGAACAAAAGAGGGTTACGTAAATAAATTTGCATATGACAATAGATGAATTACGACAGCATATCAATTAAGTAATTTTTAAGTTTTGAATGATGCCAAGGAAAAGCAGTTGCATGTATTTGAAGGGAGGGAATTCCATAATTTAACACCTGCACAACGAACATGGAATTGCTTAACACGGGTTCTAGAAAAAAAGAGATGCAACTGACTTCTTGACCCAGTACAATAGGAATGAAAGTCAGAACAAAAGTTGAAATAAGTTGCAAATTCATTAGAATAGAGACCGTGATAGTAGCGATACGTAAATATGCCTAACTGGAAAGTATAAAGGTCAACATAAGAGAGAATATGTAGTTCTTTGAATACGATATGACACGTTACAAATATTCCTAACTGCTCGCTTCTGAAGCTTGTGCAAGTTGCTGAGCGAAGTACTATGGGTATTTCCCCAAGTTAAAAGGATATTAGTTAAGTGAGGAAGAATGAGGGAATTATAAAGGATGAGGGGAGCATTTCTGGGTAAGAAGTGTTTTAGTCGATTAAGGACTCCGCTCGCGCTTGTTAATTTGTCACTTACAAAGGAAATATGAGTTTTTCAATCTAATTTGTAGTCGATGTGATTTCATTAAAGGTGAATAGTTTGCATAAACTGATTGTGAATACACTTACAGGTTAATTAGAAGCTGATTACTAAATAAGATAAACATCTAATGAAATAAACACTTGTTGATTGATTCATTCTGTTTGTCCCGCCGAAGGTGAATCGGTGAAATAGGCCATAGGAGGGTAATATACACGGGTAGCGTTCACAAGACCGAATATTCTACAGACCGAAAATCAAAAGTGGTTCACGAAACCGAAGGTTCGTAAGACCGAAAAGAGAGTAGAGTCAGCTAGACCGAAATAAGAAAGAGTTCGCGAGACTGACATTAACCTGTTAACCCGCTAACCTGTATTCATTTTCAAGCTCTCTGGGCTATTCTCATTTTCGGTCATTTTCGGTTTGGCAAACCTTTCCACACATTCGGTCTCCTCGGTGAACTCCAGGGCGATTTGCCCCGTGGGTCTGTCCTTGGATATACGGACGTGGTTACCGGCTACCAAAGCCAGTCAAAAGAAACGATTATGTTTTGGGAGTCGGTCGAGACTTACCGACGATCATGGTGAGGAAATAAACTTTGACTGACCAGTGAAGAACAAAGAATTTAAGAGGCAGGACAACAGCAAGATGGCGTATACACTCTAAAATCAAAAGAGTGAACTTAGTCACTCTTTGACTTTTGTAGTGAACTTCACTCTTTTTGAAGGGAACTTCACTCCTCTTGGAGTGAATTTTCACTCTAATGGAGTGAATTTACATTTTTCACTCGATCAAAGAGTGAATAAGTTCACTCTTTTGATTTTAGAGTGTATTAAAGGCCCAGTTCACTCACCCCACGCAGTACCAATTCTCCTAACCCTCCCAAAATTGTCTGAAATTTATCCTCATCCAGATACAATCTCAGTTTATTCCTTCAAGGTGAGTAAAGAAAAACTCAATTTATATTATCAAAACACTCTCAGTACTGTCCATGCTGTGTAATATAAGCTTTGGTTCTCTGCATTTTTTTTAATTAGCTGTCAATCAAAGAGGTGAGCCAATTGAGAATTTCGGTACCCGGGTACCAAAATTGTAGTTTGGGGTGAGAGGTTTAGCCCTTCAAAGTAGGTTTAATAAGTCTAGGAATGGTGATTTTTATTTAGTCTAGAATGGGGAAGGTCAGTAAAATAAGATTTGCAAGATAACCAATTTTCCTAGGCTATTTGAGGGACCCCTGCGTAATTCAAAGGAAATTCGTGCCTCCGTTAATCAAACAATGCATATTTAGAATAAAGAAAACAAAAGCTCTTTTTCTCGTCAGTAATCCCTGTAAATATAACTACAAGTCCAACCTCACGGACATGGCTCTTTCTGTTGCAGTGTTGGGATTTAGTTTCCCTTTTTAAGGATTGTGACTTACTTATAGCCTAAATTTAAATTCAATTGTTCAATAGCCTTTCATTCACTTACGATGAATGCTGAATTTATAATGTGTGTATATTTCTTGAGAGTTTGACGTCATCCAGCCATTCGTTTCACAAATGGTACACAGTTAAGTTTACTTCCTTTTTTAAACCAAAATACACACAATTTTATGAATAGACCACTTTTATAGTATAAGAGTGCAAGTATATTTTAACAATGCAAAATAATTTATCAATTGAGCAGATCGTTGCCATGTCACACGGTAGCAATTATGCAGTAACAGTACCATGTGTTTTGAGTGAGGAGGAAAAGGGAACAAGAGAAAGTTAGAGAATTTCAGTCCCGTCTGGTCGAAACAGGTAGCTTTACTCCATAATTAAAGAGTCTAATATACAAAGAGTAAATACACTTTATAAACCAAAGTTGTAATTTGTTACTTTTTGAGGCAAGTCAAAATAACTACAGTCCTTTTGACGATTCAGTTGAGGCAAGTGATGAGGAAAACTTGGGGGCAGGATTTTCTTTGGGCAGTCACTAAATTTGCAAGTCATATGTATGACTTGATTCCAACACGCTTGCAAACATAATCATTGAAACAGGATGTCAGTTTTTTTTTTTTTTTCTTTTCTTTGTTATTTGCTTTGCAGTATTCATCAGTAGAAGCATTTTTGAAGATTTGTTCAAAGTGGGTTCTGAACTCGCTTGAAAAGAGCTGTGCGTCGAAACCAATCGTTACTACTGAAGGATATAGCAATCTTCGCTGACAAACTCTTGATCTTCAGATCTCTGCTTCAAGCTTTGAGGGTTTGTGTTGCGTGGCTACATTCAGTGGATGAAGAGAACAGATACTCCTATTATAGAGGTCATACACATGACGTCAAAGCGTTTCAAGATGTTAATCTCGACGTCTCTGATCACCTGCGTAGCGCCTCTGTGGCTGCAGCCCCTTTTAGGCTGCCTCGTAGCGATGAGCTGGACGAAAAATTCGTCCGCCCCGCGGGCTACGTCTCTGCATGGTCATGCGCAGTTGGGGTGTTATACCCAACTCACCGCGCATAAAGGAACTGGATGGCAAAATAGAGTGACGCACAACGCAGTGACGTGGGTGCACTCCCCCTCTATGCATGACCTTCAAGTTAGCAAGAAGGCTAAGATATATTAACCAGTTTGATTGTATAGCAGGTGTCCAATATGTACTTGTGTTTTGAAGTGCATACTCGAATAGCAATTGACGTGCATCGAGCTAGAGTACAGAATTTTAGCTTAAAACACATGGGTTTCCTACTTTGTAAGCCGATAACTTGAGTTTTGCTGATGGGTTGAGATAAAAAATCTAGTAGTTTACTATTTTCCTAGTTATAGAGCAGTGGAAGCGGCACTTGTTTCCGTGTTTTGCCATGTTTTTTTAGACTGAAAAAATGCCAAACTTAAGGTCCTCCTGATGGATAACAATCTATGAATATGATGAAGGAGTGCATTTTACGTCACTGCTTGGAAACCGGGACACGAACTAAACAAAGCCCCAACAAAAACCGGAACTGACAAAGAAAACAGGGATAAAAACTATTTACAGTCACAACATACAATCAAGCATAGTTCACACTAGCGATCCGGGTGGCTATATATATATATATATATATATATATATATATATATATATATATACATATATATATATATACATATATACATATATATATATATATATATATATATATATACATATATATATATATACATATATACATATATATATATATATATATATACATATATATATATATATACATCATTATATATATATATATATATATATATATATATATATATATATATATATATATATATATATATATATATATATATATATATATATATATATATATATATATATATATATATATATATATATATATATATATATATATATATATATATATATATATATATATATAGGAAGAAAAACCTCGCACTGTAAGCAATGGTTGACAGACGATTCACGCTGTTTTGCCCGGGATTGTGAAAAAAAAGAGTGGAAAAATGAGACCAAAGTGAAATAGAGGGGAGAGCGATGTTGATACAGCATAAAACAGAAAAAAAAAAAACATTCCGGAACCCTCCATTTGTGAGTGGATTTTGGCCGAAGATTCCGCTATTCTACTGTCCACGTCCTGTAGGACTATAGGCCATTCACATTCACAGTGTAATATATTACTAGTACAGGCATAGGCCCATTATGATGAACTAGGAGATTAGAAGTCAAAATTATAAGGATAAAATACAATTGAATCATCCCACAATCAAGAGAAGATGCCACTGAGAGTATTCAAACAAAATTTACTCAAAATATTGTGGCCTGACTTTATACTTTTGGTTGTAGGCATAACCATGGCATGGTCGTAGGTAGCCTGAGGGCCGGCTGGGTGGACGGGGGCCACCCCAACCTCCCCCTGAGACTTCCAAATCATACATACACCCATATGCTAAACGAAGGTGGAGCTCTACATAGGCGGTGTGTGAACTCCCCCACCCCCAAGATTTTGCCCCGGCTGCAGCCAGCCCTGAAAACCCCTACCTCCCTATTGATGACTGATGCTCCTATATTTTCCACCTTTCTGAGTACAATTGGCTGTCATCTCTTATATTGTTGGATTTGTTGCCGAAATGGCAGAGAAGCATGCAGCTCATGTGTATGCAATGTTGCCATGCACTAGGCTCTAAAAATCATCCTGCTACATCAAAATAATTCCTTGCTTTCAAAGAGAAGGCTCTTCAAACCAACTCAGCCTAGTGTAATCAAGAGTATGAGAAGAAGCATCTACTGGAGGAAACCTCCCACTTTCATGGGTGTATATGGCACTCGCCCTCCCAATTCTGGCAAAAGGAGTTGGTCGATTCCGGCTAAACATGATTAACAGTGACATTATCCAAGCAAAAAATTCTCTTGCCCTCTCACAGAAAATTACCCCTAAACACCTATGCCGGGTAAGCCCCCACTTTTCAGGTTAACCCAGAACTGCCATTTTATGCACTATAAGTAAAAAATAAAAGACACATTTAAGCCCATAATGTAAACTTTTGAGCTGGTTGCGTACTCCTTAATTTGTTTTGGATTGATTTGTAAAACTCTCCTTGCAATTACGATGAAATATTGGTTACAGTTTCGATGTAATCACTATAACACAGAAAATAATTTAACCAGAAGGCATACCCAGAGAGGGGGTGGGGCATGTTACATATGACTTCCATAGTTGTAGTGTAATGTCACAAAGAGATGGATAGTGCAAGTCTTGACACAAGACTGATTGTTACAGAGTATTTGTGGATTACTGGGCAACATAATGAGAAAATCTTTCTTGTACTTGTGAGATAAAAACTTTAACAGGACTCCCCAAATGGCCAAAGTGTCTTCACAACTACTGGTGATTAATTATAACAGCTACAAAGTAAAGTTCATAAGAAAGAATGCTATATGCAACTTCAAGAAAAAAACAGGTCTCGTTCAGCTGTCTGTTGGCTATGATGATGTTAGTTGAGTTAATTATACAGGAGTTTTACAGCCCAGTTTCCAATCATTTGGTTAAGTTGAGCATGCCATGTCCTTTGATGATGCCTATGATGATGTTACAAATTCACTAGTCATGTTGAAAGATGTCGTCCAAAAAGATTGAACTGAAACCACTGTCACTAAATGACAGGAAATTTTTACGTGATGTATGTTGACTAGGGCTAACAATGCCTCTGCTACACACAAAGCAGATTCAAACAACGCTCTCTGTTTAACAGTATAGCCTTAAAGTGTACCTCAAGTCAAAAAATTCAAAAATATATATTGAAGAAAATGAAAAATGAATTCTAACAGTCCAACCCCCATCTTCATATGACATTCCTGAGATGAGATATAAAATGTTGAAGTTTATTCACTTAAAACAAAGTGGTCTATTGCGCAATAATTTGTGACTTTCTTGTTGTACAACTCACATAAAATGCTTTGTTTTCCTTTAAAATAAAAAATGTTTTTATGACCTTGAACACTTCCTGTTTCCTTGCATAGCATGTTGCACAAGGAGGACTTAATTAATTTCATCACCATATAAGAGTAAGGATGCTATCACACCTTGGTACAAGATGGGGTAACGTTCGGAAAAACAAAGAAATACAAAGATTGTAATTTGAGTGGTACAAGAATGACATCACAAATTATTGCGCAATGTACCATTTTAATTTGAGTGAATAAACTTCAACATTAAATATCTCAGCTCAGGAATGTCCTATGAAAATGGAAGTTGGACTGTTAAAATTTATTTTCATTTTTATAATATATATTTTTGAATTTTTGACTTTAGGTACACTTTAAGGCAAACACTGGTAGCCTAGTCTGTCTCCTTATCCAGTCAATTGCATTTCTTGAAGTGGGTCAGCTGGTTGAAGCAGGCTTCTGATGTTACCAAGGCTTGTCCCTTGTACATGGTACTCACTGGGTTTTAGTAGCTCTGTCTCCTTGACACAAGTTTATCCAGATTTCCACACTGGGGTGTCCCTTCTGCCATAGCAACTTCAGTCCCGGCCAACTTAATCTATCTTCAGTGTTTCAAGAGCTTGGTTCCCACAAATGGTGGACCCACTGTAGATAAGATTCATGTTGCCAAATGTTCAGTGCAAGATCCAGGTGTATCATGGGGAAAGAATTAAACCATGCAGAAATTGTCAGGACCAAAGATCTGAAAAAAACTTTGCAAACTTGTCCTCTTCAGTTGGAGAAGGTAGATAAACTGTAAAAATAGTTCTTAAGTTTTAACCACCGAAAATGAACGCCATTGTTATTGTACTAATTTGTTGATGCCTGATAGTTGTTGCTTTTTCTCGGTGTGGCCTAGAAGAGTAGTACAAGTGTACTATACATGGCCTTAAGCAATTATAATTTCAGCAAAAGTGTCCAGAGATGTTCGAGAAATTGAATTTGTCCTCTTTAAATTAAGGGTATAAAAGCGGGTAGATGCTCACTGTTCAGTCAACAAGGTGTTTCTTGATCAACAACACTCTAAAATCAAAAGAGTGAACTTAGTCGCTCTTTGATCGAGTGAAAAGTGTAAATTCACTCCATTAGAGTGATAATTCACTCCAAGAGGAGTGAAGTGCCCTCCAAAAAGAGTGAAGTTCGCTCCAAAAAGAGTGAAATTCATTAGAGGAAGAGGGAAGATTCACTCTTCCACGAGTGCCTGCAATGATCGCTCTTTTTTTAAGAGCAATCACTGTGGGCACTCCATCAAGAGTGAAACTTTCACGCTTTTTGGAGTGAACTTCACCCTTTTTGGAGGGAACTTCACTCCTCTTGGAGTGAATTACCACTCTTATGGAGTGAATTTATACTTTTCACTCGATCAAAGAGTGAGTAAGTTCACTCTTTTTGATTTTAGAGTGTATGTGTTGCTTGATTGGTTGTTGCCATTGTATTGTATCGATTGTATTCTTTGTTCGGGTTAGGGATTAGGTTAGGATTAGGTTATCGTAAGCCAGTTAGAAATTTCTTGTTAAGCAGTGCCCATCGCCCTACAAAAGCCTATCATTTACCGAACTGTAATCTGTATGATTACTTATTAAAAGACAATTTATGTACAATCAATAAAAATAAATTTGACAACGTGCAACCCTTTTCATGATTAATTTTGCATTGGTAGTGAATTATTTCCGACATTGACAAAATTTCAAGGGGTACATCTTGTAACTGGGAAGAGAATACAACATATGTTCACTTTGGGAGTAAATCCGTCAACAGTCAAATACAAAAACGTCGTTTTATGGTGTGTCAACATATATCTTTAAAAATTATACACTGTAGTTTTCAAAGTCTCATTTTCTGATGTTATTCTCCCGGATTATATAGGCGAAAAGAAAGGACAATGAGAGAAAGGATAATTTAAAAGAGAAATCATCAATAATATAACACTGATACTATAAAAAACGATAGAAAGGGTTTTCTTTAGTATGCCAACTTCCTGCATATAATTTCGGGAATTTTCCCAGTTTATTCATAGTTTACTGTCAGACTGTTACCCCACGAAAATTGCAACTGTGTACACTGTGAACATTAGCATTATTATGATTTGGGTAAAGATCCTTAAAAGTGCCCCTCAATGATATTTTCTGAAAACTGAAACCTTGGTTTTTAGTCCATTATTCAAAAATAGCTTGTTGGCAGCTAGCCAATGGCCGGTATTTTTTCAAATTCATTTCGATAATAATTAGAGGCGGTCCTTATGTTGAATGTAGTGGCCGAAAGAATGAAGTCAAGTCGAGTTCAGATGATACATTGGATATGTTATTGATATGGAATTAAAAAATAAAAATAGGCCTTGAATTTATTAGTTTAAATTTGTGGTAACTCAGTTTTAGATGAAGTAGCGTGCGCAATTGGGTGGGCGAGGGGCCATGGCTCCCCTGACCTCTTGGAAATACTCGACGGAGGGACAAAAAGTCAGCTGAGAGAAAGTCATTCGAATGTAGTCATACCAAGCTCCGACCCTTCGGACCTTGATTAAAATGGTAATTACAACATGCTA